>JAZGUH010000643.1:0-636213 GCA_037893225.1 Hippasteria phrygiana | reverse complement strand
TTTCAACCAATTTGGTACTTGGGGAAATGTGATTTTAAGCTCTTAAAGGAACCATGCTTCTCAAATTGACCGGATCACATTATATTTCATAAATATATTCATTTATATGTATTAATCGTGAATTAGAAGCCAAACTGGTTCAAGCGAAGTTTTAGTGTGATTATTTGCCGCTCAAAAATTGACCCCCCCCTTTTTGAAATTTGTTGAGACTCAAATTGAGGGCGCTGTTCGTGACGTAGACCGAGGCACCGAAATTCATGGATCGACTCGATATTCTGGACCCGGCCCGTATACACATACTAGGTCTACACGTGCAATTTCGTAAGTTGCAACAACAACTAACATCGAACTTACCCTGATTTTCTCCCTTTTAGCGAAGGCTCCTCGGGGAATGGGCCGTTTAACTGCTTTCGCCTTTATCTTACTCACATCTGGGAACTTTGTTGGGATGGCAGTGGACTTGAGCATATTTTTAATGGTCATCCCAAAGGATTTGAAAATACCAGTATCGAAACACGACGGCTCAAAGTGGTCGCTACATAACGCTGAAAAGCTGCTGGGGCCGGACCTCATTGCTCTTGTCACCTTCACTTTCGCCGTCCAAATTCTCCGATATTTCGCTTCAGTTGGATATAAATGAAGGCTTACTCCACCCGTCGTTGTTTTGCTGCACCCAGCAGCCACACACATTGTCGGCATGGCCGAAAAACACTATATTTTGCTTAGATTTTGGACGAAGAATTTTCGCCGTACAATGTACACACAATGCATACCCGTGATGAATGGGTAATGTGCCTCGATCTACGTCACACACTTATGTTAATGAGGGTCCCACTCAGGGGGCGGAGTAGCTTGGACAAACATATTCAAAAATTGTTTTCTCATATTTAATCTGGAAAATAATTGTCTCTGGACACAAAATATCACTGTCAAGATAATACTGTATTGTTTTAAGCAGGAATAATGCAATATAAATCCTAAATCATGTTTCCTTTAAAAATGCCGATTTCTACATGCGAATGTGATATTAACCAATTCCTGATACCCAAATTGTAACAATGATTAGCCAATAGACCGTGTAAGTCTCGCGTAAAGGTCATGCACGATTGAACTTCCAGGCACCTCCGAGCCACCGGCTATATAGGACCTTTACGTGTGGTTGATTTTGTTTTCTATAATACTTTGTTTTAACGAAGACCTGAACCATGAAACGGCCATAAATATGGATGATGAATTCAAAATTAATTTTACAATATATGAAAACATGCACGACTGGTTAAATTATTGAAGAAAAGTAGAACAAAAATGTTTGACCTGAGCGTCAGGTTGCAACGTGATTGGCTCGTTGTCGGAAAGAGAGAGCCCGGCCCCCAAAACCCCTGTACTGTCCACGCTGCGGACGTAAGTGAACGTACAAACATAATGCAACGACCGCCTAATATACTGGCGCGTGAACCACCAGAACAATGGGGAATGACGTACGTTTGATGTACGAGACGTTTTCGTTCTCCTTTTCCCTAATTTGATATATCGTTCACATTTTGTAAATTGAAATGAAAAATAATATTTTTATAAAAGTTTGTATACCCTTTCAGTAAAAAGAACAGCGTCAAAACAAATTATTTCAAGAAAACTACTCGCTTTACACGTTGAAGCTCCTATTCGAGGTGCCCGGAAGTTCGGTTTTTCGTATAAACTCTCGTTCGTTCTCGGGGTCAACTTACACGCTATATTCAGGTGAGATGGTTGCATTGATCTCCACTTTTGATGAACCAATTCAAATAATGATAAACTGTGGAAATAAGTACCAACGGAAAAAATGTTTTGCACAAAAATATATGCAGTGGCTCTCATTAATAACACCAGCTTCTTACAAAACAGCCTACCAGTATCCACTAGTATCCACACGCTTTATACAGGCTCATCATAAGTTGGTCAGAATCCAATATGGGCAATAAAGCATGTCACGTAAAACCGTTGTAGCCAAGTTGTTACTTTTATTTAATCGATCACAGACTCAGTTAGCCTATAGCCATATTTTAACCGAACTGATGTTATTAACCGGATTGATATTATTTTGCAGCCTGATAAAATAACTTGCCGACAAAATTTGTCATTAGTTGATGTCTAATTTTAGGTTTTTTGTGCGATTTGTTTGGAAAAGTTCACATTTCTGTGAAAAATAATTACCCTCAATACGGCTAATTCCATAAAGTTTCACCCCGATTCTTTGCTGCAATTAATACGTGTTAACAATAACAAATGTATTTCTTTCTCCCAAAGTTATAATGATAATGGGGTAGGATGGGGAGCACAAGTGGTGGAGGGGGAAAGGCCTCAATGGCGGAGGGGGCGTGTCACAATGCCCTCGTACCCATTACACCACTCTAAAACGGTATTAGGATGAGTAATTGAAATATTTGTTTCAATAGGGCCATCTCTTCCCGAAAATCTTGAAGAATTTTAAGGGCAGAAGCCGTTTGGTACTTGACAATGATGATGATGATGACAATGATTTTGCGATGACGACGAAGACGTCCTTAAAATACTCTTTTCTCATGCAAATTTTGGTCAAAATCTTCATTAAGTTTTCTCATTTGCCATTTTGTATTAATTTAAGTTGAACATTTGCAATGACCCTTTCCCAATCTTTAAAAGGGTATGATTTAGCTTTAGGTGTCAGAAATACATGCCTTTCAATATACATTGTGCATCCATTTGGTTTTCAATTAATTAACATATTTCCCCAAGGTTGATTTTGGTTGAATTTTTATGGAAGGTAGCTATAGAGTCCCAATAAATACCTTGCCACTAAAATTTGCCTGTTAACCAAAATGTCAGGGTCCTCGTCAATTCTTACTGGACTAATAGGCGGGAGTCTGGTGTGTCAACGAAAGATAAGTCACTGATCGAGATCCCGATCTGTGTGAAACAAACAGGACCTATACCGGTATACGCGAATGCGAATTGAATTGGAACAAGAAACATTTTTAGCGAAATTCGCCGGCCTTGAAATGTGTTCAATTACCGCAGCGAGAGTTCTTGTCATGACGTCTAAAATTAATTTGCATTCGCGCTGAGTATGAACCGGTTATATCATCTCTGTCGAAATATACTTCTATGCCATCAAATTAACCCTTTCACAAAAATCTCCAGAAAACAAATTATCATAATTACCCCGGATGTCTCAAATGAAGTATGCTTAATTCTTGAAACTCGCTTAATTTCAGAAACATTCCAGGAACAACAATGGATCAGTTCTGCAAAAAAGTTTTTTAAAAAGGCACTTTTCCGGTGCAAGCTAATTTTGTTCACAAACCCAAAATAGCAGACAAACTTTACTGTTTAAGTGTATAACATAAACATTGGAATTCACTTTGCACTGTAAAGTCTCAAAAAGGAAAACTACTTTTCACGTTTTGAAAACGAATGCGTTGTTCACAGTATCACGGCTGTTCCTTTAGGATGCATTTCTGGCACACTCAGTGACTATCATCCAACGACTGTATGCACACTCCACTCTTTGAAATGACTTGAATATACAGCCAGTCTAACCCCTACAGAACGCTGTGGCATGGTATAAGCATATGTCGCCTCTATCAAACTGCTTTAATTAGTGACATTCATCATGTACGAAATTATGTTGCAGCCGCTCTTTGGAGGTTGTCGAGGTACATTGGAATTTGTTGATGATAAACCCCTGTAATTTTTTGAGGATTACGTGTACCTTTTTTAGCAACTTTCTTTAGCACTGACGGGCATGTTCGCATATATGTGGACGGGTGGGCTGTTTTATGTGAGACATCATTTTGAGCAACTGCTTCTTCGTTTTCGAGCTACTGAATTAATACCAGCGTATATTCAGACTACACCCATGCCGAATAACTGGACCGCGCTTTTGGGGACATAGTGGTATATATTTTTTTCGCACGCGGGGATGATCTTTATTCGGATTTATACAACACCTGAATAAATCCCCGCCATCCGATTGGTGGAGAGTCGATAACGTGCATTGAATTATTCGACCCATCACACGACGCGAACCCGCCCCGCCCAATACGTTCTATCACATGGGTCTATCACATGGTGCGCGCGCATTGATAGAACCAAAAAACTTTTCTAATTTCACGGTCACTAGGTGGCGCTACAACAGCGCTGTCATTCACACAACATGGCGGCCAAGTTAACCGAACTGCCGCGGTTTGTTTTCCTAACAGACGACGAAATATTGGAACTTGTAAGCAATGCTGACGCTCCAAATACAAAGAGACAAATCAAATATGCAGTGAAACGATTAGATGAATTTGCTAGACACGCAGGAACAACAATTGAAGCTTTAACTAATTCGGAACTCGACAATTTTTTGTCCCGGTTTTATGCGGGACTGAGAAAGGAAAACGGCACGTTGTACACAAAGAAATCCATGCATGCAATCCGCATTTTTAACTTTTCTGGACTAGTACAGTTGTAAACTTCCATAAATTGGATATGAAAGTGCATTAATTGGTTACTGAAAGTTCTGAATTTGTGAAACAGCTTTTTAACAATTCTGAACAGTTTGATCTTCAACACTTCGGAACGGATATTTTTAGATGACATTCTGCATCTGAAGTGAATAATTCTTCTGAACTTGTTGAAAAACAGTGAACATTTTTAACTGTTTGAGACTTTTCGAGACAGTAATTGGTTACTGGAAGTTCTGAATTTGTGAAACATTTTTTTTACAATTCTGAACAGTTTTTAACTTGAATAAAATGCATTGAAAGTGTTCCCCCAGCTATCAGTGTTACTACATGTTTCTTACATTTATGTAAGCACCAGTTTACAAGTTACCAATCAGATGACGAGAATTTATTCAGGCGTTGTATAAAACAAATAATGAATGTTTCACATTCGTGCGATGGAAAGAATAATTTCATTCGGTGACAGATGGCATGTTCTATTCCACTCGGCTTCGCCTCGTGGAATAGAACATGCCATCTGTCACCTCATGAAATTATTCTTACCATCACACTCATAAACATTCATTATTTGTATAATAGTCTCACTCCATCCCCCGTGCTTATATACTTTGGCACACCTCCAGTCATCCTTTGCATTTGGGTTATTTGCCCATGCCCGTAAAAATGTACACATCGCCACCCTTTAGTTTAACTGGTGGTTCTATATACCACCTTTGCCATATCGTGACATGTATAAAACGGCCATGGCGAAGGTTCAAACAGCATGAAGATCCGCTAATTATGGTGTACTATAGACGACACATCGCGTCGACTCTTCCATACGCGACGCGACAGCACGACGCGACGGCTCCGTTGCATCGTGCCGTTGCGTCGTGCCGTCGCTTCTTTGTCATTACTTTTGTACACATTCTGGCGTCGCGTCGTAAGTCGCTTCGTGCCGTCGCCCGTCGCGTCGTGCCGTCGCGTCGTTTTTTTCAGCTTGCAGGTTTTTTCACCTTAGCGTCGCCCATCGCGTCGCACCGTCGCACGTCGCGTCGTGCTTCGCGTCGTGCGTCGCGTCGTGCGTCTCGTCGTGTGCCGCGTCGTCATTCATCGTCATGCATCGCGCCGCACCATCGTGGGTAGCGTCGTGCTTCGCATCGCGCTTCGCGTCGTGTTTCGCGTAGAATAGCCATGCCATTGTGAAAATGTGCAGTTGAAATACCGAACTTGTTCATGGACTAATCCGCTAATAAATTCAAATTGATGCGCGCATGCTCATAAGCGTGCGGTGAAAAAAAAGCCTGAACGCTGCATTGGAAATGTGTAAAAAGACGATTTTGCTAGATTTTTTTTAAATTCTCTTTGCGATTTTCGTGGCAAAAAACCTCCAGCATGCAGGCCCGTCACAAGGAGGGGGGGGGGGGGGGGAATCAAATTAGCATCACGTGTTACGAGAACGTCAACGCGAGCGCACAAGACATTTTTGCGTGGCCGGTATGTATATATGGGCCGGTCAAACAGAAATTACGCGTTGACGTTCACAGGAAACGTGCTGCTAAACCTATTATCTTTTTTTGTGGGCCTGAGAATTTTGTTTGTACAGCTACCGAAAATGATTCCTTGCGATTTCGCATATGTTTGGCGATTTTTTGTGTGAATAAAGACCTTGAACCAACCTTCAGTTTTGCCAGACACTGAAATTATTAGGTCACTCAAGTGAACTTTTTTGAATGGCGAAATAAAGCATATAGGGCCAGTGGTGGCGCCAGATTTTAAAAATGTGAAAGTGGGGGGGGGGGGGGGGGGGGTTGGCAAGTGAGGGGTAAAGTTATAATTTGGGGGGGGGGGGGGGTGAAAGACTGAAAAATCGAAGGGGGGTGGACATCATTTGACGCATGAGGGTGCTGTTCAAAACATTAAGATACGTATATTTAGGCCTACATTTGGCCATGCTATAGGGTTTTTCCCGAGGATTTCCAGTTTTAAATAAGCAGTCACAGTGCAATAAAACTTTTGCTATAAGTCTGTTCCTTTATTTGGTACTTTTCTTTTAATTTGGTACTTTTTTCTCTCCCGCTGGATTTTCTTGGGGGGGGGGGGCAAGGCCGACGATTGGAGGGGGAAAAATCCCCCCCCCCCTCCCCCAGCGCCGCCACTGTATATGGCCTAACTAGAGATTTGGTGTTCTTTTCAACATTAAAGGTGATTGAGAGAGAATAAGTAGCGTGTGATAACATGTGGAACGTTGTGGCCCCCTATCAAGCACTGTGGCCCCCTTATGCCTGGAGCTGGTGACGGGCCTGTCAGCATGAACAACGGTACCGCGCTACAGTGGTATTTGGCGGGACAAAATAAAAGAGAGTGAATTACCTCCCTCGCTGGTTTTGTAGAAGTATAAAATATCGGCAAATGAAATCGATCAGAGAAAGAATAGTGACAGGATAAAGTAAAATACATGTACATGGGAAATCTAGCCTTTTCAGAGGAAAAAAAATACAAATAAAACAAGGATGCGGCTTAATAAAGGAACTGGGTTTTCTTAATTGGCACTAGGCGCTAAGTAAAAGTTTCATGATGTGTAACATAGAGATGTTACACAATGTCTAGCAGTGTCCCCCAATAATTTCGGTCTTGTAATATACATTTAAGGTCATTGGCTTTCACATACACCAGTACTATGCATACTGTAGATACACCGAGTGCAATTTTTCCGATAAGACGTTTGCCCTAGTAAGCAGGAAGTCGTGGGTTCGAGTCCCGCCCGAGTAAAGCCTGTGATTTTTTCCACACAGGCTCTCGGAAAGCACCGAGTATACAGCGCTTCATACATTACGTCGGGACAGAGCAAAAAGAGAAAATCTATGTTTTAATTGACAATACAGCTGTAGAAACTGAAGTTGTGTTTCAAGTTCGATTTGTGATCCGCATGCCTCCATTTGGTCAGCAGTTACAATCTGGCAACCAAGCGGATTTCTCGTCAAGGTTGGGGGGGGGGGGGGGGGGAGCACACAGTCAATTAACAAACAAAAGTTGTTTGAACAAGGCCCATCACCATAATTCTTTTATTTCTATTTCAACCAGATATTGCAATGGGGATGCTCAAAATGGGTCAACTTACCGGTATATACCTATATATAGTTCTTGTATTGTATAATCTTGTTAAAGGGGGGGGGGGGGGGGGGGGTTCGCCCATTATTAGTTTTGTCCGCCAAAACTATATAGAGGGTGGGAACAAAATTTCCCGTTCCCAAGATTGCAGGCCACTCATTCAACACTAACGAAAAATGTTGGAGATTGCACTATTCGGACGAATGCACTATTAATTCAACCTTTAATAAAAGTTTAATACATGTTACCGGAAAATTTGCACTCGGTGTCTTTACGGTATACAAAGTACTGGTGCATGTGAAAGCCAATGGTTTTCCGAGCTCAAACAAATAACAACCTCGGCTCACTATTTGGACGCAAAACGGAGCGTCAGTAATGTACTTTTCTGCGGGCAATATTAGCGCCTGATTTCCTCTATAACACAGAACTGTGAACAATCATTTTGACCAGAACGCAATGTTCCCACATGTACAAAGTATCATTTCCCAGGTTTATATGGTTTTTAGAGTTGTAACTAATATTTTATATCAACCTCCCGCTCACTATTTGGACGCGAAAATAATGCAAAACGGGGCGTCAGATGTACTTTTTGAACTTTTCTGCGGGCAATATTAGCGCGTGATTTGAACTGTGCACAATAATTTTGACCGGAACGCAATGTTCCCATATGTACAAAGTATCATTTCCTAGGTTTATATGGTTTTCAGAGCTGTAACTAATATTTTATATCAACCTCCGGCTCACTATTTGGACGCGAAAATAATGCAAAACGGAGCGTCAGATGTACTTTTTGTACTTTTCTGCGGGCAATATTAGCGCCTTATTTCCTCCTAACACAGAATTGTGAACAATCATTTTGACCAGAACGCAATGTTCCCAAATGTACAAAGTATCATTTCCCAGGTTTATATGGTTTTCAGAGCTGTAACTAATATTTTATATCAACCTCCGGCTCACTATTTGGACGCGAAAATAATGCAAAACGGAGCGTCAGATGTACTTTTTGGACTTTTCTGCGGGCAATATTAGCGCCTTATTTCCTCCTAACACAGAATTGTGAACAATAATTTTGACCAGAACGCAATGTTCCCAAATGTACAAAGTATCATTTCCCAGGTTTATATGGTTTTTAGAGCTGTAACAAATATTTTATATCAACCTCCGGCTCACTATTTGGACGCGAAAATAATGCAAAACGGAGCGTCAGATGTACTTTTTGTACTTTTCTGCGGGCAATATTAGCGCGCGATTTCCTCCTAACTGTATACTGTGAACAATCATTGTGACTAGAACGTAATGTTCCCACATGTAAAAAGTATCATTTCCCAGGTTTATATGGTTTTCAGAGCTGTAACAAATATTTTATATCAACCTCCGGCTCACTATTTGGACGCGAAAATAATGCAAAACGGAGAGTCAGATGTACTTTTTGTACTTTTCTGCGGGCAATATTAGCGCCTGATTTCCTCTATAACACAGAACTCTGAACAATAATTTTGACCAGAACGCAATGTTCCCACATGTACAAAGTATCATTGCCCAGGTTTATGTGGTTTTCAGAGCTGTAACAAATATTTTATATCAACCTCCGGCTCACTATTTGGACGCGAAAATATTGTAAAACGGAGCTCCAGTTGTACTTTTCGGCCGGCAATATTTAGCACGTGCTTCTTAACACAGAAGTGTGAACAATCATTTTGACCAGAACGCAATGTTCCCACATGTACAAAGTATCATTTCCCAGGTTTATATGGTTTTTAGAGCTGTAACAAATATTTTATATGAACCTCCGGCTCACTATTTGGACGCGAAAATAATGCAAAACGGAGCGTCAGATGTACTTTGTGGACTTTTCTGCGGGCACTATTAGCGCCTGATTTCCTCCTATAACACAGAACTTTGAACAATTGTGACCAGAACGCAATGTTCCCACATGTACAAAGTATCATTTCCCAGGTTTATATGGTTTTCAGAGCTGTAACAAATATTTTATATCAACCTCCGGCTCACTATTTGGACGCGAAAATAATGCAAAACGGAGAGTCAGATGTACTTTTTGTACTTTTCTGCGGGCAATATTAGCGCCTGATTTCCTCTATAACACAGAACTCTGAACAATAATTTTGACCAGAACGCAATGTTCCCACATGTACAAAGTATCATTGCCCAGGTTTATGTGGTTTTCAGAGCTGTAACAAATATTTTATATCAACCTCCGGCTCACTATTTGGACGCGAAAATATTGTAAAACGGAGCTCCAGTTGTACTTTTCGGCCGGCAATATTTAGCACGTGCTTCTTAACACAGAAGTGTGAACAATCATTTTGACCAGAACGCAATGTTCCCACATGTACAAAGTATCATTTCCCAGGTTTATATGGTTTTTAGAGCTGTAACAAATATTTTATATGAACCTCCGGCTCACTATTTGGACGCGAAAATAATGCAAAACGGAGCGTCAGATGTACTTTGTGGACTTTTCTGCGGGCACTATTAGCGCCTGATTTCCTCCTATAACACAGAACTTTGAACAATTGTGACCAGAACGCAATGTTCCCACATGTACAAAGTATCATTTCCCAGGTTTATATGGTTTTCAGGGCTGTAACAAATATTTTATATCAACCTCCGGCTCACTATTTGGACGCGAAAATAATGCAAAACGGAGCGTCAGATGTACTTTTTGGACTTTTCTGCGGGCAATATTAGCGCCTTATTTCCTCCTAACACAGAATTGTGAACAATCATTTTGACCAGAACGCAATGTTCCCAAATGTACAAAGTATCATTTCCCAGGTTTATATGGTTTTCAGAGCTGTAACTAATATTTTATATCAACCTCCGGCTCACTATTTGGACGCGAAAATATTGAAAAACGGAGCTCCAGTTGTACTTTTCGGCCGGCAATATATAGCACGTGCCTCTTAACACAGACGTGTGAACAATCATTTTGACCAGAACGTAATGTTCCCATATGTACAAAGTATCATTTCCCAGGTTTATATGGTTTTTAGAGCTGTAACAAATATTTTATATCAACCTCCGGTTCACTATTTGGACGCGAAAATAATGCAAAACGGAGCGTCAGATGTACTTTTTGTACTTTTCTGCGGGCAATATTAGCGCGCGATTTCCTCCTATAACACAGAACTTTGAACAATAATTTTGACCAGAACGCAATGTTCCCACATGTACAAAGTATCATTTCCCAGGTTTGTATGGTTTTCAGGGCTGTAACAAATATTTTATATCAACCTCCGGCTCACTATTTGGACGCGAAAATAATGCAAAACGGAGCGTCAGATGTACTTTTTGGACTTTTCTGCGGGCAATATTAGCGCCTTATTTCCTCCTAACACAGAATTGTGAACAATAATTTTGACCAGAACGCAATGTTCCCAAATGTACAAAGTATCATTTCCCAGGTTTATATGGTTTTCAGAGCTGTAACAAATATTTTATATCAACCTCCGGCTCACTATTTGGACGCGAAAATATAGTAAAACGGAGCTCCAGTTGTACTTTTCGGCCGGCAATATTTAGCACGTGCTTCTTAACACAGAAGTGTGAACAATCATTTTGACCAGAACGCAATGTTCCCACATGTACAAAGTATCATTTCCCAGGTTTATATGGTTTTTAGAGCTGTAACAAATATTTTATATCAACCTTCGGCTCACTATTTGGACGCGAAAATAATGCAAAACGGAGCGTCAGATGTACTTTTTGGACTTGTCTGCGGGCAATATTAGCGCCTTATTTCCAGAACGCAATGTTCCCACGTGTACAAAATATTATTTTTAAGGTTTATATCTTTTTCAGAGCTCTTCCAAATATTTTATATCAACCTCCGTCTCACCAAATGGAGCATCAGTTCTACTTTTTCTCACAATTTTATGATGCACCAGTGTACTGGTAACTTTTTCTTCTTCAAAATTGTGATTGCCATTGTTCCAAGTAAAATAAGTTTCACAATAATTGTTTTCTTCATTAACTGTCGTTCTATCACGGTAGCATAAGTTTATGAGCGGCATAAAACTAGAGGTGTATACACAAACTGGTTTCATTAGCTTTGTGATGTCATATAAGCCCCTCCGTAGTAAATAATATAGCCAAAACTAGTCATGCGAGGGCGCACTACTATACGAACATCGGCCGTGCTTCGCGTGCAGCAGTGCCGTACGTACGTACATTGTACGTACGATTACAACCATTAAATCGGTGAAACCCGGAGGTCGAGGAATTCGAATGACAACTTTGAAATGGCAGATAAATAGGTATTTTTTTGTTAGTAGAAAGTACGGAAGTATAATATTATTAACAGGTAACCATTTTTAAGACTTGAAAACGTCGTATAAATCGTGTATAAAGCTACCTCCGGGTAGCTCCGGCTAGCTCCGACCACCTCCGACTTTTACCAACACCCCTAGATACGCCACCTGCGGAACAAGTGGAGTTCCATGATTAAGATGTCGGTACTAAGGTTCACTTACCATCCGGATAAAAAGTTTAATTTACCGTTCAATTCACAGAGACCCGTAAGACATGTCTTTTCGCTGCCATTGAGTTAAAATCGTGACCCCTCGACCTTATGACGTCACCCCTGTGTGCGGGCTCACGCACGCATGCACGACAAGCCGTATGCCGGCGACTGTTTCACGTTCATTGTATTATTCATAAAACAGTCGTCGGGGGTCACAGGAGTGATGTCATAAGGTCGAGGGGTCACGATTTGAACTCCATGGCAGCGAAAAGACATGTCTTACGGGTCTCTGCGAATTGAACGGTAAATTTCACTTTTTTTCCAGATGATAAGTGAACCTTAGTACCGACATCTTAATCATGGAACTCCACTTGTTCCGCAGGTGGCGTATCTAGTATTTTGGTGGTCGTTTTAAGGGTGAAATCGGATGTTTTTGTTGGGATTTCAGACATATTTTTGAAATCACCGCACGACCACTGCAGACTTACTTGGACCCTACTATCGCCAGATCATGTCCAAGTGTTAAAAAAGGCGATAGAGGGTCCAAGTTACTCGGACTAGTAAAGTGTCTAAACATGTGGCACAACCTGTTTTATTTCAAGATTTATGGCAGCCAAATCTGTAAAAAAATGAGGCAGAAATCAACATGCAGGGCCTATGTGCAGCTTTGTGTGACCATACACAGTGCCAAAAACATCTAAAACAGAAAACACAAGCTTTCTTCCCCTATATTGCACAAAAATTTCCTGACTAAAAATAACTTCTCGGAAAGATTTCCATATCCGGCCATCACTTAGACCTCGTGCACAAAGTCTATAGGCCATGACAGAAAAAGTAAAAAAAATTATTTTCAAAGAATAAGTTGAAATTTTGTCCCTCCTAAATTCGTGTTTTTTCATTAGATTTACACTTTTTGGTAGTTTTTAAGTCATATTATTATTAAGGGAAAAGTGATGGCCAGATATTGAACTCTTTCCATTTTTTTATTTTGTATTTTCAAGATGGCCGCCATTCTTTTTAAAATTTCCGACAACTGTTCTGTAGATTTTCAACTGTTCAAAGACACAAAAATAAAAGAGACAGTTAGACAAGAGAATTGACATGTTTAGAGTTGTTATAATATAACTGTTATAATTTTCTTCTTTTTTTTCACCTCATTTTCCACTGTTAAAAATTGAGATGCCCCCTAAAAAAGGAAGCGGGTGGGGACGTTACGTTAAACATGTTTTTGTTTTTACTTCACCCTAACACATTGCGATTTTATTGTTTCTCGTAGGAAGGAAGGCTTGCTGTAGCTGTATTGTAAATTGAAGAAGAAACATAATTATGGAGAGTGGTGATTCTGATATAGAAGATGTCATGATGGGCCCATCGGGGGATGATGGGATGAAAGGGGAGTTCCATCAGGCTGCTCAGCGAGTCCAGATGTTGGCACCAAGTCTACCCAATGATAGATTGCTCTATCTTTATGCAAGATACAAGCAGGTAAAAAAAGTGTCATTAATAACTTCATTGACACAAGTTGGACTGTAGCAGTGCTGTATTAACACAGTCTTGGTCTATGATTAAGGGTCATTTCATTTTGTCTGAAAGCGGCACTAACGCCCAGCCTGGCTGATATAATGAGCTCATTCTAAACAGGTCAGTTCTTACAGGCAGTTTTGTCACCACAATATTCATGAGGAGTGTGAGGTCCTCTGCCGTGCTTTATAAATAATCCAATCGATTTGCTGTATTGGTTTGATGCCATTCTCTTGGGTGTCCTCTTCCCTTGTAGGTTACTGTTGGTAAATGCAACACATTGCGACCAGGGCTTTTTGACTTCCAAGGCAAGCAGAAATGGTAAGATAGCATTGTTCAGAACAGAATAAAAAAAACACCTGCTGGTGTAGCCCTCTTTCCCCGACTATCCCAGGAAAAGGGTGGACAGAGAACATACACAACAAATGCAGTAAAGCATATAGTTGTTTATATTCATTTTCCAATGTGTGACAAACAAATAATATATTGAGAACATTTTTGAAAGTCTTGTACCATTCACTAGCATTTGCAAAATATTCTTGATTGAAATGCCAAAATCATTTTTTCAGTCATTTGTGCTGCCTGAGTTTTAGCATTCTGAGATAACTTTTGAAGTTATGATAGTTTGCGAATGCTACTGAATGTTATAAGATTTTGAAAATGTCTTCTTTAAGATAATCAGGGATGATTCATGTACATATGTTGGTATTAAAATGAGAAAAGAAGGTTACTCATAGTGCAGTGGAGCTGAGGCGTAGAGATTTCAAGTCCAGTTCTTGATTCCGTCAAATCTCCACCCAGAAAAATATACATGTGTTTTTCTTTCCTTTAAGGGATGCATGGCATGAACTGGGTGCGATGGGCAGAGACACGGCCATAGCAGAGTATGTAGCTGCTGTGAAAGACCTCGACCCCGATTGGTCCAGCAAGAAAGAAGGAGGAAAGGGCGGAGCCGGGATGGGGGTGGGGGTCAGCACCATGTGTAAGGACGAGGATGATATCTGGTGAGAACACAGTGATTTGTCAAGATTTAGGACAGAAAAAAGTCATGGAAGATGTCCCAGCCCACAAAAAAATACCTCTCCCGTTGACTAAGTACACATTTCAACAGAAGACCTCCCTCACAGGACAAGAATGATTTCATTGTTTCTTTATCCTCGTGTCCCCAGATATATGTAAACCCATACATCATGAGTTTTTGTAGATGTTTTTAACCCTAACTTTTCCAAATCCTCCAAAAATCCTCTTTGCCAAATTGGAGGATTGAGGGTCTTTGGAAGTTGAAGCAATCCTGCAAATTGAGGGCTTTAGAGGATTTTGCCTCTGGAGGAAAATGGAGGATCCAGGTCATCGGGCCCAATCTAGTGCTGGATGATTTGAGGGGATTGAGGTTACTTGGGTGTTGATCCAAAACCCACTGGAGGATTTTTCAGGATTCGGGCAGTGGTCCCCAGTAACAAACATAGGAGGATTTTGGGATTGGAGGATTCAGGTTACATGTAGGAAAAATGATGTAGAGAGTTTGTAGGGCTGCGCCGAATATTCGATCGATTTTCAAATATTTGAATATTTCTTTTCCAGTTCGAATATTCGAAGGTGAAATGGAAAGGAATATAAGAAGGGAAAAAAGTTCAATTTTTATAAGGAAATTGCATCCGTGACTTCGTGACTGGTTCCTGTCCAAATAATTGTACATGACAGCAGGCTATCTGTGTTACAAACACGTAATAATGAATGTACAATGTACACCTTGTTTTGAAAATACCATTTTCTTACCAGGGCAAAAATATTACTTGGCATTTTTGCACGCGTGCTAAACCTTTGCTAAATCATTCCTTGGTGTTGGCGATAGTCATAAAAGTGATAATCTGTTATAATGATGATAATTAGCAGGTTCGAGCGTTAATTAGACTGCCTCTGTACATACTCTGTTTGCCTCAAAATCGGCCGTCCAGACAATCGAATATTCGATCGAATGGAAGGTCGGATATTCAATTATTTGATTTGACTCGGCCCTACAGGGAGTTAGGGTTAATATATTTACGTAATTAATAGTTTCCTTTCTGCTTGTAGTGACTTGAATAAGACCGTATTTGATTGGTGTAAGGATGGCAACCCGGAGCAGATGAGACGGTTACTGAGTGAAGGAGTGGTGGGTGTAAATGACACAGATGAGGAGGTAATATCCCACAGCATGAAATTGCTGTTCATATTCTTTGTAAAGGTCTGCACGTTATTACTACTACATCGCTGCATCAATGCGAGTGCCTGCAGTAGTGAGCTCTGTAGCTTTGCGGTGTAAATTGCATTTTCGCAAGTGTCATCGTTGATCTGTTTTTTTTTTTCCATTTACCCTGATATTCATTTTGAAAATTCCCCACTATGACATTCTAATTTTTTATTGTCTGAGAAATTACTAAGTATTGTGTTAATTCGGTTACACGTACTCTATTCCAAAATCTGGAACCGGTTCCTGATATCAGCGGTCAGGTACTCGGTTACCCGGTTCGGATGCACAGCCCTATCTCGGTATCATATCTATCAGTGGTGTATACAAGTTTTGGGATCTTTTTTTTTTTTTTAGAGGGGTGTGCAAAGTAAAAAAAATAATTCTAAACAAAGGTCAACGGTAAACAGAATTCCAGGCAGCTGATTGAACATTTGTAAATGCATAATTCAGATTTAGCTATGCAAACCAAGGCTGTGATTGGCCATTGGAAACATACGTTATTCATACTGAATAATTTAAATGTCCACTCCCCCCCCCCCCCCCAAAAATAAAAATAAAGTACATAGTAATATGTGCATTTGTTGCTGGGGTTGTGGGAAAATGTATGTTATCATCTAAGGCGGAAACACAGCATAAACTCCATGTACTGGTTTTCAGAGATGATAATTTTTTGTTTATCTTGGCCCGTCGAATTCATTGACACAATAATTTGAACTAACTTAACTGTATTACATAGAAGTAGTACTTTGTAGATATGCAAGTACATGGAAGACAGAGAGACTCAGTGCTACAGTATACAAGTAGTATTTTGTTGTCCACAGGTCTTCACCCCAAATTAAAGCCGAGGAAGTTAGGGTTAAAAAAGGAAAAACACATTTCCAAATGTCTCCAGAGGAGGGGAGCAAGCCCCAGATCTCTGTATCTGTGTTTACATGAAATGAGGCATCAGACTGTTAAAAAAAAAAGATTTTGAAATCCCTCAAAATGTGCTTAATCCTTGTCAGGGGATGAGCTTGCTACACTGGGCCTGCGACCGCGGCCACATAGGTGCAACTCGGGTACTAATCGAGTGCAAGGCCGATGTGAATACACTCGATGAAGAGGGGCAAACTCCTTTACATTATGGTGAGGTTATAATTATCATATTTCTTTTTTAAACAGAAGGCAAAGTAAACTCAATTTTGGGAGGGCACATCTTCTGATAACAGTTTTTTTCTAACTTTTGCCTTTCCCTGGGCAGCCCCTGCCGATGGGATTTTGTTTATATTGTCTAAAGATTTAAAATTAAAATAAATAAAATAAGTCATTACGGGAACAGCATCAGCAATGTAACAAGCTACTAGCTTTACCCGAAGAGTCCCAAATCCCCCAATTTTAATTCGACCTAGGGAGTTCGGGTTCATCAGAGGTACAGGGGGACATGTTGATTTGAATTGAACTGTTTTAATTCCATTAATTTCAAGTACTTTTTTACAACCATGTATACTTTAAAATTTGGTTTTGGGGCCCAGGAAAACCGTAAGGGTGGTAGGGTTGGCAATTCAAAATGTCGCCAACCCTACCACCTCTGATCGTAACCCCTTAACTAGGGTGGCTTTTAGCCTTGTATTGGTTGATTTCAATACAAAAAAGCACAGGAAACCTCTCGGTGAGTTTGACTTTCTTGTAAGGGCTTTGCATATATTTCATACTGCATGGTAACGGTAAACTAATGACCTTTTGATTTTTTTCTATCTTGCAGCTGCTGCTTGTGAACATATAGACATTGTGAAAATTCTCCTTAAGCACGGTGCGAACCACGAGCTGAAAGACAATGAAGGCTGCACGCCACTCGAAGTTACCTCAGACAAACTCATCCAGGAAATGTTGACCGGGCATTGATGGCAGACTGAAGGGGGAAAGAAAGTGTTGTAAAGTGAGGCTCGTGCATGGTAACTTCTGACATGCAATCGGAGTAGGCCAGATCTTATCCTGACTGCAGGGATTGTGTGGTGTTCAGGTACCCCAGGTGGGGTGTCAAACCCGTGCGCGTCCACCCTGAATGATCATCAGTGGTAGAGTGCCAAAGGCCCAGCAGTTAGAACATTAGGCTCGCGACTTTGGACCCAGCCACAGGATTGCCGCAGTTGTTTTCCATTAAGACACTTAGCCACAATATTGCTTCTCTTTGAGCTCCACCTTAGCCTTGAGTTAAGGCTGTGCGTGCTGTCTCAGCCTGAGCGGACCCACCCTGCCGGCCAGTACAGTACATGTAGCTAGCTCCACATAATACGTATATGGCGTTCTATACGTATACGGCGTTCTATACGTATACGGCGAACGCCGATCCATGGCAGGCACAGTGCCCGCAGTGCTTGTACACTCAACACCCCCGTACCATCCGTGCTCTGAAGGAGCACAGCCTTGAGGATTCTGTTACTTCCGGGTTTTGCCGTTATGTTAATGAATTAAGCTATTTTCAATCGCGCGCGATCTGATTGGTCCTAAATTGACACGTCACGTTTAATAATTTGTTACATACGCGCTTGAAAAACGTGGCATCATCGCGTTTGGTCACAAAGGTCAACGGTAAACAAAATTCCAGGTAGCTGATTGGACATTCGTAAATGCATAATTCAGATTTAGCTACGCAAACCAAGGCTGTGATTGGCCATTGGAAACATACGTTATTCATACTGAATAATTTACATATCCACTCCTTCCCCCCCCCCCCCCCCATTCGCTACGGAATTCCAACGCATAATAAAGAAAAACATAAAACCCAGAAGTAACAGAATCATCAAGGCTGTGCTCCCGGCTGGAGAGACTTGCGTGTGGGTACCGGGTGGTGCATGTACAGCGTATGTACAATGTACTATGTATGACCATGCATGTGTGGGCAGATACATGTTGTGCATGTATAAATGGATCAGCATTCGCCATGATTTAGCTGGCCGCGCCAGGCAGGCCGCCCGACCGCAGGCTGACAGCACGCACAGCCTTCCATCCCGGCCAAATCTCGTTGGGCCCCCGACCCCCCTGCCCCCGGTCAATGTTGGCTCTCATTGCGCGGAATGCGCGCCGGCTTGATATTACAACATTGAGCGGGGGCGCGGGGAAGGTATGTTTATCATCACGTGGCACAAGCATTTTGCCCGGGATTGTAGCTCCACCCATGTAAGGCCCGAGTTGCAGTTGTGGTAATCACATTTTAACCCTAACGTCCAAGGCATTAATTTGGGGTAAAGTACAATATACTACATAATTTCTAACATGCCAGTGCAGTACGAATTCTGCGTACTACAGTTTACTTCCAGTAGTATTTTGTAGCTTTAGGTGATGTTAGGGTTTCATGGCATTTGTACACTGTTGGTGTTGAGATGGTTTTAGGATTGACTTGCATGCCTGAGGGACATTCTCGCGGTCCGACATCCGGGAACTTCACTTGGACTTTGTATAGAGATCAATGGGTTGCTACATGCAGCGCGGAGGGGAAAACATGCACACGCGCCTTGTGTAAATTAACAGACGAAGGGAAGATGTGACATCATGCCGACCGCGAGAATGGGTGATTTTAATACTTGCCTTGGGGATACTGTCTGTCGAGACCACCACAAGACCCTGCCAGACCATCACAAGACCTTCAGTCTTAATTCAAGTCTCAAGCTCAAATGAACTGTAATAAAAGCATTCCTTTGTCATGGTTTATGCCTGTTACTTGTGCCTGTAACAAGCTGGTCTTGTGCCTGGTGTTGACTACATCACTGTCTTTAGCGAATCAACGGCAAGATTAAATTTGTAATATATCTGCATATTATAATGCTGATTTGCATCCATGGGTAGTAATGAAATTACACTGAAAGCAATGGATAATGCAGTACAGATACACGGAACTTCATGTATTGTTCATGTTGTTTAGTGTAATTTTATTTTTGTGCATTACGCATGGAATACAGACACGCGGTAGCATTGGGCAGGCCATTTGTAGACCAAACACAGATTCCGGTGATTATCAGTGAGTTATCTTACTAAAATCTTTTAAATTTTTTTTATTGTACTAAAAATTTAAAAAACGAAAACACAGTATGATTTTATTTTACATAAACTAGCATTTTGAGCAATATAACGAAAATCTAAAATGTTGACCCTCAATGGATTTTTTTTGCCTGTAACTCAAACCGGAGGAATGCGACTTCCGACTAGTCCCCTTGTAAGAATGGCACAAATAGACACTGGTAAATAGGCGGTCAGATGCAAAAAAATACTGCGGACAATAGACATGGAGATTTGAGTTCGAGGCAAATAAACTTGGATCTCATCTTGAAATTCACAATGTAAATAGTACTGGTAAAAAGTGGCACATGGTGCAGTTTAGCAAAAGTCTGTTACCTCCATGAGTGTCACAAGTGAATATTTATTTCCCTCATTTGTTTGTTTTGAATTTATTTGTTTGGTTGAGTGTGTGTATATGTACATGTACATGTACATGTGTTTTTACATTAGTCTCCTTACAGGGTACCGGGAAGAAAGGGTAACAATGGGGACAATGGTACCCCACGAGGTAGTCTTTGGAAATCGAGGTACCCCACAAAGTTAACGCTATGGCTTTTGAGATTTCAATGGGGACAAAAGAAGAATAAAAGAAGGATAGTAAAGTCCACAAAAGAGCTACCCCATATCTACCTATATGTGAGGATGGGTGTATGTGGTTGCTTGGATTCAGTGATTGGTTGGATGTTTCACTGTTGAATATTCAGTATCGAGTCAGTAATTGGTGGTATGTGGGTTTCCCTGAGTAAGGTTGGAGTTGGTTATTGTTAGTAGTGGGTGCCATAGTTAGCAGTGCCTGTGGTCGATGAAGTATTAAATTTATGCCAAATGCCTTCCAAGCTTCAAATTCCTTGGGAGTGGCTCATTGTTACCTATACTGACCCACTGGGGGCAATTGTTTGCCAGACTTGCTTGAGAGAGGACCTGTACATTGTAGGCAGTTACTGATATAACGCATCTTCTGACTTAGCCTGAACAGCCAACAATCACCTATATTGGTGTTTGGTCTGCAGAAGGACCTAATATAATCCTGTTTGAAGAGATTCTACAATGATGCTAACTGTAAGTTGACACATTTCTGTTATTATGTAACTGTAACTATGTAACTGTAATCCGAATTTCGTTATTGTGAACATAACAATTTATACATTGCAAAACATGAATAGATATTAATTTTATCTGTGATAGTATGAAATCTTAGTGGGGATTTTGGTTTGTAAAATTTTAACCTTAGATGGCACGAGGAGCTGGGAGTTTAACGTTTCGCTACTTTGTAGAGTGAGCCTCTGAACTACATTCTTCGCTTTTCGGGGGTATCTACTTCTACCGGGTATCTTTTAGAAGATCGTTGTGGCTACGGAGTCATTTCACAGTGAGGCAGTCGTATGGCAGCACTGGTAGCATATTTTTGTGTGTGTTGGATGTAGTTAATTGCACAAAATTATGAATGTAAAATAAAATCAATTTGTTTAAATTAGCAAGTTTGGAAGTTTGATAAGATTACTTGATATTATAGACAAGTTTGAATATTTATAAGTGATATTAAAACGAGAAGTTTGAAAAACTTGAAACACAAGTGTATTAATCCGGAAAGAAGTGTTGGAACATTTAAAAGAAAATTATTAAATTTAAAGAAACAAAAAATGAATGTTAATAATTTAGAAACAGAAAGGTTTATAAAGTTTTGAAGAAGAAACCAACTTAAAAGGAAAGAGTTCATATTAATTAATTAATTTGAAATCTAAATTGTGAATTTTGATGTTGAATAAATATTGATAAATGAATCTGAGGATCAAATTGTGAATTTTAACATTGAGGATGCAGTGATTGAGAATGAAGGTTTGAATTTAAAGGGTTGATTAGTGAATTGAAGATGTGCATTATAGATTGAGATTTAAGGTGAAACATTTGGAATACTGTTAGGTGGAATGAAAGATTCACTATATTTGAAAAGCAACTTTGAAATTGAAGGTTTAGAAGAGTTATTTGAGAGTTGAAAAACCTGATGTTATAAAGTTTCCATTCTAGATTAAATCACACAGATATTTGAATTTAATAAGAGATACAACTCATTTTGGATACCTTAAGTAATTTATTCAACAGTTTCTGGATACAATAAATATAAAATTTTAGTCAAAATATCTTGTGTACAGTTCAAGGCAAAATCTAATTTTTATATTTGGTACCTATTTTATAACGTTGAAATTGTGAACTTGGCATTTTAGATGAGATTTAATGTAAAATTGCATCTGCTCATTTGAGTGTCATTTTACAACTTAAATTTGAGAGTCTGTAAAATTTGGTTAAATATATTTTGTTAACAAAATTGAGTTTGACCGTGATTTTTTTCTGTCTGTGTTCCCATGTACGTGGTACGTTCAGTTCCCTCTAAAAATGTCCGTATTGAACCTCTAAGGGGTTAGGGTGACAATGAGTATGCAGCATCCCCCTCTATTGGCTTGGACCAGTGACTGAAAATGGATAACGGCTACAGGGTATGAACAATGACAAATGAATGCTTTTGTCCCAGCCATCTGAATAGCTTGTGACTTGATTACAAGTGTGATTACAGCACACTTGTGTAACTATTAGATAAAGTAGGCATGACGCAGGGAGAACCTCCACTCTTTATTAGTGTCATGCTTGTTTTTTTTTTTTTTTTTAACTCGTCCAATACAGGGCTGAAAGCCACTCTGGGTAAAGGTTTACGATCACCGACATTTGAATTGCAAACCCTACCACTCTTACGCTTCTCCTAGACCCAGACCCCATGCACTGACTTTTACACATTTGTCACGTGGAACAATGAAATCGGTGGAAAGTTGCTCCAAACATACACATTTATTCAGAGAGTTTGATGGCAATTATGAAAGGGAATAAAATTGTGGTGAAGTCGTATCACCAATGACCTCGGTAGGATCACAGCCAAAGCCGATGGACCGAACCTTAACAGCAAAAACGTCTTCTACTTGGCCATCATGGACAGGGTAACAAAAAAATCACTTCACCATGCTTTAATTTTCTTATAGGCTACAAATATCTTGATTGGGTTGCAGGGAGCTTGCACATTCAAACATGTAATAAACTTCTCAATGATACGTACTGTGCAGTGTGTATACAATAATACAAATATACATATACATGTATATGTATCAGGTTCACAAAATACATTCTTTGTTCAGATTATACAATAAAACTTAAAAACCCTGCTTCCGAAGCCTACAGTCATTATAGTTATTTCAGCTTCCAATGTATATTCTATTGTGCGTTTCTTGTGCATATGCACTATGGTAATTTGTGATGTATGCAGGACCCCAACACAAACAGTTTGTACTGATTGGGCATACGCTGGGTAAAGAAATGTAATAAAACATTCAACAAATAAATGTGCAAAAGTTAGATGGACTTGCCTTCTAACTTCATCCCAAGTGAAAGGCACTTCTGAATGCGGCAAGCAGCACACTGTTTGCGACTTTGCAGATTCACCACACATAAAACATCCCCCACCAAATGTGCAACAAGCTTCTCGTGCCGCTTACTGTGTGCATGTCCTCTTGAAGAAGCACTTACAGCTCTCGCATGAGTGCATGCCATAGTGGTAGCCTGAGACTTAGTTTGTCCTCACATGTCGGGCATTTATTGTCCAGAGGAGGTTGCTCCTGGTAATTCACGGACTCACTAGTGCTGGGTTTGGATTCCGATAGCTGGTTTTGACTGTTTTGTACAGTTGTTTCGGTTTTGGGGGAGTTGCATGGGCGGTTTTGGTGAAAGGTGTTGGCGATCCAGAGGTATAGGTCAGTTGCAAGATCTGAATGAGGTACTGGCAGAAGGTGCAGTTGCAAAGAGTCTGCTTCTGAGGATGTCGTCGTCTTTGTTGCGAGCTTGAACAGCTGCGAATGCACTGGCCCTACCACATCCATCGGGGTGAATTCATTGCTGCTGGCAGGGATTGTTCCTGTTAGGGTGTTCAGGTATCTTTGTGAAGAGCATCCCCCTACTGCCACTGCTGATGGCGCACACTCTGATGCTGCCACTCCAGCTGGTCGCATTCCCTTAAGGCAAGCTTTGATAAGCATTTCTGGCATTTTTACTTCATCAGCCAACAATTTCTCCGACTCAAGATTAATTGACGGCAGCCCGGGTCCACTATTTAGTGAACCTAAAGTGGATTCAGGTTTTGGAACAGGTTCTTGCATCAAATGTAATGAACTGGAATGCATCAAAGGGGTTATATTTTGATGTAGAAATGGAGCAGGTTCCTCGGGTCATCTCCATGACTTTTTTTAGCATCCTAGCTGTTTCATCTTGGAGGCAGTTTCCACGGACTTGCAAAGCTCAGTGTTTTAATACATGTCTGAAATGTTCACAGTAGCTTGACCGGCGCACTGTGTGGTACATGCACATATTTTTATTTTGTTAAGGCTTATATTAAGTGCAGCAGGATTCCCTGAACATCGCTGTCATTCTCTGAAAGATCCTCATAATTTGGATCTCTTTCTGGAGCCACACAAGATGCCCTCACACTTAGTTTCCTCAAGAAAAACTTCACTCTGGCTCTCCTGAGTTTGTTCTGCTGAAACTTCAAGTGCATTTTGCAAGTAATTAATGTATGGAGGTCGCACATCCTCAGTTGGCCGTGCTTTTTTTGAGATTTGATGAGCTCTGGACAATTCAGGAATAGACTGCAGTTGTGTGGCATGCTGATTGAGGAGGGAGGTGCTGAAGTCTGCACAACTCAGACAAGTGCAATCTCACTTCACAGCATCCAAGAGGGTTTGGTATGATCCTAAATGTGCTGGTATCTCTTCTCCGACCACCTCCGGCGTCTGCAGGTGAACGAACGTTACCAACTGAGTGGTTGGGCTGGCCGAAGGGGAACAGCCCCACAGAAAACACTTAATTGGAGTGATGCCATAAAAGGGAAAGGGAGGTAATTGTGCAATTGATGGCTGGAAGAGGTGGTTGTTGGTTAGCTTTTGATGGGAATGCATCAAGGGGTATGCTATCCTGAGGGTCTGGTCCACAGAGAAGAGTGCCTTGATAAATCACCACTGGGGGACTGTACATGGGCTGGAAGTGCCCGCATATCTGACCTCCCTGTAACTGCCGCGTGCTGTGGCTCTCGACAGTTTGTATACAAATTGGTACATCTTGTGAATCTGCTGGACCAACTCAGCATCTGGTCTAATCGCACTTTCTAATGGTTCAAGCGCTCTCATGTTCCTTATAGGAGCCTAAGTAACTGTTCAAAGTTTGATGCCGATGGTATATGCTCCTCCTCATCCGTCATTTATATCAGCTTTTCCTTTTGGGGAATTGCCAACTTACTGAACAACATACAATGCAGATACATGTAGTAATACATGGTAGGCATTCTGAGTTAATGCTTGAATGTACATTATGTCAAAGCTCCGACACAAATTGTTCAAGGCACTGAGCACTTACATGAACATGCTGCCAATGTGCAGGTACAGTAATGTAAACTGTATTAATTAAAGCAATACAATAAAAATGCACCCTCACACCTAATGCTAACTTGCGTCATGCACCGGGCACTATGCCTACGACTTATTCAGCCTTGCTTGTACGTATATCTTCTTCATCATAATGCTGATCACAAACTGACTTGCATATGTACGAGTTGCGATCAAAAAGTTGCGAGACTTTCTGTTGCGAACGAACGCAGCACAGTAATGTACATAGGCCCTAATAGACAGGGCCCAGACCAGGAAAAACTGCCGTTTTTTCCTGTCAAGGTTTTCTCAACGGTTTTATCATCCTGAACCTCAACCATTTGAAATTAGCTTGGGGGCCACCCTGATTTTTGCCCCTAATTCAAAATGGCCGCCAAAATCCAAAATGGCCACCAAAATTACCTAAATTAGACATATACTGCTAATTACGTTTAATATCAACGTTTTTTCAGTGGTTCTGTCATCCTGAATCTGCACCCATTGAATTTAGCTCCAGAGCCACCCAGAATTTAGCCTCAAATCCGAGATGGCCGCCAAAATCTAAAATGGCTGCCAAAATTATCTTAATCAGATTTATACTACTTGTTTTTTTTCTGCAGGAGTTTTTTTTCAGTGATTCCGTCATCCTGATCATAAGGCCTTTGAAATTAGTCTGGGGAGTACCCATGATTTGTCCTTAGAATCCAAGATGGCCGCCAAAATGGCCTCCAAAATGGCCGCTAAAATTACCTAAATTAGATATATACTGATAATTACGTTTAATATCAACGTTTTTTCAGTGGTTCTGTCATCCTGAATCTACAACCATTGAATTTACCTCCAAAGCCACCCAGAATTTGGCCTCAAATCAAAGATGGCCGCCAAAATCTAAAATGGCTGCCAAATTGACCCTAATAAAATTTATACTGCTTCTTGTTTTTTTTTCTGTCAGTTGTCAGTGATTCCGTCATCCTGAACCTAAGGCCTTTGAAATTAGTCTGGGGAGTACCCAGGATTTGTCCTTGAATCCAAGATGGCCGTCAAAATGGCCTCTAAAATGGCCACCAAAATGGCCACCAAAAGCATCTTAATTATATTCAAACTACCTCTTCGTTTTTTCCTGTTAACATTTTCTAAAGTTGGTTTCATTATGGCGTCCTGAACCTAAGCCTTTTGAAATAAATTTGGGGCTACCCCGGATTTGGCTGCAAATCCAAGATGGCCGCCCAAACAAAAATGGTTAAACGGTCTCTTATTTGTACCCCATAATTTTCCTTTCTCGGAATTTATGATTGTCATATACTTTAACTGTACAAATAATCTATACTGTCTTCTCTCCAATTGCAACATTAGCTAGCAGCCCAGTCTCATCGTGGTCCATCTAGAATTGTTTCCTTGCACGTAATTCAAACATACAGTTTAGAGAAAGGATCAAAGTAATTAATTGACAGGTATGTATACTTGCTAGTTAACATTGTTTGCGAAATGCATTGCTTTGGATGACATTATTGCTCAACTATTATGTTCTTCTTGTGTATACTGTAATTCACAAAAAAAAAATTAATTACTTTTATAATTGTATCTTTACTTCTAGGAATCAGCACTATGGCGCCTACCCCCTTTTTGAGTACAGGAGCAGATGACAGAAGACGGTGCCTGCTTTGCAATGAAAATGTCAAGGATAAGGATAGTGGTGGACAGTCGTGGCCCAGCTAATTGAAATTCAGTATAAGGAGGCTGAGAACATATCACTTGACCATCTGTCAGCCAGTGTTTGGAGAACTTCCAGTCCAGCTTGTGTCACATTTGAGATGTCATCCTTATCCTTGATATTTTCATTGCAAAGCAGACACCGTCTTTTGTCATCTGCTCCTGTACTCAAAAAGGGGGTAGCCGCCATAGTGCTGATTCCTACAAGTAAAGATACATTGTAAAAGTCATTCAATTTGTGTTCGTGAATTACAGTACACTTAGGGCCTACACAAGAAGAACATACTAGTTGAGCAATTATGTCATCCAAAGCAATGCATTTCGCAAACAACAATGTTAACTAGCAAAATACCTGTCAATTAATTATTTGATCCTTTCTCTAAACTGTATGTTCGAAATACGTGCAAGGAAACAATTCTAGATGGACCACGATGAGACTGGGCTGCTAGCTAATGTTGCAATTGGAGAGAAGACAGCATAGATTATTTGTACAGTTAAAGTATGACACTCATAAACTCTGATTTCCGAGAAAGGAAAATTATGGGGTACAAATAAGAGACCGTTTAAATCCGATTAAGGTAATTTTGGTAGCCATTTTTATTTGGACGGCCATCTTGGATTTGCAGCCAAATCCTGGGTAGCCTCAAATTCATTTCAAAAGGCTTAGGTTCAGGACGCCATAATGAAACCATCTTTAGAAAAAGTTAACAGGGAAAAAACGAAGAGGTAGTTTGAATTTATTTAAGATGCTTTTGGCGGCCATTTTGGTGGCCATTTTAGAGGCCATTTTGAAGGACAAATCCTGGGTACTCCCCAGACTAATTTCAAAGGCCTTAGGTTCAGGATGACGGAATCACTTAAAACTGACCAAAAAAAACCAAGAAGCAGTATAAATCATATTAGGGTAATTTTGGCAGCCATTTCAGATTTTGGCGGCTATCTTTGATTTGAGGCCAAATTCTGGGTGGCTTTGGAGCTAAATTCAATGGTTGTAGATTCAGGATGACAGAACGTTGATATTAAACGTAATTAGCAGTATATATCTAATTTAGGTAATTTTGGCGGCCATTTTAGCGGCCATTTTGGTGGCAATTTTGGTGGCCATTTTGGCGGCCATCTTGGATTCCAAGGACAAATCCTAGGTACTCCCCAGACTAATTTCAAAGGCCTTATGATCAGGATGACGAAATCACTTTAAAAAACTCCTATATAAAAAAACAAGTATTATAAATCTGAAGATAATTTTGGCAGCCATTTTATATTTTGGCAGCCATCTTGGATTTGAGGCCAAATTCTGGGTGGCTCTGGAGCTAAATTCAATGGGTGTAGATTCAGGATGACAGAACCACTGAAAAAACGTCGTATTAAACGTAATTAGCAGTATATATCTAATTTAGGTAATTTTGGCGGCCATTTTGGCGGCTATTTTGGCGGCCATCTTGGATTCCAAGGACAAATCCTGGGTACTCCCCAGACTAATTTCAAAGGCCTTAGGTTCAGGATGACGGAATCACTTAAAACTGACACAAAAAAAACCAAGAAGCAGTATAAATCTTATTAGGGTAATTTTGGCAGCCATTTCAGATTTTGGCGGCTATCTTTGATTTGAGGCCAAATTCTGGGTGGCTTTGGAGCTAAATTCAATGGTTGTAGATTCAGGATGACAGAACGTTGATATTAAACGTAATTAGCAGTATATATCTAATTTAGGTAATTTTGGCGGCCATTTTAGCGGCCATTTTGGTGGCCATTTTGGTGGCCATTTTGGCGGCCATCTTGGATTCCAAGGACAAATCCTAGGTACTCCCCAGACTAATTTCAAAGGCCTTATGATCAGGATGACGAAATCACTTTTAAAAACTCCTATAGAAAAAAACAAGTAGTATAAATCTGATTTAGATAATTTTGGCAGCCATTTTAGATTTTGGCGGCCATCTTGGATTTGAGGCCAAATTCTTGGTGGCTCTGGAGCTAAATTCAATGGGTGCAGATTCAGGATGACAGAACCACTGAAAAAAACGTTGATATTAAACGTAATTAGCAGTATATATCTAATTTAGGTAATTTTGGCGGCCATTTTGAATTTTGGCGGCCATTTTGAATTAGGGGCAAAAATCAGGGTGGCCCCCAAGCTAATTTCAAATGGTTGAGGTTCAGGATGATAAAACCGTTGAGAAAACCTTGACAGGAAAAAACGGCAGTTTTTCCTGGTCTGGGCCCTGTCTATAATAGCGAGGTGTAAGCAATAACTTTCGTGAGTAAGTATTCCAAGTTACATCACTTGATCAACATCAGCACCTGTGTTACACGCATTTTTGTGACCACTGGTAGTGGTACGTGCGCATTTGCGATTTCACCATGGACCTGAAACTTGAGGCAGAGAGTGAACATCGAATTTTGTGTCAAACTCGGGAAAGCTTGAGAAAGCCTACTGCAATGAAAAAATTCGCGGCCCGGCAGATATAAATTGTTAACCTCGCTCGCTATAATTATTTGGACTCCCTACCTTTGCGATTTTTAGCACGCTTCGCATGAAGGCCTCGAAGATCACTATGCCGAATCAATTTTTGTGAACATTAATGCAGGGTGTATGGGGTGGAAGTCTACCATGCCCCCTGCATGTCGGCCCGATTAGTTTTACATCATGCTTGCAGTAAGTTGACAGGGACGTTAGTTTAACGCGTGTCCCCATTGGACTTAATTTAGAAAAGTCACGGTAGATTGACCCAAAAAGTGCAATGGGAACATAGCTTGGTGATGCCCCTCCCCCACCTCCATTTCGTTTCTACCGTAATGAAACGATAGGCCTAATATACTGTGAAGTGCTGAGTTGAGTACTGTAGCCCCGTATGTGTACTGGACTGAAGATCTTGGTGATACTACAGATTTAGGGTTTGAGTCCAGCAGAGGTCTGGTGTTTAAGTCCTTGAGCAAGACACTTTGTCACACCTTGCTTCTCTCCACCCGGAGTAATTAATGGGAACCTGCGAGGGTAGGAATGGTTACGTAGTTAATTAGCCCATGTGCGCTTAACTTGCAGACAAGGCTGTACACTCCTCAGGGAGCCGGGAGGTTTCCAGGAATGATATAATAAGCCTAATGGGCAGGGGTAGCGCCTTGAGCACCATGATCATGGTGCACACGTGTTCTGTACAAATACATGCAAATTTCTTTGCATCTGCAATGTCGCACATTTTATCGTAACATTCTTGGCAAATTGTGTTGCAAAGTTTGCATATTTGTACAGGGCTATTTAACGAACTAGTTGGCTGAAGCCAGCCGCGGATTTAGACGCAAATTCAGCCGCAGATTCAAAATCTCAAACGCATCAATCAAGTAAAAGGTGGTCAACAAAGTGCGTTTTTTTCTACTACAAATCTTTTGGGTTCCATAAACGAAATATTAATGGTTTTTGCAGTGTTGTAACCAAGTCATTTTTTTCCAAGTCAAGTCAAGTCTCAAGTCGAAAAAGATTCCGACTCGAGTCCAATTCAAGTCAAGTCAGCAAGTCAAGTCAACAAGACTGGATTTTTGCAAAATTACACGTTTTTAATGCATAATCTAAATACGAATATATTCTGGTGCTCAAAATTGAGAGAATAACGATTATTTACTAATTATGACTAGGGCGCCCTCTAGCGCGCTTTCATCCGCAGGATTATGAATTTAAGATGGCAGCTCCCGTGCAAATTCTTTTCTGCGCTGCTGGCGCCGTTGTTTTCCTATTTGTTTTGCCTTGTTTTACTTTGCAACAGGTAAGAAAATGGGCGATTGTGTAGTGTAGGACCCCTCTTTAGTTTTGATCAAATTAGAGTGAAGGGCATTTTTTCTCATTCCAAAATGACTTAATTTCAACCTAAAGCAGACATCTGTCTGTCCATATGGAGGAAGATGTGTTTTCTTCCTCCATGGTCTGTCATACATCATGGATTCATGGACTTGTCTGTAACAGTAGTTTACTACTTATACTAGGGGAGCCTATCGCTATAGCACTAGCTAATTCACCATTTTGGACCGTATATCTGAACCCATGCAAGGATTCTTCAAACAATGATAATTAGTATTTTGAGCAGTCCAAAACATAAAAAAGTGAAGTATTATATGGACAAAAGGTTTATCTTATTATTCATCTACTTAATTCACAATCTTGGAGGTGAGAAAGTTACTTCAAACAATTGTAAGATAGTATTAGTATATAATATAGGCCTACTATTATTACTGTAATTTTGGAAATAATATTGAAGCATTTATCACAATAGAATCTGATCAACCAAAGAAAACGCCACAAAACGCATTATCATTATGTGTATACAGATTAGACCTTCGTTAACACAATGCTATCGATAATGATGCCAGCACGTTAGGCGCAAATGGTCGCCATTTGCAGACAACTGACACCCAGAAATTACACCTTTAACCCTAACCCTGCCAGACGCAGCACAGTGCATCTGTGCTGACAGCTCCACTTTGCTGCACTCTCCACACAAGTCAATGTGACAAATTATGCAATCTGATGCATCTGGCAGGGTTCTAGCAAAAATGCCCTGGAGGGTTAGGGTTAAAGTGCCATAACTCTGAAATGCAAGTACCTATCAAGCTATAAATGTTCATACCATTCAAATTTGTCTTTCAATTCCCTTTCCATTGATATCAAATGTTACTTCCAGAACTAAGGTTTTCACAAACCTTACAAAGAGACACACTATAAACTGCTGTGGGAGAAATTTTTTACAATTTTGTCAACTTTCTTATCACGAAATTTTCTGTACCCGTAGCGTCGGCTAGGTTCAATTTCTTGAAATGTCACTCAAAATGGTGAAATTTTACGAAAATATCGCTTACCAAGACCACAGGTTTCACCACTCCAGAGTTTGACATCATTTGTCGTCGACAGCCTCACAGAGGGTGCCTTATTGACCAGTGGCCACTCCTTGGGATTTTCCCTAAGATCTTGTGAATTTCGGTGGAAAAATATGTATTGCACATGCGCAAACTGCTTATTCCAGCACTCTGTTAAATGCAATTGTACAGTGTTTTCCATTGCCTTGGGAATTCTTGGGAATTTTACTGGATGAATCTTGAGAATTTCAAATTTGTTAAGTGGAGTTGAGGCGCCCTCTCTTTATTTTGTTCACGTGAGTGAAATTCGTTGTGGAGCCTCAGGTGCGCGAAAATTGCCAACACGTGGATACTACTAGGCCTAATGACATCTTTTCTTTCTTTTTCGAACAGTTTTTTGTGGTAAAAAACTCTGACTCGCTTTACGGCAGTTGCCATGCGAATCAACACGGTTTTGCATGATTTTGCTGTTCCTGACCCATTTTGGTTGGGGTATTCAAGTAAAATCTTTCCACATGGTTAATGCCTGCACAAACACATTCAATGAATACATTTTTTTTCTACATGTTCTAGGAGCAAAATGTGGAAAGTTTCTTCAAGAGTGGTCACACCAACAACTGGGCTGTTCTGGTGAGTATCAGTCATAATCAACAGACAATTGACAATGCCTGCCTGCACCATTTCTCTTCATGCTGTAATCAGTAGACAGCAGTACCTAAAATCTAATAAGATTATGGCCCAAGTTAAACCAATATGTTGTACCTGCTCATAAATATTCTAAAATCGTAATTGTGTCCCCAAACCTTGAGGCTTTGTCCTATTCAAAGTCTTCAATATCGAGTCAGATTTTTGATTCCTGGTCAAGTTCATGAGACTAAGTCTTGAGTCACAAGGTCCAGTCATTTTTTTAAACGAGAAGAAGAAGAAAACCTATGTTTGTATTGCTTCGAAGTTTTCACTAAAATCATGGATAGTAACAGATTTTTTTATAAAATAACCAAGATGCAAAATATTGTGAATTCTTAATTTATTTAGTGTTTTACAATGTAAATATCTGGGTCACAAGCAATGCATCTGAGTCGGACAGGTTTAACCCTAACCCTGCCAGACGCAGCACAGTGCATCTGTGGTGAGTGACAGCTTCACCTTGCTGCACTCTGCACACAAGTCAATGTGACAAAGTATGCAATCTGATGCGTTTGGCAGGGTTTCTAGCCAAAATACCCTGGAGGGTTAGGGTTAATCTGGGTCAAGTCCAAATTGTCAACCAAATCGTCAATCTTATTGTTCAATCTTCAATTGGAAACGCTCCATTTGTCAGAAAATCAGTGACGAAAATACTTTTAGGGAAAAAATGTTTGGTTCAGTAAATTCACCATATACATCTAGTACGTACAATGTATATATGTGACCCGCTCCGGAAAAAGGTATATTATGTCGCAAAATATGAAAAATGAGTTCTATTTATGTTTGGAAAGCCCACAATGTAGGCTTTCATTTGGTACATGATAGAGCTCCAAAGCCCTTTCCGTTCTGGAGATATCGCGTTTTTGCATATTAATTAGTTCTATGGAGTTTAAATTGCACAACAGAAAAAACAGGCTTTGAAATAGCTAGTTCTAATACAATGCAATGGAACAATGCACTCTAAAAAGGTAATTTTTTCACTTTATTCACTGAAATCAACATTGTTGTGCACCAAACCTGAAACTTTAGATGTTTAAGATGTCATTAAAGACAAAAAACAAAAAATGAATTTTGACGAAAAATTTCACCCTCTCAACGTTGAAAGGGCCAATACACATAAATGCATAGCGCGACTTATATCACCTTTTTCTGGAGCGGGTCACATATTTTCATCAATAATTTTCAGTGTACAGTGTTATATTCTACTTTGTAATGATCTTTCCATCCATAACAATTTTAGGACAAGTGCCTTTTCCCCCTGGCAATGTGTCCCTTTAGGTTCATTTTAAAAAGAAGATCAGAACTATCCTCAGCATTTGAGTTGGATTTGGTTTGTATCACTTGTGATTAGTTCTCCAGCCGAATTTTACATGAAATTGGACCTTGGTGTATCCGATCTGTTTCAGGTATGCACGTCCCGTTTCTGGTTCAACTACCGTCATGTAGCCAACACGCTGTCCATCTATCGCAGTGTGAAGCGACTTGGCATACCAGACAGCCAGATCATCCTCATGCTAGCTGACGATATGGCCTGCAATGCACGCAACCCAAGACCAGGTACGGGTCTAGGGGAAAAAAACTGCTCACTTTTTATATCTGTCTGAAAATAATACCGTCAAACAAACCACAAGGGAAACTGACTAGGTCATTTGAATGAATTTTCAAAGTGAACGAAAAAAACTGACAGGAGCGGGATTTTGAACCTGTGACCTCCGGAATACTGTACCGGCACTCTACCAACTGAGCTTCATGTATATTGCCCTATGTTGCGGTCTCCAAAATTGTCGGTGTCTTTGTTAAGGGGACGCTAGTCAGAAGTCATAAACCCATACTGCCGTATAGCCAGGGGCCAATTTCATAGAGCTGCTTAAGCACAAAAAAACCAGCTTAGTAAAATATGGTTACCAGCCAAAACTCTGTATGATTGTTATACTAAGTAAACAACAGCTAAATACCAGTAACAAGCAATATACATCACGTGGAGTTTTGGCCGGTAACCTTTTGGCCGGTAATTTTATTTTGCGATTAAGCAAGTTTTGTGCTTAAGCAGCTCTATGAAATTGGCCACAGGGATCATACTCCAACTTAAAGAAGTATAAATGAAAAGCCCTGTCTATTCATAACACTCCCATTCAAGAACAAAACTCTATTCACCACGAAACCCACACCAGCAACAGCTGAATGATGAATAGAGCAGTACGTGCTTGAATGTACACTGTACATGTACAATACACGTAAACAGGCCCATTGGTTGCATGGGCCTACATACGTAGTGTGGGATTGCAGCTGTAGATGTCAACCGGCCCAGTAGTCTCGCCTCACGCTGCGGCTATAGCCATCATCCGGGCTCAAGGGGTTAAAAGCAAGTAGTGAATGTTTCATTCATTCCAATTGTCAATTCATTCGAGCATTTTTCTCAATCTGTAAGTTGTGTGCTATTCATCTGCAGCAACTGTGTTCAACAATGCTAATCAGCACATCAATGTATACGGTGACGACGTAGAAGTGGATTACAGAGGATATGAGGTATGAGATCTTAGCGGTGTACATGTTAGCAGTTTCAACTCGAAATTTGTCCTGTTCTACTTTGATGGACTACTTTAATTTTTGTGATATCCATTTGGGAACGCTGCTGGGATTCGAACCTAATACCCTTGACAGGTGTTTACAGGTGAAACTAGTATCTTGTATTCCCTGATTGCAATATGCATTTATCAATTGATATTATTCTGGTATCTTGTATTCCCTGATTTCAATATACATTTATCAATTGATATTATTCTGGTATCTTGTATTCCCTGATTGCAATTTCCATTGATCAATTGGACAGACTTTTGAGATCCTGGTGGCAGCAGACATACTGGTCCTTTTTGTGTCGCCTAAACGAATGTTTTGGAGGCACTGAATTACCAGTCATGAATTCTGTCCGTGTGACCATATGTTAAAGTTTTAGGTTAAGTTTTAGCTCTCATTTGGTGTCATTTGAAAAGTTGAAGTCCAATTAGAACCAAATGTGGGTTATACATGTAACATGGAACCTTCATATGTTAATGAGGTCAAAGGTCACATACCAAAGTCAAGGGTCATCTGAGGTCAAGTTGTAAAATGGGCTGAACATGTAAAATTGGCTCCATTTGAAAAGTTGAAGTCCAATTGGAACCAAATGTGGGTTATACATGTATTGCCTTTGTTATACATTTGAAGCCAGCCAATGATCAATATTTACCTCGCCCTCAAGGGTAACCGCGCAAGCTGGCGACATTAGTGGTTCGAGAACCATCTTGTTTCTAGTTCTGAGCATGTGCGCGCAGTTCTGAGTATGCCCATGTAGTTCTGAGCATGCGCACGACTGGTGGGAACAATGGAAGAGGACCGGTATGTCTGCTGCCCCCAGCATCTCAAAAGTCTCCCATTAATGTTATTCTGGTATTCCCTGATTGCAATATACATAAATCAATTGGCATTATTGCCTTTAATTGACATTCTTATAATAATTCCTGAACAACTCTTAGGGGAGAAAAAACAGCTGTGTTAAATAGGCAGAACATTTTTAGAAAATTCTGGGCTAACAGCAAGTGCGTTTCAAAAGTTAGCTACCATTTTTGGCTTGTTCACATGCCTCCATCCCGTAACTAAGGATTTTGTGCATACAGAGTTAGTGCAGAAATTCTTTGCTAGCATTGTGAGCACAGAATGGGTCTAATACGTGCACAGTGCTGTTTTTCAGCAGAACCATACATTAGTTGTAGATGTGTCTTTATGTTTTAAATGTAGTGTACAACATTTGCTTTTGCTGTAGTTTTAAGAAATGAATGGATTCAGGGGTTAATATTTAATAGCAAATACTGTAACACAGACCCATTTAAAGTTTTGTGTGCAAGATGCTGTGAAAACAGAAAAAATGCTGTTCTTGTAGTCTGGTTCCCTAATCGTACTTCAGACAAAACAGCAATTTATAGACGTCAGGGAATTATCAGGGAACTAGACTATTTCCAATGATGGTCGGCCAACAATTGCTGGAAATTGGTACAAAAATTCCTCTATTCTTGAAAATGACAGCACACCAGGTGCCATGATTTCACAGGATGCTTGAGACTATTACAGTCAAGTAAGGTATTTTATAATAATTCAGTAGTTTTGTTTTGTGATGTTTGCAAATGTTGTATATTACCTTATATTAAAAGGTCACGGTGGAGAATTTCATCCGGGTCTTGACTGGCCGCCTGCCCCCCGGGACGCCACGCTCCAAGCGCCTGATGACTGATGACCGCAGCAACATCCTGGTCTACATGACGGGCCACGGTGGCGACAGCTTCCTCAAGTTCCAAGACGCGGAGGAGATTTCCAATGTGGAGCTGGCCCACGCATTCCAGCAGATGTGGCAAAAGAAGAGGTGAAAATGCACATTGTGAATGGGGTTAGCTAGTGGCGTAACAGTTAGTCGATACATCGTCAATAATCACGATAGTTTCATTCAAACGATACAAGGCAAATATCAGCATAAAGGGGTCTAATTTCTCCGGATTTTTCCTGATTTCAGCATTTTGGGTGAGACGTCTTCCAGATTTCCAGAAGATTGGTCCTTAAATTGTTTTTATCATTCCAAAATGACCTCTGAAACCTGAAACGGTCTTCTGTAATTCTAATCACGCCATTTTTTGCAATTTTGAACCGTATCTAAAAAATGCAGTTTTCTTGTGCATTTTTAAGCAACGCCATACAAATCAAATGACCCTGGATCTTTCTTGGATTTAAAAAATTTTCCTCAAATCTCACCCCCGAGTCCATATTGAATACTGTTCTACATGTGCTATTTTTTATTTGTTTTGCTCTTAGAAATATCTCTTTCAACTTGCATTCTAAGGTTTGACTGCGAGATAGATACAATGAAAATCTTTTTTTGAATTTGTGGATTTCGTGATTTTCCATTATTTGGTATTTTGCCTTATAATATACTTAGTCTGAGTGTCATCTGTTTGACAGCCATTCTTGGATACAAATATCTGATTCAAACGTGCATGCAGATTTTATGTGACCCACATGCCAGCCATTACCAGAGCCGATTTTTGGAAATCTTGTGTAGTGATGTGGACACAGCTATTGATTGTTTGGTAGCTGTCCGCTGACCCGATTGCATTAATGAACATGACAGCCTCCACAAAATAGACATCTGTGGAAGATTCTGACCTGTAAAGGCACCGTAGTTGCTGCTTGTTGATTGGTACAAAAAGACTAGAAGTAGACAGTCCCATTGTAATGCTCCAAGCAGTCCTAGTTTTGCGGCCCGCCCTAACTAAAGAGATGATTCTTTCATTATGCCTCTGCAACCCATGCAGTTATCATGGCGTCTTGTACATGCATGTAATCCATTGCATGTATCATCATGAGGTCTTGTATATATGTAATCCATGCAGGTATTATGACGTCTTGTATGTAATCCTTGCAGGTATCATGAGGTCCTCTACATCATTGACACCTGCCAGGCGGTATCCATGTTTCAGCTGTTCTATTCTCCTAACATCCTGGCTGTGGGGTCAAGCCAGGTCGGAGAAGACTCGCTCTCAGTAAGTAGCATGCAACAAATATTGACTGATGTGTTATGGGACACGGCATAGAACAGCCAACGGAAATATGAGGCAAAGTCATTCATGACAATTTCAACTATTTAAAATAGTCGAATGTACAGGATATAACCCTTAGAGGCCGCTATAAATTTTTTGGCAAAACGAGCAGAATGTGAATAGCTGGGGAGTTTCTACTGACGTCTGCCCACAATCATTTGTGACCAAGTGAATTGGGTTCCAACACGCTTCTCTCTTTCCAAAATGCTAGTATAAAGCTAAAACAAATGGTATGTGGAATGCTCAAGGCCACATCTTTCTAGTGTCAAAGATCCAGAATGAATTAACATGTCCATGGTGAGTTAATAGCAGTTGTGTTAGCCTGGAACAACTTTTCTCAGTATTGTCCGTCTTAAGTTTTGGGACTCCCATAGACGTGTACATGTGCAATGGGAGTCCCAGATTTTCAAACTAGTATTAACCCTAACTACCCCAAGCCTTGCAAACTCCAACAGCAGGTTTGGTCAAGTTTTGATGGGTTCAGTACTGGAAGGGCCTTGGCACCATTACTTTACGTGGAGCTATGCCCCAATTTGTCCAAGTCCAAAGAATGTGCCATATGTATACTGCACAGTGTTGGATGTTGACAGGTTGAGGAAGCCTCCTAGTAAAAATGCCTAGGGGGTTAGGGTTAAAGCACATCCACTGGACTGCCGTGGCCCTTGTCCATTGTTGTGGGTTGCAATTCTGTGGCAATGGCATAAGCCACAATAAACATAGTCTATTTATTGCCTGTTTAAAACGTAATTTCTTCAAATTTGTATCCCTCATTTGTTCTGGACTCAAAACGCCATTAAATCTCAACTAATTTACTTTATACAAATTGACTGTTAGTCACATGTACTTAAATTGTGGAAAATTTGTTGAATTCAGACAAATTTATTTGAAGAGGAATTACATATGCAATCTCTTTGAAATGAAATTGTGTCACAAAATCAGCCATTGCTGTCATATGTTTTAGCAGTTTACCTTCTTTGTTCTTTGCCAGCATCATGTTGACCCAGCTATCGGAGTGTATGTCATTGATAGATACACCTACTATGCACTGGAATTCCTAGAAAAGGTTACGCCAACTAGCAAGAAAACCATGGCAGACTTTGTAAGTATCCAAATGTTCAACAAAACCGTTCCGTTCCATTCCGTTTCTATTTTAAACAAAAAGTTCTTTTCTGTTACATTCTGATCCTTTCTGTTCAGTTTAAGAAACATTTATTCCCATACCTTGCAGCAATATATTCAAATAGTAGGTCCAACAAAACAAAAAGATAAAAACATTATTGAGGCTGATTCAGTATAATAAAGCAAACGCTTGTTTTGGAAGGCCTATAAAGAAACATATGTGCTTGTAGAAACAAAATACTCCAAGAAGAAAAACAATCAACACTATATTAGACAAAAAGTGACAAGAATACAAACCTAATATTTACAAATGAATTCAAATTTAAATATTGAAGGATGAAAATTATGACGTATACAGATAGACTGACCAACAGACAAACTTAGACAATACGTAGACAGACAATTACAAAGGCAGACAAAAAATGACTTAGTAGGAATAGGACAATCTGATAAAGAATAAGAAACTATCTTGTATTGAATTATTAAAGTACAAAGAAAGGCATGTTTTTTTAGACATAGGGAGGAAAAGCCAGGACATTGTCGGGTAACTTTCAGAATCAGCAGGGACTGAACTTCAAATCTGCATGTCAGACTCGGGCAGGATTCGAACTCGAATCTCAGAGAAAGTACTGTGCCAACCTGATTCTATAACATTAGCACTGGGTTGATTCTCATTCCTTTAATCCTTTTCGTAAGTTCGAAGTGTGTCCGCAACATGTTTGCCGCTCCACCCCTGGAGTACGGACCAACCTTTTCCGTAGGGACATCAACAAGGTCCCTATTACCGACTTCTTTGGCAGCGTGCGTAACGTGGAACTGTCTATGACGACCATCTCACTCAGCAATGAGACTGAAAGCACAGAGGGAGGCAGGCAAGTTGACAAGCCAGGGGAGGTGGAAGGCGTAAAGGAACAGCCAAAGCACTACCGCTTTGTTGAGCAGTTTCCAGTCATTGAGCAAAATCATGAAAAGGTAAAATAAGCTGACCTGTCCAGTGCCGAAGAAATGTTCAGTTTTGTTCAGTATTCTGGGTAAAACCAACGAAATCAGGCAGGCACTAAAACCCAATCCACATGTCGGACCCGGGTGGGAATCGAACCCCCGTCTCTCCAAACCCGTCTCTCCAACCCGTCTCCCTAACCCAACTCCTACTTATGTTCACTGCTCTGAGAAATTCTGCGCTTACCCTGAAAGCACAGAACCCTTATTTGCAGGACGTACAATGTATGCATGCCCACAAGCAAATTCAATTCCTCGTTACCCTTACAGATAGCAGAGTCATGACATCAGACCCAGCACTCATGACTCTCCTGTCCTAGCAGAGATTTGACTCACACAACTTGGTTCTTGATTATTCCAACAGGAGCCTTCGGAGCCAAAGGTCAAATTTTCAAATCAATTCCTGGTAGCCAGCAGTGCCTTCCTTGCGTTAGCTGTCGTCATCATCTTTGGTCGGATTGCTTCATGACCCAAGAGGAATATTTCTCTAATTTTGATAATGGTACAGTAAATTATGTCAGTCTTTATAGTTCAAAATGGTTGGGAAAAAAAATCGGCAGGTTTACACAAGCCCATCAGCCCAATATTGTGTGTATTATGTCATTGCCCCATGGTATTTTTAATAAGAAAGGGCCAAACAGAAAAGTGTTCCGTTTTCAATTTTCCATGTACAAAATGCACATAATTTGCCTGCCGCTGTACTACATTTATGGCAGTTGGCTGCACAGCTGACATACTGATGGATCAACTAAACTTGAAACAGGGAGGGGTTTTGGCTTATTCATCAGTGTGTCAACTCTGTGACGAATTAGTAAAGAGATTTGAGATTGACATTTGACTAGTTGCTTTGAATGAGGAAATGCAGACCAGGAGCTGGATTCGAACCCTTGACACTCTGATCATGAGTCACAAATGCTAACCACTAGACCACCCCCTTCCTGAAAACATGACCAGTTTTAATTCAGTACAAATTTTGGTTTTTAAAGTCACCTTCAATCCAACATTGTTGCAAATTTTGTACAAATGAGACTTATTTGGGGTTTATTCAGAATTGGGACTTAATCTTTACAATATTTATCAGAAACTGGTAAGACCAATAATAAAATGTAAAAGTTAATTATCTAACATAGTGTTTGCATAAAAATGATGTAAATAAACAGTTGTTTTTATGATGAAAGTGAAATAAATGTAAATTTCAGAAAAGTGACTTGGAAAATGTTTCATGCCTGTCAATATATGTGTATTATTTGTTAATGCCTTTTCAAAATTATGAAATGTTGACCCTACATTTAAACAATAGATGGATGCAATACCATAGCACTGTTGGAGGTTCCGTGTTGTGCATTTGAATACAAGTGTATATTCTTGTCCGTGTCTGGTGACATAAGTCACGCACAACTGATTACATAAGTAGGATATGAACGTAAAGGTATGCTCACCACTGAAATTTGGCTTATATTATTAAAAAGGCAAGCACCACCTCCATTATATATAGGGACACATTGCCTTAGAGGCACCCAATTGGGCTATAAAAAATGTTTATTGTCATTAATAAGTCGACTATAATAACGTACATTTGCATGACAATACCTTAAAAAATGCACTATTGCTTTTTGTTTTTATTATTGATGAAAATACTTCTAGGAACAAAACTTTGGTTAGCAAAAGTCGGACTGTTGGGAACCGGACAGTACGCGCAGGTTTTCGTCAGATTTTCAGACAAATGGCACAATTTCAAGAAATGCGTGTATTACTGTATATATGTGACCGGCCCTGCAAAAAGGGGCATTATGTGAAAACAAACACAGGGCAGTTCTGTGTGAAATGGGCGAAAAAATCTTCACGTGAGTGATTGGTTTGTTGGCTTCTTTTATATGTAAATGTTCAGAATAAATTTTCAGAAACATTAATATTGATGACAAAAGATGACAAAATTAATGTTGATAAAAAGTATTTCTATCATATTTCTTTGCACTTTTTGTGTTGAAGGCCTTTATCTCTATTAAAATGGACATCCGTTAAATTGGGAAAATATGAGTATACAAATGTCACGATATCTCGAGAACACAAAATGCCACAGGGATCAAACCTACACCAAATTAAAGCTTAGGATGTGACAAGTTCAACTATGTATATAACTCTATTTTTCAAATTTTGTGACATAATAGCCCTTTTTGCAGAGCCGGTCACATATACTATATATACTATATATATTACTATATTCTACTTTTTAATGATCTTTCCACCATAGGCCCTAGCCATTTCAGGACCAACTCTTTTTCCCCGCCTCCAAAGTAACGTGATCCTTTAAAATGTAAAAAAAACAAGATGTTATTAAAAACAAGATTTCACAGGATGATTGAGTCTAGTCAGGCTGTACCAATGTCAACATTGGTACAGCTTTACAACACGGCTTGCAGTGTCCAGCACTTGGGATTCAACATTTACATATAGTCATGCCAACAGGTTGTTACACACAAGTAAACATTTCAAATTCAATTGATTGCTGTTTACAATTGGCCAAAAATAATGGGTTTCTTTTTTGTACAGAATAAGCATAGATTCTGAAAGGTGGGGTGTGTTCATTTAATGCGGCTCAAAAGCGGGGTGTGACACAAAAAAAATGCTTTGAGCGATTTGTGGAAAGAAACTTGTTCATATTGTTTCATTTACACTTTTACTTTTATACACGTACTAATAATATAACTTGTTTAAAGTGTGGGATACATTGGGTTTATATTAAATGAACCTTTAATTGATGATAGAAGTCTCAATACCGACATTACAAAGGGTGACATTATGTGTGACGTACACTTTAGGTAACAGTGTTTTTCAATTGTGGGAAATAAATGCTGCTTTGTCTTAAATTAAAACAACTGGTTTTGAAGGGTTATAAGCGTCATTAAGCTTACTCTAAGTGCAAACCCTAACCTTCCCAAATCCTCAAAAATCCTCTTTGCCAAATGAAGGAATTTGGAGGATTGAGGGTCTTTGGAAGTTGAATTATCGGAGGATTTTGCAAGATTAAGGGCACAAGAGGATTTTGCCTCTGGAGGAAAATGGAGGATCATCAGGCCCAATCTGATGCTAGATGATTTCGGAAGATTGAGGTTACTGTGGCATTTACGAAAACCCCTAGAGGATTTTGGATGGAGGATTCATGCAGTGGTCCCCATAAGAGAATGTTGGAGGAAAATGATGTAGGGAGTTAGGTTTGTTACAGTCAGGGATTTAAATTCTACATTTCTAGGCTGGGCCACCCGGTAGAGGATTATCTACTTAATCCTCGGGGTCCGAATCCCCTAAAATATTAAATTTTCAATTCCTTTTGGCTTGTTGGTTTTTTCCATTTATTTTCATTTTCTTGCTGCCGTTTGTGACACCCCGAGCTTTCAATATAGCTTGGTGTATCCATCCACTCGTAACAGAATTAATAAGTGGCCTTTCTAAAAGTAAGTACCAACTGTATACAAAAATGCACATTATTTATGTACACAAAAATAGGGGGACACCACAACAAAACAAATCTCAAAGACAGAAGTAGAATCTTTGCACTTTTTTAGTAAACAACACTGCTTGTCAGTGGACTAAATCTGTAGTAAATAAAAATAACTCTGGTTATAAAATCTTATTTTAGTGGGAAATGGTATGGTGAAAAGGTAATACCCCTATGTAAATGGTTCTGTCCCGACCTGGTGGAATGACCCATCAAATAACAAACGTGTGAAAGTTTGAACTCGATCCACGGTCCGAGTCATGAGAATATACTGTGAAAAACTCTTTTAATTATGGTTTTGTACACGTTCATTATATGTACACGTTCATTATATGCTCAAGTTATTTAGATGGTTGAAATTGAAATAAGCCACGGTATAATTCGTCACCGTTTTCACGAACTGACACTCACGCGCACCTGGGTGTCAGTTCGTGAAACCACGTACTGAGTAAATTTCGGTTTCACGAACTGACACCCAGGTGTGTGCGCGCACGTCGGACACCGACTCGCTAGAGAAGACTTTGTTTTCACGAATTGACACGCAAGCATGTAGCGGAAATACCATTCCAAGAAAAACACTTTAAAAGCTTTGACACGAATCTACTCCATCTGTATACTCGTGGTTTACAGAAACATTGAACTGAAAACCTCTAAACTAGTGAAATTAAGAATGGTTTCAGTTCGTGAAAATGAAAATGTGGTTAGCGCGAGCTCCCCTACTTTGGGTGTCAGTTCTGTAAAATATGCGCGCGCCCTGGCACTCACGCGCTAGAGAGTGTCAGTTCGTGGTGTTGGTGACGAATTGGAGGTCTTCAGATACAGTTTTCTTGAAGATGGTAGCATTTCAGATGGAATTGGTACTGCTATCGTCTTTATGAATATTAAGTATGTGACCCTTCTTGAAAAGGATAAGGGCCTGTCATGCCCCAGACCAATGCACTGGTCATTTTCAGGCACTCTATCATACAAGCAATACATGGTGTGCTTTCCCATCCAAGCCCTGCTTGCAGTCAACATTGCTATTAAAACCTCTTAAATACGGACAACGGCCATAGCAGTAGTTTGAAAAAGACCACCTGGCTGGCTGTCATCTGTACGCGCATTCCCGTGCCTACTCCATCCATGTTTCAACAATATTGTTCTTCAAACAAAGATTTCATTGACACAAAGATTTCATTGAATAGGACCACTCTATTCAGTGCCCACACCCCACCCCCCCCCCCCCCCCCCTTAAAAAAAAAAAAATTCAGTCAAAATAAAAATAAATGGTGCACCCTCATCAGCCCAACTGCAAATTGTATCCTCGGTGATTATGTCACTCATCCGGTGTGAATAATAAAATCACAACAGAAAAATACCTATACAGAAAATGCTTTTCACTGCTTGCAAAATACAAAAGATAAACTTTGATCAATGGAGGCATTTATTTATCAGCAAATCATCAGCTTTTGTTTTTATTATCTGTATAAAATTTTCAATTCAAACATTTCAAAGGTGCTGCAATTAAGACATTTATACAATAAAATACAGAATTAAAATATACTTTCCATTACTTTTGTAACACATTTGACATACTCTATCCAAGTTATTCAAAGCTTAAATCCAAGAGTGTGTTTGACATTAATTCCAACATTTATAGAATCAGTGCGCTAATTTATACAAGTTATGGTTCACAGATATATTTTTCAAGCAACTCTTTGGTGAATAGTACAAACAATCTGATTATGTCAGTTGAGATTTCAAGAAATTGTACATTTAATAAAAGGAGCATATCATTCATGTAATAGGTGGGTATTGTTTTTTTAATTTTTTTTATTGTAAGCTTTTAAGCTACTGAGATCATTTATAATGCTGAATGGAGGGTCATCCTACATTTATTCCCATTCATAAATGCCTTTTTGGGTAACTCTTGAAACCCATTTTCAAACATCAGGTCCATTCAACAATAACTGCATGCATGTAAGGGTATGCTGCTTTGCTGGTTGCACCATACCCTATGACAAGTATATATACACGTATCGAGGACAAGAGGAGAAAGAAAATACAAAGGAATCTTTCTTGTCCTCGGGAGTCGGTTTTTTGTTAAAATTGGTCCTCTGATGTAAAATTACGTGCTTAGTCTATGGGGTTGTGTTATATTAAAGGAACAATAGGAAACACAAAGCACTGTCCTCAGTAGTGTAGGAAAACAGGACTGTGTGGAGAGATATACCGTACCCTGTGGAGACATGAAAACAATAGAGACAAAGGGACTGAATAGGTCTCCACTAGGCAATTCTATGGGTTAGGTTGTCTCCACACGGAATTTTGTGTACAAAGTCTATGGGGGGTTTGCTTAAGTACAGGGACAAAGGGGAGAACAATGTCATGTCTCCACAGGGATGCAAAAATGCGGACATATGTTTATGTGTGTGTATACCATGCTGCACAATTTACTGTACATAGCAGATATCTTTTTGGGATGGTATCATTCTTAACTCTCATAGCCAATATTAAATGTTAATGCACACCCATTAGACAGAGTTCCCAACAATAGGAACAGATGAACCCTCTGAGGTAATTTTTTAAAATGATAAAATGTTTTATACAATTATAAATTTACTAAAAAGCATACTTTGCCCTATTCTTTATTCTTGAGGAAAAGGATAAATAATTCTCAAATGCTAAAATCCACTATTGCAATTCTGTGGTCCAACAAACTTCAATAATAATTTCAAAATTGTTAACCTGGCAACTGGTTGATTGGAGGGATCACGCAAACATGGAAAACGTTGAATACGGAGGACGGACACAGCCGCGGTTTTGAAAAAGACCACCTGGCCGGTTGTCTATATGTACATTCCTGCACGTATTCATTCCATTGTTTGCCTGTTGTGTGCATTACGCTTGGCTGCACAAACCCGTATGGCATACCACCGCCACCCCATTAATAACAGCTGGACAGAAGAGATAAAACGACCAATAAATGACAGGACTCAGGTCGGGTCCATGTTAGAAGTAATCTGACCAGGCAAATAAAAAAATGGCCACAAAATTGTCAGAATTACCTATTCTCTGGTAAATATGTACAGGTAACCTTATCATCATCAACAGGGTGTTTGTGACCCAATCTAGCAAAAGGAGTAGTAACTATAACAAAGCGACTACGGCTGTTGCTAAGAGGTAGCTAAGGGCAGCTCTTAGCAACCCTTTAGCAACAGCCATAGCCGTAGCTGCCAATGCGGACACGGCCTCATATAATTAGTTTGATAGGAAATGTTGAAGCTTTCATAACATGAGCCGAGCTGCAGATTTACGTGATACATAATGTATAAGTGCTTTGTAACTAATAATGGACACATGGAGAAGTTAAAAAATGTCCTGTGCATTGCATAAGACCGACTCGCATACTAGACACAAAATTACAAACTGTCACTGAACTTGGATAAGGTTAAAGGGCCAGTCACACAGGCCACGATAATGGTGAGAATGAACGCCACTGATTGGTGGAATTGTCACAGGTGCAATACGTGCTCGCCCCATCTACGTTTTCGTCATTGTTATCGTGGCCTGTGTGACCGGCCCTTAACTGACGGCGAAGAAGAATAGTTTTTAAAAAGCCATGTGTTAACAAGTAGGCCTAAATGAAATGCCATTAACAGCAACATCTTTCAGCAAAAAAAGAAGAAAAAAAATGGTTTTAGCACGCAGTGTAGCTACAGCATATCAATTATATTATTTTATGCATTTATAGATATAAATGCAGCTTTTTTGGTATATTTTACGTAAAGCACACATTCTTGATATAACAATCAACTGCATAAATAGCAAATCAAATTATGGACGATACAAACATTGAGATTAACTGAAAAATAAAATTACAGTATTTTTAAAAATATCTATGAAATACAAACATACTGTTGTATATTCAATTAAAACAATTACTCACATAAAAATGATCTCACTCATATAAGTTCAAATAATCATTTGCATTTTGGTGAAATCAATAGGGTGGTGAAAATAAATGCACGCATAATCTGCATGCACAGGATTATGCCAACTCTGTATTGGTAGAACTGAAGTTTTTCGGCTATAAATAAAATTGGACGGAAATTCTTTGTTTGTTTTTATTTGACAATTTCCACAGATAGTTCAAATAACTACCCACCCTTATAAAGTGGAAATTTAGGTGTGTGGTCCAATGGCTGCGAGTGCTTTACAAAGAATCCAATTGCAGCATCACTGATCCCCTGGCTCTCTGGCTAATCCATCTCAGACCATGGGGAATTAAAAGTCTTCCAAGCCAGGGCTCTTAATAAATATTCATTACAGCAACACCTCCACTATTAATTATGGTTCTTTGTCCTTGGTCTGACCCCTGCAAACTAGAAACCTTTGACAAGCCAACTGAGCTTTAATGAGCTCCAAGCCCCAGTTTTGACCTCATGATTATTCAGTTATTATTCAAGCTGCCTGGCTTACCTTTTAGTAGCAAAGTTTGATGTGAGGAATGTGGCACCGCAAAGAACAACAGCAATACCGCAATCATTACTGCACCTGGACGATATGAATTGCTACCTCATCTTTACCCCTCCCTCTCCATTCCCAATCCCTATGTCTTTCAGTATTGATGTGTTGAATACATGCAAGTAAGGCACCTTTTGTGTGAAAATGCTGCTGAAATACAACACAGTTGCATCATTTTGATCAAGGTAAAAACAGGACAAATGCTGCCTTCTGAGCCGACTTTTAACAGAAAGTTTTTTTCTGCAAAAAAGCCGTTTGTTTCAAGAACAGGTCAATCCCATGAGCCCACTGAATACGGATGACAGCCACAGCCATGGTTTGAAAAAGACCACCTGGCTGGTTGTCATCTATATGTGCATTCCTGCTTGTATTCAATCCATTGTCTATTGTGTGTGTGCATTATGCTTGGCTGCACAAGCCCATATAGCATACAGCACCCCATTAATGACAGCTGGACCGAGGGGGTTATAATTGGTCAACACATCAAGGGGAGGGGCTTAATGAGGTCAATTTCATGGAGCTGCTCAGCAAATTTATTCACTAAGCAAAAATGAGCTGGGAGCCAGTTCCAAGCAATACACATCACAGGGTGTTTGGATTGGTAACCTGTCTTTGCTAAGCAAATCTTTCCTGTGCTTAGCACACTTATAGCTCCATGAAATTAGCCCCTGGTGAACCAGCACTGATTGCCAGCCAGGCAACCTAATTGAGTATACTTGCAGAGATGTAGTTGAGTCCATCACAAGTCCCTGCAAGTCCATCACAAGTCCCTGCAAGTCCATCACAAGTCCCACCAGTCCTAATCCTAATAACAAGCTATTCAAAAGAGCTTTGTCAAAGGCATTCTTTTGTCACTGTTCATGCAGTTACTTGTGACCGGCTTTATGAAAGGACTTCTGATGACTGGACTTGCGAAAGGACTCATGAAAGGACTTGCAGGGACTCGACTACAACTCTGTATACTTGACATATCAATATACTTCACTTTAAAAACAAATCCTGCAATTGGCAGTAATGAATAATTATCCTCTTTGGCTCCCAAATTATTGCCCTCAATTAAAAATTAATGCGGTACATATGTAGTTCCATACCTTTGTTGATTCTGCAGGTTTTTCATCTCAAAAATTGCAAGAATACTTCTAGGAAAATCAACCGACGCTCCAAAACTGCCATACATGTATATTTTTTTTACGCACATCAATTTCACTTCCGCCTCACTGCTTTAGCTGTGAGCACGTGTGCATATACTGCATAAATCTGAATTTATGAGTGAATTGGTCTACTCGACGCAGAATGTGCAAACATGAGACAAACAATTACCGCACAAAATTCCACAGGTTTGTCTTAACCTCTTATTACCGACGACGGCCAAAGCCGCGGATTTGAAAAAGACTAATTGGCCATTTAATTCTACAGGCACATTCCTGTGCTTACTCAATCTGTTCACATTTCAACTATATTGTTCTTGAATGGGAGTGTAATGAATAGGTGGAGCTTTTTCAAACAGAGCTTTCATTCACACAAAGGTAGGGGGGGGGCGGGGACTCCAAGCGTGGTGAACAGGACCACTCTATTCAATGTGGTGCCCTATTATTTGCATTTACGCTTGGATGCACAGCCCATTGTTTGGCATACCAGCACCCCATCAAATAACAGCGGGAAACAAGCGGTTAAGGGGAGTGGCTAGACTCGCAAATGGTGACAGGTCAATATACATATATCACATGGTTTGAGGGTAGATAGTCGATATTAGCTCCCCGAGGTATTGGAAGTTGACAAACTAGTTTATCAACTTCCAATACCGAGGGGAGCTAATATTGACTATCCATCCGAAATATACCATGTTATATTTGTTTTACTATACCTCATACATATTCTCTAGTTCGGCATCATTGAGCTCAGGAAAACGTGGCGATGTTCGCGCATGCGTACTACATCCGTGCGACAGTTCCACGATTGCTTCATAAAGTGCATGCGTAGTAGACTATCGCACGGGTAAACCCATGTGTTAGTCTACTTCGCATGCGTATTTACCTTGTGCATGAATCAATACTCGTTTGCGCGCTTGGCAAACAGCAAAAATAGTGGCTGGCACGTGATAGTGAATGGACCAGTGAGAATTCGGCTCTCGATCATGAATATGTACGAGGTATAGTAATTAACAATAATTCTTGCCAAAACTTGCTCAAACTTGGAGCAAGTTCGAGCGGCAAATATTTGTCAACCACTAGTCAATTTTTCATGGTAACCTTTACACGAAATACCAGGCAAAAATCGACTAATGGTCGCTGCTGGAATGTGCTTAGAACTGCTGGCCAACTTCGGTCTCGACTATAGTGGTTGCCCTGGGCAACCAACTAATTTTTTGTTATTGTGCACCTTGACCACCCAATGAATATAGAATAATAAGAATAATACTTGCAGCAATTGGTCCACTGAGAAAAAATATAGAGTAAGTGTACAATACAACAAAAGTTAGCGTACGGTACTACAGTACTCATAGCTGTAATAAAGTCAGTCACAAGTCGCATCACTAGTCACTCACAAGTCAGCTCACAAGCTACAGGGGATAAGCCATGACAAATGAATGCTTTTGTCACCGTTCATTTGAATAGGTTGTGACTTGGCCAGTGGCGTAGCTAAGGGGGGGCTTGGGGGGCGCACGCACCCCCCCAATTTTTTTCGCCCCCCCCAGTCGCCCCCCCCCCCACTGAAAATTCCGCAAAAGTAGAAAATAATAGCATTATAAAGAAAAATCACTGTGAGCGCCCCCCCCCCCCACTGTAACGTCCAGCCCCCCCCCAATCGCCCCCCCCCCTATGGAGACAGCCCTGGCTACGCCGCTGGACTTGGCTTGAGACCTGACTTGCAATGTGTATGTGATTGCCTTGTGACTGACTTGTGATAACTTGATTACAACTCTGCAGTAGTTACTATGCAAAATATACATACACAGTCTTAGTGTACCACTGTAGTAAGAGGGGGGAGGGATAGGGCTTGGAAATATAAGACACGACCAATAAGCTATACTTAGGGATTCCAATCGGGTACGTGAAAGTATATTGGTGGTTGTTCCAGGGCCCAGTGAGCAAAGATGGATTTCTCTGTCATGAAGCGGTGGAAACCTTTCTTACCCTTCTCGTGAGTTTTGTAATAGTCGCATTCTTTTCTGCCGTACTGTTCATAGTAGTGGTATGGAACATTCTTGTTTGTCTTGGACCTGTAGATGAGACCACAAAATGTCATGCATATGTGACCCGCTCTGCAAAAAGGGCACATAAGTCGCTATATGCTTTTACGCATAATGGGCCGTTATATGTGAAGATGGTGACAAATTCTTCAAACGGGTGTTTTTTAATGGAGGTTTTTTTTTGCATGTTTGATACCTATATTATCCTAGTTCATAACGAAAATCTTTGATTTCAGTGAATAAAGTTGGAAAAAGGATGTGTTTGTGTCGAGTGCTTCAATATATTCTTTTGCTTTTTGTTTTTTTTAAATGGCTTGTTTCTCCTCAAGTCATTTCAAGAAATTCCTGAAAACAAACATGCAAAATGCTACAGGCCTCAGTTAGACACACCATATGCAAGCTTATAAAATGGCCTTTCCAGAGTATAAAAACACTATTTTCAAATTTTGCAACATAATTGCCCGTTTTGCAGAGTGGGTCACATATTTATCATGGAGCTAATTTGAAGTACCTAATTTGAGCTCCCAACCAGTACAATTTTCCATATTTAGTTTTACTGTGGCATGAGTAAAAATAGTCCATATTTGTTTCTCAGCAACTCATCATCCCATCACTGGAAATAAATATAAAAATTCCACTTTTCTTGAAAACGACAGCACACCAGGTGCAAAGATTTCACAGGATGCTTAAGACTATTATTTACTTACAGTCAAGTAAATTAAACAAATGTTTTGCAGAAATGAAACTATACATCACCACTTTACCCGACAATGTAAAACAATTTCACTGTTCATTTGCAAGAACAACTGTTTTTTTAAAGACAATTAGACATGAAGGCCCTAAGTTTTGGCATACCTTACATAACTCACTGAAGGGCATTCGTAGCTTCCCATTATTTAAATATAATCTTAAAACTAGTCTATTATCTAATTACTTGAGCTTAGATTAAACTTCTTACTGGGTTACTACTCTGTATTTTTCTGTATGTTACTACTCTGTATTTTTCTGTATGTTACTACTCTGTATTTCTATTGATTAGGAATATATTGGCTTTAATTTGTTTATTCTTGTCTTATATGCAACTTACACATTCTTCATTTTCATCAAATTTATGGGTTAATGTATGTTTAAGGGGATCCCTACTTGACAAGCTCTGCTTTTTGGAGATCCCCTTCCACATGTATCTCTAAATTAAAAAAGAATGTATAAATATATTTCGGTAATCTAATATCTAATTTCCTAATATAATTACGTTCCAATGTTATTTTCATTAGATGTGGTAAAAATAATAAAGAATGAATGAATGAGGATTCAAGTTTGCTTGAAGAGAAAATGTAATAACCCCACCTCATTCAATCAAAATTTAATTGTTCTGCCATACAAGGGTTGAGCTGTATATTATTACATGCGGTTCTATTTCGAATAGTGTGCTCTGTTCATGCTCTGTTCTTCATCAGGAGAATTCGAGATTCCAGCAGGAGGTGTGATTTATGAGGGAGCCCCAGCGAGGATTAGTGTGATGAACGTTAGAGAATTGGATGCAATTTCATTGGTTTGCCATACTAGGGTGAACCTGTACATTATTCCATTAACCCTTTAACCGTCATATTTCTTTTAAGGTCGCACACGTTTTACTACTTTTAATGTTTTTCAGCTTAGTACGGATTATTCTTTTGCAGGGCTGTAGTCGAGTCCATCACAAGTCCCTGCAAGTCCCTGCAAGTCCATCACAAACCCTCCAGTCCTAATTCCAGTCACAAGCTACTCAAATGAGCTTTGACAAAGCCATTCCTTTGTCATTGTTCATCTAGTTACTTGTGACCGGCTTTATGAAAGGACTTGTGACTGGACTTGTGAAAGGACTTGCAGGGACTCGACTACAGCCCAGGGGCCAATTTCATAAAGCTGTTAAGCACAAAAATATTGCTTAGCATGCAAATGCTTCCTTGATAAAAACTGGATTACCAACCAGATTTCCATGTGTGGAATATTGCTTTTGACTGGTATTCAGCTGTTGTTTGCTTAGCATGAAAATAACATGGACTTTTGGCTGGTAACCCGTTTGTACTAAGCAAGACATTTTCATGCTAAGCAAATTTTTGTGCTTAACAGCTCTATGAAATTAGCCCCTGTTCTTTTGAGATAACCCAATAAAAGTATACATTTTGGAAAACTCTTGTTCTCTTTCATTTGTTGCCAAAATAAAACAAATATGAGGCGGTTGACGACTCATGACGACCTACAATATAGAAAGCATAAATCCAGGAATTTGTTCAGATTTTGTTTATGTTTAGGCTCTTGAAGCATGTAAAAGAAATTAAAAATCCAGAACCTAGCTGGAATCATTCTAAAAGGCCCAAGGAACATTTATGCATAAAAGCAATCAATTTCATGGGCTCCATCACCTCAAGAAATCACATCCAAAAAGTGTCTTAAATTTGCTAGTATGTACACATGTATGTAGCGGACATGAACGTTACTGAAACACTTTAAGTCCTATACCACTTACAATCTCAAAATCTCAAAATCTGATATTTGTATTTAACACCTCATCCACAGATTCTGTGTCTTGATTGGCCGAGAGCGAGTCACATGGCATTTTCTATTTTTGCTATCTTCCCGTGCACGGCCAAAAGTACTATACCCGTAGCAACCAAAGTACTATACCATTAGCAACCAAAGTACTATACCATTAGCAACCAAAGTACTATACACATGGCACAATATTTGTGTGCAGATGCATGCGGGGGGTGTGCGCGTTGAGCGTAACGCATATTGTTCCAAAGTGCCAGCGCTACAGAGCTGGGTTCAAACATTTCGTTAAGGGGTGGTTTTGAAAAGAGCAAATACATTTTCCACTAATTTTGTATTGAAATAGAAGTCCATTTTAACTGTATTTAGATTTTAATAATGTTAAATTTTTTAATCAAGCAGAATCTGTGGGTGAGGTGTTATAAAACAAATATTTACTGCTTTTATCTCGTGGTGTGGTCAAACTAGCCTCCCTCGGTGATCCATGGAGCATTCTATTTTCCCTTGGCTTCGCCTCGGGAAAATAGAATGCTCCATGAATCACCGAGGGAGGCTAGTTTTACTACACCACTTGAAGCAGTAAATATTTGTATAATACATGTCTACATATAACGTGCGCAAATGGCTGCAATGCTAGTTATTTACATTGCAGTGTTCTTGAAGATGATTAGGGCGCCCTCTTTTGACGTATTTTCTAAAGGGGGTTTGTTATCTATGAAGGTTCTCTAATGCATATCACATTGTAAAAAAAAAAAAGTGACGGTTAAAGGGTTATAACATCACTCTCAAGTACTTACAGGCAATACTCATTGTTGACCATACCGTAGACATGGATCTCATCGCAGGCTGCACGGGCTAGTACCATGGTGAACCACCCAGTGCTCAAGAATGTACCGGAACCCATTCTGTCAATAATACAAAAAAGAAGACCACAGATGATGTCAATGGATTTCTTTCATGACTGGGCCACAGTACTGTAACCATGCGTTGGGGCAGTTCTGATTGGTTGAGTGTTTTCTACCAGGGCATTCATGTATGCAAGCCACTAGTGTAATATAGGTGTTAAATTCAATGGTGCCACCAATGCCAGAAAGGGTCCAAATGCTTTAAACTACTTTTTTAACACACATTTATTTTATTTTTTTCTGAAAAAAGTAAGCCTTCCCTAAAGATAAATCCTATGTGTGCCACAGGTATATGGGACACAGACAAACTACATTTTCCAAGTTCTACATGTATTTCCGCTTGTGGGATTACTAGCAGCGGTAAATTCAAGATTGATATGGACAGCTGCTTAACCTTGGCTTCCCCGTTTCTGCTTCAAATATCTCGTCCGCTTTGGTCATCTGTGTCTGTGTCAGGTAAAAGAAGTCCATTTTCTTGTACATCTTGGCCAGCTCTTTTAGGTGGTTAAACGCGTACCCGGTCCCCGTGGTCCGCATGGGCTTAGCCGGTCCCCACCCGATGACGTACTGGGGAGGGCTCTCCTGAAGCAGGTACTTGCGCTTGTTGCGCAGGTTGGGCGTGGAAGGGTGACCAACGACCCTGACGGTGGTGCGTGACCCGACGTCCTCTTCGTAGCTGGGGACAGGGGCGTCATTCATGCGGAAGATGCAGTCGGCCTCGTCGATCAAGTAGCCCATGCGCGACTGGAGCAGCTGCCCCGAGCTGGACACGATAGCACACTGCATGCAGTGAAGGTTCAGCTTCTAGTTTTTTTAATGAAATTTGAAGATAATATCACAAAGTCAAAAGTCGGTTATCACGTGGAAAGTTTAGTAACTTTCCGTAACAATGACAATATATAAATTGTTTTCATTTAATCATATCAGGAGCACCATCGCACTTGGTAAGGAAAGGAGAAAATGATTTTCCATTTCCAAATGTTCACTTTTCTTTATAAAAATCCTGAATTTGGTTTCAGCCAAGGAGATGTTAAGCTTGATAATATCAGTCAACATATTAACCGACATTGCTATTGAAATGGTCTAAAAATACATTTAATATTTGCCCAAACAAAACTGAAAAAAATGTGATCAGAAATTATAAACCGTGATACAAAGAAAGCACTCGACTTCTTTTTCATCCCTTTCAAACACCATATTCTGATTTACAAAACACTTGTGTGTTTCTTTTTTGTTTTGTTTTTATTTCTTTAATTTTTTGTTACTGAAATCACCTAATACAAGGCTAAAAGCCACTCCAGGTAAAGGGATACAAACAGAGGTAGGTGGTAGTGTTGGCGACATTTTGAATTGCCAGCCCTACCACCCTTATGGCTTTCCTGGGTCCGGATCTACATGTAAATAGAGGATAATTCTTTAACCGATTCCAGAGGAAATTATCCCAATTTTCAGACCTAGTACATGTACGTGTATAGACCCAGGCGGAGTAACTTCCACCGTGGGTGAGAGACATTTCTGTTCACATCCACCCCTCCCTCCTGCCCACAAACTCCATTCTTCCCCAGTTCTTTATTCCAATTTCTGCATAAATTACTCAGTAAAATCATTTGACCATTTTGTATATTTAAGGTCAAACCAGTCAGTAAAGCCCCGTTCTCACTTGAACGATTTTTTGTACAACTGCGGTGCGACTGCCGTTCAACTCTCGTGCGACTTTTCCCTCCCGAAACATCCGATAACGGTTCATTTTCCGTGCAACTGCTGTACAACCTGTATGAGTCCCGCGCAAGCGCCGTGCGATTTTTGTCCGACCTGTGCGCATGCGGTACAACCGCCGTACAACAAATCAGAACGCCGTGCGACCGGCGTACAAGCGCCGTTCGATCCGTGCGAATCACATAAAAGCCTTTGCCTTTTGGCGTTGATCTTCATAACCGCACTTGATGTTCGACAGTCAACAAGTATTCAACACAACACAGCGATGCCACCGAAGAAGAGTGATGGCAAGCAGGCAGGCAGCAAGAATGGCAGGGCCGAGCCGTTCGACTCTCTTCAGACTCCCGTGCGACCTATCAGACTGCCGTGCGACCCCCGTGCGACCCCCATGCGACCAATGCGAACTATGCGAACTATGCGAACTATGCGAACTATGCGAACTGTGCGACAGCCATATGGACATTTTCAACATTTGAAAAAACTCGCACGGGCATGCGACCCATCCGAATTACACAAGACACCCCTACAACCTGTGCGAATCATGAACAGACTGCCGTGAGACTGCCGTGAGACTGCCGTGAGACTGCCGTGAGACTGCCGTGAGACTACCGTGCGACTGCCGTGCGACTGCCGTGCGACTGCCGTGCGACTGCCGTGCGACTGCCGTGCGACTGCCGTGCGACTGCCGTGCGACTGCCGTGCGACTGCCGTGCGACTGCCGTGCGACTGCCGTGCGACTGCCGTGCGACTGCCGTGCGACTGCCGTGCGACTGCCGTGCGACTCCCGTGCGACTCCCGTGCGACTCCCGTACGCCCTGTGCGATTTGATAGTCGCACGGCATTCGCGTAGAAAATCGTTCAAGTGAGAACGGGGTATTACCAGTTTGCAGCGGTTTAATTCGTTATGCAGTGTACTGTACCGTTTTATGATCCAGCACAGAAATGTAGCCATAGTGGGTGAACAACGGATCCGGTGTTCCATTAACCAAATGAAACCCGTCTCGCGGTAACGTCCGGGGCACTTCCTGCATGGATACATTTCTCGAACTGCTGGAGTTATTCGCGTGATGCATACCCTGCGCCCCTTGCCCTTTTGCTGTTGCACTGCTCCTATCAAAGTCTTGTTTCTTTGGTGGTGGTGAACTCTGAAATTGCCGCACTGGGCCTGCATGTGCTGTACTTATTCTTGTAATCGAATTAACGACTGGAGTTTTGCTGCTTTGCCCTCCATTGGTAGTTTGGGAAGAATTTCTTTCACCCATATGAGTTGTCGCTCTTGGCCTGTGCCCCTTCTTGGTTGTGAGCACAGCGAGTTCTGTAGGTTTCCGTCCAGGGTTAGTCTGGTACCTGGCGGCCACCCCAATGGTGTTGACGTAGATTGCACATATAGTCAGGATGGTGAACGCAAAGCCAATGCATACGATGAACAACTGCTTCTGTGGGCAGAAAGGGATTTTCAAACATTTAATACAGATACTGCAAGATGAGTGTTTATATCCAGTTTCCGTGGAATTATACAACTGAGAATATTTCTGTACTCCTTACATTGTACATGTAGATAGGATGCCAATTCATTGCAGGTTATTCCCACACTCTCACTGGTACCCATTTCTACCCCTGGGTGAAAAGATATTATGACAAAATGTACCGCTCAAGGACACAAGTGCTATAATAATAATAATAATAATAATAATAAATCTCCTGGATGCGGCAAATGGGCGACTCTTCCCGAAATAACCTTATTGGGGCGACACGAGTGTCGCCCTTTTAGAGCACTTTCCCAACGCGCCTTACTAAAAAACACTCCAAAGGGGCGACTTTAACAATAGGGCGACACCAAATTGTCGCCCTATTCGACCAGGTCACCCTAACCCACTCTTTTCCAGGATTATGTGTCGCCCTAACCGGCAATTGAGGAAAATAATAATAATAATAATAATAATAATAATAATAATAATAATAATAATAATAATAATAATAATGTGGTGCTTATACTTTGTACAAATGTCTCAAAGCGCTTCACAATTATTACCCCTGGTCATCAGGCCATGAGATCAGTTCTATATGCAGCAGTTTGAGATTAGCGCAACCCATGTTCTCTACCACCACAGGTACCCATTTATAGTCCAGGGTGGAGAGCGGCAATTGTAGTAAGCACACAAGCACCATAATCCCCTGGCGTACATGTACCATCGCACGCGAGTCAGACACAGTAACCATTGGACCACGGCGCCCCATGATTATAAAGGTCTATTAGCAAGATGCCCCCCCCCCCCATCTCCCCTTGCGACCACCCGATCCTCCCACTTTATTATTCATGTCAACAAACACTTATACATGTACATGTATTAAGGAGGACAGGGAGAAGCCCAAGTAAGCCATTTGAGCAAAATAAAATTCACACTTTTCACACTTTCTGGAAGGCTGCCATAGCCAAATATTGCATCGTGTGTGGGTTGTGGAAGACTTCCATGACATTTTCCTTGAATATCAAGTTTCCATGAATTTTCCATGACTTTACGTGACAGCTTTAAATCCCAGGATTTTCCATGACTGTTGGAACCCTCCTGCATGGCCCAGACACCAGATCTTGGATCCAGTATGCTACTTGTTGACCACTAAGCCCCGGCACTCCACAGAGTACTACATATACATGTAAATTATGTACCTTCAGATGTTATAATCAACCTTATAACAGGCATTTTCAATTTGAGTCAGTGACCTAAGCCTGAGTCGTACTGGAGTCATTGTAACTTATTCTGCTTGGAGAAAGAAGGGCACTTTTTTGTTGAAAAACATGTCTAACAACTAAATTCTGACGATTCCTATGGAGGTCAAGTCACATTTTGGCTATTTTTCAGCGGGGCCGGCCACTGAATCAAATGGCACGCTCGCTGTGAAGGTCATACAGAATTACCTCGGACGCCGGATTTAGAAACTAAATAGAATTAGCTTTCAATCCATGTAACAGTCGCTTTGATTGGATAAGAAGAAAAAGGGGCACTTTTCACGTCAAATCATGAATCGCGTTTCGAATAGCTTGGTGCCGGCTTATTCATAGTCTGGTCTACGGACTGTGAAATAAACTATAGCGCGATGCACATATTGTATTGTAGGTTTAGAACGGGACCAGAAGCACACTTGTCAATGACCCACGTGGGATCATACAATATGACTGAAAGGGGTGGCGTATTGTAGGTTTGGGCCAACGCAGAGCTCCTTCCAAGAAAGTTGAAACAGTGATTCATTAACTTTCTTACTTTTGTTTTAGTTCTGGCATAATACATTAATGTGGTATTTCATACACAGAAGAGATTGAATTAAAAGAACTTCTGAAAGGACAATATCCTTTACGCAGTACTTACTCTGTTGTGTAATAGTAATAACACAGTTAAGTGTTTTACAGTTTATAGGATCCGAGGCCAGTTTAATGCATCTTATGACAAAGATATTTTGACGTTTAGTGAAAGATTTCCACCAAAACTAAAAAAAATAAAATATATAATAGTGGAATGTAGTTGTATTTCCCCATCACTTAAAATGGTCCACCCACACATATTCGTTGTGTGCTGTATGCAATATTCGTTGTGTGCTGTATGCAATGCACGCTGTGATCCACTGTACATGTACGTGGGCAGAGTGTATGTTAATAGTCATCAAAGCATTGTCTTGCTGCTTTTACCAGTTTGTATTCTGATAAAATTGTGCACGCCTAGACGCACACAGCATCACATTAAAAATGCAGGTGTCATGCCAACCAGACAGTTAAACAGACTATGTACATGTACACGTAAAAGCCAAAATTATTCATGAATTTCGAGCTGAAATCAGCATGCATAAACAATTCACAGCAAGTTACATTATTTTTAAACCTTAACCCCCAAGGCCCATTTTTGCTAGCAACCATCCTCCAAAATCCTCTCATGACTGCCATACAAAAATATGTATTCATCCCCAAACCTCCAAAATCCTCCTATTTTTTTACTCATGTTCAAAACGAAGGGTACCCACTGCCTCAGTCCTCCACTATGCTCTGATTTTCCTTGCCCAGAAAATGCATTCATCCTCAACCCTCCAAAATCACCCAAATTTGTATACAAGTTTACCTTCAAAATGAAGGGTACCCATTGCTTCAATCCTCCAAAATTATGCAGCTCGTGCACAGTTTATGACCTAGTGTACTAGTACATGGACTTTTTCCACACGTGCAGTTAAACGTGTATCGACCTCCAAACGCGGACGTCCTATTGTTCCCTCTTTTGTTTGTACGGAAGACTCCCATAGGTTTTTGTACACGATTTCAATTGCGGACGTATTCTGGGGATCGCGGACGATATTGTTCCCTTTGTTATACGTCCACGTTTGTTTGGGAGAACAAAAACGCAGTACTATTGGATATGTGTGTACAACGGTACAGTACTGTGTGTCAAACAGATTGAGTACTTATCTTGGTAAATAAATAAAAATTAAGAAATCAAATAGATCTATTCCAGTAACCTATGCCAAACCAATATCATCTCAGGCCGAATGACCATGTACCCTCAATCCTCCAAAACCGTTTTTTTCTTTCTTCAAATGCCATTCACCCTCATTCCTCCAAAATTCCCCTTTTTCTGAAACGGATTTTGGAGGATTGATCTGAGGAGGGTGAGGGTTAACATAATCTTGCAAAAATCACTGAATTTAGTACTTCTTTTACGGGCTGTTTGGGTTGATTTGAATTCCTGGACAAATAATATATATCCAATATTTTGTGAATCCAGGCTACACATACATGTACAGAAATACAATGCAGGTTCAAAAGTTTTGAAATTTGGCTTAATGGTCAAATTCTATTCTCTTACTCCGTTTCATCCTGAATTTAAAAACCATTGCAGTCGTTTTTCAGTAAACAAATTTTTTGCCTGAATATTTGCCTAAATTTAGTGCCGCCAACCTTTGACCTATATAAAGTATTTTTCCAAGTTATTGATTAGTATAAAACCAATTCTGTTTTGGTCTGCAAAACCCAAAGAAAAATGGTTTGACCAAACACACCACTGCTACAGAAACTATGAGAAAACCTTTATTTTTGACATGCATAAGAAAGTGCAAATTGCATTTTCCTCAAGTTTACATCATCAGATATTATACGTCGTAACTTGACAACGGAAGCTGAGTATGAACATACAATGTACATTGTATGGGGGTTTCGGTGAAACAATTCTAACCTTAACCCCAACTACCCCAAGCCTTACAAACTCCAACAGCAGGTTTTGTCTAATTTTGATGGGTTCAGTACTGTAGGAATGTAGGGCCTTTGGCACCATTACTTTACATGGAGCTACATTATGATGCCCTAATTTGTCTCTAAAGAATGTGCCATAGGTATACTGCACAGTGTTGGATTTTGACAGGTTGAGGAAGCCTCCCAGTAAGAATGCCTAGAGGGTATAGGGTTTAAACACCCGGATACGACATGTGACTCATTTCTATTGATCATGTCACACCAATTTCCCAAATCCCGAAGTTACTTCTATTGGTAAACCAAGATGTACATGCACTTCCTCACATCCTCACCACATCATCATCGACAACACACGGCACCCCTTTTCACCCATTTACGCATACTGACCATCACCGACCTTTACCAAACTTCATACTGGCATATTCATCTACAAATTTGTTAACAATCTTCTTCCCGACATCTTTTCCACCTACATGTATTTCACACTCGTCCAACAAGTACATGATCACGCAACTAGATCACACAATAAATTATACCTCCACTTCACTCGCACCCTACGCTAGCCGCACTCAAGTTCGATGGCCCACGTTTTAGGAACTCCATTCCCGATAACATCAGGGCAATGCCATCCGTGGGTCATTTCAAATCGTCATATAAAAGTTTCCTTCTCTCCCAGTACACATACATGTAACCTCCCTCCCTTACTATTTAAATTTGTCTACATTGAATATTTGGTTTGTATTTTGTTTTCATTGTTATCATCGCCCGTTTCTTTCCATCTTGCATCAGTTAGGTTTATAATATGAATTTTCTACATTGGAGCATGGTGGTAGGAAATGATTGGAGTCACTTGTCCTTTTTTGTTTGTCTATTTTGTTCTCTTGTGTTTATGTTGATAAACCCCTTTTTTACGGGAGACGTCGGGGTGGCGCGGCGGCTCTGGCAGCCAAGCGAAACGGCCACAATGTGTTTGTGCAGTCAAGTGTAACATACACAATAATCCAACAATGGATTGAAACTGCACAAATAGCGGCAAATGGCGTCATCCGGCCTGGTGGCACTGTTTTTTTTGCGTCCACAGACGTTTTCCGTAAGCAAAGGGTTAAGTGTCCGGGCTGTTCCGACTACAAGCCTTGGCTTATGAGAACAGCCTTGCCATCTCCTATATTACTCTTTCTGTTCATTTCTTTGAATTATTAATTTTTTCAACCTTGACCATTAATTTAGTTTGAGATACTACAATAAATGTTAATTACCGATACTTTTTTATATATATATACCTATTATATATACCTATTATATATAATATTGTATTTCTATAATATTGGAGAGAGCAAAATAAATGTTTCATAGAATGAATGAATAAATGAAACACATACACCACGTTGAAGCTAAGCTATAAATGTTAGTGATGACACATGTACATAGTCTACATTTACAAACAACACACATTTTTCTTAACCTGTGGGTATGCTGGGGAAAGCACATGTACAGGTAGGCAAATGAGCGTCAATGTATGAGAGGCAAAAAAGAGTCAGCAAATCATTGTGTCGGAAAATCATCCTCTGACTGAAAAAGACAGCTGAGGTTAGTACCATGCCCTGTGCGGGATGAAACAAATGGAGACAAATCCTATTGTGATGGACTTATCAATCAATAATAATGTATTTATTATTACTGTAGATAAGCCACCTACGTGTATAAAATCCAGGTGGCCAAAAAATATAGTGGGACGGGTTAAATCTACTATAATGTAGACTGTACATGTACATGGTTTCATCGGTATGGCCAGTTCCATCATTCACTGCACGCTTTTTGTGTTCTGTTTTGATCATTACAAATGTATGGAAGATATTTCTGATAACATTGGAAATTTTATTACATGTACACGTATATGCAAATGTGCCTCAAACAACATCCCATTGGATTTTACGGTAACTAGACAAACAACATGAAAAAGGATACAACAGATGTTTCTGATTGCCTCTACTTGTACATGTAATTAAAGTACACTGTGCAATTAAAATCCAAAGTCCGAACAGTAAGATTTAAAGGTATAATAAACAGAATATTTAAATATCGATCGTCAACCAAAAACTCGAATACCTTTTTGCCGGATACGACTCTGTTGCTATTTTGATAGAAAAGTTACGGCGCTTACTATAGTAGTGTCAAATGCCGAATTCTTTTTAGACGGTATTTGTTTGTGGACGGAGGATTATTGTTCCTGTCCGTAAAACCTCTAATATTTATAAATAATTTACTGCAAAAATGCAGTCATTGTGCACATAAAACGCTGGCAAGCTTTGCGTGTAACTTTTTACCGGTGCGCCATTCAATTGCAGCTGACCCGTGAAAAACTTGATCGGCTTCGTACCGGTATCAAATATTTGAATATTCGGTCAAACCCAGTTTTGAATAATCGAATACTAAATTATTCGAAAATGAACAGCCCCAGTTTATACTTTGTGTGATTCAGCACATACATACAAAATAACGAACTTGTGAAAGTTTGAGCTCAAACCGTCATCTACACAGTACATTGCAATTGAAAGTTAACCTCAAAATGGGAATTTCTCTTCACACTTTTTCTCTTCCCAGGGAATTCATTTTCATTTCACAAAATGTGAATATATTTTCCCAAAGTGGGAAAACATTTTCACACAAGTGGGAAAACATTTTCACGCCTTTTCACACAAGTGGGAACAAATTTTCACACCTTTTCTCAAAGTGGGAAAATAATTTCCCACTTGAATTCGCAGGCTGTGGGAAAAGTTGTGTGAAAAGAATGTGAAATGTGAATGGGAATTCTTTTCATGAAACTTCCCATTCCTATTCAGTGTTAACTTTCAATTGCAATGTACATGTACTATATAAGTCACAAGAAAACTGTGAAAAACCATGCTGTTTTTCCCATTGAATACGGACGACGGCCATAGCCGGTTTGAAAATGACCCTGGTTGTCCTCTATATGTGCATTCAGGGCCTTCAGGCACGTATTTAATGCATTGTTTGCCTATTGTGTACGCTTGGCTGCACAAGCCTGTTTCGGCATACCAGCAGCCCATTAATAACAGCACGACAGAATGTGTAAAACTGATTTTATGCATTGTTGAAATCAAAATAAGGCACAGCATTTTCAGCGGTCTCCAGAATATAATTTTCTGATATCTTCTTCTAGCAGACTTAGGCTTTCAGATTGAAACAAATAAATTTTATTTTTTCGTCAAACAATCCACAAGGGAAACTGACTAGGTAAATTTGAATACATTTTCAAAGTGAACAAAGAAAACTGGCAGGAGCGGGATTCGAACCTGCGACATCCGGAATACCGTACCGGCGCTCTACCAACTGAGCTATATTGCCCTATGTTGGCGGTCTCCCAAATTGTCAGTATCTTTGTTCGGGTGGGCGCTAGTCAGAAGTCATAAACCCAGAATGCCGTATAGCCAGGGATCACACCCAATTTTACGATACAACCTCAGGGAAGCGACATAGGTTGTATCACTGGCAGGGTTAATACATTTTGTACCTTCTATCTCCAAGAGTGATTGTGTATTTAAGCAAAGTACCTGCCAAACAAGTTTTTAAAATAGTGTCAATTTTAATACTTGATGGAAATTACACAGGTCAGGTGTAACAGGGACACCAAAAAAAATGTCACACTTTTGGACCCCAAATTTATGGAAGACCCATACATTTCGGTGTTAACTCCCTACATCTTTATGTGTATGTGCAATGTATGTAACCCGAATCCTCCAATATCCCCTGATTCCAAAATCCTCACAATGTTTGTTGCTGGGGACCACTGCCAGAGTCCTGCAAAATCCTCCAGTGGGTTTTTGGATAAACACCCCAGTAACCTCAATCCTCCGAAATCATCCAGCATCAGATTGGCTCCGATGACCTGGATCCTCCATTTTCCTCCAGAGTCGAGACATTGCCAGAGGCAGAAATACTCCATTTGGCAAAGAGTATTTTCAAGGAATTGGGAAGGTTAGGGTTATTTCAAATTCAGTTTCAGATTTGTGCACAGTGTTGGAGTAGTGTTTGCTTTTCAATAATAATTCATTTTTCACACTGCCACTAGTGTCAGATGCAGGTGGTTATTATAAATATGTTCTTTGTTAACAATTTATTGTATAGTTGTGTATAATACACTGTGAATGGATTTTGAAAAAAACATCTGCCTGACAGACAATAGATCTCGCTGAATGCCTCACAGAAATAACAGTAAAACGTCCCCACAATTTCCTATTTTTTTCCCCTCTACATTGTAACTTAGTAGAAATAAATATTTGGTGAAAAGGACTTTCAAAATGATATGTACAGGTACATGTAATACAATACAGTGGTTTACATACATGTATATGAGGAAGGAGTTAGTAGTTATTACAAAATTGTATTTTACAAAATTTGTCCAAACGATTTTCATATTTTGCCAGGTCTAAATTTAATTTATACTTCGCAAAATATGAAATTATATTTTTGCTAATACGACAATACATATAACATTGACATGTTACAGCCACATGTACATGTATGCTTCTCCCAATTAGAAATGGGGTGGCGGGTAAAACATTTGGGAACATGGATTTCACATGTTATTCCATAAACTCTTTGAACATCCAAATTTTGTTGCCCCCCTCCCCCCCCCCCCAAAAAAAAAAACCAAACCTATATTGCCAATTTGTTTTTTTTAATTAGTCAATTATTTCTTTTCACTGTATATGTACGCAAATTCAAAGTCAATTCAGTATAGCGTTGGGAAAAGTAAATTTAAATTTAATAAACCAACATCGGATTGGATTGGATTGAATCAGGTTGGCGTAGTGGTTACTGTCCCTGCCTTTCACCGCTGTGGCCCGGGTTCAATTCCTGCTCTGGTCCACATGTGGATTGGGTTTTCAGTCCCTACCTGATTCCGTGGGTTTTCCCCAGAATATTCTTCTGGGGTTTTCCTCCCACCTCTAAAACTGTAACTTCTTCTCATTGTCTTCTCTCTACAGGTTTCTTCAGGCTTCCGAGCTACAGTGCCTAGGGCGCTTTTGAGGAATCCTTGGTTTCATTACCAGAAAGAATTAATAATAATAATATATAATAATAAATAATTGAATTGAACTGAATCGAATCACATGATCCACTTGTACATTAGTTAAAGTGGCAATGTACACATATGTAGAAACAAACATATATGGAGGCAAAGAGTAGTTACAGTCATTACCATTGGTAAAATGTGTACATGTACATAAGTTAATCATCAATTTTTACTCCACAAGCTTAGATCTTATTCATTCTAATCTACTGATTTTGCTGTGTAGTTATTTATCAGGCAGGAAACATCGAGTTGTGGTGGATGGTTATTGTTCAAATTGGGACACCGTAGGGGTCTATATTACATGTACATTGTAGGTCCTCTTTGAATTACTCTATTTATTAACGATATCCTCTGTGTATCAACAATCAATGTTTACTTTTTGCTGATGACCGCAAGGTTTTTCGTCAAATTAACTGTGTGGACGATAGCCTTTCTTTGCAGTCTGATTTACAGGAAATTCATTTGTGGTGCACCACTTGGCATTTGTTCCTTAACCTCGAGAAGTGCAGTATTCTTACACTCACTCACTCTCAAAAAGAAACCTTGTATTTTTAATTACTCTAGTTACATGTATGACGATGTGTTGGAGAGGCTTAGTGTTCAAAAAGATCTAGGTATTTTTTTATCGACACTAAGCTAAATTTTGTTTATCATGTGGATTCTTTGATTAAGAAAGCTAGTCGTCTGACCGGGCTGGTGTGGCGTAATTTTCGTTCCTGTGATAACGAGCATATGTTGCGTACGTTGTACTGCACTATCATCAGACCTCATTTAGAGTATTGTACTGTGGTATTTAAATTGATTTCCAAGTCTCAATCTGATAGGCTGGAAAGCGTTCAGCGGCGTTATCTTTATTTCATGTTTAGGACTCTCCATAATAACCCCAATTTTACTGATCCTAGTTATAATGACTTATGTGACTTGTTCAAATTGCCTACTCTTCTCCAGAGAAGAACTGTCAACGACTGTTTGTTTTTATATAAACATAGCTACAACTTTTTCTATTTAACTGATGCCAATCCTTATCATACAATTGCATGTTCCTTCTCGCCGGACAAGGGCTGCCAGCAATGTCCCGTGGAGTTGTGTTGAGGTATTAGCAAGGTTTTGATTCTAGAATTGTGTCTACCTACAACCGCCTTCACTGGACTTGCGATGTGTTTTGAGGCAAGCTCAGCCAACACCTTCCGCAGTGAGATTTATAGAGGTCCAGCTGTTAGCTCTTAAAATTGTTTCATTTAATTTGATTTTCATTTTTCCCCACGAACTCCCATTCTCATTTTGCATAACTCCCTTCTTTACCCCTCCATTGTTTTTTCCCCTCATTTGTCCCTTCTTATCTTCAACCCATGCACTTCCCCTTCTATTAGGGCTGTCCCAAATGTACCGAATATTCGATTACTTTTTGCCGGTTTGAATATTCAAATAAAATATGCACGTACAGATACGACTCTGATGCTATTTTATTAGAAAAGTTACATCGCTTGTCAAATCGCTCATCTTTTTGGACGTTAACTTTTTGTGGACGGAGGTTTATTGTTCCCGTCCGTAAAACCCTTAACACTTATTTAATAATTACTGCAAAAACACAAGCTGGAGTTTCTTGTTATCAGAATGTTATATGTACCTGTAACAACAGGCGCATACAATAAAAGGTCAATCGGGCAGTCCACCAATATCGATCGCCGCACGTAAAACACTGGCGTGCTTTGCGTGCAACTTTTTACCAGCGCGGCAAGCAGTTGCAGCTGATGAGTAAAAAACTTGACCAGCGAGTATTGAATATTCGAATTCGGTCAAACCCAGTTTTGAATAATCGAATACTAAATTATTCGAGAATGAACAGCCCTACCTTCCATCCCCTACCCCTCCATATCCTTTTCTCAACCCATCTCTTCCTCTTTTTGCATTTTCTTGTCTTCTGTCACATCAGCTGTTCCCTGTTGTCTTACCATCTCTATTTTGTATATATTACAAAATTCCTTGTTATTGGCGGTCCGCCGCTGTTGGCGGTTTTAAAATAAATAACTAAATAAAATAAATGTACAATTGGGAAAAGTGCTATTTTAAAAGGCCAAAAAGGGTAGATTTCCCCTTCTAGACATTGTACATGTACATGTACATCCTTTGGTGACAGTACATGTACAATGTACTGGTACAGCGAATTAAAAACCCTCCTGTTTTCAAGGCCAAAATGGAGACAGCTACGCTACGTGTTCCTTCCTCCATGCCTATATTATACAAATATTTACTGCTTCGAGTGGTGTAGTAAAACTAGCCTCCCGAGGTGGTCCATTGAGCATTCTATTTTCCCGAGGCGAGGCCGAGGGAAAATAGAATGCTCCATGGATCACCGAGGGAGGCTAGTTTTACCACACCACGAGATAAAAGCAGTAAATAATTGTTTTATAACACCTCACCCACAGATTCTGCTTGATTTTAAATGATTCTGCTTGATTTTAACATTATTTAAATCTTTATTAATACAAAATTAGTGGAAAATGTATTTGCTCTTTTCAAAACCACCCCTTAACGAAATGTTTGAACCAAGCTCTGTAGCGCTGGCACTTTGGAACAATACGCGTTACGCGCAACGCTCAACGCGCACACCCGCATGCTCAACGCGCACACCCGCATGCATCTGCACACAAATACCGCGCCATGTGTATAGTACTTTGGTTGCTAATGGTATAGTACTTTGATTGTTACGGGTATAGTACTTTTGGCAGTGCACAGGAAGATAGCAAAAATAGAAAATGCCATGTGACTCGCTCTCAGCCAATCAAGACACAGAATCTGTGGATGAGGTGTTATAACAAAACTTATCAAGTGACAGGTTGAAACACACACAAACTGTCAGAGTTGGTGTTTTAGAGTTTTTGATAGGCAGTGATAGATATAAGTATAGGAGGGTTAATTAAGAAATCTACAAAATTGATTGGCCTAACATTTCAGACTAACATGTAAGCAAGTTCTTCCTCAAAGGCACTTGCTTAAGTTTGAAACATCATGCAGCCAGTTTTGTTGATTTGTACTGTATATTTCAGGTAAATTCAGTCAGTTAACAGTTTTATAAGCAGTTTAATTCATTTTCATAACAAACAAAAATGATACAAAAATATTGTTTTTAATTGCGACAGCATTGGGAGCAGCTGACTGCAGTCTAGTGCTGCAGTTGAGTCTGGATCTGAGTCAGTGCCAAATGAAAAAAATGGGGTTATCCACAAGGAGTAAAAACTTTATAAACAAAATATTTAGCTTGAATCGGGACTTGACTGGAGCTCTGGTTGAAACATTGACTTCAGCTGGATTCCAAAGTACTTTTTAATATCATAATTAATGGTTTTGAACTCATGCTTGAACTGCGCTGCATTCAGATGCAAATCTACATGTACACTGTAAGCCCATTAAGATATATAAGGAGCAAGAGTTCAAGTCTGAATGTACATATATGTCTGTTTTTCCCATTTTAGGCTCTCACTCTAGTGGGCTAAAATTCTACTTTTTGCAAACAATGCCATTGACCGGGACTCAAATACAGTACAACAGTTACATGCCAGTCACACAATTTAAATAATTTTAAACAGGGTCTGAAAACCATTCTGGAGAAGCAAAATGTACCTTGGTATGTAACAGACACCTGAGATGGAATACACTGTACAATGTATGTCATACACAAAAGCTGTGTTACTCAGCAAAAAGGCTGTTGGTGCTGAAGATGTAAGAATCTCACTGCACTACAAATCACAGTACAGTATGCATACGGAGGCTACAGGCACCTTTTTTCCCGGGTAGTGAGGCAAAAGTGTGTTTACACCTTTCCCTCATATACATGCACATGTACATGTAACTACCTGGAAAACGTACATGTACAAGCAGGCATGTGGCGTGAATATAAGTAATTGGAAATCCCTTAGTCATCAGTCAATGCTTTATAATTGTATTTAAGCCCCTCCTTCTTTTGAGGAGGGGCTTAAATACAAATGGCCTACATTAAATACAACTGGCCTACATTTGCCAGGATAAAAGACACAATGAAAAAAAAATGAATTCAAACATTACCTCTGATGACTCCTCATTCATTGTCAGAGGTGTGCTCAATTTGTTTTTATGAAAGTCACCCGATACAAGGCTGAAAAAGGCCCTCGAGGTATTAACCCCTTTATGCCTGGCTGTATGGCATGTGCAACCATGGGGCAACCAACAAGTGTAATGCACACAATAGGCTTGTGCAGCCAGGCGTCCAATACTGTACATGCATCACGGAACAGTGGGTTTGAAAATATGCAGAAAATTGTGGGTATTTCTGTCTTATTTATCCTGGGTAGCCTGATCAGTGCAAGTGCACTGTTCTCCCTCAGGGCCCAGTGTGAATTGAGAGAAGACGACGAAGGAAATTTCAGTTTTAGTAGTGGGAGGAAAACCCCAGAACAATTATTCTTGGGAAAAACCCACGCAATCAGGTAGGGACTGAAAACCCAATCCACATAGTGGCACCTGGTGGGAATCGAACCGGGGTCACCAGAGGTGGAAGGCGAGGAAAGAACCACTACACCAACCTGACCGCCAAATATACAATGTAGCTGTCTTCAAAAGGGCTACAACAGAGGTGGTGGGGTTGGCTACTTTTTAGGTTGCCAGCCATACTACCCTTACAGTTTTCCTGGGTCCAGATCTAAATGGAGGATAAATCTTCAATCGATACCAAAGAAATTATCCCAATGTGTATAAACCCACAATCACACAATCATTCTCTTAGCAGAGATCTGTTGCTACTCTAGTCAATAGTCTTGTTCTACAGATATTTTCATGGTAAATGTTCCACCGGCTTGTCCCGCTTGGTTCCTCCAGTTAGGGTGTTTGAGCATGAAACTCGACTTTCTGCCCTGTCCACCAATATACTCTGGCTGTACCTGTATGTACATGTACACAATTATAGATGTAGAACAAAAAGCTAAATGTACATGTATAATTTGGCAACAATTGTTTACATGTACGTACTTTGCAAATAAATCAACTTCTTTTGATGTGTAAGTGCAATGAACAAGTGCTTATTGTGTTAACTCCCCTGGTGATTAGTGTAACTGTATGTGCCATTCATTCTCGGGATGCTGTAACTGTCGAGCTTACTACATGTATGCAAAATGCATCCGCTGACAGTACCAGTGAGACAATATTTGCTTTGACCTTTCTGAAATGGGCTCGCATTGTGAACAATCCTTTTATTTATACAACTGTCCAGTGACTGAATTTAACAAAGTCTTTTGATCCTGGCCTGGGCTTGTACATTGTACACATGTACATTATCTGTTTTAGTTGAGACCTGAAAGTTGATGTATGTAGAAGATGTAGTCGACGTCAGAGACCAGGCCTGAGAATTGTAATGATACATGTACATGTACATGTATGTATGTGTAACAACTTTTGATTGATATGGTAAAATTTTGTTGTCATTTTTTAAACTAGTTTTTAAATCAGCAAACTGGGGAGGTGGGATAAATCATAAATCATAAATAAGTCCCTTGCCCACATATCGTGCTTCAAATGGCCAGAGCTGGGCTGGCTAATTTGCATGTGAATGAAACTAAATATTACAATGAAGTGCGGAGTACACTATACTTTAGATATTTAGAACGTTTTAACCCCTTGCGTACGGATGCCGCAAATGTGTGCAAAAAAGCAGTGCCACCAGGCCGGATGACACAATTGTCCGCCATTTGTGCAGTTTCAATCCACTGTTGGATTAAACAGTGCCACCAGGCCGGATGACACCATTGGCCGCTGTTTGTGCAGTTTCAATCTATTGATGGATTATTGTGTATAGGTTACGCTTGACTGCACAAACACATTGTAGCGGTTCGCTTGGCTGCCATAACCGTTGCGGCACCCCGACGTCTCCCGTAAAATACCGTACTCAAGGGGTTAATAGATTTTGCATCTTATCGCAGATTTACTGACAGCTTGTCCATTATTATAAACTTAGACTTTAAACCGAAAAAAATTGTTTTCTCCCCTATTTATATTTTTTCAGCGAGTTGTTGAATCACATTACATTTTTTAAATTGAATTAGCATTTTAAAAGAATGATCCCGAACCGAAGCAAAATGTTTGCTAAAACTTCTAGAGTTTTTAACCACAAGATTTCGTCAGATGAGAAAATAAAAGTAGGCCACTGTACGTTATTAATAGGTATGTTCGATGTGACCAGAGAATTTCCCTTGTTCTCCTTTTAAGACAGAAGATTTTTAATAATTTTAATGAACCATTTAGGTTGACTTTGAAATGCTGGTAGTCGAGCACCACATGGCTGGATTTGTGCAATATTTCGATCTCTCCATCACCCAGTGCCCGCTGGATAAATGTACTCTCCAGATGCCACGTGTGGTTGGCATTGAATATTTTTTGTTTTATTTTCGCAGGCTTTGCAGTCCTTTGCGCCCTACACAAAGAAACTCTGGCAATAAACCTTTTCTACATTCTCAATGCATTGTGGGTATGGAGGCCAAACAAACCATGTAATTTATACACAAGTCTATGGCACTGTGAACCAGTCCAAATATTAATTTATTTTATTCTAAATATCTGTCATGAGTTGAGAGATACTTTTTTCACATATCTTTGCATTGAACACAATGAAAATAATAACCAGAAAAATCAATTTTTAATGGCAATAAAAATATAGGAAATAATTTGGGAATCCCTCTCAGGGTACCAGTTACTGATGAATGCAACTCTCAGGAATTAGAACAGCTTATAATGTCACAAATTAGCCAATCAGAAGAGGATTTTTGCAATCATGACAACCAACATGTGACCAATTCGACCAATCACTGTTTTCTAATGTGCTTGCTCTTCTAATGCCAGTAAAGGCTGATGCTGTTCCCATGATGCTTTGAGAATGTCGAAAAGGTTTATTAATAGGTGCATTTATTTACACTATAAATAAAAAGTTTGAAAGGATGATGTCACTTCGACTTGAACCTCGCTTACAAGGAAATTAATTTTAGCGAATTTGCTGGTAAAAAGAAGTATCACAGATTTTTTAAGGGAAAATAGGGGTTCCGAAAAAAATCACAGATTTTTAAAACGATATCGGCGATATCTCGATTTTTCGATTAAAAAAAACATGTAGCCGATTTCGATTTTTAGGTGGCGAATATCGCATCATCGCAATTTTATCGTCGTATCGCCTAGCACTAGACCTGGGGTAGCCCAGGGTGGGAGGGGTGGGAGAAGCAACTGATAGGCGCATTACTGAGAGACAAGTTTTACTGTATCACTCGGAAACAGTCCAATATTTATTTGTGCATACGTACTAGGGCCTAGGGCCTAGGCCTATTGACTATTGCCTTGTTGTATTAAGTTGTAGGCTACTTCGACAAAATTTAATTTAAATTCAATTTAAACTAGAACACTTTCACATTGAGGTGCATACGGTATAAATGTTTGGAATGATCGGTAGATCTGTATCATGTCCAGATGTTTTTCCACCTTTTTTCATATGGTAGAATTTTTACACTCCACTCCAGTCTAGCAATGAGCATAGTTTTATTTTAGGCACTAACAAAAGAGATTACATTTTTGGAAGATTTTGGGGCAATGTGTGCCTTTATCAAGCTACAAGGTGATCCGTTGAAGTTAATGATGAAAAAGTGTTCCGCAGGATACAAGTAGGCCCCTAACATTAATTATCAACATGATACTTACTAACGTTACAGTCATCCTGCAGCTTAGTGAAGATGAAACTTTGAAAGGATGATGATCAGATGAACCCGGTCATCAATCATTGCTCAACTTCAATCCTCAGGATCACCATCCATCGTCAGTGATTCGTTAAACGACAGACAATTTGACTTTCATCAAGCCGCTTCAGTCTGCACTATCTATGAAGATAAATATCGCACGTAAATAATTAAATTCAACACAAACAATTCCTCCCACAATTCCTCAATAAAAAAAATCAATTTCTGCTGACCGTAACCGGACATTACGGCGCCCTCCAGAGGGCCGTACGTAATGTGCAAAGTCGGGGGAGACAGCGCGGCCTCTCCTTGGGATTTTCCCCAAGATCTTGGGAATTTGGGCAAGACTTTGGAATTGGAAACTTGGGAATTATGTACACAGAACTAGAAACAAAGCGGAGCGCCAAGGTCCGCGGCCGTGACATGATGGATGGAGGAGGATAGGAAGGAACACAAACTATAATTCCTTTCTCCATGGCCACACTACATAACTTTTCCGAACCAATTTGGCGCGTCCCCCGAAATTAGTTTCATCAATGATTTTCAGACAAACGGCGCATTTTCAAGGGACAGGTCGTGGTACATGGACATTATTATAATCTTTCCATTCTCGCGGTCGGACATCTGTGAACTTGAACTTTGTACTGAGATCAATGGGTTGCGTAGTCTTGGTTCAAGACGACAGTGATCGATAATAGATCGTGTAGCGTCGCGTTTATTCGTTCCATTATATTGGAGATCAATGGCTCGAGCCCATGAGTTGGTCTAATCGTACCATCAGAGGGCGCACTGCATGGAACGAATGGCGACGCTACACGATCCATTATCGATCATTATACAACACCTGAATAAATCCCAGCCATCCGATTGGTGGATCGCTGATCACGTGCATTGAATTATTTGACCCATCACACACCGCCAAAAACGTTCTATCACATGGTTCTATCAAACGGTGCGCGCGCATTGATAGAACCAAAAGAACTTCCCTAATTTCACGGTCACTATTGGTGGCGCTACAACAGGGCTGTCATTCACACAACATGGCGGCCGAGTTTCCCGAACTTAACTGCCGCGGTTTGTTCTCCAAACAGACGACGAAATATTGGAACTAGGCGATGCTGACGCTCCAAATACAAAGAGACAAATCAAATATGCAGTGAAACGATAAGATGAATTTGCAAGACACGCAGGAACAACAATTTAAGCTTAGTTTAACTGATTCGGATCTCGAAAATTTTTTGTCGCATTTTTTATGCGGGAAACGGCACGTTGTACACCAAGAAATCCATGCATGCAATCTGTCGGATATATCATGGAGGAAGGAAACGTTTACTACCTCCATGGATATATTCATGTTTTATCCAATTTCTGTCCCACAATTCCCTGCGCGCCCGAGACATCGAATTGGCTTATTCTGTCACCCTTATAAATCTGTCCCCCGGACAGATTTATCAGGTCGCGACCCGGTAAATGTGTCTGGGGGACAGAATTATCTAGATAAATCAGCGCTCTGTTATTGTATAGCGTCGCTATGCGCGGCGCTCGAGCTCGCTGTGGATGTAGTACGATCTTTGATTTGTACGGTGTTTTCCATTGCCTTGGGAATTCTTGGGAATTTTACTGGATGAATCTTGGGAATTTCAAATTTGATGAGTGGCCACACGTACGTACGTGTACGTACGGCCGGGAACGCATCAATATCAGAATCAAAGATGGCGACCTCCATGGGCACTCTCGTCTGGCTGCATTTTCATTCGTGAAATGTAAAGATTTGCTAATAATTTTTATCTGATCAACAGACGCAATCTACAGATCGAGAGAAGATGTATAGCTCATCACGGAAGAGTGATTTTATTTCGTTCACGGTAGCGGATGAGGATGAGAGTTACGACAATCAGAAAATTCGGCGGAGACAGTCGTGTTGGAGGGTATGTCGCAGAGGGGGCGGGGCTGGCCGCGAGAGGGGGTGTTCTTTTCTCACACAATATGTACTGCAGTTAATGCCATCCCAGTTAAGGCGATCTTTGCATGGAACATAAGGAAACAAATAACCAGAAAAATCAATTATATATGGCAATAAAAATAAAGGAAATAATTGGGGAATCCCTCTCAGGGTACCAGTTACTGATGAATGCAAATTTCTGGAATTAGAACAGCTGATAATGTCACATTATAAGCCAATCAGAAGAGGATTTTTGCAAGCATGACAATGAACATGTGACTAATGCGACCAATCACGTCCGTTCTATTGTGCTTGCTCTTCTAATGCCAGTAAAGTCTGATGCAATTCCCATGATGCTTTGACTTTGAGAATGTCGAAAAGGTTTATTGCCAAACTAGTTAGCGACATTACAAACCAACAGGTATGCTGTTGATAAAGGGCAGGGTTTTAGTTTTTGAGAGAAATTTTGGGGTAAAGCGGCGATGAAGAGGACAAACACAACTCGAAAATAAAAGATGGCGATCACCGCGATCAGCAAACAGCCGTTGGATATTGAGCCCCGAGGGTCATTCCATAAATTTGGGGTCCAAAAGTGTGACATTTTTTGGTGTCCCTGTTAGTAGGCCTACACCAGCGTCAGCGATTGTGTAGGCCCTAGTACTAGTGTAGGGCCCCTCATAGTTTTGATCAAATTCGAGTCAAGGGTATGTTTTCTTATTCCAAAAAGACTTTTTCAAAAGCCGACTTCTCTTTATTTATTCTATTGACATCTTTTTTTGTAATTTTGAACAGTTTATTGCGGTAGAAAATGCAATTTTCTTATGCGCTTTATGGCAGGTTCCATGCGAATCAACGCAGTTTTGCGTGTTTACTGTGTGTCGCTGTGATCGTCATCTTTATTTTCGCGTTGCGTTTTGTCGTCTTCATCGTCGCTTTACCAAAAAATTTCCCTCAAAAACTAAAACCCTGCCCTTTATCTACGGCAAACTGTTGGTTTGGAATTTCTGTAACTACATGTAGGCCTATGTAGTTTGGCAATAAACCTTTTCGACATTCTCAATGATTTTGTGGGTATGGAGGCCAAACAAACATGTAATTTATACACAAGTTTATGGCACTGTGAACCAGTATAAATATTAATTGATATAATGTTAAATATCTGTCGTTAGTTGAGAGATACTCTTTTCACATGTATATCTTTGCATGGAACATAAGGAAAATAATAACCAGAAAAATTAATTTGGAATGGCAATAAAAAATAGGAAATAATTGGGGAATCATTCTCAGGGTACCAGTTACTGATGAATGCAACCTTCTGGAATTAGAACAGCTAATAATGTCACATTATTAGCCAACAGAAGAGGATTTTTGCAACCATGACAACCAACATGTGATCAATGCGACCAATCACATCTGTTCTGATGTGCTTGCTCTTCTAATGCCAGTGATGCTGTTCCCATGATGCTTTGAGAATGTTAAAAAGGTTTATTGGCATTGGGGCTGCCCACTTTAGTCGATCTTTGCACGGCAGTGTTGATTTTTCCGATTTTTTTTTCCTGTTCAGAATGTATGCTGTATGTGGGGAATCGACGAGCCAGATTCAGTTTGTGTATAAAAATGTATAGTACACCGGATGCGTTTACCTGGTGTGATGACATGTGATTCACATACCTCGCGCTCGATGCGTGACGGCGTTTAGGTGATGTGCAGTGAGATTTTAGGAACACCGATTGGGCTGGCATGACATTGAAATATAATGTGTGTAAAAACAAATGAAATCAAGGATTGTAGTGGCTGTAATAATAGGCTTATGGATGTTTTTGGAAAAAGGGCACAACGGCCAAGGTAAATATGGGGCAAGGCAAAACTGGCCATGAAAACGGAGATATTTTGTGGGGCACCTTTGGAGTGGTAAATCCTGTGGTCTTAAAGCGATATTCTCATAAAATTTCACCATTTCGAGTGACATTTCAAGGAACTGAACCTAACCTACGGGTACATACATGTAGCCATATCAAGATAATGCATATGAAATGTTGGGGCAGAAAATTTCATGACCTTTCACAAGCACTTTCCTGCATGATCTACCAATAATAGTGGAAACGTATCCCTACACGAACGGTTGATCACAATCGACTGATCAAAATTGTCATGCTCAATCTACTGATTACTCTACTTCTGCCCTGCGCAATCTACTAATCGCACGGCAAAAACTACCCTGTGTAATCATTGGATCACACAAAATCTGCACTGTGCAATTGGCCAATGGGCAATTCCACCGTCACTAACATTACATTTATAGACTGTCATGTCACTTTCATTCATCCCTCACAGCTTTTGACCAATCTAAGGCAAAACTGCCACAACACAAAATGGTGGTGAGGCCTACCAAGAGATACAAAGAACAACTCAGAACTTTGGTTCCTGTTTTCTGAACATTCAGTTTATTAGTCATCACTAACGTTACTAAAAAAGGACATGGTGTACGTAAGGGTACTGTTAACACCAATTGTCTTCTAAACTGTTTGAACTCACTTCAAAAGTAGATGTACCTGTCTTTTTAAACACATCGGTGTCAAAGCTGAACATTTAAATTAGTATCAATTCAAATCAGTTAGCAATCTAGGCTGGACTTGCATCAAATCGGTACTACTAGGTGACGTCACTTACGTTATAATGTCACTAACATTGGAGAAATAACCCCCAAAAAACATTGAGAGCTTATTTAGTAAAACATGGAGATTTGTTACCCACAATATATGCAGAATGCTATCCAAACTTTAAAGAAAACCTCAAAGTGTTTGAATTTTTAAATGTTTGTCCGAAATTGTCCCTAATGTTGTGAAAATGCCCTGATGCTTGTGCAAGCAATAGATCGTGTGGTAGCACAGTGGGATCTCCTAATCACACCCAACAAATTTATTAACCCTAACTACCGCAAGCCTTACAAACTCCAACAGAAGGTTGTGTTGAATTTTAATGGGTTCAGGATTAGTGCATTGGCAGTGGCACCATTAAGTCTTTGTCATAAGGCCTTTTCACACTAGAGTATCCATCCCCGGGGTGGCCCTGGGGTGGCACCGGGGCAGCCCCGGGGCGGCACCGGGGCAGCCCCGGGGCGGCCCCGAGGTGGCCCCGGTGCAGCCCCGAGGAGACGCGCGATTTTCACCCCCCGAGTTCAACCCCGCATCGATTCTCACTTTTCTCAAACCCCAATTAACTCGCCCCCGGCACAGTCGTTTCTCACTTGAACACGGCGGTCATCAGGGCGAACGTTTATCGAGTGGTGCACATGCGTAGTTTACGCATTGCCCAGAAATGTCGGTGGAAGCGCGCGAAGATTTTTCCCACAGTGCAACAGTTACAAACGTTGCGCCTGCCAGTGGGATTGATGTCACATGAGAAGCAATATGTTTGTTTGTTTCATCTTTTAGCAAAGAACGCACATACCGGGTACCCGGCCGTGCCGCACACCAGCATAATTAAAAGCATACATTGTACGTGTACATGTAAACATGATGCGTGCGATATTATGTTGTGCTGATATGCAAATCGTCCAAATAACGTGCGCTTATGGTGACCTTTGTGCCGTTGCTCGCCCCAGGGCGAACTCACCCCTGCACCATTTCTCACTACCATTCTCGCCCCAGTGAAAGTGTCTCGCCCCGGGGATAAGATTTTCAACCCTGGTCCAGAGCAGGGTTGAACTCACCCCGGGGATGAGCAATATCGGGGGTGGCGCGGGGGTGAAAATTCAAGTGTGAATCGGGGCTTATTTTTACCCCCGCGTCGCCCCGGGCAACCCCCGCGTCGCCCCGGGCAACCCCCGAGAATTGGTCTAGTGTGAAAAGGCCTATAGGTATACTGTACAGTGTTGGATTTTGACAGGTTGAGGACACTTTCTAATTAAATGCCTATGGGGTTAGTGTTATATTACACTTACTGTACATGTACATACACAGGCATGGAAGCAGCTGTCTCGTCTTCAGCGCAACGTCTTCACCCTCGTGTCAGTGGGAACCATCATCTGTGTGCTATATTTGTTTGGCCTGCCCGTCTGGGGCACCACCCAATCCGGCAAGGATTTAGACGGGAATCAAAGGATAGGAGGAGACGGTGTGAATCATGGCGAACTAGGAAAGCTCCCATTCCCTGACGTTAACCAAGGCGGCAATGGACCAGGACAGGTAGATAACTTGGCAATTCATTTGTACTCAGTCCAGTTTTCAAAGGGTTGCTAAGCACACAATTGTCTGCTAACGGAACCTCTGTCGAGGTCATAGAGACCCTAAGCAGTAAGCCCAGCAAAGAGCATGCTCACTTCAGAAGTACGTGTACAAAATCTTTTACCCCTTGCAGAGCTGCCAACTCTCCCTGATTTTACGGAAGACTTCCGGAAAATTGGTTCGACTCCGGACACAACTTAAAAATCTCCCGGATTGTCAATTTTTCATACTTTTTTAATTTACCTGTATTTTGTAACTGCTATTATCTGAATACTTGATGGGGTGCTGGTATGCCAAGAACGGGCTGTGCAGCCAAGTATAATAGCAAACAATGGGCACCACACTGAATAGAGTGGCCCTTTTCATTGCACTTTCGTGTGAATGAAAGCTTTGTTTGGAAAAGCTCAATCTATTCATGACACTCCCATTCAAAAACGATGTAGTTGAATCATAAATGGATTGAGTACATGCAGGAATGCACCTATAGATGTCAACCAGCCAGGTGGTCTTTTTCAAACTGCGGCTATGGCCGTTGTCCGTAATTCAAGTGGCTAAAATAGGAGAATAACAATACACGTAGAAGTCTCTATGCATGTGTATGCCTTGGCACAACCTTGGCTGTAACTTTTCTGATAACCAAAAGCACCTCTCTGAAATCGGGCCTGGGTGTCTTCTCTTTCATGTACTACTACATTTGATATCTAGAATATAGATTCCCTATACTAGAACTGTAAGGTTTTCACAAACCTTACAGAGAGACCAATATAAACTGCTGTGGGAGATAATTGTCAATGTTTTTTTATGATCCCGAACTCTCTTGTCACTCCACAGCATGGAATATTTGTCAATGAAAGGGGGCAAATGATTCAATGTCATGTGACTAAATTCCTCCAATCAAATGACAGGTACCTATTTAGGTGTTGTATACAAAAAACAATAATAACCATTATCATCACTTCTTTTCTTTCCATTCCCCTCTCCCTGAGCACAGCAGCAGCAAGATGGACCTAAGCGGCACAAGAAGGGCCCACCCAAGTTGAGTCACGACCTGCCAAACGTACATGTAAGTGGTTACAACCCTCCCCAACGCGGGCAGCGTGCGGGCTACGTATTCAAAATCCAACTCCATACCGGGGAGTCCGGGGAAGGGGCTGCAGCTGGGGCACTGGAGGTAAGATAAGCAAGCAAACAAATGCCTGTGAAGCATGATGGGATATCTTGTGTGGCCTGCGGTGTAGTGCTATTGTAGTGAGTATCTTTCTTCAGTGCCTCAGCTTTCATTCTTTTCGGATTTTGTTGTTTGCACTGCAGTGTCTTAATATTAATGATTGTGTGGAAATACAAATACAAATACACTTAATAAGTGCGCACTATTCTGAGCACCAGACTACCAGTAGCAGTATATTTCAATAAACTACATGCATTATTATACAAATAATGAATGTTTATGAGTGTGATGGTAAGAATAATTTCATGAGGTGACAGATGGAATATTCCATTCCACGAGGCGAAGCCGAGTGGAATGGGACATTCCATCTGTCACCTCATGAAATTATTCTTACCATTGCACGAATGTGAAACATTAAGTATTTGTTTTATACAACGCCTGAATAAATCCAACAGATTGGATGCATGGATTTCTTGGTGTACAACTTGCCGTTTACCTTCTCAGTCCCGCATAAAACCGCGACAAAAAGTGGTCCAGTTCCGAATCAGTTAAAGCTTTAATTGTTGTTCCTGCGTGTCTTGCAAATTCCTCTAATCGTTTGACTGCATATTTCATTTGTCTCTTTGTGTTAGCAGCGTCAGCATCGCCTACGAGTTCCAATATTTTGTCGTCTGTTAGGAAAACAAACCGCGGTTCGGAAACACCGTCCGCCATTTTGTGTGAACTACAGCCTAGACTGGTTCCCGGTCCCCATATATATATAATATACATTTGAAGTCCGAAGGACAACGGAGGGACCGGGAACCAGTCCAATGACAGCCATGTTGTAGCGGCGGGGAAGTTCTATCAAACGCGTTACCGTTTGATAGAACCATGTCATAGAACTTTTGTTGGCAGTGCGGGTTCGCGTCGTGCGATGGGACGAATAATTCAATGCACGTGATCGACGATCCACCAATCGGATAGCTGGGATTTATTCAGGTGTTGTATAAAAGCCCTTTTCACACAAGGGTTGGAAACACGGGGCCTGTGCAATGAAATGGCATCGATTTCATAATCGCACAGATACCGTGTCGTGTGAAAGTGCATCCCAATCACCTGGGTCCCAATCACCTGGTTTGTGACAGGGTTTGGGACCTCCAAAATATGCGATATCCATGTGACAGTCACCGAGATTGGTTGTGTGAATGGATCCGTTGGATGTTAGCAGGAGTTTTTCCACTATTAAATACATGTCATTTGGCATATTTTGCAGGTTAGCTAGTTTGTGGATTCCTGCAAAATGCCAGCTTAATCGTGTTTCTAGTCATGAAGTTTGACGGTTGTAAAACGTCAAAGAAAGTCAAGAAATTACATGTACTTGTAGGTCGTGATTCCGTCAGAAGAAAACATCTAAAAATATTTCGTACATGGGCAAAGAATTTCTTTTCAACACAGAATTTGTGAATGAAAGGCTACCTTTTATTCTTTACCACTGAAGATACAAGTTGGATAAATCGTTTACAAACATTAGATCACACGGACGATTCTACACATGGTTTTCCGGACGGCATTTTGCAAACCGTTGGAAAGTTTAAGGACCTAATTTGCATACTGTCGAACGGTTTACATACTGCCGTATTTCGCACGTGGACCTAAGACAGCTTCAAAAAATCTGCATGCAGGAATGAGAAGTTAGTGCTTTATTTATTTGATTTAGGTCTATGGTTGCAGCTCGGCCTGTTGCAGACAAATATTGCTTTTGCTCATTTAGTGCATTGCAGTTTGTTATGAATGATAAATATTAAAATACTTATGGTAGTAATAAAGCCAAAAAACCAATAGTTCTGCTTCTGGTTACCCTACATGCCCCAACCCTATTTTTATTTATTTTTATTTTTTTTGGGGGGGGGGGGGGGAGGAAAAAAAAACAAAAAAAAACATAAATGCTGTAAATACTACTTTTAAACCTTGACTACACGTAGACACCTACATATGCTCAGCACAAAAAAAATTACGCCCCAAAAAAGAAAAATTACCTACCTACCTACCCTATTTTCAAATGCCATGTAATCGGATGCAGAACTATTTTTTTGCCCTAATAATAATATTTCATTTGAAACGTCGGTGCATGCCAGCCTAACTTACTCTTGACTGGTACCCCTAATAGGACAACAAAGAAAATGATGGCGAGGAACCAGTGCTGCATATACCGGGGGATACCATCAGCAAGAATGACCAGGATGAGGTCAACGGTCAAAAGGATTCCAATAAGCATGTTGCTGGTGACGCAGTTAGTGATTCTGATGCGAACACTCGAGGCCAGAATGGGGGATCAGAGCGTAAAAGCAGCATTTATGGTAAGAACAAAATTAATCAGCATTGATGTTTACTGCATTGATGTATCATTGCTACCCTCGTTGTACTAGCTGAAACTTTTTAAAATTCTTTTGTGGTGTACAAAAGTCAAGTAGCACTTGTCTTTAAAACATCAAGCCACAGGCTCTAATCAACCAGATAGTCACCAGCTTAATCGCCTTTTTGCTGCTAGTGAAAAGAGAACTTATGGCTAAGTGTCTTGCTCTTGGACACAAATACTATAGCCCAGGTTAGGGCTGTGCATCCGAACTGGGTACCCGAGTACTCCCGAAAGCCCGCAAAAGTCCTAATTTTATCCTGATTTTGTCCTCCAAAGTCCTACTTTTGTGCTTTTTTCTTTTGTTTAATTTTGATCCTACTATTCTACTTTTTTACCTGTCTGTGTTTTTCTTCAACCTGCAGGTCCCAAGAACCCCAGGCAGGAGGCAGTGGTTGGTGCCTTCCTGCATGCATGGAAGGCCTACAGGGCCCATGCCTGGGGGCACGATGAGCTCAAGCCCATCAGTAAATCGTTTAGTGAATGGTTCCATCTGGGGCTAACCATTGTGGATTCGCTGGACACCATGTTCATCATGGGGCTGGACAAGGGTGAGCATCATACATTGGCAAGCAGTGCGTTTAACCTCTTGAATACGGATGACGGCCATGGCTGTGGTTTGAAAAAGACCACATGGCCGGTTGTTGTCTATACCCGCATTTCTGGACGTACTCACTCCTTTCATGTTTCAACTGTATTATTCTTGAATGGGAGTGTAATGAATAGACGGAGCTTTTTCAAACAAAGCTTTAATTCACACGAAAGGGGGCTCCAAGTGAGATGAATAGGGCCACTGTATTCACTGTGTTTACTATTGGCTGCACAGCACGTTCTTAGCATATCAGCCCCCCATATCAATAACAGCTGGGCATAAGGGGTTAATTGCCGATGACATAAAGCCAAAACGGGTTACCTAAATGTAGTGTACATGATTGGTCATTGTTGCAATTTTCAGAAATGAGCGGATTTGGGGGTTAGTATTTTATAGGAAATATCGTTCCACTGACCTGTTCAAAGTTTTGCATTCTTGGATGGCGAAAAAAGAACAAGAGAAAAACAGCGTTCGTTTTCAACCGTCGGGCGGCATTTGTTATAGCGGCCTCTTGTAAAATGTTATTTTTGTAAATTGGATCGTTTTCAATTGGTCACATAACATGTACAGAGGCCACGGGCCGAGATCCACTGTCCAAGATCCACAGCATGCACTGGTTACAACGTGTCGCTTTGGTACACTACGCGTGCGCCCGTTTTCGGATTGTTGACCCATTTTTAGACACATGGATTAACTACATTCGGTTAATAAAGGGCAGTTTTCCAATTATTGTTATGCGGAACAATCGTTGGAAAACGATGTAAAGTTCAACTTATCTTGAAAACGACAGCACACCAGGTGCCATCATTTCACAGGATGATTAAGACTGCTATTAACTTAAGTCTAGTCAGGTATTTTGTAATAATTGAGTAAAAAAAATTGGGAGGATTACCAATCGTGTATACTGCCTTTAAGGAGCATCTTAAAAGTTTGAGCATTCCTGTTCTCTTTGGAACACTCCATTTGGGGAAACTATATGTGGTGTTGATGGCGCATCGTTTAACGTGGCGCACTTTGAGTTTTCCCTCTAGGAACTTGCCTGAGTAATAGTTCTATGCCAAATAGCAGAGAAAGTGAAATTCTGGCAAGTTTAACATATATCTTGAAATCATTTGTTTACTGACCTGTTACAATGAACATTATATTTAGACATGATTTTCCGATTTCATTTTAAAATGTGCCAAAAAGTCAGAAAATATTTTTCTGAAAAACATGAAGTCGGTGATGTGAACAGAGACACTAATGATGAATCATAATTCGTCAAGTTTAACCCCTTAAGTACGTTTTTTTACGGGAGACGTCGGGGTGTCACGGCGGTTCTGGCAGCCACGCGAACCGCTACAATATGTTTGTGCAGTCAAGCGTAACATAAACAATAATCCCACAATGGATTGAAACTGCACAAACGACGGCAAATGGCGTCATCCGGCCTGGTGGCACATTTTGTTACGCCATATGGCGTCATCCTTACGCAAGGGGTTAAAATAATTGTTTAGTGTTAAACTTTGGATTTATTGATATTTGTTTAAGTGCACCACGTTAGATGGCTGTCAGTCAGATTTTTGTGCCTAATTTCTGAACACAACATTTTTAACTTCTGGACAAAATTTCAAGATACTAAGAAACCTCACATGATTCGTGAAGCACGTTTTATTAAGGTCATAACACCAATATTCAACTGAATGAGTTTGAAGCTCATCGACAAAGAAGTTTGCCAAAACTGCGTGACGATAATTAGGAAAAAAGTCTGCCATGTTAGACGGCTCTATTATCCCTAACTCCCTACATCATATTTCCTCCAAATAATTCAACATTTAGATTTTTTTTTTTATAACGAATATGGGTGAATTTTTTATCATTCAATGTCTCATTTAAAATAACTATAAGTACTTCACGAATAACTTTTTTATTGCTAGAAAATTTGCAAATCGAGTTTGAAGCTCGTAAAGAACATGAGCTATCTATTTTGAAGATGCTTTGGCTAGCAGCAGAACATTGGGTTGAGTCCCACCTTTTTCACATGTGACGTTTTTCCCACCGACTCTTGAAAACCACATTGTGATTGGCAAAAATCATGTTTTATTTTAGATTATCTTTCATGCAAATTCCATCTTCCGATATTAAAAACCTTTTAATGAATTCCTGTCATTATTACCGGACTTACATATGACACCATGTAGATTAAAAGCATAGTTCCTTAAAGTTTGACTACAAGGCTTTGAGGCCCAGTCAGAAAATTTGTTAAACTCCAACTTGTTGTACACCTGACCACTCAGAATTTGAAGAGGCCCGTAACTGGGTTGAGAACGACATGAACATCCAGCCCAACGTTGATGTCAACCTCTTTGAGACCACGATACGTGTTCTAGGGAGTCTACTTAGTGCCTATCATCTTTCAAATGACGAAGTCTTTCTTGATAAAGCGGTAAGTATACACTAATTAGAAGGGAGATGTTTGTCCTGATGTAGTGTATGAAGCACTGTACATGTATGCTCAATGCTTTCTGGGAGCCTGTGGGAAAAATTTCACAGGCTTACTCAGGTGGGACTCGAACCCACGACCTCCTGCTTACTAGTGCAGACATCTTAAACACTCGACCACTGAGCTTGCTGGGGTCGGCTGGCCAATTCAAATTCCATGTAGCAGTTGGTATCGTGTAATTACTTAAGTAATAAGTAGTTTAAGGTGAATAATGTCCATACGTCAGCTGCTGTAAATCTGCTATATGTGAAAGTTTAATTTTTTTCAGGTTTCTTATAATTAACTATATTAGTTTTTTTTTCTTTAAATGTAGAAAATATTAGGTAATAGTCTGATGCCAGCATTCAGCAGCAAAAGCAAGGTCCCCTATGCAGACGTGAATCTCAAAACAGGCAAAGCCCATGCGCCGCGCTGGGGACCAGACAGCTCCGTGTCAGAAGTCTCCACTATCCAGATTGAGTTCCGGGACCTGTCGTTCACCACGAAGGACAACCGGTACAAGGAGGCAGTAGACACCGTCATGAACCACATACACAGCCTGGGGAAGACCGAGGGTCTGGTACCCATCTTCATCAATGCAAACACGGGCCAGTTCCGCCAGCATTCCACCATCACGTTCGGAGCCAGGGCGGACAGCTACTACGAGTACCTGATAAAACAGTGGCTCCAGACTGGAAAGAGTGAAAAAAGGTTTGGGTCAAATGCTCCAGATTGTTGAGATAAACTTGTTTATATCTTTCTTACATTAATCCTTTCAGTACCACATTATTGGCTTATCTTTCCCCACTACCACATTCTTTGTTCCGTCAAGCAAAAGCAGCCAACTGCTTGCTAAATGGTTGTATTTTCAACCAAAGATTTCACCCTCAAGAGTTGATTAAAGAAGAAAATGTTGTGGGTAGATTTTTGTCCATGAAAACTACTCTTTCATATGGTGTAAAAATGAAAATCATAACTGCTAAAGTAGCAAAGTTTTAGCTGTTTTCTCTTTTGGGCAACTTCAAACAGGAAACTTGTTTATTACATGAACAAATGGCACTCTATACACACAACTGTACAGAGAAAGTTCGGATAAAGTTTTCTCAGAATATTATAATGGTGACACATGAAGTTGATAGGACCATTAGCAAGCTCTTTCTGTTGGTATAAGGATCGTGCATGAATGGCGAATAGCACACGCACTACAGGTTGTCAAAACATGGTGAATATATCTGTTGTTTGGATGCTCTGGTGTGTGGTTTCCTTGTCAAGTAAACTCGACATTGTTAAGGAAAGGGTTAATCCGGAGCTAAATATCACATTTGGAAAAATTACTTCCCATGCCAAAATACTGCACAAGTACATTCATGAAGCGTGGTAATAAGCATTTTGTTTGTGCAAAGTCCATATTTTTTCGCACCAAAATTTCCAAGATCTTGGGAAAAATCCCAAGAAGTGGCCACACTGCACATCAGTACAGGGGCGATCTGCACATGCTCAGTGATTATTTGCGGCACCATGACTAGTCGCGGGAGAACTACTAGTCAACGGTTGGCGGCATGACTACGACGAATGGTCATTAACCCTAACCCTGCCAGACGCAGCACAGTGCATCTGTGGTGACAGCTTGACCTTGCTGCACTCTGCACACAAGTCAATGTGACAAAGTATGCAATCTGATGCGTCTGGTAGGGTTTCTAGCCAAAATACCTTGGAGGGTTAGGGTTAACCCTAACCCCCGAGGCATTTTTACTAGGAAGTGTCCTCAACCTGTCAAAATCCAACACTGTGCAGTATACCTATGGCATATTCTTTGGACTTGGACAAATTGGGGCATCATAGCCCCATGTAAAGTAATGATGCCAAGGCGCTACAGTCCTGAACCCATCAAAATTAGACAAAACCTGCTGTTGGAGTTTGTAAGGCTTGGGGTAGTTAGGGTTAATGATGACTAGTAGACTAGTCACGCTAGTCGCGCAGTGCTAGTCAATTGCTTACTAGCTCTTAATAGCCTGTTATTATATAAAGAGCACTGTTATAACAAAATACTTAAATTCTGAATCTTCTTTTTTTGGTTTTATGTACTTTGTTTTCTTCATAGATTTAAAGAAGATTTTGAAGCAGCTATGATTGGAACAAAGAATCGTCTTCTAAGGCGATCGGGTCCCAGTAACCTCGTCTTTGTTGGTGAATTAGTGAACAACAATTTCTCACCCAAGATGGTGAGTGGTCAGCTAAATACTTGACCGCAGGAATGTTTGATGAGAACAAGCGATGTAAAGTCTGTCATTTTTATCATTTTACTCGGTACTTTCGAACATGTCAGTTGACACAAGATTTATGGGCAGAGCCATTTCGAACTCACCAAATTTCACTTTCTTTGAAATTTGGGGTACATCTATTACTGGGGCTAGGTGCCATGAAAAATATATCTGTGGACTTGGTTCGCATAAAAGCATCTTATACATAAAAGTATACTTTTGACTAAAAAAGTACTCCAATAAACACCGGTGTCATGAATATCAGACTCCCATGAATATCTGACTCTTTACCCATGATGCATTGCAACACAATTGTGCTTTTTGCAATGAACACAATAACTTTGGCAATGGCATAACCTTTCACCTTATCGCAACCCTAAACTTAACCCTACCTTAAACCAGAGATGTAGTCGAGTCCATCACAAGTCCCCTGCAAGTCAATCACAAGCCCTCCAGTCCTAATCCCAATCACAAGCTATTCAGATGAGCTTTGACAAAGGCATTCCTTTGTCATTGTTCATCCAGTTACTTGTGACTGGCTTTATGAAAGGACTTCTGACTGGGCTTGCGAAAATACTTGTGAAAGGACTTGCAGGGACTCGACTCCAACTCTGCCTTAAACCCTAAACCTCAAACCCTGACCTTATTTTTCATCCTAATCATTACCCTCAAGCCTTACCCTATGTTCCTCATTGTTTGTCTATACGGGGGCTGCGGTGTGCATGTATGGGCAGTACGGGAATCAGGTACCCGATTGAAAAAGAGCACGGGTAAACGGGTTACCCGGGTACCCGTTAGTGAAAGCCAACCCCAAAAATGTAATCTCGGAAACTGCTGTTCATATGTTTGTAAAGGTGCGCACATTAATACTACCACATTGGTGCATCAGTGCGGCAAGATGCAATTGTGCACAGTGAGCTCTATAGCTTTACATTCCAAATTTAATTTTTCAATCGTCATAAACGTTATTCTGTTTTGTTTTTCCATGTACCCTGGTTTCTTTTTCATTACCTGAGGAATTACTAAGTACTATGTAAATTCGGTTACGGGTACTTGATTCCATAATCTGGAACCAGTTCCTGAGTGGTCAGGTACCTGGTTCAGATGCACAGCGTTTATTGGGGCCTACTGAGCATGCCTAGTATAACCAAGAAGTCAGATTTGTAGGGAGTCTGATATTCATGTGACAGCGGTTTAACCCTTTAACCGTCAATCGTACAAATGAGTACGATATGAATATGCATTAGAGAACCTGCATAGATAACAAACCCCCTTTAGAAAATATGTCAATAGTGGGCCCCGCTGCTACATTGGATTCGAATCGGCCAGTTGACCTCGGCAAGCTCGGTGGTCGAGTGGTTAAGACGTCTGCACTAGTAAGCAGGAAGTCGTGGGTTCGAATCCCGCCCGAGTAAGCCTGTGAATTTTTTTCACACAGGCTCTTGGCAAGCACTGAGCATAGAGTGCTTCATATATTACATCGGGATAGGGCAAAAGAGAAAACATCTCTGTTCTAATTTACATCATCACTGATGCAAATTCCATCTTCTGAAATCCAAGACACTTTTTTAATGTGATTTTGATGTGTTTTCTTGAGGTGATGGAGCCCCATGAAATTCATTGCGTTTGTGCAGAAATGTTCCTTTGGCCCTTTAGAATCATCCCAGCTGTGTTCTGTGTTCTGGATTTTGAGCACAGACATCAAAAATTTGGAAAAAATCCTGGATTCATGCTTTGTAGGTCATGACCTTCTTTCAACCCCCTCATATTTTAATTATTTAGACACCAAATGAAAGAGAACAAGAGCTTTCCAAAAATGTATACTTTTATTGGGTTATCTCAAAAAAAGAAGCCATACTAAGCTAAAAAACATTAAAAGTAGTAAAACGTGTGCGACCTTCAAAAAAATAATGACGGTTAAAGGGTTAATGTATGACATGGTTAAACGCATGTATGACTGGCACACGTAAATCTTCTGTCTTCTGTTTGCAAGAGGTTAAATCCGTTGCTTATTGTTGGGCAGTTTATTTGTGGAATGTCTCATTGGAAAGTTAATAACTTCTTTAATACTTAACAAATTAGCAATTGGATTAGAAAATTGATTTTTCAGGTTGATACACCCCGAAAGCAAAGACGGAACATTCCTGTTTCCTTTGGAACGCTCCTCTCAGGAACAATATGTTCCCATTGGGGACGTACTCTGTTCCGGTATGTTCCAAATTGGAACAGGCTGTTACTGAGTAAGAGCCGGTTCATACTTCACGCCAATACGAATGCGAAGCGAATTGATGACGTCAAGGCCAAATATCCGTGCTGCAAAAATTCGCAAAAGTTGAACACATTTCAGCTTGTACGAATCTTCACCGCGAATGTTTCATGATGTCAAATTCTCTTTGCATTCGCATTCGTGTGAAGTATGAACCGGCCTTAAGAATGCATGTGCATAGACCACTGTTCCTGTACGGGATCCCGCAGTGTTCCAAAGCTGTTCCACTGGGGTCAGCAGGTGTTTCCGATTGGAACAGATAATGTTCACGTCAGAACGTTCCAGGCGTTCCGACTTTCAAGACACCCATAATTATCCCTAACCTCAAATAGAGCTACAAAATACTACTAGTAGTAAACTGTAGTATGTAGTACTGTCGCCTCATTGTGTACAATGCTTGTAGTAATTTTTAGTATTTAGTACTTCGAGTAAATAAAGTACCCAGTAATATGTGGTACTACTATTTGTTGCTGGGGTTGGAGGGAAAATGTCTGTTAACATCTAAGGCGGAAACACAGCATGAACTACTGGTTTTCAGAGATGATACAATTTTTTGACACACAAATATAATTTTAAATATGGTAGTACCCGTAACTTAACTGTATTACATAGAATTAGTACTTTTTTACTTGCAAGTATCTTGACTGCTGTCATGATACACTCAATCATCAGAGGCAAACTCGGTGCTACAGAATACTAAGAAGGTATTTTGTAGGAGACCGGTCTTCATTCCAAATTAATACCTACCGTACAGTTCCCAACCAACCTATGATTCTTCCCCCCACCATAGGACCATCTGGTGTGTTTCCTACCAGGCACCCTTGCCCTCGCTTACTACAACGGGCTGGATGAGTCATACTTAGAGCTAGCTCGCAACCTGGCCAACACGTGCTACCAGATGTACGCACAGATGCCCACATTCCTCAGCCCAGAGATAGCACATTTTAACATGCTACCCGGCACCAAGGACGATATCATAGTCAAGGTTAGAAAAATATTAGAGGGTAGAGTTCTAGGTGGGGATAGGGATGTTCCAGATTTGACAGCCCGCACTGTCCACACTTGTTAAATACAGTATTAGGAGGTATGTGCATAGTTATGTGTTTAGGTTGTAATGTATAATGGGAGTCAGGTTGGCCTGAGGGTACTTCCCTCGCCTTCCACCACTGTGACACATGTTCGAATCCCACCAGGGCCGACATGTGGATTGGGTTTTCAGTCCCTGCCTGATTCCGTGGGTTTTCCTAGAATATCATTCTAGGGTTTTCCTCTCACCTCTAAAACTGAACAATTTTCTTGAAGGTTCACAGAAATCAAATTAGGAAAAAAATGCTATAAATGGTTCTTCGATAACGTTGAGAACAAGAAATAAAGACTTTTTATAATATACAGGGTGGGGAAAAAAAAAAAAACAGGAAATAAATCAGTATTCCTGATTTGTTGGGATTGATCATGTACCAGAAAGGTTAAAATGTCAGCTTTCATATGACACCTTATGTGATGTAATCCAATCAGGCATTATGACATAATGAGCACTTTACTAAGACAGGTGCAAATGCTGTTTTGGACACTTTCAGTTCTGCACCATTGAGCTATTCACTGTGAAGAAAGGGAAACGGACATTTGTTAGCATGGAGGGGCTGACATTGACCATGTACTTGATATTATGTAATCTCTTTTTTAGTTTCTTGAAATTGTGTCTGGTGGGTAGGCACTTCAGATGTGAAGATGGTGCAGTTAACACCCTTTGGAACACCCTTTGCTGTTGCGTAAAGTGCTCATTATGTCATAATGCCTGATTGGATTACATGACATAAGGTGTCATATGAAAGCTGACATTTTAACCTTTCTGGTACATATATATTAGTTTTATGATCAATCCCAACAAGTCAGGAATACTGATTTATTTCTCGGTTTTGTTATTTTTGGTTCACACTGTATATTTTTTTTTAAAATAATTTATCAAGACTTAGGACGGAAAAACTCATGTGGTGTGCCCCTCCACAATAAATACCCCTTTCTGGCAGTGAAGTTATTAGTCTGGTTCCCTGACCTGAAGATTCCCTGACGTCTAAATCTTAGGTCAGGTAGCTACTCACGGTTTAAAATAGATCATCACGTACAGTGTTAGTCCGAGTGACGTCAGTGGCATCATTCAAATTTAATATTCTTGCAAAATCCTGTCGGCAAAATACTGCAAGAGTGTGGCATTGATTTTTCAGTTTTTATATATAATTGAGAATTCAAATTTCAGGATCTGTAACGGGCCTGACAGACATTTTGTTATTGCAAACATCAACGTTAACTGCCGAATGTTACCGAAAACAAGTTTGGAAAACTTCGGAAATTTTCGGAAACTGGCAGAATTCTGCCAGTTTTCTTCACGTGACATTGGCGGCTACCGGACCTAATATTCATCAGAAATAGTCAGAATATTTTGGTCTGGGAACCAGACTATGATGTAATCGGCAGTAGAAAGGTGCATGCATGTAGCAATCAGTAAAGTTGACTACCAATGACATTATAGCTGGAAAGAGGTACTTTTTTGTGTGCCAGGGCACACCCCAAGTCTCAATAAGTAAAACACAAAAATCCGTCCAAATCCTTTGTTTCTTTAATATGTGTTCATTCTTCCTTCAAAACTGGGTCTATAGGTCTGAAAGTTTCTTTGGTATCTATTGAAGATTTATCCTCTATTTAGATCTGGACCCAGGAAAACCGTAAGCTGAGGGTGGTACGGCTGGCAACCTTGTGGCTAATCCTACCACCTCTGTTGTAGCCATTTACCTAAAGTGGCTTTAAGCCTTGTATTGGGGAGACTTCCATACAAAACAAAAACAATTTTTAAAATACTTCCTGCATTTTTCATATTTGATTTGGGAAACCTTAGATGTTCATATTACTTTATTTTTTCCCACGGTAGCCGGCTGATGCCCACAATCTCCTCAGACCAGAAACCCTTGAAAGCTTCTTCTACCTGTACCGCATCACCAAGGATGAAATCTACAGGGAGTGGGGCTGGGAGATTTTCCAGGCCTTTGAGCGCTACACCAAGGTCCCCGGAGGCGGCTACTCCTCCATAAACAACGTCAAGAATCCTGAGAAGCCCTCTTTCCGGGACAAAATGGAGAGCTTCTTCCTGGGGGAAACCCTCAAGTATTTGTTCTTGCTCTTCAGTGACGAGCCTGACTTAATACCCTTGGACAAATACGTGATCAACTCAGAAGGCCACCCTCTGCCTATACGGACTATAGATGGCGCTATCGTGCATTAGTGGATCAACCAATGAAATTAGAGTATAATTTATTCGGGAGAATGAATGAGTGAGACGAGTGATATGTGATTTTGTTTGAAATATCGTATGAAGGCCAGTTGGTTAAATGATGTGATTTTGCAGAGTGGTGTGGCATATGTCAGTGCATGGAAAAACAGGAATGCTGATTTTCCTACATGCTCAACTAGGACCATAGGTCAGAGATCTTTGCAATTAATGGAGTTGAAGTTTCTGTTTTTTTCTTGTAAAGTCCTGTGGAGCAAGGTGTGCAGAACCGTATGATCTGTATGAATGCTGGAGAGATTGGACGCTGCTACAAAAACAAACAAACATCAGCCTGCCAACCTCAAGATGCAAAGATATTTGTAGCAGTGCCGGCCTCCCTGGTGATCTTTTCCATTATTTATTGCCAATAGATTCCTACATGACCTAGGTCACGGTCATGGGATTCGACAGTGGTCAAGCCATGGTTCTGTGGCTGTCTTGAAGTCACAGTTCATTTGGGTCAAATTAGAGCCTGACCACTCACTAGTAATCCCTCGCCTGCGATCGAGTAGAAGTTTCATGACTTTGACCTGTCCACGAGAACACCAAAACCTGACTCTGGGTGAGACACCTTGATGCCCCAAACAACACCACATCGGACCTCAAGATTGGAGAATGTCCCGGGTGGCACTCACATCAAATGGACCATCTAGAGAACCCTTAACCGTCTGCGCATGAGAGGTGGAAGGTGTCAATCAAACATGGTGAAGTGGGGTATAATAAACTTGTCCTGAAACCCGTGACTGAGGAGAGCAGCAGACTGTGGACCATCTCCTCAATTGCCCTCTACTTCCATCAGTAACCACTTTGACATCCTCGGGACGGAGAGGTATTTGTATGCATCAGAGGTTTTCGAAGGGAGTGTATGAAACACACTATGCTTTCCAAGAGCCTGTGGGAAAAAATTCACAGGCTTACTCGGGTGGGACTCGAACCAGGCCACGACCTCCTGCTTACTAGTGCAGACGTCTTAACCACTAGACCACCGAGCTTGCCGGGGTCGGCTGGCCGATTCGAATCCGATGTAGGAGCGGGTACCACGTAATCAGTGCGAAGATGGAATTTGCGTCAAGGATGAAGTAAATTAGAAGAGAGTTTATTGCCCATTCCCAACTTTGGGAAACGGCAAATAAAATTGGTACACTATGTCATGAAAGGGCAAAAATCTCCTATTCATTACACTCATCCCAAATGGGGCACACCTCGTGACTTTTTCTGTCCCAAGTCTTTATAAATTACTAAAACTCAAATATACATCAAAATATTTATTTTGTTCATTTGTGTTCATCATTGTTTCATTGTTCAAAGAATTTAGGATGCTCATTTTTGGCCACATTAATTTAAAATTAAATTAAAGAAATATCTTTATTTGCATTGCCTTGCCCTCCCACCATTTTGTGCTTTGAACTAAAGGTGCTTAATGCAAGTTGTGACCTTTTCTGGACAAAATAAACGATCATAAAAGTAGAGACAAGTGCAAAATTAGTGCCCTAAATTTGTCTTAAATTAAGTTGTAACCTTGGACCAATTGCACGGAGCTGCTTTAACGGACAACAGGAAAGTTTTAAGTAGAGTGGAAATATTTGCTAAACTCGACCATATTTTACAGTCAATGCATGTTCATGCTTGTGCCAGGGATGTTGTCGAGTCCATCACAAGTCCCTGCAAGTCCATCCCAAGCCCTCCAGTCCAAATTCCAATCACAAGCTTTTCAAATGAGCATAGACAAAGGCATTCCTTTGTCATTGTTCATCCAGTTAGTTGTGACCGGCTTTATGAAAGGACTTCTGACTGGACTTGCGAATGGACTTGCGAAAGGACTTGCGAAAGGACTTGCGAAAGGACTTGTGAAAGGACTTGTGAAAGGACTGGACTACAACGCTGGCTTGTGCATGTATTGAGATATCTATTTCTGCATCCTGATTTATGGCAAGTTAACTAGCTCTTCAATTTGCTTACTGACTGATCTCCATGAATTGGACGAAGACTGTGAAAGAAGAAATGTGCTTAGCAGTGCCATGACATTGGGCTCAGGATTAAAATATTTCTGTCACCAGGCCATCCATTTGTTGTGTTTATTATGACTACTGAAATAGTGATTTTACTTTCAATTTTTTCACACGTTTGTCGTACAAAATAACCTTGTATTTCTTTTCTCCTTTTTTATGAGGGGGGTGTCAAAATCTCTGTCATGACTTTCCCAATCTTGTGTATTTAGCCAATAATTGTGAGAACATAATTCAGCTGAAATGAGTGTTCAGAAGGTGTTTTTGTTCTGATAAACTAAGCGAAAGTTGTGTTATTTTCTTGGCTAGATGAACAAAGGTTTTATTGATTTGAATACTGCCATCAAGTGTGTGCGTATAAGGATAAAGTTGAGACTTAACCATACAGCTATAATGAAATCATGTGACCTGGGCTCTATTTCATAAACTTTAGGAATATTCCTATCTATGGACTTAGGAAGAATAATCCTTCCCAAGTCGTGGACTTATTTAGGAACAATTGTTCTTCCTAAGTCCCAAGATAGGGTTCTATTTCATAAAAGTTAGGAATATTCCTGTTTCCACAAAATAGGTGGAAAGTAGCGAAATTTGAAAATACCAGGTTTACGGTGCTTCCTGAAAGTACAGGTTAAAAGCTTTAATTTGATACATTGTTTGTTGTGGTACCTCATTCCTAGCCCTCAATACAACCTTTTGGAGTTGTCGAAGTCTTGACCCCTTGTTTGGAAAAAAGAAGCGCAAAGTTTGTAATTTGTGCACACTATAACCTGGGTGTGAAAAAAAAGACATTCCCCAAAAAATATTTCGAGACTGGATTTAGTTTTTAAACTTTGGGATTATAATAGAACAGGGTTTTTTCCCAAATAGTTTTTTAAAACCCAAAATTGACTTTCGTCTGTGCTTGTAACTCGGAAATCATAGTGTGACTTTACGCTCATTTTGTGCAGCCAGGTCACATGAGAACACAAAAATCTCATTTTAAAGTGAAACTAGCTTGTGTTGCTGTTCTGTATACGCCTCTCACACATATCTGTAAACAGCAGGGGTGGGAGTTGTCATGATTTTTCTTGATTTTCTTGATTTCACGATTTTTGGTCAAGATTTTTACTAATTTCAGGATTTTGTTTGTCAAGATTTTTTGTGATTTCAGAATTTTTAAAGAAAATTTGGAATTTCTGAGGTGTTACTCTAAAGGTGTTTTTTTTTTTACCTTTAAAAGTGGATATAGACCAACAGAAACGGGTATTTCTACCCAGGAACCCCAAAGTTATTCTATCCAAGAACCTTCCTAAATCCTCCCAAATCCACCGCTGTGTGGTAACCCAGTGGTGGCACACAAATTTGTTCTGTAACTTTCCAGGGACACAGCCTCATTAAAACCCTTTGCGTACGGAAGACGCCATATGGCGCAAACAAAACAGTGGGTGGCATGACGCCATTTGCCGTTGTTTGTGCAGTTTCAATCCATTGTTGGAATATTGTGTATGTTACGCCTGACTGCACAAACACATTGTGGCCGTTTCGCTTGGCTGCCAGAGCCGCCGCGACACCCCGACGTCTCCCGTAAAAAAACATACTCAAGGGGTTACATAGTGGTTGGGCTCCACTCCATCCTGCAAAATCCCTTAAGATCCCTGGTAGATTTTGAAGGATTTTGAAGGGATGGGCCTTTAGATCTTTTTCAGCCGAGTCCATTTTTTTGATGATATATAAAATGTGTCCTTTCCTGAAGGTACCCAAAGCCACCAACTATATGTATTTTGGTGTAGGAAATTTCAATGTTCAATCAATCTTAATCTCGCAGTACTTAATATACACGAACACGCTCATGTGTGCTTGTAGAAAGGTCAATTTCAGTTTTATCAATTGTTATTTTTGAAGGTGCATTGCATTGTCGGGACACTTTTGACAAGTTATATGTAGGTTATCTCAATCTGATATTTTTTATAATTTTTTTTATAAATGTTATAATGTAGTCTTGTGAATTTTTTATTTCAGTACGTGCTCAAAGTTTAGAGAAAACGATGGAAAATGGCAGCAGTTGTTCAGATTGTGCAATGTACTTGCATTACCACACTAAATGTAGCCCACCCACGTCTAGCCTTTATACGCACCACAGAAACAGTGCAATGTGAATGTAAGCCATTGTAGGTGGGCTACGGTTTGACAACTGAAACTATTAACCCGTGTGCGAAACTGTATGAGAGTTTATGTAGCTTTGTTGTAAATGGACCTGCAACTATTTTGAATACAATGATCACTCAAATTAGGAGATGTGTACGTTTTTTGTCAAAAAGTAGACTTGTATTTAAGATAGCTGGTCTATTCATCACGCGCGGCACTTGGAATTTTTTTCAAAACAAATTCTACAATTTTGCACAATTTGTAAAATATTGCGATAAAAATATTTAATATTTCATCGCAACAAAATAAATGTAGATTTGAAATTCAGGAAATATTTAACTGTTCTTCAAAAGGATGTAAAAAACATCAGCAGATTTGTTTAGCTCAGAGACTTTGAAAATGTCATTGGTAACAGTAAATAAATTATCCGGGACTAATATAATAAGAAGAATTCTAAGAACTAATATTTTTTTCGTTTTCAGATTTCTTTCTTAATAACATTTTATCACTGAACTAGATAGGTGAATTTAGTTCTATTGTTTTACCTTTTAAAATTTGCATTCAATATTGTACTTTTGTAATTATATGATGAATGAATTTGTATGCAAATCATGAATTTGTATCTAATATTGTATATAGTTTAAATTTGACAATGAGTCATTGTTTAATGGGACATGCAATTTGTAATTGGATATTGGTATTCACGGAAAATATTAAATGTTATAATGCAGATTTTATGGGCTGACTCGCAGTTGGTTTGCTGGTTGATTTGTTTTGGTGGTTCGTTCGTCCGTCCGTTCGTTGGGCGGACCGGACGCATGGACAAACGGACAAACGCCCATTCGCGCGTCCCTTTGTTCGTTTGTTCAATTGTACGTTTTTGTCAGTATCATGGGCATGATCAAGCTTTTTAAATAGCCGGATTCGTACAGAACATAACAAATGACCAAACATTATATGGCACCCATTTTGGTTCCATATAACATACCATAGTGAATGTTGGACCAAAACACACAAGTCCAACATTGGCCTCTGTCATAGGCCATTTCTTAAAACGTGTTCACGGCTGTGGCTTTGGCTTCCCCTAATTTTGTTTATCCTAAGATGCGGCTGTTATCGTGGCCCCGAAGGGACATCACACATCGCATATTTCTGCGCAGATATTTGCGATGTCGCACATTTTATTGCACATTTCCGCGCCGATTTTTGCAATGTCGCAGAATTTATCGCACATTTCTGCGCAGATTTGTACCGGGATATTTTTGACGAAGCTACGGCGTCTTAGACATGTTGGAGTTCCAGCCTTCATCTCGTTAACGATATGGGGGAAAGAGTACCCCCCCCCCCTTTTTTTTGTCCCAATACCCAAAGCACACTCCACACTGTTGTTACCTAACACATCCCCCCCTGGATTTCTGAAAAGAATTCCTGAGATTCCGGAAACACAATGACCAACACAAAACAGGGGGTTCCCTGTTCCCATATCGGGCTTCATATGGATTAATATGTCATATGATGCACGATAATGAGCCGGATGAAGGCTGGAACTCCAAGAACTCTAAGACCCCGTAGTTTCGTCCAAAATAACCAAAATCTCCAAAGAAATGTGCGATAAAATGTGCGACATCGCGAATATCTGCGCAGAAATCTGCGCTGGGTGATGTCCCTTCAGTGCCACGGTAGGCTGTGGATCTAGAGGCGTAGCCAGCGGGGGGGGGGGGGGGGGGGTTAAGGTGCCCCCCCCCTCTTTTTTGGTACCCCCAAATTTCCGTCCCACAAAAAATCTAAACCCTGCCCTCTATCTATACGACATACATGTTGGTTCTTAATGTCGCAAGCTAGTTTGGTAAGTCCAATAACTTCGAAGTGAATTTTGTTCTCACATTAAAATAATTTCCTTCATACTGCTGGCCCTATAGTAGTATAGTGTGCCCTCACTGGAAATTATAGTGCCCCCTGTTCCCCATTGACATTTTAAAAAACAGGTGTTGCGACTTCTAAAATCTAAATCTCTGCTAACAAGAAATCAGGGAAAACGGGGTTGTCCACTTTTGGAGCATCACGATTTTTGTCAGTAAGAATTTGAGATTTTTAGTTGTCCACTTTCGAGGCGCCGAGATAGTCGTCAAAGTAAAATCCAAATTTCTGCTAGCAGAAAATTGAGTTTTTAAAAATCGGTGTTGCCATTTCTTAAAACCTAAATTTCTACTAGGAGAAAATGAGAAAATACGGTTGTCCACTTTTGATGCTCCATACAGCAGCAACTGAGCTGATTGAACGCTTTTGAGGCTTGTCGGCCACTCCAGTACCCGCCAAAAATGGACAGTTCCGAGCGACTTCGCCTTCGATTACGTATGTATACGTTTCCGGTGTACACTACCGATTTATAAAGCAGTCTTTTTGTTGCGGTCTAAAAATAGGCCGGAGTTGGCTGGCGGTGGCGCTGGTAAGATAAATTTACTTTTGTTTGGGGTGAAGGGTACCCATACTGTGTTATAACTGTTTTTCGATGCACAAAAGCTGGTCCTGGTAGTTATTTATATGAGATAGTACATTGATTTCACGACAATTCATTAAAAGCAAATTGTCGGTTTGCGTACGGTACGCATTGGCTTGGACCCCCTCCCCCTGTACGCATGGTGTACGCAATGTCAACAACCCCCCCCCCCCCCCCCCCTTCGTGCGTACGTACTTTATGGACGGCCGGCCCCAAGAGGCATTCATTTTGTCACAAGCGGGAAACCATTGTGTTGGCAACATAGGCCTACATGTAGTTGCGTGGGTTTGGGGAAATCCACTCTGAGAAATACCCTCGGTATAGGCTTATGTATTGTAATGATTAGGCCTAACTAGTTGACAAAAGACATTTTAAAATTATTATTATTCAGTTTTTGCAGTGATGGCTAATTGTTTCTCTTGCTAGTTTCATATTATATAACAAGTTTTGTGACTGTCGATCGTGTGCGGTTGTAAGGCTTATTAAAATGTAATAGAAATTTACATTATTTTGTACACACTATAGGCCTACTGAATGATACTGTGATTTTCGACACGTTTATAACAGTCTATAGGCCTATGGCTTATTTTTCTGCATAAAACTGAAATGGACTACCCACAAAAATTGTATGAGCAACAAACGCACTGATTCCAAGTGATCAAAACAGCATTGGGAATACTTTTGCAAAATAGGAAATCAGCATTTTCGAAGGCGATTTAATATATTTGCGTACAAAACCAATGGCAGGAACTATTAAACAAAAAGTCGCCAGGAGAACAAGCGGCTATCCTGGATGAATATTTTAAACGTAGGCCTATAGTTGTGCGAGGGGGGAGCGGGTTGGTGGTGAATCAATTATTAAATGGAAATCGGAGATGCTTTCGACTGACATTTTGTGCGGGCTGAAAGTTAGAGTTCCATTATGCAAACAAAACAGACAAAAATCCAGTCTTCATCTCTCGAAAGAGAAGCGGTCGTTTTCTTTTCAGAAATGTCATTGTCTATTGGTAGTATCAGGAGCGGATTCGAGCGGGAAACTGAGAAAATCAAAAATTCCATCCTCCCCATCGGAAGGACACTCCTCCTTAATTTTCAAGACTACTCTCATCAAAATTGAACAGAAAAGAAACAGGGCACGGTGTCACAACAGCGCACAATGTCGGCACTTCAAAGTCTTAGCTCAACTGCTTGGCTGGAGCGTATTTGTATTTGTATTCTTAGCTTTGATATTGTTAATATATATCCGGTCTTTGGATTGGACAGAATCGACCATACAGTGTGATGACGTACGCCGGAGGCGGAGTCACTTGGAACTGTCCATTTTTGGCGGGAACTGGATATGGAGTGGCCGACAAGCCAAGGCGTTCAATAGGCTCAGTTTGTTTCTGCTGGTATAAAAGCAGATGTCCACTTTTAAACCGCCATGGCTACAACGTTCGATCTGCTCTCTCGGAAAGCAGAAAAATAGATTTGCTCGAAATGTTCGATCGGCTTTTCTGGTAGCATTGAATTATAAGCAGAGCAGATGTCCCCTTTTGAACCGCCAGCGTAGGGTAAAAAGTAAATTCTGCTTTTCTGGTAGCAGAAAAGCAGAAAAATGCATTTTGGCAAAACGTTCAATCTGCTTTTCTGCTAGCAGAAAAGTAAAAAAGTAGAAAAATGCATTTTACAAAAACGTTTAATCTGCTTTTCTGCTATTTTAATGCATACGCATTCCATGTCTTTTTGACTTCTCAGACTACCCGGTACACCTGCTGTAGTAGTATGATTCGCATGTCGCCTGACTGAAATAAATCACAAAATGTTGACAAAACAAAATTGCAAACAAAAAGTTTTTATTAACGGACCTGGAAATGATTGAACAGTGATATATTTTGAACCAAAACAGCAATCAATGGTGACATGAACCAAAAAGGGGGAAACAAATATCTTGATACACTATTTTTGCATAGTTTGCTCTTGACGTTTCATGAGTGGGTTATTGAGAGTTAACGCTTTTCACGAAAATATGTGTTTAAGACGTATTTTTGTTTACCTCCAGTATGAGCGATTTTTGACAACACGCGGGTGAAATTGATACAAGCAGGCCTATACGTTTCCGGTGTACACTGCCGATTTATGAAGCAGTCTTTTTGTTGCGGTCTAAAACTTGGTCGGAGTTGGCTGGCGGTGGCGCTGGTAAGATAAATCTACTTGTCACAAGCGGGAAACCGTTGTGTTGGCAACATAGGCCTACATGTAGTTGCGTGGGTTTGGGGAAATCCACTCTGAGAAATACCCTCGGTATAGGCTTATGTATTGTAATGATTAACTATAGTTGACAAAAGACATTTTCTTTATTATTATTCAGTGTTTGCAGTGATCGTGTGCGGTTGTATAAGGCTTATTAAAATGTAATAGAAATTTACATTATTTTGTACACAATATACTGAATGATACTGCGATTTTCGACACGTTTATAACAGTCTATAGGCCTATGGCTTATTTTTCTGCATAAAACTGAATGAGCAACAAAAATTGTATGAGCAACAAAAGCATTTTGGCTTTTTTTCTGTTACAAAATATGACACAATTTTGTTTGAGATCGTAATATTAAGAAGTTACTTTTTTACTTTAACAAATGCAAGCAACTCTTAAAAATTTGTCATTTGTGACCCACCCCAAAAAATGAGTCACAAGTCAACAGAGCTACTTTTGAGTAACATGACTTATATGTAGTGGAAATCATTAGAAATTGTGAAGGTTTTCACCCACACAATGTCCATATTCATCAGGATGTCACACTGAGTGACACATCAAAATAAGGAACCAAATAGGCCTATGCTCTTTCCAATGCAAGCAAAGACAAACAGGTAAAACATGACCTGAAGACTCATTTCGTAAGAACCGGTCACATTTTTTGTCTGTACAAGTTGTTCGACCAAAAGAAATAAAGTAGGCCTACAGCTAAACAGCACAGATTAATGATTGAATCAGAGTCAGAGCTCTCCCATGCCAGACAATTCCTCCGTGGTTCGGGACGTACCCCGCTCATCATATTCAAAGCTCCAGTCTCTTGAAGACACGTCTTCATCTAGTTGGGCCCGGAACGGAACCTCTTTAGGCCCAACTGTGTTATCTCATCGCAGTTGGGCTCTATCTGTGCTGCCGATGCTCGTCGACGAACAGCAGATAGCTGGACTTCGGAAACATAGTGGCTGAACTTCTTAGCGTTTTTGTCGATCCAGGGAAGTACGTCGTCGGCAGTGTAGTGGACGAGTTGAAGCAGTGCCAGGCTATCTCCTTCCGCACTATGCCAGGCCGGTGAACTATTTGTATTATCTCCGACGTAAATGCTGTACAGAGTGTTAAGCTTGTAATTCTACTTTCCCGGCTTTACTTCCTTAAATGCTTTGTGGGTGCATGCGCAGAAAATACGCTCCGTGGGTACTTCGACTCCAACCTCGATAAAATGTCTGGCCAGAATAGGTAAGTCAAACCAGTCTCCGCAGTGAGCTAGCACGCACACGGGCGGAGCTTGAATCTCCAAGAAACTTCTCACCAACTGAGCGACTCTACCCGTAAAACCACACCGGTGATTGCGCTGGAGGAGCCCCCGCGATAAACCAGTCATCTCCGCTGCCTTGGCAGACAACTCTATCTCCGGATCTAAGCACAGGACCAGTTTGTCAACAACACGGGGTGGCTTTTGAGGGATGGGTCGCTCCATTAAAGCCGAACGATTGACGGCATATAGACATATTTCAGTGATCTTGCAGTCCAGGCCCAGACCAGTGGTTTCCAGATCCAGAAAGACCAGAGTTTGCATAGTTGTATTAGACGACATTGTTCTAACTTCCAAGACAAATGTTCTGCCCTACAAGTAGGCCGGTGTGTATCAAATAGGGCTAGTCAAGTCTCTTGTGGAAGGTATAGGTGCTACTCACTGCTAGTATCAAGGCGCCATCGTCAGTGAGCCCTATAATCGACTGTGTGTGAGTCCTGTGCTCGATCCACAGCCGGTGTAGTATGAATATCCGTCTCCCGGAAAAAAAAACCGACTTGGTGGTTCTACTGCGCATGCCTAAGTGGAGATAAATGGGACAGTGATCGGTCACGTGAGAGGGTTTAACCAATAATAGGGAAGAAAAGCCAATATTTCATGGGAGTCGGATATTCATATGACACCGGCCCAGGGCCGCCCTGCAGGGCCTTTGAACAGCAAGTAACTCCGCGTGACCGTCGTCATGTATAACGCCTACATTACACATCAGCAGCAATGGAACTATCTGTGGCGGATACAAAACATTTGGGGGGGGGGGGGGGGTGGGTGGGGGCGTACACCTACCTGAACAAAATGTTAACATTTTCGTAACTAAAATGTAGCCCGATTTATTTGTTCCGCAAAATATTTTAAAAGAGTGGGAGTAGGCCCTATTCTAGGGTCCACTTCTTTTAGTAGCATTTATAGACCCCCCCCCCCCAATTTCCAAACAGGACTCATCAATTAATATACAAGATGCATGGTGGGTGGGCCATCTGACTTCACCTGTGCTTAAAAAAGGGAGCCTGGGGACCTTTTAGGATTTAACTTTTTTTGTGGGGATTGGTGCTTACAGATATTATAGGCCTAAATACGTTTTAGTTGGGGAATATGCTTACACACATGCGAACTCACATCGTTGAATTAAAAAGGGTCACTGTCGGGTACATTTCCCATTATTTATTTATTTATTTATTTATTTATTACAAAATAATGATCAAATAATTCTAGTGATGAAAAACAGTCGATCATTTCTTTCACTTTTGCAAAAAAAAAAAAAAATGGACTTCTTTTTCTCTACAGTTTAAAAACAAATACCTTTAGTTTCGTAAAATCACGCATAGGATTAACGTAACGTAGTTCATTCAAAGCAGTCTTGATGTCCAGTGTTGATACAATGTGCACGTATACATAAGCCGTTTCGCGGATACCGCTATCTTTGCTCGACACCGCCATCCTTAGTGTGCATGCCACTATTACTCTGAAAATCACTGCGCGCCAGCTCATTAATATTTTGTGATCCCTCATGAAATGTTGTATAAGAGGTCCTTGTGGCCTATAAATGGGACTGATTGTAGAAATATTTGTGGAGATCAAGCATTTGTGACTCGTGGCTTCCAAACTCGGGGGATTCCGTTCACAAAAAAGACCAATGTGTGGGTCTATTGGCATAGAGTCGGTGGGGGGGGGGGGGGGGGGGCTACATTAGACCTGGGCCCAGAGATGGGCCACCATTTTAGGGGTGGTTTGGGGGAGGGGAGTATAAAAATAAATTATTCGGTCAACTCTAGTAATATTGAAAAGAAAATGATCCTATTGGTCTTAATCTTCAATTTGCAGTGAAAAACACATTGGCACCTTACTCCTGAGCGTCACCAGGCGGCGCTCTTTCTGTCTGATTTTGTGTTGGTAATGCCGTGTCCGAAATGGGCGTCTAGAGCTGCAGCTACGGCTACGTCACGCGTAGTTGTAATGGACGAACACCTATACAGGAATTCGCCGACGCCATTTTCACAGTGGTGCCGCGCTCGCGTGCAGGTTGCGTGCGTTCTTTAATTTCAGTCGCGCGCGCATTTTGGCAAGTTGTAAACACCCTGTTGGTCGAAGCTGCATCGAGCGCGTGCGTAAAATACGCACGCGAGCGTGATGCCACCGCAGTAAATGCTTCTAATTTTGGTCGCCGGATTCGTCTATAGACAATAGACCTTTATCATGGTACAGCCATCTTGTTTTTCCCCTATTGAAATCAATGTAACCAAACCGAGGCTGGAAGGAAAAATATTCTGGCACCTTCATTCAATATTTGGAATCACTATTCATAATTGTTAATGCATACAGGGAACAAGACAAAGATGGTGACAGAATGATAAAGGTTTATAGCCCTAGACAAGCGATTCGGACGCAGCCTTACTGTGAGCGCCGTACGCGTATTTAGTGGAGTGGAACCATTATAATGGAGATCAATGAGTAGAACCCATTGATCTCCACTATAATAATAGTGGAGATCAATGGTAGAACCTGTAAGAAAACATGGCGGCGCCCATAGCATGTAAACATGGCGGCGCGCGGTAAACATGGCGGCGCGCGGTAAACATGGCGGCGCGCGGTAAACATGGCGGCGCGCGGTAAACATGGCGGCGCGCGGTAAACATGGCGGCGCGCGGTAAACATGGCGGCGCGCGGTAAACATGGCGGCGCGCGGTAAACATGGCGGCGCGCGGTAAACATGGCGGCGCGCGGTAAACATGGCGGCGCGCGGTAAACATGGCGGCGCGCGGTAAACATGGCGGCGCGCGGTAAACATGGCGGCGCGCGGTAAACATGGCGGCGTCTATAGTTATTCAGTTTCGCCAAGTGTACTCGCCAATAGAGCGTGTAAAGTTGACCCCGAGAACGTACGAGAGTTTACGAGAAACAGAACAGAGTTGTTCATGCAAAAAAACACGTATAATGTGTTGTAATTAGTGAGTAGTGATTACAAAAACCAAATTGGCCTCTGACTCATGACATCTGACCCGCGAAACATAGACTTATTTCCAGTAGTAAATACCACCGTCTAAATAATGCGCAGAATACGCTGTAAGAGTCTTTTGGCTGGCGCCGCAGTTTAGTGGGCTTGTAAACATATCAGATAATCGCCAGGTACCATTGTCTACACATATGCCAGTGCTGCGCGCGAGTACTTAAAAATGGATCAACAGAACGTACTTCAACCAGCTGCGACTGGAAATACGCCTGGTGAACACTGTCCGCCATTTTGTGGAGTCAAAAATTTGGTTCTACAAAATATGGCGGACCGTTATTTGTCACGAAATTAAACAAAAACCACGCAATTTGAAGGGATAATTATGTGAATCTTTATATTCTACTTTAAAAAAAGCTTCCCAACCATATCCATTGCAGTTTTATAGACCAAATCGCAAAATCCAAAGCAATGTGTCCCTTTAATAGCGTAGACCATGCAGTAGGCCCCCTATATATAAGGCGGTTGTCGCATGTTTGTACGTTCACTTACGTCCGCAGCGTGCGCATGCAGTACAGGGGTTTTGGGGGCCTGGCTTTCTCTTCCCGACAACGAGCCAATCACGTTGCAACCTGACGCTTATATCAAACATTTTTCCTACTTTTCTTAAATAATTTAGACAGTCGTGCATGTATTGTAAAATTAATTTTGAATTTATCATCCATATTTATGGCCGTTTCATGGTTCAGATCTTCGTTAAAACAAAGTACATGTATTATAAAAAACAAAATCAACCACACGTAAAAGTCCTATATAGCCGGCGGCTCAGAGGTGCCCGGAAGTTCAATCGTGACCTTTATGCGCGAGACTTAAAGGCATTATTTTAAGATGAACTGGTTAATGGAATGGATGGAAGTTACTGAATGGATAAATCAAATCAAAAAGAATTCAACTGTGAATTTTTTTCCAAGTTTTTACTAATGGGGCATCTCTTTTATGATTCTCATATTTCTTTCGCCTTGAAGGAGGGTCGGTCGGTCGAAAAAGAAAACAAAAATCTGGCGTAAAAATATATTACGTATTGAACGCACATAGGGCAAAATGAAATGATGCGAAGTGTTTAATGTATGTCTGTCTTGTTTTGAATTAACTTTTCTTTCCATGACTTTAGCAACTTTTTTCCATCTTTAGCAACTTGTGGCATAATTGACATCAACAAGCGGGGGCGGATCCAGGAGTGTTTGCGGGGTGGCGGGGGGTTTCCTGAAATTGTTTTTCCCGCGCGGGGGGGGGGGGGGGGGGCACACACTTTCTCAATGTTGGTGCCGCTATTTGGTTTGTTTTTACCCGTACGCACAAAATACCGTTACAGGGATTTGCTTGTCTGGTTTGCAACTTTAGGCGTAGGCCCTTACAAGCAAAAACAAAAGGCAACGAGCGGGGGGGGGGGGGATGGGGGGGGGGGGGGAGGGGAGAGGGATCGGGATCCCAAACACCCCCTCTGGATCCGCCCCTGACAAAATATAACTCTTCTTTGGCAACCGTACCCTGCCCCGAGACGGGGGCCGGGGGGGGGGGGGGGGGGGGGTGGGGGGTCGTCAAATCCCAAAGTGGAATTTTTGGCAGCGGCGTATGTAGCTATAGAGCTCTCTCCATAGGTGGAAAGTGGGGGGCTGGATATTACAGTGGGGGGCGCTTTTTCTGTATAATAACATTATTTTCTGCGTTTTCTAAATGTATACGTGGAGGGGGGAGACTGGAGGGCGCCGATATTTTTATGGGGTGCAGCCCCCCCCCCCCCCCCCCCCCCCCGACGATTTCTTAATTAAGGGTGGGAAAATAATCCCCTGTTCCCAGGATGGCTTCCCCCGTCAGTCATTCATAAATACAGAAAACAACGAATGTTGCAGATTACATACCCATCCCTTGACAATGCTCCCTCGGAAGAAGGCACTATATCAATTCAACTGACATGTCGGACAATTTGTACTCAGTGTCTTTTGTGTATACTTTGTGTATATTTTTGAAAGTGTGTTGATCTTTGGGTATTCAGGTGCACGTAAAAGCCAATGACCCATACAAAATGTATGTATTATGACAAGGAGGAAATTATTAGAGGGGAACACTGCCATATAGCCGACCCCTCCCCAAAAATATTGGAGGACGTGACGTGTCCCCCCGTCCCACCGGGATCGCCGCCCATGGTTTACATGATAATTTTCGGCATTTTCGGTTTCTTCTCATTTTTAAACCCATAAAGCCATGTGGATGGAAAGAGACGGATTATAACAGTGGTGTGATTCTTAATGGTGTTCATTCAACCATGTTCGGGTATTGTTCTGCCGCCGTGTAGTTTCTTGTTTCAATAGGTTTAAAAAGTGCTCTCAGGCAGTTATAATTACAGCTCAGTAGCCGAGTGGTTAAGTGAGTCGTTCATCGATTCCTAAGTCAAGGGTTCGATTTTCAGTCTTTCAGGATTTCCTTTTTTTCGCGAGAAATGTGATTGTCATTATTTATAAAAGTATTCGTTTACCGTCTCCAAACACCAACTGTATACAGTGGCTTGGTCGATAAGCGCAGTGCAGCTGGGACCGTTCGTAAAGTCCCGGTAAGCATCTGCGTACAGGTTCATGGCACGTTTGGCTGGTTCGCCAGTCAAGGCTTAGTGTGCCGCCATGTTCCTCGGGTTACACTGTATATGGATGGTGGGGAAGGAGGTGTGATGGACCGGTATCTGATCTGTGATGGACCGGAATCCGAACCCTGAAGAGTCCTACATGGGAGCCGGTAAGTCGGGGTATGGGGCCTCGTATGTCAATAATCTCCATGGAGATCATCCATTGTCTTTTGCGCTAGGCCCTTATTGCCCCCCCCCCCCCCCCCCCCCAAATATGGCGGTATTTGCGAAACGGCTTATAGTTTAATTGAATGTTTACAGAACGAGATTTTGCTATTATCAGCGTGATATTTATCACTGTGTGCTCAGCGTTTTCGAAAGCCATAGGGAAAAATCGCAGGCATTTTTGGTTAGGACTCAATGCATCACGATCGACCTCTTCCACCATGGCTTGCTTGGTCTGGCTGGTCATAAAGACCTACAGTGGCAAATACCACGTTGGGATGGGCGGGGAAAAAAATCTCGTTTAAATTATAAGGTACATATTGTATTATATTATATTTATATATTGAAGTGTTATTAATGCCTTGGTTTTATAGTTTTATTTTGAGATGCTCTGAGGCTTTATCATAAAGCGCCACAATGTCGCTTCCCAGGTTGAAAATGTGTTCAAATTTACCTAGTCAGTTTCCCTTGTGGATTGTTTGACGAATTATAAGTTGAAAAGTCGTATCCTCATTGGGTGATCCCACAATGTCGCTTCCCAGGTTGTATCGTAAAATTTGGTGTAATCCCTGGCTATACGGCATTCTGGGTTTATGACTTCTGACTAGCGCCCACCCGAACAAAGATACTGACAATTGGGGAGACCGCCAACATAAGGCAAAATAGCTCAGTTGGAGGTCGCAGGTTCGAATCCCGCTCCTACCAGTTTCTTTGTTTACTTTGAAAATATTATTATTATTATTATTATTAAATTCACATCAACACAGACGCAAATTCCATCTCCTGGCATTATTTTAAATGGCTTTGATTGCACTTCAATTTAAATGGAATTAATAACTGATATCAGTGGAATCAATACAAGTACAAGTTCAGTAATACGACAGTCACAATGTACAACTTAGCTTTGTGTGTAGCAATCACAATACAAAGTTGATACGAAATAAATTCATTAAAACCGACAATAAATTATTTCCAAGCAATAACATAGTCAATTAATGTTTCCCTTTGAATAAACACAAATCGGCAAAATTCAAAAATACAGTAGCGGGCAAAAGTTTACATGCCTCCAGGCTCCTAGACTTAAAGACACCGAGTCGTTTAAACAGTCGTGTTTTGTCCGCGGCGGCGCAGGCGGACTAAAGCCGACCAATTACCGACTTGATTTTAAGTCTACCAGGCTCCACGCCCAGTCCTGCAAACAAATCCTCAATTCATTCCTAAGCTGTGGACCAAATCCAAATGATCATGCGTGCACGTGGAAGGAGTTTGACTTTAAAATATGATTTTACCGATACTAAGAAATTAATAAAATGTCAGAAACAGAATAGCTCCAACAACAATTGAAAGACACTTTACAGACGAATTTCACATTAGCTCCGTCTGCGCACTTTGGGGATGAAATTGGCAGAGTTGTTTGATTTAAATCACTCGATTGAAATCATTGATTTCAATCATGATTTAAATCAATGGAATTTTTTTTTTTTAATCACTAATAAAAATCACGCTTTGATTTTGTTTTTATTTCCGTAATTTTTATATGTAAAAACAATGTCTGTTATTCAGAGATGTAGTTGAGTCCATCACAAGTCCCTGCAAGTCCATCACAAGCCCTCCAGTCATAATCCCAATCACAAGCTATTCAAATGAGCTTTGACAAAGGCATTCCTTTGTCATTGTTCATCCAATTACTTGTGACCGGCTTTATGAAAGGACTTCTGACTAGGCTTGCGAAAGCACTTGTGAAAGGACTTGCAGGGACTCGACTCCAACTCTGCTGTTATTCAAACCCGACTTTCATTAACTTTAAATCGCTTACACTCACTCTAAAGGGATGTAAAAGGCCAGTTTCCTGAAACATTGTACTACATGTACTACATGTACATAATGTATCTTGTGTACAATGCATATGATTCTGATGTAATGTACTACCTACATGTATTATACAGTATCCATCTTACATGTACATGTACATAGGTTTAACTCAATGCATGTAATGCGCCTATCAATTGATTTTCCCCGACCGATTTTTCACACACTCTAGGGTTATTAGGGCTTGTACAAAAAATGTACATTGTTATGCAATCTGTTCTAAGAAAATCAACTTTAAAATAAAATAAAACATACTGTACATGCCTACATGCTGATATTTATGGTGGCTGCATTAAATAGTTTTATTCCACCATGGTTGTGTAGAGTGGGGTGGGGTTTCCTGTTATGAACTTGGATGAGGAATGTGCAGTATGATGGTGATGCTGTAACAGAGATTTTAAGACAAACTATCTATTCTAGAAAAGAATATGATAAATGAAAGGGATTTCAGTACTAATTTCCTGAACAACTGTGTGTGGTTATGTACTTGACTTTCAATGATGGTCATTTAAATTGACTTATATAAAACAAATGTTTTACGCAAATGGTACAATGGTAAAAAAATAATTAAAAGAAATCAATTTTAAAAAATCATGATTTTTATCAACCCTGGAATTGGGGCTCTTATTGTTAAAGAAACAATGCTATTCAATAAATTCATGTATAAATGAATCACGCCATAGCAGCACAGCGCACGTTCAGTAGTAAGTTGTTTACTTTTAGCAGTGAGATCCTCATTTTCAAACCCGGAAGTGCGCAGATCGGTGCTATTTTCGTCAATTCGGGATTCGTCTAGGCCTATTGCTCTAAAAAACTCTGTCCAAGTGTTGGACAAAAATAAGCTTAAATATTGCGAAACATTTTATAAAAAAATTGTTAGTTATATTGCATCACATCATCACGAGTTGGGTTAAAGAATTTTAACATCTCTGAAACTTGACGTGGCAACGACTGAACTCCCTGCTTTGAGTCCAGTTCTTCCTCCATGGTTCAACTCAAACAGTTTCGTATCATTAAATTAATGTTTTTTAATAGCTAACCAAACTTTACAGTTACATTTTGCTATGCAAAGAACGGAATCACTCCCTGAGGATTTTAAGGTGACGACTTTGGCTTCCTTTTTTAGGAGGGCTTGGGGCATAATAAAGCTCTATGTCGGTGAACCTAATTGCATTTATATCCATCCACTTGCACATTGTTTCGGCCCGGCTCATCATGATCTGAATCAGAGCTATCACGTCGGACTCAGCGTTATGCGCGCCAGGTACGGGCCGGCCAAAAGTCCGACGGTAAATATCTCCCAAGGCGTATGAGATACGGGAAGGCGTGTTTCTCTTCGCCACTCCATCATCAGTCTTTGCGTATGCATTCAGTGAATCTGCGCACCGAATGTTTTCACCTAAGCGTTCTCCAATTTTCTGCAATTCGGTCCGCAGAAGCCTGAAGTCAAACCTGTCTCCGTTGTGTGCCACGAGACAAACCGGTCCCTCCTGCCTTCCCAGGAAAAGCTTCAGCATCATCACCGTGTCGCCATCAAATATCTTCTTGCTGCTCTGCTCCAAATTGTAATTGTCCAGCCCTGAAAGCTCGAAGGACTTTTCCGAGACTTGTTTGTTGGGATAAACACACAGAGTGAGTTTATCCACGACTCTTGGTAATCCACGACTCTCCTGTAAAGAGTCCAGAGAACCCGCTCGCGCGCTCTCTCCGGTGGATAATATCAACAGGGCCTTGCGATGAACGGCTATCAGGCAGATTTCCATTATTTTCGGGTGCTCCATCGCAACGAGACTTGAAGTTTCCAGATCAAGAAAAACAAAAGTATTGATGAGAGCTGGTTCTAAATTTGGACGTTGTGGCTGCTCCATTATGGTAAACGCAAGTTGACGTTGAAAACTTGAAGTGTGCCTACCACGTACCACTGTTCTAGCATGGAGGAAGGACTATGGTTCTAGCTATTGGGCCTTAATGTTTCCGTACAAAAGGCCTCGGGGAAACCATGGGGAAACATAACCAATAGTACGCTTTGACTATGGAGGAAGGTGTCAAGGTCAGACAAATGCTCTGATCGCGCGAGCTTGTTCAGACTTGATCATTGAGCAGTTTGTTTATTGATAACGTGTTTATTTCCAACGTACAGTTCGTATCACATGTAACTAATCTAGAAGTGTCGAGTCTTGTTATGCTCATCTACTTGATAAATAATATTACATCGACTACCCACGCCACGCGACAGGTATTGATCACGTGGCCACTCTGCTGTTCTCATTAATAAACTTACTCATTATTTTGTAACCATTAAAATGCGATTTTTCTGTTAGGAATTTCAAAGAAACTTGATCAAGATTAAACATATATTAAAGAAAATGAATTAAATGTATTATAAACCAAGGATACTAGAACGTGAATTGAAAACATTGAACAAATCGGTAATTGCTTCACAGATTCGAACGGGGTAAGCTAGGTATTGTGCACCCCTATGTCCAGGCGTGCGTGCGTCGAATCTTGTGGCGGCGCGGAACGTACGGTCCGGTCGGCAACAACGTGAATGTGGATTTTCGAAACAGGTAAAACAAAATGTGCGTTTAACAATTTACACTGGAAAAACAGTGCATTGCAGTGATCTTTTTTGCTTACAAAGTAGGCCTAGTACGATAATAAAACGATGGGCCTTATAAACGGCTATTAAGATTCCTCAGAGAATCCTGGTGATTAACTGATACTGATAGCCGTCTATTTCCGACACGCAGATTTCAAATCGCCAGTGTTTTCACCACTTTACCGTTTTGTATTTCCACGCAAACATGACAACACGTCAGATCTGAGCAGGGGCGGATCCAGGATTTGTTGCAGAAGGGAGATTTGGAAAATTATAATAATTTTGCCCCAAAAGTTGACCCCAAAAATTATTCGCCTGCAAAAAACTGTTACACTACAGGGGAGGGGCTGGTACTCTTTCTCAACGTTGGTGGCGCCATTTAACCTTAACCCCCTTGGTGCATACAAAATTAAAATTATAATAAAATAAGCCAGTTCGGTATCTCAAAATTGCTGATGTAATGTCACGCCATATTACGCGAACGCCCATTCTGATTGAATTTAACACGTACGCGTTGTGCAAACACTTTTTGCGTTAACACGAGCGCGTTAAGTCACGCGGGTCATTCTGGATAAAATGTCATTGTGCAATTGCGCAGTTCAAATACCGAACTGGCTTATTGGACATGTTGGAGGAGGAAAGATTTGACTTCAATATACCCCCACCAAAATCTGCCAGGAACGAACAAATATCCATCCATTTGCGTTGAAAATCAGCCAGTTCGGTATTTCAACTGCGCATGTGCACAACAACATTTTATCCCGAATGGACCCGCATGACCTAACGCCCGCATATGAATGCAAAAGGTTGTCGCACAATGCGCACGTGTTACATTCAATCAGAATGGGCGTGCCGTTCGCGTAACATGATGTGACGTACGTCAGCAATTTTATCCCGAATATAAACCTTTGAGATACCGAACTGGCTTATTGTAGGCCCTATAAAACACTTGGCAAAACCAAGGAGGGGGGGGGGGGGGGGACAATACGTGAATTAGAATCCATGACATTCACATTTGAGTTGGACGACAGTATTATGTAATATAATTTTTGAAAGTACTGATAAAATGATCAAGCTGTGTCACAGTCATGTACATGTAGTAGCCCAGGTTGGACGATGTCTTCATTGCACTACGACTAACGTCCTGGATGCGAGATGTCGCATTCATTGAAATCAAAACTTTAACAGGATTTTGTTCACGTTTTACCTCGTTGTAGAAGCTAATTTCATGCCCACACATACTCTGTGTCCTTATCTATCTGTCCGTTAGGTTAAGGAATTCCATATGATTCGCTGGCCGACGTTTTCCAGGAAAATAAACTCAAACGCAACGTTAAACTTGTAGACTCTTTTCATCAGTTTCATACCGAGTTACATGACATACGCGCGCGCGCGACCTCCGAAATTCTGCGTGCGATGCTGCTGCGTGCAGCGCAGGCGCAATGCGCACTACCCACGGTCCGCCGATGAGCGATTTCAAAGGGCGCACTCTGTCGGATCCCCAGGGACAGTAAATAGCATGGTGCCCTGTTTACAAATAAACATGTTTACTACAACGCTGGCGATTCGGGGGACGCGTCTCGCCTTGTTGCATAGCTGCTCACACGTGGCGATATCGTACTATTGAGCTCGAAGGATGTGACAGTTTCTAGTGAAAAGTTACGTATATTGCTAGATTAAGAATGCCTCGTGAAGTTAGAAAACACTGTTGTATTTGCATAACAGGAGTAAGTTGTAGATTTTGTTTGCATCTAGTGTATATAAGAACGATATCAAACCTTGGCTTTTGCTTCAAGATGAACGTGACTGAAGGTGATCTGTACACAAATATTTAACACACAATGAACTTGTTTTAAAAGTTCTGCTTGTACGAAATAAAGTCGTTGTAAAAGGAGCCAGATGATTGAAGAGGTAGAAAAAAAATCATATCTAGCAGTTTCCTACAACTTCCAGCGCAGCCAAGCTCGGGTAGGACTACTCCGTCAGCGGCAGGAACACGTCCCTCAACCCCAGCAGCTTTGTATGATGTTGCTGCGCAGCGCGCTTGGAATATGAAAAGAAAAAAACAAGAGCATGCAACAGCATCCCAAGCAGCAGGCTTGAAAGTTTGCACTCAGTTCTCAAGGGAAACAATAAGTGGATTGCCTGGCCTCATGCTAGAGACTTTGTGGGTTTTTTCTTTAAAACCCTAGAAAAAGAAGCAAGGCAAAAGTTGTTGGGAAAACGACGAGCAATGAGATCTTCAACAGATGTTCAGATGTTTTTTTTTGTTTTTTTTTGGGGGGGGGGGGGGGGGGCACTGCTCACTTCAGCCGAGTTATGGATGTTAGAAAATATGATAAAACACATCACAGAATCGGTTGCAACAAACATAATGGTGAAAAGCTTCAGTGATACATTATGACTGCATATTTCAAAGTGGTAAAAGTACAAAATTTCACCTTAATGATGAATGTCAAGGACAGTCACTCTGTAAATCACTCAACTTGTTGGGAATATTCGAAGGTGGGAAAGATGATGGGATCAACATTGATGCAGCATTCAACCCCGTTTTTGAGGAACTTCTGAAGATCACTGGGGCATCTTAAAGTTGCAGCTCCCAAAAATTGAAGGTTCATCAAAAAATCAGAGAACATTTGTGTAGGCTTTGTGAAAGTTAAATAATTTTTTCCTCTTAAGTTATATACTTTTACATTTTTCATTCATATAAAAACCATTCTGTCCGAGGAAAAAAAATATTTAACACACAATGAACTTTTTTTAGAATTTGAGTCATGTTTTAATTTGGTTGCAAATCATACAATTTGCTTGAAATTGTAAAGGTAACTTAAATTGTACCTTTCTGGAAAAATTAAGGGTTTTTTCACAAAACCATGAAAGTCAATAGTCAAGTCTGGTCAATTGTAGTCTGGTCAAGTGGATACATGATAATTCACGAGGATCTCTTCTCTTTGGCGAGTCAGATCTTTGAGTCATTTGCCATGTTTAAACAAGACATGGGTGTGATAAGAGGACCCATGATAGCAACTAACAAGAGATCGATATCCGATGCAAGTCCATGCAACATGAAAACAGTGGCATAACTTGGGTTGAACTGGGGGGGGGGGGGGGGGGGTTGACAACACCTGAGTGAATACATTTTTCGGGGGGGGGGACTGAAGGCAACATTGTAATCGTTTTTGTTGAAGATTTTAAATGGGGGAGAGGAGGCGGCACGTGTCCCCCATGCACGCCCATAGTTACATGTAGGCCACTGTATGAAGCATGTACATGTATTGTACTTTGAACATCCTCCGCAAATATTTTGTTCAGTGCTACTTTATGCAATTCTTTATGAAGTAATCAGACAATGTATGACTGGGCGTCTTTCTTAAGCATCCCCTGATGGCGGTCATCCATGTGGTACTTTGGAGAGAAAAAATCAAGTAACCAGACGACTTAGGACTGGAAGACTTTAATTACTTTAGCACTCTTTGATGGTGATCACCACTGTTTAATCAGAAGAGAGTAATACTTCCCTTTGATGGCAACCTGTAGAGTCTGCTTAATTTGTTTCCCGCAGCGAACACGAATAGGAAAGAATTCAGAATTGGGGTTCCTTGTTTAGTTATTTAAACAAAAGAAAATAATAAAAAATAATCTTCTAACTTGGATTTCAGGTACAATGCATATACAATGTATTGTGGAAACTTGAGTAATCTGGATCTATAGCAGGGCGAAAAGATTAATCCGGGGGGGGGGGTCTAGTTTTAGCTGAAAAGGGGTGAAAACTCGGGGGGGGGGGGGGGGGGGGGGGTGTTAACAATAACAGGTATGCACCGCTTTTGTCTGCATAACATTAAACCTGCTTCCTTTGAGTACATCAAATAGGTAGTTTATGCAGAAATAGCATGTGTGCCTCCTGCATGCCCTCTTCCATGAGCACAGAGAGCTTACCCCCCCCCCCCCCCCCAATAATGCTGGACCTGCCCCAGTGATATTAAAATGGAAAGATTTTACTTAAATAACCCCACAGCAAAATCTTGGAAAACAAATTACTCTCCTTGATAAAAACTATCAAAATATGTGGCTCAGCCTGTTATTTCAAGATTTATGTCAGCAAAATCTGTAAAAATGAGGCAGAAATCAACATGTGCCAACTTGAAAAACGCATGCATGTAACACAAATAACACAAACTTTCTTCCCCTATATTGCACAAACATTTCCCAACTAAGTTCTCAAATTCCCCAAAGGTTGTGCCAAGTGTTTATACAATTCTGAAAACAGACGGATGATTCTTTTCCAGAATTTGCTTTTCCTGACCGATTTTAGTAGGATGTATATACTGAAGTAAAATCTTTCCGTTTAGTGTTTATACAAAATACGTGTGGAATTCATCGTGCATTGAGTACATGTACATTCGCTATGCATGCTCACTACGTTATATTGTACATGCTCTAGTCTTATCTTGCCACCACCAAGCCTACGTACAATGTCGAAATTATGCCGATTGTAACACCCATCAGCATGTTGATGAACGCTGGAATAAATCTACTTCCCGTCCTTTTGACCACAAACACGACCAATCTGTGAATACATTCATTTTCCACGTCCAAAACACCCACAGAATCAACGCTGCATTTCCCGCACGCACAATGTTGCCACGTCAGCCATTTTTAAATACCCACTGAACGTCAGCACGTGCGAAGACGCACATAAATCACAAGAATTCAGTGGAAAAATGCTCCTTTTAAAAATATTGGCGATAGACGAAGGTTGAAAGGTCACGTACAAGAGAGGGAAAGCTGAGTATTGAGCTATTTCGGTAGTTTTGGTGAAAAAAGGGGATTTTTTGTAGGCCCAATAATTTATTTTTATTAAGTAATTTTCTTAACTTATAATTCGATAATCTGAAGGCCGATTTTCACCATTTTTAAAAGGTAGAGTTAGGAACTTATGCATATTCATTACATAAATTTCCCGGATTTAGGGTGTTCCCCGTGAGGAGAAATCCATTCATGAATTTCGTTATGTGTTTTTGGAAATCCGAGTCGGCACATGTAAACAACAAATAAAAGGGCGCCCTCTGTTGGTTTGCACAGTCGAGTTCAGTTTGTACGCCGAAATACAAATTGGCGGACCGTGTACCGTTTGGGCTGGCTGCGCAGTACGGACGGTCTTGAAAAGTGTTTTCTGTGTAGTCTACAGATACTTTTAAAGTTCCAAATCTGTTTTGGGCTATAGAAGATAATAAGAACGAATTTGGGAGGTTATTATGGACGACGTAATCGATGCTGTTTTGAAGGAATATGGCATATCGCAAAGCAGGATCCTCACTACGAACACGAACGTCACGCAAGTTATTGTGCCTGCGCGTTAGGGGGACAGTTACAAGGCAAATCGCGCATGCGCATTGTGCGTGCACGCGCGCGCGGCCTAGTGCTTGCGTGCACGCGTAATTATACGCACACATACGTTTTATGTATGTATACTTCTGAAACTGATGAAAAGAGTCTACAAGTTTAACGTTGCTTTTGAGTATATTTTCCTGAAAAACGTCGGCCAGCGAAGCATAAGGAATTCGTGAACCTCACGGACGGATAGATAAAGACACAAAGAGTATAATGGGCGTGAAATTAGTGTCTACAGTGAGGTAAAAATATTGTAATTTTGTTTCTAATTTTTTTCGACTACTTCCAGTAGCTTCATATTCTGGACTCCCTTGCAACGCGAAGGGAGTCAATACTGGGCTAGTACATGTAGTAATCATACATTGCATTTGCTTCAATTTGTATTCCCATGATCATGATGATGGAGAATTTTTTTTTTTATTTCCACATTTTCGTATTTTCTTTGGGGTTTGAAGGGTTTATAGTGTAGGCCTACATTTCAACTTCAAGATTTGTTTATTTGTGGTTTGAATTTTTTCAAGGAAAGTGTGAGAATCTATGATTGATATTAACCAATCACAGAAGAATGTTGACAAACATGGTTTTGGAATGTTTTGCCGGTGACGTGACTGCCGTCAAAATATCCATTGCCTTAAAAAAGGCAATCATCATTGCTTTCTACAGGAAAAATGCCCCGGTGCGACCACATCAAATGTTACTGTTGAAAACGGAACTCGTATCGAACGTGAAGACGGTGTACATGTAACTAAGCCTAGGGTGAACACGGACCACAGTACAAACAACCGCAGGAGTGGACTTGAGGCAAGTCTAATACAAGGGGTTGCTTTATGGAGGACATTTGCATCATGTGTTTTGGACCACATAAATCTTATAACGGCCGGGCGTTTAGGAATTCACTTTACCGACAGGTCGGGGAACACGGCCAACTCCTTCGATGTATGGAGGAGATTTTTCAGATTAATTATGTTCCATCGACAAGTGGATCTATCTGCTGTGACTGTTTCCAAACTTTCAAAACTCTTCTCAAGTTGAGAAGTAAAATGGCTGAAGCTGAAACCGCTCTTCGAAATCGGGTGAATGCTGCAAGTAAGTATGATTTCCATCTGATTTGCCTTGGATTAGGTAAAATTTAGAAACAATTGTTTTGTGTCCCTGTCTACTTATGTTTTTTTCAAGGGCCACTTCCTTCCTTTTTTTTTTTTGCCTTTTCTCCAAATTAATCCATCAAAAATGCAAAGGAAGAGAGAAAATACCCCAGTCGATCTCCTGCAGATTTTGAATTTATTTGATGGAGTTCAATGCCCGTAGAATCCATTTTTTTTAAAGGGTCAGCCATTCGGGAAAATACTCCCTGGCAGGATCTGAAAAATTGATATATAAAACAAGCCTCATCCTTCTTTATTTGCAAATAACATGACGTTAAAGGTTTTTTTTCTATTTTTGTTTTATGATAAATTATTCCTTTCATTATTTAAAATTTAATTCTGTCAGTCATGTTATATTCCTCTGTTTAATGTTGACTCAGTACACATTACTACATTATAAGTTTTCAAGTTCTCAGTATGTTCTCTCAGTCACTGAGTATCATGTTTTGGCAACTTGAGGATTTGCCTGTGTTTCTTGTGTTATTTAGCATTATTTTGTGTTATTTTGCTAGGGTAGTTATCAATAAACTGTTCTCATTGTTCATATTTGGTTAGAAAAAGTTGATTAGAACAGAAAGCATTATTGGATAGAATTCTGGACCGTTACATGTACATCATGGGGTACTGAATAAAACCGCAGTCATTTATTTTTATGTACAGTAATGACGACCATGAATAATTCTACAAATGAAATGCTATAATTTTTAACATAGGCGAGCTGGGAAAATTATTGGAACGCGGCAAAGATCGGGGAAAGAAGCTGAAAACGGGGCAAGGAAAGTTCAAAAGGAGACGATGTTCTAGCCCATCAGCACACACATCAGTTGTGGTAAATTTGTCTTGTTTTCCTAACTTTGTTTAAAATGCATGGGTAGATTAGATTGCATTATAATTATCAAGTTGGTATGTCCGTGCTCTGACAAATTCAATTTGTTTCCCGCATATTTACGAATGATACAGGAAATGATATGAATGATACAAGAAAACTCTAAAATGAACACAAGAGAACACTAACTACATGTACACTGCATTCTTTACACTGGACTCAATTTGGTCTTCTTAGTATACATCTATTATGAACTATGTGCAAAGATGACAATAGCCTCTCACTCCTAATTCAAAATTTGAAAATGTGTTACTTTGGTCGATTTTGTTGTGTGTGGAATGATTTCATTGGAAAGCTCATAACTAGTGTTCTAGCCAGGCATTAAATAGCGCTACACTGTAACACCCACTATGCTTTCTGGAATTAGCACTACGCTTGAATCCTGCCCCTATGCTACAGGGGTACCACTTTCTATAAATTTAAGAGTGAGAGTACATGTATATTCTAAACAATTTCAAATGAACTAAATTTTGCCTATTTAATCTTAACTTTTGCCAGGAAAGTGGCCAGGAATTGCCTCAGATTCCACCACAGAGCTTTTAGAGATTTTTGTCTTGCCCCTTACATGTACATGTAGCAGACCCCGGATCCCACACCGTAAGGGCTTCAGGCTCAGTGCTCGCATTGTTCATCATTGTACCAACACTTTAATTTCACCCTGGCTAGAACAATGCATGTATGTACATGTACATGTAATGGTAAACAAACTTTGTTAAAAATTTATTTTTCAGGGTGATACATTCCCATTGCACGGACATAGCAGCTTTAATCCACACCCCACATGTACTATATTATGTTGTCAGATAATGCTGACTTTTTAAATCACTGCTGCGTTGATCAGTCTAATTCATCTTCCATAAGTTCCCTCTTTGGACATAGCCAATAACCTGGTTGGAGCCCTTTAGTCCAGATTGTTTTCATTTACACCCCCCTCCCTCCCCCCCCCCCCCCCCCCCCCCCAATGTCCGTTCCCTCAGCCTGCTCCAGGGTAAGGCTGTTCGATATCCATTTATTTTGATACCGAAATATCGGCAGAAAAATATCGCGATATTCGATATTATCGTGATGACGTCACTTTTTCATTACCGGAAGAACGGAGGAATAAAAAAATACATGACGGAAGTCACCACGGCATCATGAGATCGGGGCCACCGCCGGGATCGGGCCCGCCGGGATTGAGCGGCAGGAACGGGGGGCCGGTTTGACAAAGCTTCCCTTCGCTCGTTGAGTATTTGGAGTTTTACGACATTTACCTTCAGTTGGCTACTTTATGGCACTCCAGGAAAGACTAGCGTTTGTTTCTATTTCAGCATTGTTGATTAGTAACACAGATGATAATACCATGGACGATCACATGCGAGCTGTCAACAAACGATCGTGTCGTATATTTTGTGAAGACGACATGACATTACACAATGTACAATGGATGCGCGGCACGTGTTTTAATCTTTTCTCAAGACGCGGCACAGTTCGCTACACGTAACTACACCTAAACTGCGTGTGCCTTGTACACTGGGGAAAGACGGTGGCATTCAGTGCGGTTGCAACAAAGCAACAAAGCAACGCGCACGCGCAGATGCGCTACAGGGGTTGACCTTATTGCAAACAATTGCCATACCCCTCGATCTCAAGATAAGTTCGCAAGCGTGTAGGTACAGGTACGTACATTGTACACTGGGAATAAGACGTTGTTTGCACTTGACAACTACGTACGGCGCGGAGGGTAAATCGCTCTGAAGGTAAATCGCGCGGAGCGGAGATGTCATGTCGGGGTTTAGAAAACGGTCAAAGAAAGACATTTAGTGCATGTATGTATTTTTTTATTCCTCCATGGTACATCATGATACATTATATACTATTCTACCGTCCAATAATTGGAAATAACTTGAATTTCGAGCAAAGTAAACTGGACAAATCCACACGTAATGCGGCCAAAAGGAACATATATCGCGATATTCTTCGGTATATCGAATTCCCCGATATTCCGTTTTTTTTAAAGGGGCCGATCTGATTTTCGATATGAAAAAAATATCGAAATATCGGGAAATATCGTCATATCGAACAGGCTTACTCCAGGGCAATGATTGACAGTGTATATATTATGGTGTATGGGAAGAAAGGGATTATGGACTGGGGATCCCAGAGCAAGTGATACCAATGTACATGTACTACAAAATCCAGTACACATTCAAATTTTTTTAATTGACGGAGGGTTGATGCAGTTTGTTCCAATTAGTCTTTCCCTATATTTACATCCATGAATAGGATACATCTAAGACAAGAGTAGAGAAAAACTTGTCGGCGAGTAGGTACGGCCGTGCTTTCGGAATCGCCTTCAATAAAATCCCAGTGGCCAAAAGACAACTCCAAGAGACCATCTTGAACCTTGCAAGGCAACAGATGTCGTCGTTCATTGAGTCCTACCCAATTGGCTCAAGAAAGCTGACACGTGAAGCAGTGGAAGAATTTTCATGGCATCCAGTTATCAAAGAAATGAGGGACAGTCTGCCGATTTTGTCTGTTGTTTTAGACGGTAGTTTAACAGGAAGGAAAGAAGAATATAAACTCAGGTATACAATTATCCAAAATTGGCATGTAAATTTTTATTTTCTAAGCTCGTATTTTGATTGTATTGATTGACAGCATCTGGTATGTTTATTTTGTTCATGGCAAATAGCTGCATACTTGGTGGGGGCTGGGCCTCCTAGGGGCCAATTTCACGGCGATGCTAAGCACAACAAATCTGCTAAGCATGAAAAGTCTTCCTTGGTTACCAACCAAATTTTGATGTGAAGTGTATCGCTTGTGGCTGGCATTAAACCTGCTGTTTGTTTAGCATGAAAATCCCATGGCCTTTTGGCTGGTAACCTGTTTAAACTAAGCAGGACTTTTTGGTGCTAAGCAAATTTTTGTGCTAAGCAGCTCCGTGAAATTGGCCCCTGATAACTAGAGCAAATGCTTACCACGTACCAATGCACTACAAAAACCAGGATATACATTGTACCTGTTATTGATTGTACGGTTTTGTACCTCAACGACAGGCTTTGAATTGTTTGACATTAAATTTTAAAATTGTCTTCCCTTTTTCCAGCATGAGTAATGAGAAGAAATCAGGCAGTCTTGTACCAGGTCTGGGACTAGTACTCTCAATGATCACGAAGATGAGACGGACAAATAAGTTTAAACTAGTTCCATCCATGATTGGCGTGACACTCTACAATAATGGATGCCATAGCACTGTAAGTAATACATGTACGTTGTCTTAACCCTAAAGGCATTATTGAAGTACATATATATATCTTCCTGAATCGCAAAATCCATCACTGGGACATTAACTTACTGGCACATTCCCTGTACTTTGAACTTTTAAGGAACAGTACATTGCAATTGGAAATTTACAATGTGAATGGCAAATTTTTGTGAAAAGAATTCACATTCACATTCTCATTTCACATTTCCCACACAACTCCCCCCCCCCCCGCTCCCCCTCCCCCCTCCCCCCCCCCCACTTTGGAGAAAAGGAGTGAAAATATCTTGAGAAGAGAAAAAAAGTGTGAAGAGAAATTCCCAGGTTAAATTTCAGTTGCAATGTACTGGAACATCAAGGTTTCTTTACAAATGCATATATTTATGTGTATCTCCAGGTTTAATTTGGATGTGTGTTCTATTATAAAGACATGCATGTGTGTACGTGCACTGTATATATCTCCGAGGACAAGAGAAGAAAGGAAACACAAAGAAACCTTTCAGTCCTCGAACGTAGAGTCTTTTGTTGAAATCGGTCCTCGAACGTAAGGATACGTGCTTAGTCTATGGGGGTTGGTTATATTAAAGGAACAATAGGAAACACAAAGCATTGTCCTCGGACGTATTGGGGAAGTACGACTGTGTGTTCTATTATAAAGACATGCATGTGTACTTAGATTTGTCCTTACAACTCAATTGAACCCTTACCCTCTAGGCATTTCTACTAGGACATGTAGGAAGCTTCCTCAAATTTGAATAAATTTTCAAAGTGAACAAAGAAAACTGCTGGATTCGAACCTGCAACCTCTGGAATACCGTACTGGCGCCGGTACTGTATTCCGGAGGTTGCAGGTTCGAATCCTGCTGCTGCCAGTTTTCTTTGTTCACTTTGAACATTTTAATTTTTATATTTAACACACCAAGTTTTATTGTCTAATTGCATTTGTTGTAAAACATGGGAATTTCTTTTGTTTCTCTAGTTACTTGATTCATTACACAAGACGGGACTGTGCACGCCAGCCATCTCCACAAAGCGCATCATTGACAAATTGGCAAAAAGTGACAGGGACTCGATCAACAAAAACCTGGAAATGGAGGTATACATTGTATAAAAAAGAGATTATTTGGCTTGTGGCGTTCAGAGGCTGTTTAGGAATTAGAAATTCATATTTTAATAGTTTCACAATCATTACTGATAGAGTATCGTCAGAATTAGAGACACTGTCCATGCTGGTTTTTCTTTTCGTTTCACCCCGAAAGTAATGTTTTAAGTTGCCATTTTTTAGCAATACAAAAGTTATTCATTTTTGGATTATTCCCGTGTAAATGATTTGGATAGTTTTTTTTATGCATAATTATACATGTACAAAATATATATCATTTTGTAAAATATCATTGTAGCATTTTTTATTTGTACAGTTTTTAACTGAATATTGATAAACAGCCTTTGTGGGTTTTTAACGTAAGGTGCTATATAAGTAATTATTATTTAAATTGTTTAGGCATACTTACATGTGTGAAAACAAGTTGATCTGGATATGTCTCTGCACGGTTAAAATTATCAACTATTATATTTGAATTAGATGCTAATTTCCATATTTTGTATCTTTACCTTTCAGAACCCTCAACCTCAAGGCACGGAAACCGCGACATCCAAACAAGAGTCTGATGTATCTAATGATGACGCATCAGACGCAGATTCCAACTCCACAGACTCTGACTCCTCCATAGACTCTGATGGCAGTTAACCAGAATTAGCCAGTTCGGTATTTCAACTGCGCATGTGCACAATGGCATAGTTATCCTGAATGACCCGTGAGCTAACATGCGCGTATGAATGTACAAGGTGGTCGCACAACGCGCACATGTTAAATTCAATCAGAATGGGCATTCACGTAACATCACGTCAGCAATTTTATCCCGAAAACATTTGACCTTTGAGATACCGAACTTGGCTTATTCCCTACATCTGTATAGTCATAGAGTAGCTGTTTCTTCACAAAAAAACACTTGTTGGAAATAACATACAAGGCTAGACCCCAATACAGGGATCAATTTCATGGAGAAACTAAGCTAAAAAGTTAGCAAAGAACAAATTTTACTTAGAATGGGTTACCAGGGAGAACTGCATGCGGTGTATACTGCTTGTGACTGGTTCCCGGCTGATTTTTACTTAGCTGGAAAATGTGCCAAGTGATTCTTGTACAATGAGCAGCTCTGTGAAATTGGGCAGTGGTTTATTTCTACTACTGACGGTCTTTCCGTATTGTAAAGGTGCATCTGAGAGCACATTTATCAATTTGTTGCTTTTGCTAGTGGTCATTTGTATTTTTGTAATTAACAGAATACAGGAAAATGTGGTAGGGTTATTTCCAATTCAATATTCCCCAATCTAAAGGTGAAGTGCTGTCTTTGATAAGACCTATTTGGGCAGTATAAAAGCATTAACCTTTAAACTGTGGCTGAAAAGCTCAGCTTTAAAAAGAAAAATGACTGATTTTTTGTTATTTTTTTTTTTTAAGAAAAGACTTGGACATGGAGCATAAAAGTTTTTACACTCGAAAGTTATAGACGTACATGTACTTGCTGCAGATTCAGTATGTGTTGTGCAACTACATATACAATCAATAAGGTGTCGTGCAACAAGGTTATTCAGAAAATAGATTTATCTGCATAATACGCATAAGAAAACAGACAAAAGCAACAGTTTAATTAAGATATCTGCAAATACAGTTTAGTGTTGCCGTTCATCAGTGCAGGTCCCCTGCTGTGTATACAGGTACAGGTACATGTACATGTACTATGGGACTCTACACACTAAAATTTTTCACTGGACCATGTGTTCTGATGCCAAAAATAATATTTTATTTTCTGTCATTTTAACATATGTGATGCGATCAAGCAAAATCAGTCGGAACTCGGCAATCCTTGTTTTGAGATATGGGCCAAAATACGTTCGTAGTGGAAAAATCAAAGTTGACTTTTTTACAAAAACAGAAGGGAAAAACATTCTTCTTTCACATGAAAATATGACATGTATTATAAATTAAAGTACTGTATTAAACTTTAAACTTGATTTTCTCAGTTCCTTTCTTAAGCAACATAATGCAGTGTTAATTTGCACATTTCTTCTGAATTCAACCATTGTCATGTCAGCTCATATTCGAAATGTCTTCAATCTTTTATCAAAATATGCTAAGATAAAAATGATGAACGATATCTTAAGGCTGGTTCATACTTTACGTGAATGCAAATGCAAAGTGAATTTATGATAATGCCAAATGCGAATTTGCAGAAGTTGAACACATTTCAACTTGTGTAAATCTTTGCAGCAAATATTTCATGACATCAAATTCCTTTCGTGATTTGCATGAAGTATAAACCAGCTTTTAGACTGGCTTCCAGCCCCTTGATTATTTTTTTCTGACTTTGAATATGTGGACCAGCAGAGAGTAGCATTCACCTGGAGGCGTACCACATGCTAATTGTTTTTTTTATCCCGATATGCCCATAATGCATTGCGATTTTCTCAACTGCAGTAAAAACATGTGCAAAATAGAATTAGCCGTTATTCAAACGATTTACAAGAAAGAAAACAACATCCACAATTTTTCTCTTTTTTTTGGAGGGGTGGTGGGGAAGTAGTCTGAGCTGATGTTGTTGGACGTCCAGTCTAAGCGTTCCATCCTGGAACTCGGGTTGTCCATCACATGAAAGGCTTGGGTCTTGTAAATTGTCCTATTCGGAAGTAGTGCTGACTTACGGCTTTCAAATTAACGTGGAGCTCTCTGTGATGAGAAGCATGTGAAGAAATTTCATGCGCATACTCCATTTGTTTCTACTGCACTTCCTGCTCCAAATGATGTCACACTAAAGAAGATTGAACACATAGACGTTCGTCTGCTGTGACTGACATTTTCTACATGTCTAGCAGATTACAGAATGGCCGAAACCAGTTGTTTGGCTAATCACATGTAAATTTGTCTATTTGTAATTTGTTTTTCAATGTGTCCTGACATTCTCCATTTACAATTACCAGTAACTCATTTTGATAAAAAAGAATAAAAAATAAAATTTGATAAGATGGAATATGCATTGGGAATGAAATAAATTGCAAGAGATGTTTGCCCTTCGCCGATGTAGTGCATTAAGCACTGTATGCTCAGTGCTCTTCGAGAGCCTGTAAGAAAGAAAAAAACGTTTTTCTCGGAACCATGCTGGGTCTGCAATGGACACCAATGGACAATTTTTACAATATACTGGAACAAAGTTTGAATATCAAGCTTTTTGTAATTTGGTGCCAAGGTGCAACACTCTAAAAGCCATCTAAATCAAGCAAATCTATTTGTTGGAGTTCGACCGATTAAAACCCTAACCCCCTAGGGTGCATGCAAAATCATATTAAAATCAGAGGATTTGAGACTGTTAGGGTTAAAGGTAGTATACATCATTTGCTTTTGCTGTAATTTTCAGAAATAAATGGATTTGGGGGTTAGTATTTTATAGCGCGCTAACAAATACTGTAACACTGACCTGTTTAAAGTTTTGTGTGCATAGATGATGGGAAAACAGAAAAAAAATTGTTCTAGTACCGGTAGTCTGGTTTCCTGACCATGCTTTAAACAAAACATAACTATTTATAGTCCGTGAATTATCAGGTTGGGAACTAGATTATTTCCAAAGATTGTCAGTGACAATCGTTGGAAAACGATGTAAATTTCCACATTTCTTGAAAACGACGGCACACCAGGTGCCATGATTTCACAGGATGCTTGAGACTGCTATTTACTTAGTCTTGTATGGTATTTCGTAATAATTCAGGAGTTTTGTTTTTTTATGCTTGCAGATGATGTATACTACCTTTAAGGATGGTCATCTTAATATCATTATGTACGTGTACATGTGTATTTATTTGTTATTAGGCCTACAATGTAAATCAATTTGTACTTTTATTAAAATGCAAAGTAGTCACTTGTCTTCTTTTCCCCAAAAATACAGAGAACATTTTCTGTCCGCAAAACAATGTGCATGTAACTTTAAAATAAATGTGACTTGTTCACAAAAACAAAAAATATGCTGTGCTTTGCCAAAAGGACAGCATATTTTTTGTTGAAAATAACCCATGAAGCAAATTGTCTTTGCTGTTCCTGTGTTTTGAAATGTGATTGTATCTGTGATTGTAAGTGTCCAAATATTTAGTCTTTCTTGACTGAAAAGGTGTTTTTTCCTTGAAATGTGTTACCTTTCAAACACTCAAAAGTTCAAGAGACATCATTTTGCTATACAAGGGCAAAGAAAAGCAAGGAGCACAGAATTGATTGTCGAGTACTACATGTATTTAAACTTCAAATTAAAGCACTTGTGAACTTGCGATTATTACGTGTGTCTTATATGGTTTGGGAATTTCATCCGTTCACCAGGGGTTTGGTCATCATAAGATACCTGGATGAATTCTCCTCTTTGTCTATTGAGAAATAAATCAAGGCGCAATTATTCATCCCGTTGTTGCCGTGGCTACATTGAATAAGATCTCACGTCACCAGCCAGACACAGCGCTTGTTATGCAATTGAAATGCACAGAATTTAATCATCCTCGGCTGCACTCGTGCTGGCTGTACATGTGGAGTGCTGGTGAAGCATTGTTGTTCATGAAACTCAACTCTGCGTCGGCATGTGCTTGCACGCAAAGGCAGATTGTGTCAAATCAAAATGCTCTTGTCATTTCAAATCAAAAGAACCAGAAAAAGAATGGGAGGATTTTATTTTTATCTCTCGTAATGTTGGTTGGCCTCATTGACGTGTACAGGTATCTTTTCACTGGATGGAATGGTAGACTTTTTAAAATGGAATGAATACGAGTGACTCTCCAGATATCTTTTACTTATCCTGTGGGGGTGTATAGTAGTCAATGAACGCTGTATCTGATGGCACATACGTCATTGCCGTTTCCTTAGGAATTTCTGCTTGTTATCTTGTATACTTTGTCTGTGGCTGATCTGTCTTTTGCTCTTTCGAGGTCTGCATCATTACCGTGGCGATCGTTTCCAGGGATTCATCTGGGTGGCGTTAATGTCCATGTCTATCTCCATCAGTCGGGGTTTTGTTTTGCCTACACTCTGAAATGCACAGTGCATGTACGTCAACCCTTGAAATAAGCAGAAAGTGAAACTGATTCTCCCGATAAGAAAGTACGAGTTGTCATTGATCTGAAACTGCAAGCAGAAGGACTGATGAAATGTGACTATTTTTTGAGATGCATAATTTTAGAGACCGTTTGACTGGCTTAGTGTCAGCATTTGTAAGGTTTCGTCTTGCTTATTTTTATGGTCTCCTGCCCTCTCTGTGACGTCTTGCAGGCAAACAACCTGTTCTCCATCCTTCATCAGGCTTCTGCCACACTTACGTGCGAACTCAAGATACTTTCTGGCTCTGAAATTGTCTTGTCTGAGTTTTGTCTGCAGTGTGCTTGTTAGCGAGTACCGGTACATCATATCTGGTTCATGTACCGGCCACTCAATGAAACTGGACCAGCACACCTGAGAAAAAAATCCTATCTCTGCGAAGGAATTCTCTTGCCGAGAGTTATTTTCATGCTGATGGCATTTAGATGAGTGCGGTGTTGAATTTGGCCGTCACAGCTTCATGTTGAGTCCAGTGTACCTTTAGTGGAATTTGCATAAAGCCGCATTGCGTCAAGTGGTTCAAAAATTAACAGCAGCTGTCAATTTATCTCTGTTCCATTCTGCTTCCGCACCCTTGGCTGCATTAATAATGATCACAGTCTCGTGCTTGGAGAATTATATGGTGAGACTAAAGTGCAACAGAGTCCCTTGTCTTTCCTTCAATTCCTAAAGACTTCAAAACATTGCTTCAAAATATCCATCTCTCAGGTACTAGTACTTTAAATAGCTATTAGTGATGTTTGACCTTTTTATACATTTTTGGATACACTAGAAACAGTCGGGGAGAAATCTCTCGTCTCCAGAAAGAGAAGTGTTTGCTATTTGTCTGGCATTTCCACCGAGGTTATTCACATAGCCGATGCTTGAAATGCCGGCAGCGCTGATGACTGACTGCATGCTTTGAACATACATGCACTAATGCGGCGTCCAACGTGTGCTTAGTATTCCGAGATCATGCTTGTCATTTGCGATGGTGAAATCGAAGACACTGATGTGGCGTTGTAATCTGCCTCGTTGACTGGCTTAGAAGACGGCACTGAATTACCATCAAGCATACAGTATAGGATATTCTCAGCAATATCTTTCATAATTATGTGCATGGTTGAGCTGTATTTGCATAGATTACTGTGTAGTGCATCATCTGCGTGGACTCGCTGTACTTGAGTTTGAGAGAAATTTTGAGGGCGGAATCTTTTCCAGTGACTCCTAGATTCTTTAAAATCTCTTTATGGAAACTCCACTTTTTTTCAAAGTGGCTAGTTATTGACTTGGTTTAAATTGGTTATAATCTGCGCAACGGGCATAAGATATCCTCAGTGCATTCACATAATGTTTAATGCAAGATTTTGTACTACTGTTATTCTTGTACATGGTTAATACTTCAAAACTGCTTACCCAAATTGGAATTTGCACCTACTGAAGTCTTTCTTCTTGGAGACTCCCTTGATTACCCATTCGTATCTGGCATGCCAGGTATCTGCCCATTCTTGGATGAGCACCCGGACCTCTTTCTTCTTCTGATGGTATTGATTGTTGCGTTATATGCTGCATACTACGGACTATCCTGTGCTATTGTTTACCTTCTATCTCGGTCAGGTTTGTACTTCTTTCTTCAACTTTGCCACGTTTTTTTCATTTTTGTTCTAATGCATATTGTCAAGGAATACAAATGGAAGTACTGGTTCAATAGAATGCCAGTTTTGAATGGTGAGATAGATAAGTTTGGTGACCAAATGTATTTTATGTCACATAAAAGTTGAATACAGTATTGTTGGAAAAGTTTAGATGTTTATCATAACTGTTCTGTTCAAATTTGTATGGAGTTGTAGTCCCTGTATCCTATATTTTTCAAGCGTTGACGAGGATAAATTCGTGTTTTCAGGCATATTTCAGAGAAAAGAATTAAACATTGTTTGTGATCAATTAATTTCTTAACTTACTTATACATCAATTACATGTAATTGATGCCCATTAGTTTTTCTGAAAGTTTTATGAAATATAGAGATGCTGCAATTTGCATGAAATGGTTAGTCGGAAATCAATAATTTGCACGTATAAATACATTAACCCCTTGAGTACGGTTTTTACGGGAGACGTCGGGGTGTTGCAGCGGTTCTGGCAGCCAAGCGAACCGCTACAATGTGTTTGTGCAGTCAAGCGTAACATAAACAATAATCCAACAATGGATTGAAACTGCACAAACAGCGGCAAATGGCGTCATCCGGCCTGGTGGCACTGTTTTTTTTTTTATGCCATATGGCGTCTTCTGTACGCAAAGGGTTAATGTACACATGTACATACATGTATGTACATGTAGAAGACATCCAGACAAATAACCCCTGGGCACCTCCTGTGCATAAAGACTGGATGTGTTGTTGCCATGGTGCCATTATGCATGAGGGGATGATGTCAATGGCTTGATGAATAAATGCTCTGTCTGGAAGCCCTCTTGTACAATCTGATTTAAAAAAAAAAAAAATTTGGAAGAGGCCATGCTGAGTGGGGACTTGGTTTGTGGAAATTTATTCTTTGAGCTGGCATGAAGGTTTTTCTATAAGAAAATATAACCGTCCATGTGGGTTTTGAAGCCAAGGGGTACCAAGGTGTAGCCATCCGCAGGGGAAAATGAATTTCACATAAAGTCATATACAACATTTACTTTTGCTGTAATTGTCAGAAATGAATGGATTTGGGGGTTGGTATTTTATAGCAAATACGGTAACACTGACCGGTTGAAGGTTTTGTGTGCATCGATGCTGGACAAAAAAAATGCTGTTCTTGTAGTCTGGTTCCCTGGCGCTACTTCAGAAAAAAAATGGATTGGTTTATAGATTTTGGGGAATTATCAGGTTGGGAACAGTTTTTGTCAATGAAAATGGAGCCTTTTCTCTATGTATGTATGTATGTATGTATGTATGAATGAAAATACTGTTCAAAAAAATGCTCAGATGTTTTGGTGACGGCTGCAATTCAGTGCAACTCACTCTGGAAAAGATATTAATTTTTTTCTGATGAATTTTGCTTTCAGATATTTTCAATAATTTACCTCAGTTTTCCAAGTCACCATGCGGTGTGAGTTTGTATAATAAGTGCCTGTTCTAAATTTACAGTATGTATCCAGATTTGGCATAGGACATTATTCACATTATTCAAGGTCTCCTATTAATGCACAGCAAACAAATTGTCATGCTAAATTAATTCAACCTCTTATTAATTAAACTTTTCATGGATGGCTTTTTGTTCAATGTTTCAATCAAGAGAGAATTCTCTGTTTTCTGACTTCTCATGCAGGAGAAGATAAAAATGTTTAAAAAAAAATATTCTGCATTATTTTCTCTGTCTGCAGTCCATGGGTTTTTGGCTTATTAAGTTTGCCTTTCTAATAATCCTTGGTTCAGCCAGAGTAACTTTTTGTCATCCTGAATTAATTCATGGGATCACAGCTACTGCAAGGGTTCTAAAGGGCTATAAAAGGGTTATAAAGGTTATAAAGCATGAATGGGATGTATAATTAGGGGCACTGAGTCATAGGTTTGCATCAGGCCAAGTAAAAAAAAAACACCAGTTGATCGTCCCCACCCGCATCCTTTTTTGAAGCCGCATCCTTTTTATATTTGTTGTTTTTTTTCTCCAAAAAAGCTTTATCTTGGCACCATTCTTTTGATAATCAATTTCATTTCCCGATATTTTAGGCTTCTACAAAGCCAGCGAGGGTGGTAGTTCACTGGCATTCACGATATGCGAGCTGAATAGTTTGTTGAAGTGAAAATGCAATTGAAAAGAACATGCGTAAACAGTTGGGTACTTTAATAGAATACATTTTGACTCAACTAGTAGAACAGCTGGCGGTCGTTTTGAACTGAAAATTTGACAACCATTTTAAATTTAAATGCTTGGTGTCCATCTTTAAAAAAAAATAGCCCCCATCCTCCTGATGAACAACTGGTATTTTTAATTTTGTTTGTTTTACTTGGCCATAGCTTGCAATGAATTTTAATGACGTGCATGAATGTTGGTAATCATCCCATGCTATTTACTTACCATGTGCTGAGGCTGCTATGTGAAGGGTTCCCATGCCTGTCCCCCCCCCCCCAAAATAAAAGTCAAAATACAAAAATCCAATTTATTACTTTAATCATAGAGCAAGGAAATACTTGAACGGTACACAGATGGAAATGCATGTATGGAAATAAAAGGTCAAACATTTTAGTACAATTTGGAGGCAGTTTTGTTCTTGCTTCAATTGTGGTGTTGCTAGTGTGCCTGGAAGTGATGTACATGTAGGTAAAATGATTAAATAGAATTATTCCTCTGAAGGTCGTGGTCACATATTCCTGGGCAAAACTAATGGACAATTTCATTTTTGTATTCCTCCATGATCTATAATTCATCCAATAATTCCAAGGACAGTTTTAGCAGTAGCTGAATCTCTCTGGCAATTCTGCACAACTGTCAGTTCCCAAAGGTAGCTTCTGTTTCAGGACAATGATTAACCTAATCTCTTCTGCCTTCCACTCCATTATTAAACAGGGCCCTTATTGAAATATCTGGAAAAGATATTGATTTCCAAGCAGCGCGCCACCATTTACAAGATGGTCCCTGCACAATCATAATCTAACCTTGCATCCCCAGCCTGTGTGTGTGCTGGAGTCTGATGCTTGTGTATGTGTGCATACACTGCACACAGGCTGGTGAACATAATTACATGCTGTGAACTGATCCACACAAGTACATGTGTGTACAGCATATATGCAGCACGACTGCAGGGATAATATTAAACTGGGTGTTGGCTCATGAATTTTTTGTCTGTGGTGCGCTGTGTGTGGGGGTATAGGTATACACTGTGCATCGGGTGATATTCTCCAACTCTCTTGCATTGCTGTATCTTAGAAAGTAGAAAGTGGCGTTCAGGTGAGCTGGGAAAGATATTGTGTTTTTTGGGGGATTGTTTTTCCTCATGGATTTATTTTGGTGATTGCTGCATTTGTGGTTGGATTGTGCAGAGTAGGTAAGATGTTCAGGGTTTGGTTTTGAGGAATACAGCCAACGTGGCTGAGGGAATTTTGTGATGGAATTTATGTCGGGATGGTATCATGGTGTAAATTTTGCCCTTTTCCTGACGTAGTGTATAAAGCACTGCATGCATGTTTTTAAAGGTTAGATGGCTGAAGGTATCATTCAGTCAAATATGAACTACTGAATAATTGCATATCATATGTATTTGAGAAATGTGAATATTAAATTTGATGTTTATGACAACTTTGTGTTTATGTACATACATGTATATGCAATACATTGAAAAAAAAATGTTTCAGTTCTCAGCAATTTAACCAAGGTACATGTACATGTGCATTGTACATGTGGAGTCTGAAATTAGAATCTCGGGTTTATTTTGAAAGATGTTTCATAGATTAAAAACTGAAATGTTTTGTTTTACAGATATTTTTTTTGTAACTAATTGTACAAATCAAAAAATTAGCTGGCCTGACGTTTCGAACTTAAGCAAGTTCTTTTTTCAAAGGCAAATGACAGATGTAACTAATTGTTTTGTAATAATGTATAATGTTGCTCTTGAAATACTGGTACATGTATAAATTATATACATTTACATAATGTATAGCTGTCATTTTCTTTGCCTAGGTACATGATCTGGTTCCCTGGAATCACTTGCTGGAGATGTATCATTGTTATTTTTTACTAGTGAATAGGATGACTCACAACTGTAGTCTTTGTATTATAAGGCCTGTAATAACTGAAGTGATGTGATCTAAAAATGCAGACTATTACATGTATTACAATTATGTTCAGTAATCCATGACCAAGCATCTCTAATGCAGATGTGCATACATGTACATGTACATGGTCAGTATGTACTCTACATGTATAGCAATAGAGGAAATCCTGAATGATCAGATAACTCAGAGTTTGTAAATGTACATACATTGTGTACATATGTACACCTACTCAGAAAATTATACAGTAGAGGCATGTAGGTAGCAATCGAGGAAATCCTGAATTAACAGATTTCAAGTCTTTGTTTGAAAATCTACATTCTTCTCATGAAATGGATGTACATGTAGTAGACGAATTGTGCAAAAGTTGTTGAAGCCAAGTTTCAAAAAATTTACAATTGTTGATTTCTTTTTACCAATTATATCTTATTTATCCTGGATAGCCAGATCAGTGCATCAACACTGTTTTCCCTCGGGGGCCCAGTTTCAATTGAGAGAAGATGACAGAGGAAAATTCAGTTTTTAGTAGAGGAAGAAAAACCCCAGACCCATTACTCTGGGGGAAAACACGCAATCACAATGGAATAAAAATCCGTACACGTAGTGCACCTGTATATGCAACAGGAATTGAACCAGGATCACCAGAGGTAGAAGGCCAGGAAATAACCACTACAGTAACCCGACTGCCCAAAGAAAAATTGAAATACTCATACACCCACTATCTAAAAAGGGCAATTATGTTGCAAAATTTGAAAATAGTGTTTTATATATAGCTGGAAAGGCCATTTTATAAGCTTTCATATGGTATATGTCTGAGGCCTGTAGCATTTTGCATTCGTGAGATATTTGGAAATTTGCATTTTTGTTTTCAGGAATTTCTTGAATTGACTTATTAAAGGAGAAACAAGTCATTAAAAAAAAAAGAAAAAAAAAGGAAAGCAATATATTGAAGCACTCGACACCAACACATTCTTTTCCCAACTTTATTCACTGAAATCAAAGATTATGGTTATGAACTAGAATAATGTATCAAAGATGCAAACAATTTCCTCCCTTAAAAATCACTTGTTTGAAGAATTGTTCACCCTCTTCACATAAAACGGCCCATTACGCGTAAAAGCATACACTGACTTATGTGCCCTTTTTGCAGAGCGGCACATATTTGAAATACATTGTACCTGTAAGTGATGTACATGTACAATTTGTACAACCCTAACCCCCTAGGTTGCATGCAAAATCATATTAAAATTGGAGGATTCGGGACTGTTGGGGTTTACCAGTTCAAGACTGGTTGCTGGTCACTGGTTACGAACCCTAACTCCCTACATCATTTTTCCTACATGTAACCTGAATCCTCCAATATCCTCCGGTTCCAAAATCCTCCAATGTATGTTACTGGGGACCACTGCCTGAATCCTACAAAATCCTCTGAAGGGTTTTGGATAAACACCCTAGTACATGTAACCTCAGTCCTCTGAAATCATCCATCACCAGATTGGTCCTGATGACCTGGAGCCTCCATTTTCCTCCAAAGGCAAATCCTCTTACATGTACCCGTACATGTGTCCTCAATCCTGCAAAATCCTCCGCAACTTCCACAGACCCTCAATCCTCCAAATTCCTGCATTTGGCAAAGAGGACGTCACTTTGGAGGATTTGGGAAGGTTAGGGTTAAGTTCGAGCCTGGTTACTGGTTAATGGATCTTTTGACTGTACAGTATACATGTACATGTAAGCCATTGTTGTTAATTGGCTTTTCCGAAATCCTTCGGAAAAGGCTTTGTTTTTGTTCTGAATTTTTTTTTTTTTTCTTCTTCTTCTTCTTCTTCTTCCTCTTCTTCTTCTTTTAGTTCTGACCAAAATCCCATAGACTTTGTACACGAATTTTGTCGGCGGCACTTTAGGTCTTAAAAAACCTCAGAACCTAACCAAACTTACATCAAACATAGACCCTAAGCTGAAATTGTATGTCGTAGAGTGACGTCATGATGACGTCATCACGTGTCACGTGACGTCATCCTAAATGTGCGTTTTTCAAGGGCCCATATCTAGAGAACGGTATATCCAATTTCCTTCAAACCTGGTATGTTGGTAGGCTAGCTCGTGTTATAGATGAAAATTGACGTGACGTCATGATGACGTCATCATGCGATTTTATAGTAATTTTTAAGTTTTTGAACTTTAAAGTTTCTTAAAGCCATATCTCACCAACAGAACATGCTAAATTCAAAATTCTTTTTGTAATAGCTCTGTTAGCTCCTATATTCTTTCACATAAATGTGAAAAATGTGTGACGTCATCATGACGTCATCAAAAATATGCTTTTTTGAAACACATATAAGGGTAGGGACGATCGTCATAAAAATTAGTGTGCAGGTAGATAATGCTACTAGGATGTTAAATCCGAGGTGACGTCATGATGACGTCATCGGCTGATTTTCTATGAATTTTTAGTTCTATCCCAAATCCCATAGACTTTGTACACGAATTTTGTACGGGACACTTTGGTCACTAAACAACATCAGATCTTAATCAAACTTAACACAAACAGGGACCCTAAGCTGAAAATGTATGCCAAAACGTGACGTCATGATGACGTCATCACGTGTCATGTGACGTCATCTTAAAGGTGCATTTTGGAAGGGCCCATATCTAGAGAACGGTAGGTCCGATTGCCTTCAAACCAGGTATGTTGGTATGGTAGATCGTGTTATAGATGAAAATTGAGGTGACGTCATGATGACGTCATCATACGATTTTACAGTAATATTAAAGTTTTTGAACTTCAAAGTTTCTTAAAGCCATATCTCATCAACAGAACATGCTAAATTCTAAATTCTTTTTGTAATAGCTTTGTTAGCTCCTATATTCTTTCACATAAATGTGAAAAATGTGTGACGTCATCATGACGTCATCAAAAATATGCTTTTTTGAAACACATATAAGGGTAGGGACGATCGTTATAAAAATTAGTGTGCAGGTAGATAGTGCTACTAGCATGTTAAATCCGAGGTGACGTCATGATGACGTCATCGGCTGATTTTCTATGATTATTTTAGTTCTATCCCAAATCCCATAGACTTTGTACACGAATTTTGTACGGGACACTTTGGTCACTAAGCAACATCAGATCTTAATCAGGCTTAACACAAACAGAGACCCTAAGCTGAAAATGTATGCCGAAACGTGACGTCATGATGACGTCATCACGTGTCATGTGACGTCATCTTAAAGGTGCATTTTTCAAGGGCCCATATCTAGAGAACGGTACGTCCGATTGCCTTCAAACCAGGTATGTTGGTATGGTAGCTCGTGTTATAGATGAAAATTGAGGTGACGTCATGATGACGTCATCATACAGTTTTACAGTAATATTAAAGTTTTTGAACTTCAAAGTTTCCTAAAGCCATATCTCATCAACAGAACACGCTAAATTCAAAATTCTTTTTGTAATAGCTTTGTTAGCTCCTATATTCTTTCACATAAATGTGAAAAATGTGTGACGTCATCATGACGTCATCAAAAATATGCTTTTTTGAAACACATATAAGGGTAGGGACGATCGTCATAAAAATTAGTGTGCAGGTAGATAGTGATACTAGCATGTTAAATCCGAGGTGACGTCATGATGACGTCATCGGCTGATTTTCTATGATTATTTTAGTTCTATCCCAAATCCCATAGACTTTGTACACGAATTTTGTACGGGACACTTTGGTCACTAAACAACATCAGATCTTAATCAGGCTTAACACAAACATAGACCCTAAGCTGAAAATGTATGCCGAAACGTGACGTCATGATGACGTCATCTTAAAGGTGCATTTTGGAAGGGCCCATATCTAGAGAACGGTACGTCCGATTGCCTTCAAACCAGGTATGTTGGTATGGTAGCTCGTGTTATAGATGAAAATTGAGGCGACGTCATGATGACGTCATCATACGATTTTACAGTAATATTAAAGTTTTTGAACTTCAAAGTTTCCTAAAGCCATATCTCATCAACAGAACACGCTAAATTCAAAATTCTTTTTGTAATAGCTTTGTTAGCTCCTATATTCTTTCACATAAATGTGAAAAATGTGTGACGTCATCATGACGTCATCAAAAATATTTTTTTTTTAAACACATATAAGGGTAGGTCCGATCGTCATAAAAATTACTGTGCAGGTAGATAGTGCTACTAGCATGTAAAATCCGAGGTGACGTCATGATGACGTCATCGGCTGATTTTCTATGAATTTTCAGTTCTATCCCAAATCCCATAGACTTTGTACACGAATTTTGTCGGCGGCACTTTAGGTCTTAAAAAACCTCAGATCTTAACCAAACTTAACTCAAACATAGACCCTAAGCTGAAATTGTATGTCGAAGAGTGACGTCATGATGACATCATCACGTGTCACGTGACGTCATCTTAAAGGTGCATTTTTCAAGGGCCCATATCTAGAGAACGGTAAGTCCGATTGCCTTCAAACCTGGTATGTTGCTAGTGTATCTCGTGTTATAGATGAAAATTGAGGTGCCATCATGATAACGTCATCAACTGATTTTCTATGAATTTTTAAATATTTAACATATTATTATATATTACTGTCATTGATCAGATTGACTCCAATCTCGACACAGGCCAACACCATGTATAAGTACTATCCTTATAATGTCATCATAGGTCAAGTAATATAAACTTAAAGGTAAACTTTCAAGTAAGAAATCTAGATCATGAAATAATCTCAGATCTTAGAAAACTCAGCGAAAACAAAACCCTTAACAACTTTAATGCTGATTAAAAAAAAACCAGGAAAAGCCATGCGTCTGTTGACCTCAACAGACGCTTAACCTCTAGTTGATTCTGATGTTCGTAAATCTTGCGTTTAACGCCAAAAATTAAATAGGTTTTGTTGGTTTTAGTTGTTACGATTGGTGTTTTTGGTCTTCAAGTTCGAATCCTTGAATACTATTTTGCAATTCTTGTTATATACATGTATGTACATGTACAATGTATGTACATGTACACGTATGTACATGTACACGTATGCAAGAAACAAGTGCAAACCTCGTGCATGGAATAAAGGCCAATTCATGAGTGTGGAAAACACTCATTGATTTGTAATTAGAAAAATGTCTAACATTGTTTAAATTGGCCTTCAGACTGTTTAAAAAAACACTGCATATTTTCAATCACTGTAACATGTATGAGTGCAATCTCAATGTACATGAAATGTACATGTATCATCAGGGCACGAATGTACAGACACTAAAAAAGGAGTTTTGTTCCACCTGCGTTCACATAGTATACCCACTCAAAAGTGTAATACATGTACACCATGTACACAACTAGTGTCAATGGATTGTATGCAATTAAGCCCAAAATAGCCTATTTGCTTACAAACTTACACAGATGTTTAACCCATTGGAATACCCATTGAAAAAGACCACCTGGCCGGGTGTCATCAATATGCACATTCCTGCACATATTCAATTCATTGTTTGCCTATTGTTTGTTACGCTTGGCAGCACAAGCCCATATTGGCATACCAGTACCCATTAATAACAGGCAGACGAAATGGGTTTATGTTTTGGTAGTTTATTTTTTTTACAAAGTATACCTTTTTTTAGCTAATGATTTTGTCCTTTCGTAAAAAAAATACAAAAATTAAATATACTTTTTAAAAAGAATATTTCAGGAACATTTAGAAATAAATGGAAATAGAAATAAATCCATATGGGAACATTTCACTTGAATATACAATGTACATGTTAGTAAAACTTGGAGATATTTGTCTTTTTGCTGCAGATAAATCGCAACTGAGAAAGCACCACCACAGCCGGCGCCATGATGGAACGGGGAGAGATTAGGATTTTAGAGACAGCCGATGAAATCCAGGACAGACGCTATCAGGTCCTGAACCACTATGAGGAGTTCAAGCGGCTGGCCCGAGAGCGGCGGGAGAAGCTAGAGGCGGCCAGATGCTTCCAGTTCTTCAAGCGGGATGCCGACGAGCTGGAGACCTGGATCCTGGAAAAACTGCAGACGGCCTCGGACGAGAGCTTCAGGGATCCGGTCAATTTGCAGGTCGGTTAACCTGGCTTTTTTGAAAAGGCTTCATTGCATTTATGTTATCTTGTAGGTAACCCATGAATGGGGCTGGACTCCATCCCCAACCTAGGCCAGATGACCACTTGTTGGTTATTCTGTGTCAATTAAACACAGGTTTTGGCATCATCGTCAACACTTTCCCTCAAATTTGTCGCGGTTATTGGTATTCATAAGAAACCACTAAAACCAAAATAAAGTGCAGTTTGGTTACTTAATTTTGTGAGACACTTGTTGACGAAGTTTTACCTGATGAGCACGACCTTGAAATTTTGAACAACTACATGTATATCTTGGGTATTGACCTGTCGCTACATGTAGAGCTCTGTGAGTTTACCATGCTTCTTTCGGAAACCCTATGGAATTTTATGTGAAAATTTGTCATGAGATTACTCTATTCCAGTGGTAGTTGTGTGGATTAACATTATAATTGGTAAATGACAGGCTGCAATTGGTCAAGTATTTTTTTCTGGTGTTTTATCCATTCTACAAGGTCCGTGTTTTACAGGTACCTTAACTACTGTTGCAGCTCCTGTGGAACAAATCGTCAGTTTTCACGAAGAGACAAATTCCCTATTTCCTCAGTACACTTAATTTGTCTCTTCGGCAAAACTGTGACGAAATATTTTATTTGCAAAAATGACATGCTTGTCCATTCCTACTGCGTAGGTTTTTCCCCTTGAAAATTGGCAGTCTGAAACAATTAATTTATTACTTTGGAAAGCTATGCAAGTAATGTGTGATTTGTTCTTGCCCAGAAGAATTTTGTTTACCCAAAACCTAAATAATGCATTATGCTGGGAAAGTCATTTTGTTGTTGTCTAATGCTAAAAACAAAAGAAAATGAAGAATTAACATAGTTATTTATTTGACACCATTATACCAATGTAGAATGCACATTTGATTGCCAAATTCCAATTTTCCCGACAGACCACAAGAAATTCCTGTAGAAATTCCCTTCTGCATGTCGAATACCAATGGAAAAGAAAATGGAAGATAGAAGAGTGTTGAAGAATGTTGAAGATAGTCTTTAAATCTTTGCTTTGATATTGAAAAAGCCAGTTAATTAACATGTCCTTGTTCCTTTCACCACGTATCACAGGACTTAAGGCACCTTAGAAACCTTAAGGTATGGCTGCTTGTAGTCCATGGTGTACTGATGTAATGTACATTCATGTAAACCCATACAGCAGTTCAATGTACCACAGTGTGGTAGATTTATTTTTAGTCAGCGCCCCAGCTGTGTCCCTGTGCAGTAGTGTATGGGAGGGGGAGTGACCCTGTAATTCCCAGAGCACCCTGCTTATACATGTACATGTAATTTCCCCTGCAATATTTTGTTCTGAACTTTTTCGTTCTGCTTTTGTGCAGTGCTTTGCTCAAGTTAGCCATATTTATGTGCCCTGGCTTCCTGGTTCTGCATGCATGTGACCTTGTTATAATGCTTCTTTAGTCTAACGTATAGTTTGTATTTCTTGTCTTGTAATTTATTTTCATGTTACAATACATCTATTATTTTTAAAACAAATTTTTCTTAGTTGCCCACCAAGCTCTTTATTGAAGCCGAAATGTTTTCCATTGTGTGTACAGTGTACCATTTTCATTTCTGCACTTAAACTTGAAAAAGAAGGTAACACAACTGAAAGAAGAACTTTACGTACATTGGGTGCGTTCGATTAGCTTACACGTGTAAGTAAAACTTACACGAGACCGTTCGATTAGTCATCACGTGATACTAGTGTCTGCCCCGGTGTCAACCACCACTACCCCAGCTAGCAAGCGGGTCTCTGGTGGCTGCCCGGGTGTAATGACGTCACCGCCTAGCTGAAAACGTAAACATGGCGGTGAAGTCGAATGCGACGCGAGTAAAATGTACAAATTGTGACATAAATTGGAAAGCAAAGAGTGTATTTTCCCCGACATTAACAACAGTTGGGGACTAGACTGTGTAAATTGTGAATTTTATAATTATCATGTCGTCATGGTCAAGATTTTTCCGGTAGAGAAGACGACAGCGAGCTAGGCCTGTGTTAACATTTTACCTTTTTTAAGTTCCCACCTCCAAAGGACCTTTGACCTTCATTTTCCCAGCATGCCTAGGCGAATACACCGCAGCGTTCGATTTGCCTCGTTTCGTGGCTTCCCCGCGGTGTAACCCCATGTTTACGGTGTAAGCTAATCGAATGCACCCTATAATATCTGTACACCAATACATCCAAATATCCAACTACTTTGCATGTAATTTGACATCAAATTTTCAATACAGACTGAATCGTTACAACCTCCGTTTTATTGTACAGTGTATTAGTCTGTTGCTTCAGATCTGATCAATCATTAAAAACCATCTTGTCTCTGGTCCCAGGGCAAGCTGCAGAAACACCAGGCCTTTGAGGCAGAGGTGATCGCCCATAGCAACGCCATCGAGGAACTGGACACTTCTGGCAATGGCATGATTGCAGAACAACACTTTGCCTCTGATGTCATCGAGGTGAATAGCAAAGATATAATTACTTATTCTGATATTTAAAGGTTCTGAAGCTTCTTTCTTTTATCGACAGAAAAATCAGATTTTTACTGTTGTGAATGTACAATGTAGTCCAACAAAAGTTGAAACTGTTGGATAAAGACATTAATCTATTTTTAGCGATGGAAGAAATCCTAATTTTATTCAAGAAGTTCCCATCTAGCTGTCACCATGCCAACAAAAAGTGACCAGTGAGATGAGCATGAAAAGCCCTCCCAATGACTGGATATAGTTTACAGGATTCAATGGCCTTTACAAAAACACTCCAGAGCTGTAATGTTGAAAAAATGTATCGGAGGGCTATTCATATACCAAGAAGACCACCAGCGAGCAAATGCAGACAATCAGAGACCATGGAGTAAATTGGAAGATGTCCCAGTTGTTTTCTTTTAGCCTGTGCCACAAATAGAATGGAAGGTTTTTTTTTAAAGGTTGCTTTCGAATATCTGGTTTCCAAAATCAAAACTGAATAGTGGAATTCAAACTAAATGTAACAAAAAAAAGATTTATATCCCACCACTAGAATCTGAATGTTTGTGATAGGTAAGAAAACTTAAAATTGAAAATAAAAAAAATAAAAAATTAATATACTTATTTAATATTATTTATCATTTATTTATTTTTAATTTCTTTTTTTTGGGGGGGGGGGGGCAGACACCTGTGATAGATATTTTCTTAGTATTTCATATTAAATTAAAATTAAATATTTCATATTAAGTTAGTGCCCCAAAATGGATGTGCTCATTGGCCTCTTGTGCCGAGTAAGCACTCGAGTAATTCAATTTTCAGTGGGGAGATGAGTTGGTCTGACCAACGGTGAAAGTTACCGTGCCTGGGTGTGTATACGTCTGAAAATTGGGAAAGTTTATGTATCTATTGAAGATTTATCCTTTATTTAGATATGGACCCAGGAAAACCGTAAGGGTGGTAGGGCTGGCAACCTTAAATGTGGCCAACCCCCACCACCTCTGTTCATAGCCCCTTACCTAGAGTTGCTTTTAGCCTTGTATTAGGCGACCTCCATAAAACAGTATAGCTTTGTGATGTTGTGTGAGAGTAAGACGAATGACTAACAAAACCAGCTTAGCAAAGATGTAGTGCATTAACAAATTTTGATTGCTCAACTATACAAATTATATGAGAGGACTTCGGGTTTTGTTTTTTTTACTTGTGGAACCTGCTAAGCGTTTTATGATTTTTATTTTTTTACAGGCCCGTCTGATTGAGCTCCACCGCCTGTGGGACCTCCTGCTAAGCAAGTTACGGGAGAAGGGCATCAAGCTCCTACAGGCTCAGAAGCTGGTCCACTTCCTGAGAGAATGGGAGGAGGTCATGTTCTGGATCAGGGACAAGGTAAGCGGTAAATTTATTTATTATGCAGTGTTGGCTTATGATTCGATCAGTGTTAATACTGTGGTCCCATCTGGGGCCAATTTAACAGAGCTGCTAAGCGCAACAATTTGCTTAGCACAAAAATGTCTTGCTTAGTTAAAACAGGTTACCAGCCTAAAAGTCCATGTGATTTTCATGCTAAGCAAACAACAGCTGAATACCAGTCTGGTTGGTAATCCCATTTTTATCAAGGATGAGTTTTCATGCTAAGCAAATTTTTGTGCTTAGCAGCTCCGTGAAATTGGCCCCTGGTCACTGTGTGCGCCATCTTTATTCAGTGGCACTTCCTGAGGGGGACAAGTGTCATTTTTAACATGTTTGACAGGTCTGCTCTGTTTCCTTATTTCATATCATCCAAATCCATTCATCATTAATTTGTATAATAACTGAGTTAGGCTGTTCCTGTTGGTCAAGAGCCTGTTACATGGGTGTGTTTAAATCTTTGCTTAACCCTAACTCCCTACATCATTTTTCCTACATGTAACCTGAATCCTCCAATATTCTACGATTCCAAAATCCTCCAATGTTTGTTACTGGGAGACCACTGCCTGAATTCTGCAAAATCCTCCACTGGGTTTTGGATAAACACCCCCAGTAATCGCAATCCTTCGAAATCGTCCAGCACCAGATTGGGCCTGATGTCCTGGATCCTCCATTTTCCTCCAGAGGCAAAAATCCTCCAATGCTTCAACTTCAAAGGCCCTCAATCCTCCAAATTCCTACATTTGTCAAAGAGGATTTTGGAGGATTTAGGAAAGTTAGGGTTTTAGCACAACACATCTCCACCGGCTGTTTTCAGCAGATATGCAATGCACAAAAGGCAATGAACTTTATACTGCATTTTATGCTACATGTAGCTCATAATTATATAAACATGCACTCTTTCTCATGTGCGTATACACATGCGACATTCAAGCTAGAGTGTACACTCAAGGTCATGCACACACCGGCAATCGCGGACCTCCCATTGTTCCTCTTTTGTTTATACTTTAACTTTTTCGGAAGGCCTCCCATATGTTTTGTACACGATTTTCAATCGTGGACCTTGACTCAATCGTGGACCCTATTGTCCTCTTTGTTAAAGGTCTACGGTTTGAAAAGCTATACAAACTCACATATTCTTCTAAATGTATTTTACAAATTGAAGAAAAAAAATGGTGTGGCAGAGCTTTATATTGACCTTTTGTCAAAGATATCTTTTCTTTTTTTTCATAAGAAGGCATTTAAGAATGTAAATGGCTACTGTAAGTAGACCTCACTAACATCTGCCGTCATTTCTCCCGATCCAGGAGACCTTTGCCTCATCGGTGGAGACAGGCCTGGATCTGGAGCACGTGGAGGTCCTGCAGAAGAAGTTCGACGAGTTCCAGAAGGACCTAGTGGGCCATGAGGACCGGGTAGCCGAGGTGAACAGCGAGGCCAACACGCTGCTCGCCGAGGAGCACCCAGAGAGCGAGACCATCCGCAGCAAGCAGGACGAGATGAACGAGGCCTGGGAGCACCTCAAGAGGCTAGCCACCATCCGGCAGGAGAAGCTGTTTGGGGCCATGGAGATCCAGCGCTTCAACAGGTACATTGAGAACGTTTAGAGGTGTGCATAAACAGGTACAGTGGAACGTCGCTATAACGAACACCGCTATACCGAACATTCGGCTATACCGAACACAATCCTTGGCTCCCAAATTTTGTGTACAAAACTTACCGAACATTGTTGTTGAAAAAAGGCAACGGGTTAAAAAAAATGTACTGGGTGTTTGGGCTGTTTGTAATTCCCAAACGGCCGCAGCTTTATGTTGAAGAGTGACAGGCAGCTATTATTTCCCCAAGGAATAGAAGGAAAAAGCCAACTGTTGCTTTACAATTTGGTAAGGTTAGAAAGTATCAACATGTAATTACATAACTCAATGGCCGGCACATTTTCAATCACAAGCAAAAGAGGGCGCACTTCAAATACGACGCAAGAGGGTGCTATTTAAAAGAACGGTGTTGGCGGACAGGTGGCTGAAAATCGCTATAACGTACAATCGCTATAGAGTACCTTAGTCCGACGTCAGTTGGCATGACAACTGGCTCCAAACAAATGTAAATTTCGACTGTTCCTTTGTTAACAGTAAGTCATGCAAACACATAACAAAAGTATTCTGGTTCCAAACATTGCATTGACGTTATCACTTCGGTGCTCTATACCGAACAAAATCTGTGGATCCCGCGATGTTCGTTATAGCGGCGTTCCACTGTAGTACAGTTAGTATCAGTTTTGCTCAATGATGTGCACCGAGGGTGGACCAAAAGTGGTTCTTGATCTTCAAATTTTTGTGAAATTCCGAAAGCTTAACCAAATTCTGTTTTACAAAATAATAAGGCTGAAAAGACTGCAATAATTACAGATAATTCTTCAAACTAAGTTGTTTTTTTAAGGAGAGTTCTCTGGCATTTATTTGGTACTTATCCTGTTATTTGTACAGTTTTGTCTCATTTGTTTTATGGAGTAAAATACTACCATATAATCCAATGTGTTCATGCTCACTGTCTGTTGCTAGAAAAAAATGTAGGGTGAATTTGTATTGGGGGAAAAACTCTTTTGAATTCTTCTTGACCTTAGGGATGCTGACGAGACCATCAGTTGGATCAATGAGAAGGACTCCATCCTATCATCAGATGACTACGGCCGGGACCTGGCCAGTGTGCAAGCCCTGCAGCGCAAACACGATGGTATCGAACGTGACCTAAATGCCCTGGAAGACAAGGCCAGTCACTACTTTGTGTCTCATTTAGCCCCCTGACTACCTGTCCCCAAAGTACAGGCAAAAATATTCCGGATTCACAGAAAATGTGTAGACTCAAATTTTTTCAAATCTTTTACATTTAGTGAAAAAAGTTTCAATGTCGATTCCGAAAACAAGTGAGTAAAATGATTACATGGGGTATCGGGTCAAAGTTAAGGACCAGTCTCAAGAATACCATTACATTCATGGCTCTACGGTGCAAGAGTATTATACGCCTGTGTAATATCTAATGTAAACCTGATATATGGCCTAAATAGACCGAGAAAAGATATTGAATTTTGAGGTGAAAACTGAAATCCGTATCTTATTGACCGTGTGCCCTTTGTTTACATCTAAACCGCCCCATATTGAAATGTGCCTGGCGGTAATATGTGCAATCATCTTGTTTTGTATAAATTTGGTTAACCCCTTGCCACCGGGCATTACATAGGGGCGCCCCTGACACTAGACCGGGTTGTGCAGCCAAGCGAAACGGAAACAAGAGGCTTGTGCAGCCAAGCCTAACGTACACAATACCCCAATAATGGATTGAAAATGCAGAGATTGGCATACAGACGTCAACCGGCCAGGTGGCAATTTTCAATCCGCACATATTTGTGTCAACCGATGGCAAGGGGTTAAGGAGTTGTGCAACCAAGGGAAGCGGAAACAAGAGGCTTGTGCAGCCAAGCATAATGTACACAATACCCCAATAATGGATTGAAAATGCAGAGATTGGCATACAGACGTCAACCGGCCAGGTGGCAATTTTCAATCCGCACATATTTGTGTCAACCGATGGCAAGGGGTTAAGGAGTTGTGCAACCAAGGGAAGCGGAAACAAGAGGCTTGTGCAGCCAAGCATAATGTACACAATACCCCAATAATGGATTGAAAATGCAGAGATTGGCATACAGACGTCAACCGGCCAGGTGGCAATTTTCAATCCGCACATATTTGTGTCAACCGATGGCAAGGGGTTAAGGAGTTGTGCAACCAAGGGAAGCGGAAACAAGAGGCTTGTGCAGCCAAGCATAATGTACACAATACCCCAATAATGGATTGAAAATGCAGAGATTGGCATACAGACGTCAACCGGCCAGGTGGCAATTTTCAATCCGCACATATTTGTGTCAACCGATGGCAAGGGGTTAAGGAGTTGTGCAACCAAGGGAAGCGGAAACAAGAGGCTTGTGCAGCCAAGCATAATGTACACAATACCCCAATAATGGATTGAAAATGCAGAGATTGGCACACATAGACGTCAACCGGCCAGGTGGCAATTTTCAATCCGCACATGTGTCAACCGATGGCAAGGGGTTAAGGAGTGGCATCAAAGGTCACATAATTCAAAAACAATCTGACCCGTGACGTCACTCCTAAACAAAATTTTATGCAAAACATGATGCGTGCGCCGGTGCGCGTACCGCCGGGCACATTCATTGATGTAAGCACGTGACATCAGAGGGCACATCGTCGGTATTTACTAACTCATCTATCGCACAATGTTGTACAGCAACAAGGGTGTGTTCCTTATTCAACTCGACTGAATTTTGTGCAATAAATTTTAGTTTGTCCAAGTTTTAGCACATTCTGCATTAAATTATATATGATGTTGATTAACCCTAACAGTCCTGAATCCTGCTATTTTAATATTGTTTTCACACACACCCTAGGGAGTTGGGTTTGCTTCGGGGGCTGTGTTCACCAAATTCTACCCTGATATGTCATTATACTTTGCTTCATTTACTAATGAAATCACGGTCGTTGCTCATTATAATAGCATTCATTTGATTTCAATAAAAGAAATATCTTACGCTGTTCATTACAGAAAAGTCGGCTTTAAATCCCAGTTTTCAAGCAGCATTTCTTAAAGTGTAATGCAGTGCGGAATTTGACATTATCCTTCCTTTCTCCTTCAGGTGACCTGTCTGGTGCAAGAAGCAGACCGTCTGGAGCAGATTCATACTGACCATGCACCGGAGATCGAATCCAAACGTGACGAGATTGCCAACAACTGGGAGAATCTGCGCTCCAAGGTGAGCTTCCGTTTCAAATCATTCGTACTGAAATTGTCATTCGGAAAATTTTCGAAAGTTCTGTTTTTCAGTTAAGATTTTATGGTCCAAATTGTCGAGGATGATTTAAGAAATGGTTCTGTAAGTTTTAACATTATAGGTAAAAGGAATATATATCACAATAGGCACTTGTGAATTTTCCCCACAAGTCTATGGGAATGTCTGTCAATTATTCTCAATTATTGTTTTATTATAATCTGAACCCAGATGCAATGTTTGATCCTCTCTGTTTGGGTCTTTCTATGAGAGTGGTATAATTAATTTTCAAAGTGAACAAAGAAAACGACCAGTGGAATGTCATTTTTTTTTTTACTTAGAAAATTCATTCAGATTACCTAGTCAGTTTCCCTTGTGGTTTGTTGGACGATATAAATTAAGTAGTATCCTCATTGAGTGATCCCCACAATGTCGCTTCCCAGGTTGTATCGTAAAGTTGGGGCATGATCCCTGGCTATACGACATTATGGGTTTATGACTTCTGACTAGTGCTCCTGAACAAGGACAATGATAATCTGCAAGACTGCCAACATAGGGCCAGATAGCTCAGTTGGTAGAGCAACCAGTATGGTATTCCGGAGGTGGCAGGTTCGAATCCCGCTCCTGCCAGTTTTCTTTGTTCACCTTGAAAATTCATTTAAATTACCTAGTCAGTTTCCCTTGTGGTTTGTTTGATGGTATTACTAGTAAAATTATTAAGATAATGTAACGGACTTACTACAAGTTATGTAACGTGCTCAATGCATACTTTTTCTTGTGTCATCTCTCTCAGGCCGATGAGCGTCGTATTCGCCTGGAGGAGTCCAATAAGCTTCAGCGCTTCGTGGCCGACTACCGCGACCTGATCACATGGGTCCTTGACATGAAGGCTCTGATCAATGCCGATGAGCTGGCTAAGGATGTACCAGGGGCTGAGGCACTCATGGAACGACACCAAGAACACAAGGTCAGACGTTCTACAATAAAGGCCTGTTTACAAATAAGTGATTTTGCGTGGCAAGATTGTAGTGCATTTTTATAATTCAGTCCACATACATGTAGTATTGCACAAATTTCCTGGTCTTGTGATTTACACAACCACGTCTAGTAATTTTCTTTTTTTACAAGTTGCACCAAGCTCACATTGAAAGTACCATATGGCCTGATAGCATTCCTTGGCAAAATAGATAATGTAGTAGTTTTTCAGTTTGTTTCAGTAGTACACCATCCATGTGTTTGTTAATGTTGCTTTTTTTGTTTTGAAATCTGCCATGTTCGTGCAAATGGGGTGTATAACCCTGAAAAAAATTTTTTCTCAAATTGATTGCTAATTTGTTAGCATTAGCTAAAGTAGTGAGCTTTCCAATGAGACATTCCACACAAACATCCACCGATGATTAGTAACTGTTTTAACCCTCCTGATGTAAATTTCAAAACCTATCAAAAAAACAACCCCTACTTCTCTCATAGCTTGTGTGTTACAACCTATCACTCGATAGGTTTGATATTTGGCTGTATTTTGACACCGAGAGAGGGAGGGTTTTAATCAGTTTCAAATTTTGAATTAGGAGCTGGATGCTTCTTATTCCTACAGTATTAATATTTATGAGATCTTGCACATATAATAGGGGTGTGCATTTACGAGTAGTAAAAGAACCGGGTACCCGATTGAAAAATATACGGGTACCCGTTAAAGAAACCCAACCCAAAACTTCCAATCCTGGAAGTTGTAATATTGTCTTTCTCTGAGATTCCAAAAGTCTGATTTCAGATAAAAGTCTGAAAAATCTCATGCCTGTCCAGTAAACATGGTCACTTCTCCGCCCTAAATTTTCCTGTGCCGGCATTTGCATGCGCCGGCATTTGCATGCGCCAGCATAACACAAAACACGGTTGTCCAGGAGGTTTATACAGTTGTATTTATTGTGGAATGAGGCATGCTATGTCTCGTCGAGGCTCGTATCCATACTCAGACTACAAAACCCACAACCGGTAAAATCCTTTGTCAACTTTCAAACGTGAAATCTGTGCTGGTTTCCCATGTAGTCGGATTTCAATTTTGAAAATTCCCAACAAATTACATTCAAAACCTTTGCTTTTTCCTGTCTGATAAGTTACTATGCGATAATGTAAAGTTGTACAGGTACTCGATTCCATAATCTGGAACCGGTTCCTGACATGAACAGTCGGGTACTCGGGTACCCGGTTCCAATACACACCCCTATATAATAATCTATTTTAGGAAGACCAATAAGATGCACTTGTGTATTTTCCATTGAAATATACAGTTTTCTTTCATTATTTCTTTATGAGGGAAACCTGTCAAATTGACACAGCAGCTCTCATCGTGCATCAGTCCTGAAAATTTCCTCTAGTCGATTTCCTCGTTTTTCACTTCACACTTACATGTATGCCAGTGAAAATTGAAAAACACTGTACAAAGTATTGTAAAGATTGGAATTTCCTTGTTTTTTTTGTTAATTCCAAGTTGCATGCCTGGCCCTGTGGTTTGTGGCCAAAATTCAAGCCGTGACTGGGATTTGTAATTGTTCTGCAGGGTGAGATAGATGCTCATGATGATAACTTCAGAGCCTGTGCCGATGAAGGTCAAGAACTTCTGGACACAGACCATCCGGCTAAAGACGAGGTTAAGGAAAAGGTGAGAAAAGAAAGCGTAAATTTATCGCTGCAGAAACCCACATAAATATTATGCAACACTTGTATTTGAATGCAGTGTCCGACAGTGACACAGCAGTAATAGGTTACTACATCGCTATAACCAACACCGCCATACAGAACATTTGGGTTATAATGAACATCCTCTTTGGCTCCCAAATTCAGTACATACCACTATTCACTATAATGACCAACCACTATAGTGAAAGTTTTTTCGGATCCCATAATGTTTATTATAGTGGTATTCTACCGTGCTTGGTTTCACAGCAGATATTTGAATTAAAAAGGACACTTGTGTTCTGCTAGATATTTGACATTGAACTGTTTCTTGTAGCTTGTCAACCTTGCTGAGGAGAAGAGTAGCCTGGAACGTCTGTGGGAAGAGCGCCGTGTGCAGTATGAACAGTGTATGGATCTGCAGCTGTTCTACCGTGATACGGAACAGGCTAACACCTGGATGGCCAAGCAAGAGGTAAGTGCTTCCATTCGAAATAAAAGCCATGCACTAAGTACCCTTTACGTTCGGTGACAATACAAGTGTAAAGCATCTTGATCATCTTTACCACTGTCAATTCCTGGTATCGGCATAACCCACACATGTTTGATAGCATTACCAATAAGGCTTATCAAGAATAATTTGTGTAATCATGTCATTAACACCGTGTAGCCGGACGATGGCCATAGCCGCGGTGTGAGGCAAGACACTTGGGCTGGTTATCGTGAATAGCCGCATTCCTGCTCATAAACAATCCATTCATTATTTAACTCTATTGTTCTTGAATGTGAGCGTAATGAATACGTTTTTTGTTTTCAAACAAAGCTTTTACTCACACGAAAGGGGGCTTCAAGTCCGACCACTCTTATTAAGTTTGGCACTTATTGTTTGCATTTACGTTCATCTGCGCAGCCCTTTCTTTGAGAGCCTGGCGCCCCGGCATTCCATCAATAACATCCAGATGCAAGGAGTTAACATGTTATGAAATACATGTGCAAGTACAATGTAAATACAAGGACGTTTTGTCCAGTAATTATTCACAAGAATTCTTTTCATTTTGTTCCACGCAGGCCTTCCTGAGCAATGAAGACCTTGGTGACTCCATCGACTCTGTCGAGGCTCTGATCAAGAAGCACAACGACTTTGAGAAGTCGCTTAACGCCCAGGAGGAAAAGATCAAGGTACAATGATCATTTCCTTCATGCGGAATGCAACATTAGAGTTCAGTTTAATGGCTCTGCTTACCGAAGTGAAGAATCACTGGTAACTATAGCAGATATTGGTGTAGGATAAGAAGGAATTTTGGCTTATGTGCATGCGTACATCCTGTAACTAAAGATTCCGTGTTGACACAATTGGCACATAATTGTGATCAAAAGTGCAAAAAAAATTCTTAGTGCCTTGACATTGGCTTCTGTCCCCAGAGTGGCTGATTGTCATTAAGTTATAGACAGAATGTTTGATTAACTCTAACTCCCTACATCATTTTACGTACATGAACGTGAATCCTCCAATATCCTGTGATTTCAAAATCCCCCAATGTTTGTTACTGGGGACCACTGCCTGAATCCTGCAAAATCCTCCACTGGGTTTTGGATAAACAACCCAGAAACCTCAATCCTTCTACACCAGAATGCACCTGATGACCAGAGACAAAATCCTCTAATGCCCTCAATCCTACAAAATCCTCCGATGCTTCAACTTCCAAAGAACCGTCAATCCCCAAATTCCTCCATTTAGCAAAGAGGGTTTGGCAAGAATTGGGATGGTTAGGGTTAAAAGTGGACCTTCATATTTTCATTTACAATTCATTCTGCAATGTAAAAATGATTCTTTTATTATATAAAAAGGATTTTTATGTTAAAGAAATTTTAAATGATTAGTGAGAATTTACAGTGTTTGAAAGCTCAGTCACGTTTATTTAAGGGGTTAAAAACATTTCTCATGATGCCTTGCTTTACACAGGCCCTGGATGACTTTGCTACCAAACTGATTGAGAGCGATCACTATGCATCGGATGATGTAGAACGGCGCCGCGATGAGGTACGACAAATAATAAAACTGATTACAGTGAAACGGTTTTGTCCACATGTGATTAAGTGTCAAAATACTGTCAGGAATTCCATTTTTTTTTATTTATTGTGTCGTTCTTACTAGGTGCAATTTCAGGCTTTAAATGTTGGAGAGTACAGCTAGTCTGAAGTTTTGTCGATGTACCATGTGAAATAACTAATTTTGTTTTTGTCTTGAGATTTCTAAGTTAATTTCTTCTCAGAACCACAGGTGGAGGTGAGTTGGTCTCACCAACGGTGGAAGTTACCCCGCCTGGGTCTATAGGTCTGAAAATTGGGATAGTTTCTTTGGCATCCTTAGAGTTATCCTTTATTTACATCTGGGCCCGGGAATTACCGTAAGGGTGGTAGGGTTGGCAACTCAACATGTGACTAACTCTATCACTTCTATTTGTCGCCCTAAGTGGGTTTTAGCCTTGTATTGGGTGACACATTTCTTCTTAGAATTAGTCACATAACATAATGGATCTGCAAAACTTCTCTCTAGTTGTACTTATTAGCCCAACACTTTGTGTATTTTTACCATTGATGTACGCTGATTGTTAACCCCTTTGTGTACGGAAGACGCCATTTTCTGCATTTTCAATCCATTGTTGGATCTTTGTGTTCGTTACGCTTTGCTTCACAAGCTTTTTGCAATAACCGCACTCAAGGGGTTAATAGGGTAAGAATACTCCAATTTTGTATTCCAAAATCTGCTGCTGATTGCAAGGATTTCTCCCATGTCTCAAGTGATTGTATTTTTAAATTGCATCTTCCCTCACTAGGGACTTGGATTTGTTGTTCCTGATTTGCTGTGAAATGTTTACATTTTATTGTAGATGTTTACACGTAGCCGAAATATACACAGTTTTTAAGCCAATCAGTGGCACATTAAATTTTGGTTGGTTGAGTTTTTTTTCTTTGGTACTTCACTAGCTGATCAGGCGTCGTGAAGAGCTGATTGAGAAGGCCAACATCCGCCGGCGACTGCTGGAGGACTCCTACCGCTACCAGCAGTTTGACCGGGATGCCGACGAGGTGGAAGGCTGGATCCGCGAGAAGCTCAAACAGACCTCGGATGAATCCTACCGGGTAGGTCTTGGCCAAATGGATTGTGATTGGGCAAATCTATGTACTTAGCCTCATGAATACGGAAAACGGCCGTAGCCGCAGTTTGAAAAAGACCACCTGGCCGGTTGACATCCATAAGCAAATTCCTGTGCGTACTGAATCCATTTATGTTTCAACTATACAGCACCGAAGTATGATGAGTGCAAGTGTTTTGCAATGGTTGCAATTATTAGTACGAGTGAAAACAATTCTGTGGGTATAAGTACAAGTGTGAGTACTTTATTATAAATACGAGTACGAGTTACAATTTACAAGTACTTGAATAATTACGAGTGTATTGCCATGGTTACAATTATGAGTACAAGTGACAAAATTCTGTATGAGTGCAAGTGCGAGTGCTTTGTTATGAATACAAGTACGAGTACATTTTCATGAGTACTATAACACTGCCACCAAATGTCGCTAATGGCTTCCTGAGTTGATTGTTCTACATGTTTTTTTGTGACTCTCCTCATCCTTTCTCTTTTGCAGGACCCCACCAACCTGACCGGCAAGCAGCAGCGCCACCTGGCGTTTGAGGCTGAGCTGAAGATCAATCGGGCTCGCATCAGCTCGGTCCGTGACCAAGGAGAAGAGATGATTTCCGAGGAGCACTACAACTCGCCTGAGATCGAGCGACGCCTGTCTGAGCTCAACGAGCTGTGGAGTAACCTGATTACTCAGACTGAGACAAAGAGTGAGTCCTATCAAGACTGGTGGCCATGAGTGCCGTCATTGTGCCCATTGTCTCTGGTACCCAGACGTCATTGGTCACAAATGCTGGTTTCCGGACTTCAGAATTTTCCCCATAACTTATTGCCATGGAAATTCTAAACCTTATTAACAATAAGGAAGTAGGTTTTGCATGTAGACCATGGAGGAAAGAAATCTCTTTTAAGAGAAAATTCGCTCAGAAACAAGCCGGTGGTGAGAGTATGATCTCGACATTTCGAACAGTGTGCTCTGTTCCAGTGTTGTAGTCAAGACCATCACAAGACATCACAAGACCCTACAAGACCCTACAAGACCCTACAAGACCCTACAAGACCAGCACAAGACCAGCAGTCTTAATCCAAGTCTTAAGCTATTCAAATGAACTGTAACCGAAGCATTCCTTTGTCATGGTTTATGCATGTTACTTGTGCCAGTTACAAGCTGGTCTTGTGCATGGTCCTGTGCCTGGTCTTGAAATGGTCTCGACTACAACACTGCTCTGTTCGTCTTCAGGAGACTTCAGTCTTTCTTTCCTCCATGGTGTACCTGCAAAACCTACTTCCTTACTTAATGTTCCACCCTGCAAAGCTTCACACAACGCTTATTAACAATATGGCATCATGTGAAGAATGCAGTCTGAAAAATCTATCCTCCTGAAATGGATGGTGTCACATATGAATTGAGGCGAACTCTTGCATAGTTTATTAACAGTGAATTTTTGGACACTAGGTTTTGGCATTAAGTTTTTACTTGATAGGGAACACTTGCTATGAACAGTAACACCTGTTATTAAGCCGTCAATTATTCCCCCTGCAGCTGTACGTCTGCAGGAAGCCACACAGGCCCTGGCATACAGCATGAATGTAACAGAGATCCAGTCCTATGTCACTGAGATGGACGGTCTACTGCAGACTGACGATCATGGAAAGGTAAATAATAGTAGAGATAACATAGGGACTTATAGGTTTACATAGGAAAAAATATTCTGAATGGCTCTGAAACGATGATGGATTGGTAATAAAGATTTTGAAATATTTTTGTGTTTTGGTTATTATCGAGAACCAAAATCATGGGGTGTGCTCCGATCACACAAAAAATAGCCCTTTCCGGATGTGACATAAAAATGTGATGTGACAGTAAAATACATTACTAACCACGCACCTGATGTCCGGATCTATATACAAAACTCATTGTGTATGTGTGTGAAGGGCTTGCAGTCGTTCAAGTATTCCTACTTTTCCTATTTCCTAATTTTTTTTACCTTGCTTCTAATTTCCCTACTTTTTTTCTGGAAATTCCTATTTTTCCTACTTTTTCCTACTATTGTGTCCCACAACTCCGAAAAATTTAATCTCATTGAATATTTTCCACAAGTGTCAACACCATGATTATGGTGGATATGTGTGCTTCGCTTCTGATGGGCAATTTTATCTGATGTATAACATACCAGGAACATGACAACCTAACTTTCTAAAACCGATTTATTTCTTTTCCTCTTTTTTTTTGCAGGACATCGGCACCGTGCAGTCCATGCAGAAGAAGGTTGCCGAGATGGAGAACCAACTGGGCCAGCTAGAGGAACGCATCGTTGCCTCCACCACCCAGAGCCAACAGTTTGCCATGGCCGATCACTTTGACAAGGACGTGATTGTGGAGAAGGAAATTGTCCTGAAAGAGCGCTACCAATCTCTGCAGGTAAGATAAACTTGGGCTCAGGATCGTTGTTACAACTGGATTGCCATCCATTGGTAAATGATAAGGATGCTTATCAAAGCACTTCACGTTTATCTTCTTCCTTCAGGTCCCAATTTCATGGTTCTGTAGCGCGTAAGGGAGCATTTCATATTGTCCAGGTGCGGTATCGATTGTGGTACCGCTGTTTTTCTTTGCGGCATGGCATTCCGTACCTCACGCCTAGCTGATGAATGGGAAACCAGCTGGCTCGGTTCACTGAATAATCACAAAGTCAAATCTGGAGCCTTGGAGCTCATTTAAGCAAAATCAGCTTGTCAAAGACTTCCAGTCGGGCATGGGCCAGACCATGGACAAAGAACCCCCATTAGCGGAGGTCTTGCATTGTTGCAATGAATATTTATTATTATTCTTAAGAGCTCTGACTTGGAATACTTTATACCCTATCTTCGACCGAGATGGATTAGCCAGAAAGCCGCAGTTGGATTCTTTGTGAACCACTGGCGGCCAGAGGATCACACACTCATGAATATTGCGGTGACGAAACTGAACGAGCTCATTATATGAACCAGCTGGCCATTTATACTGGTACCACCAACAACAAAAAGTGTTACCGCAATTGATACTGCTTTAAGACAATATGAAATGATCCCTAAATGTAGCACAATAAAGATTTGCTTAGTAGAAAACGGGCTTTCATCAGAAATGTCACGTGGCGTTTGTTGCTTGTGAAAAGTTCTCTGTCTTGGGCGTAAAATCCACTTGGACCAGGTATGTACATGTAGTTAGTAGTGTGTGTATGGTGGCTAGATGCAGTTGGGCAACAGTTAATCATAACCTTGATTACCACGACAGTCTCTTATTCTCTCCGCCAAAAATTGGCTAATACTGAGAAGGATTTTCACAGGATAGCTTTCAGAATATATTAACAAAACTATTGTGTCTGTATCAGTCAAAGCTGCCCCAAACTAATAATACGTAGGGTATAACTTTATTTGATGTTCACTGTAGGATTGATTAGAATAAAGGTTTGGCTCTTTAGTGAAATAGTCTTTCCTTGTGGCCTATTTCTCCAGGCACCTCTGCAAGCTCGTAAGAAGAAGCTGGACGACTCCTACCGTTTACACCAGTTCCTACGAGATGTGGATGACGAGGAAGCCTGGATCCGAGAGAAGGAGCCCATCGTCAGCTCCACCAACCGGGGTCGGGACCTGATCGGCGTGCAGAACCTCATCAAGAAGAACCAGGGCCTCATGTCCGAGATCTCGGGCCATGAGCCTAGAATCACCTCAGTGTCCAAGATCGGTCGGGAGATGATCGACGAAGGTATGGATGTCATTTTAACAAGCTCAATGGTAACGTTGATAATGGAGGACGTCCTCAATATCAAGCTCAATGGTAATGTTGATGCCGGAAGACGTCCTCAATAACAAGCTCAATGGTAATGTTGATAATGGAGGACGTCCTCAATATCAAGCTCAATGGTAATGTTGATACTGGAAGACGTCTTCAATATCAAGCTCAATGGTAATGTTGATACTGGAAGACGTCCTCAATAACAAGCTCAATGGTAACGTTGATAATGGAGGACAAGCTCAATGGTAATGTTGATAACGGAGGACATCACAGTATTGATAGTGGTACCACTTTTTTGCAGAGGTACCGTATTAGTGCCTTGCTACAGGGTCATTCTATAAATGAGGGGTCCAATTTTGGTGTCCCTGTTACATCTGACATGTATAGGATTTTGCAATTCAGGACACATTCCTTAATGCCTTCTATCCCCAAGGGTGATTATGTAAAGCAAAGTACCTGCCAAACAAGTACAAAATAGTGTGACGTCAATTTTAATGATACTTGATGGGAAATTACACGAGTCGGGTGTAACAGAGACACCAAAACATGTCACACTTTTGGACCCCTAATTTATAGAATGACCCAACGGGCTTTTGAATGAAAATCCCAACTTTTTGAACTGTAGAATAAACATAAAGTCGAAAATTCAGCAAAGAACTCTGCAACGGTAATGAAGTTTTCTATGACAGAACCCCCCTCTGTGTAGTACTGTAGTCACAAATCAAGAATGAGGTCATTATCAGAGCCAGGCATTTCACATTGTGAGGACAGAAAAAGTTGCTCTACTAAAGTACGTTTATAAATATTTCCACACAGATAATACAACATTGGCAGAAAAAAACTAGTGTGTGTCATATTGTAAGCAAACAAAACATTTGTCAGGGTAGGCAGATGGGTTGAATGCGTAAGGCCTCACCCGTGACTCTCTTTGCCCCATAGAACACTTTGCCTCGGAGGAGATTGCCACCAAGGTGAACGGCATGGAGGAGAAGTGGCAGAACCTAAATGACAAGGCACACAAACGCAGGGAGGACCTGGATGACTCACTGGAGGCCCAGCAGTACTTCGCCGACGCCAACGAGGCAGAGTCCTGGATGAAGGAAAAGGAGCCCATCGTGTGCAGCGAGGATTACGGCAAGGATGAAGACACTGCAGAGGTAGGGGGTTAATCGGGGCTGTACAGTCTTACATTGGTTTTAATCCTCGTTATGTGACATGGCTTAACCCTTCTAGTACCACATTGTTTATTGGTTTATCTTTCCCAGTACCACATTCTTTGTTCAGTCAAGAACAACTCGAGCAAAAAAGTGACCAAAGATTTCACCCTCAAGAGTTGATTGAAATGGAAAATGTGTGCAAAGTGCGTTCCATAAACATTACTCTTTCATATGGTGTAAAAATGAGTCATAACGGCTAAAATAGCAAAGTTATGGCTTTTTCTCTTCTGGCCGACTTTACCAAACAGGAAACTTGTTTGTCACACGAACAAATGGTGCTCCAGACAAAAGACTGTGGAAGAAAACTTCGGATACAGTTTTCTCAAAATATTGTAATGGTGACACATGAAAGATCTGAAAGAAAAAGCTCCTTCCGTTGGTATGAGGATGAAGTATGGACAGCAACAAACACAAACACTAGAGTTGATTGAAACTTGGTGGGCATATCTGTATGGCTGCTTTGTGTGTAGTTTCCTTGTCGAGTAAACTTGACATTGGTAAGGAAAGGGTTAATGAAATATTTTTGGGTTGGTATCGCCCAACACAAGGTCAAAAGGCCTCTCAAGGTGTGGGCTACAAAAGACAAGAAAAGACAGAAATCACAGGGATAGAAGGTATCTATTCTTATTTCGTGAATAAATTTGAATTGTGAAAGATTATAGTTGGAAGGGAAGCAGGTTACAGGTAAGGAGTTCTAAAGAGAGGCAGTACGAGGGAAAAAACTTGAAGAGTATCTCACAGTACTAGCATTTGGATTTTAACATATTTACATAAAAACCCATTTTCTACATATTCCATTTTCTATGTGTATCAAAAATATTGTTTTGGTGGATTTTAGTTTCACACCGAGAGTATCATTTGCACAGTTTATTGACTTTGAGCAAAACAAGTAGTCATGACTCTAACAAGTTCAAAAGGTACATGGGCCAGGAATGAATGAGTGAATGAATGTTTAGTATGGTAAAGTGCACATTGTGTAAACATGTTTTTGGGCAACGAATGCTGGGTCAGACCACACTGACCGAAACGCTCAGCAAATCTCTCTGGTTCTTTCCAGAACCACACTACTCCTTTTAGAGTTGGTTATGTCACATGGTATAACCGCACAACCTCTCTCTATGCGAGTGTTGATATTAAAAAACTAATTGAGTATTATATTTTCTGCTTTGTACAGTCTTTGCTGAAGAAGCACGAGGCTTTGCAGTCTGACCTGAAGGCCTACCATTGGACTATTGAGAACTTGGCCAAACAGGCTGAAGAATGCAGAGTAAGTGTCTTACCTCCCCCTCAATTTGCTAATGCCTGAAACTTTTTTCTCACTTTTTATTTTGGCCATTTTTCTGAAGTGCCTGGCCGCCCTGTGTCCTACTGTTTTTTTACTTGCCAGATGTGGCTTGTTTCATGTTTGTTTTTTACTGTGTAAAGTGTAATATGTGTGGTCGTTTCAGTTGGCAACTTGGTCTGCATCTGAATGGTGTCGTTCATTGCATTTACACCCTGCATTGGTACACAGCGCCCGCTAGTGTTCACAGAAAATTGATTCGGCTGAGACCTTCATGGCCTTCGTGCGAAGCGTGCAAAAAATCGCAAAGCTAGGGAGTCCAAATAATTAGCGAACGAGGTTAACAATTTATATCGGCCGGGCCGGGCCCGGGGATGAGTGCAGCACAAGTTCTTGTCATCTAGATCTAGCATCGTAGAATTTCGAATATGGCAAGTTCTTGTCATCTAGATCTAGCATCGTAGAATTTCGAATATGGCACATGCGAGTCATCGCTCGATTTTCGCAATAAACTGGCTGATTTTATACTTTTTAAAAGAATAAATCAAAAATATTTGAAATTAATATGTATTTCCTGATACATATACAACATCTGATCCTATTTTCCCAGGAAAATCTAAATACATTGAATAAATTGTGTTTCCACGATTTTGCTTGCCCATGCACACCTTTCGTGTATAAGCGTATTGACTACACACGCAAAACATTGACGACGAATAATTTACGGCCCGTTCGTGATGACGGGTCACATTTTCTGCGTCAAAAGCAATGTGTGTATGGTATTAATATACACTTTTTGTCGAGCATATCATTGTCATATTATAAACTAGATGTGATTTTCATGAGAGATCATTTAACAGACACTGCAGTAACTGTGACCACAACCATAGATGAACCATTTGTTAGTATGTTTGTCTGTCTGTCTGTTGGGCGGGCTGTCTGTCTCTCTGACAGTGTCTGTTTGTTATTCTGTTTGTGTTTGTCTATCCTTCATTGTAAATGGTTTTCTGTATTTGTGTCTGTATTCCCAATATATGTGCCTTCCGTACTGTCTATCACACGCTGGATTTACCTCAAAACAATTTGCTCTTTAAGTATGGCAGATTCATAAAAATGCTCAGTCTTGTTTGCTATGGAAATCCAAAGTGTAGTGTCTTTAAATTAAATATCATTGCTTTCAATCAGTACTCTGCTTGCCTATGACATGTGTAGAATGAAATAATTCAGTAGTTTCCAGACACTAGCAGCATATGACAAGCTTTGTCTTGCCGTAAAATGTTTGCCCGACTAATGTGATGCTTCAAGTTTTTGCCAAAACTGTTATCTTAAAAAAATAATAAGCCAAAACAGTGCATGAAATGTAGAAATGTAGAATTATCCCTGTGTGTGTTCCAGTTTGTTTATTTTTTTTTGATTGATATCCCTTGTCCTCTGTCTAATCTCGGAACGTGACATTAATTTCCTTTTTGCCGTGGCTGTTCATGTTTTGCTTGGCCTTTCTCACAGTATGAGCCTCCCCGTTCGATGGTGAGCTTTTTAATCGGAAACGTAAGTAGGCGTCAGAGCATGGTGAATGTTTCCGCAAGAGAATTTAGAGCATTGGACTCAACCATATTCATCATCTTCAGCAGGGTTACACATTGCCATTTCCAAATTCCGCCATTGAAGAGTTTTCGGGTTTTGAAAATTTGAACGAAGATTTTCACCGAATCATAAAATTTCATTATGATCATCAGAATCAGTTTGACTCGTGAGGGTGTGGGAAAAAGGATTTGCATGACTAGACTGTATCAATATACATGTATATCAAACTACATAAATGCCATTTTGTGCATGGGGCTGTGCAGCAAGTATTCATGCGTGTGCATTATCGTTTGTCTTCTGCCGTTGCAAAATCGAAGTAGAAAAGTTTCATTCTGTGCTGCCCTGTGTACGAAATGGTATCAATCACTGTAAACATTCTTGTTTGCTTCAGGTGCATACAAAAATATTCATGAATGCAGCCTTTTGACATATTTTATAAAATATTACTTTGGTATATTTATTTTTAGTGAAGTTCCTCCGATACAGAGGGACATTTAAATTTGTCCAACTTGTCACACACTTGCATGGACTCGGTAATAAAAAGGCTGTTTGATTCTTGGCATTTGCATTTTGTTTTAATAAAAACCTGTTCACGTCATAAAAGGAATATTAACACATCGCGATAAATCATTTACGGGCAGTGTTTGTTCAAGTTGCAAAATATTGCAATAGCTCCATTGACTGCAAACTGAAAAAAAGATACCGAAGTGTTAAAATGGATTCATTATTTTTTTCACATAAAGAAGATTGGCATTGAGAAAATTCACATGTTTATTTGAACGGTTAAAAGTAACTTTAGTTTCAAGTGATTACATTTAAAACTGTCAAGAGAATTGCAAACACTTTTTTTTTTAATGTGTTTGCCCCGAACGAGGCTAAAAAGCCAGTCGAGGTATGGAGCTACAGGAAGAAAAGGAATAAGATACAAAAGGTGGGAATTAATATTCCTCTTGAAGCAGGAAAGATTGTAAGATTAAGGGAAACATGCACCAGGATTCCATAGAGATACAGAACGAGGGAAAAAGCTGTTGTCATAGCTTTTTGTTCTACATCTCGTGACAGCTGGAGTACATGCAGCAATAAATAAGAATCTTGTGCAGATCTTGGTTCAAATGAGTTTGATGCAGCCTCCGCAGAAGTGGGTCATTCAGTAGAGTACTTGTCATCCATGCTACATTGTTGCATGACAGTAGAACGAGATCATTGTACTGTAGGCATCTTGTTTTAGTGAAGTTTTAAAGCTATTTCAGCCATTTGGACCCCTTGTTAGGGCTGTCCCCAATATACCGAATATTTGAAAATTTGAATGTCAACCGAATATTTGAATACCTTTTTACCGGTTCGAATATTCAGAAAAATATATATGACTCTGATGCTATTTTAATAGAAAAGTTACGGCGCTTAGCAGTGTCAAATGCCACTTTTTGTCGACAGTAACTTTTTGTAGAGGGAGGTTTATTCCCGTCTGTAAAACCCTTGACACTTATAAAATAATTACTGCAAAAAGGCAGGCTTTAGTTTGGTTTCTTGTTATCAGAACGTTATATGTACCCGTATTTATCTTGATATCACAGGCACAGGCAAAAGTCGATCGGGCGGTCCATAATATCGATTGCCGCATGTAAAACACTACCGTGCTTTGCGTGCAACTTTTTACTAGTGCGGCATGCAGTTGCAGCTGACGCATGAAAAACTTGATCGGCGAGTATCGAATATTCGAATATTCTGTCAAACACAGTTTCGAATAATTATTCGAAAATGAACACCCCGAACCCCTGTTCAACTTTGGTTTATCATGAGTAACGAAGATTGTGTACTTTTGTGTCATTTTCATTCATGGATCCATATTGGTAGTTTTATGTATGCTTTGTTTCATTTTAATGGCTCGTTTGAAATATTTGTCAAATTTTGAATATGCGTGAAATGTGGCTGTATAAGCGTAGTGGAAACAAAATGAAGACTTGGTTATCAAAATCCACCGCGCCAAATGATTTATAACATGCAACCAAATACAGCATGTATTTTTTGTAAAGTTTGTTTTTACTTTTGATAGGATCAGCAGTTTTGTGTTTTGAAATTAAACATCTCCTGCATCATGTGCATGTTGGTTGTTTGTAGATAGTTTGAATAACTATTCATAACTGAATGCATGGTGCAAGCATGTTTGAGCCCATTGCAAGGGCTTCATTTTTGCCATTTCCAAAGTCTCATTTGAAATATTTTTTATCAAATATTTATCAAATTCCGAAAAGAGTCTGAAAAGATACATGTAGTAGAGACATGCAAGAAAGAAATGTATGCCTTCTAGAATGAAGCAAAAGATATTCCCTTGTGGATTGTTTGACAAAAGATATTCAAATTAAAGTAAAATTAATGGTTACAGGTATTTTTTTCTAGAGTGTAATTTTTTGTATTAGTGTTCATGTGAAAATAGTTTTGTCATTAAAAATTACCAAATATGGGGGCATGTTCATTAATCAGCCCTTTCATTGCAGTGCCACACTAAATCAGATTTAATGTTTATACTCAGAAATTTATCATTCAGGATGTTGTATGCCATGAAAAACATTTCCCACATTATTATTCCATTTGTAAATTAAATAACAATTCTACATGCTATATCACAACAAACATGTAATTTTGTGTTGATGCATATATATACATCTAAATTTTTTGAAATTGATAACATGTTCAAAAGAATCATGAACACAGATGATTTAAGAATTGGCAGGAAATTTGATGTGACCCTGAATCTCTTTAAAAACCATGCAGCAGAATTTGTCCCAGTACATGTAAATGAATTCTTTGACAAGTGTTTTGACAAGTGGTTTCATGCAGATTCCCATATGAGCCAGCTTACAAGGATGTTGACAATGGTCAAACCATAGTTCAAGCCGTGGTCAATCTAAATAATAGTCAATTATTCAAAACAAATCTGAGATGCAAAACGAGCATAACCTATTTTTTGACCCTGAATTTGTAACCCATAGCAACAAGAGGTTCCCATCAGTGATGAGGCGGGCAAGGAATGCGTCGTCGCTCTCTACGACTATACTGAGAAGAGCCCTCGAGAGGTGTCCATGAAGAAAGGAGATATTCTAGTCCTGCTGAACAGCAGCAACAAGGTAACTCTCACTCTCTCACTGTCCCTAGTGTCTGTTTGTCTGATTTTGCCTGAAGGATTTCTGAGCATCAAATGACAAGTCTTGATTCACGATGGTTAATTAAAGGTAGTGTACACGATTGGTAATCCTCAAATTGTTTTTTTAATGAATTATGAAATGCCTTACTAGACTAAGTTAATAGCAATCTCAATCATCCTGTGAAATGATAGCACCTGGTGTGCTGTGGTTTTTTAAAAAAATTGAAATTTATATCGTTTTCCAACGATTGTTGCGCGTAACAATCGTTGGAAATACTCTAGTTTCCTGACCTGATATTTCCCTGACATCTATAAGTTGCTTCGTTTTGTCTAAAGTATGGTCAGGGAGCTAGACCACTAGAACTGAATTTTTCTCTCTACACAGACTACATTTTTTCCCAGCATCTATGCACACAAAACTTTAAACAGGTCAGAGATACAGTATTTGCAAGCGCGCTATAAAAACTAACCGCCAAATTCATTTATTTCTCAAAATTACAGCAAAAGCCCATCCTGTATACTACATTTAAAGGCAATATACAACATTTGCAAATATCAAAAAACAAAACTACGTGAATTTTATGAAATACCTTGACTGTACGTAAATAATAGTCTCCAGCATCCTGTGAAATCAAGGCACATGGTGTGCTGCCATTTCCAAGAAAAGTGGATTTAAAAAAATCAATTTCCAGCGATGGTCAACCGTCCATCATTGGAAATACATGTAGTCTAGTTCCCCAACCTGACAGAATCCCTGACGTCTATAAATTGCTCTATTTTGTCTAAAGTAAGGTCAGGGAACCGGACTACAAGAACAGCATTTTTTTTTCTCTTTGATTTCCCAGCATGTAATGCGCATTTTATACAGGTCACTGTTACAGTAGTTGCTATAAAATACAACCCCCAAAATAAATTTATTTCTGAACAAAATTAGTAATTGCTAAAAAAAATATGAAATAAACAAGAAGATACTAATTTACTCTTAACTTGTACAAATTTCAAATAGTCCACTTCAAAACCTTTATGCTGAGAACCAGTTGTTCTTGGGAAAAAGCAGTACACGGCATTCAGAATCGATACTAGGGTTATCTGCATGTACTTAAGATCGGTTCGTGCGGTATCGATATTGCAGGACACTAACAAGTTTATAGATTAGAAATGTGAAGAAAAAGACGTACACATATAAACATTGGAATCACAATTTATAGCATGTACGTGATATGAACGTATATTTAGTTTGAAATTATTACATGAATCGATTACTAATAGCAGTTTTGAAATGCTTTGGGAGAGGTGAGTTGGTCTCATTGACGGTGAAAATTTGATAATTTCTCTGGAATCTGTTAAAGAATTATCCTCTGTTTAGATCTGGGCCCAGGAAAACCACGGTTGTTGTGTTGGCAATTAAAACGTTGCCAATCCTACCACTCCTGATCGTAACCCTTCTGCCAAGAGTGGCTTTTAAGCCTTGAATTCAGTGATTTCAATAAACTTTTTTTTTTCTAAAGCTGTGAACTTTTTGCTACAATGTCCTTAGCTACACTTGTCACAATGCATTCATGTGAACGATGCTTCAGATTTCCATAACTGCGCATGCGTTATCTGTATCCTTGAATGAATGGGTTTCAGACTACAGTTGAATTATTATTGCTTATCATTAGAGTGTGCATGCATAAGATATGCTCAGAATTTATGGAGATGCGTGCATTTTGTGTACACCGTGATGCCAAAGAGTCCAAGCCATGTCAGTCAAATCAGGAGAACATTTATTGGTGTTTATGTAAACAAAACTTTGCTGCTAGGGATCGGGTCATGCTATGGTCTCGGTGTCACTTTGTCTTGCTCTCTGTCTGTTTGCATATTTGTCCATTTATCTGTCTGTCTGCAACTTTGAGAATGAACTTGCTTAAGTTTGAATTGTTAGGCCAGCTAATTTTGTTGATTTGTTTGCAGATTTGTCAGTCTGGATTGTTTAAGCTGCAGTGGGTCAAAATGTTGTCATGGCATCGCGATGCATAGATTTGTTTTTATTTATTTATTTATGTATTTATATATTTATTTATTTATTTATTTATTTATTTATTTATTTATTTATTTATTTATTTATTTATTTATTTATTTATTTATTTATTTATTTATTTATTTATTTATTTATTTATTTATTTATTTATTTATTTATTTATTTATTTATTTATTTATTTATTTATTTATTTATTTATTTATTTATTTATTTATTCATTTATTTATTATTATTGTTATTATTATGTTTTTTTTGCTACAGGATTGGTGGAAGGTTGAGGTGAACGACCGTCAGGGTTTCGTCCCAGCAGCCTACGTCAAGAAGATTGATGCCGCCCAGAGCGCCTCCCAGGCCAACTTAGCCGAGGAAGATGGTAGCATCAAGGCTAGACAGACTCAAATTGAGAAACAGTAAGTCATCTGTCAAGTACTCAAATCTAACGATAGTAGCCCTACGTGTACCTTGGTGTCTCGTAATATCAGAATGGATAATTTATTTTATTTCATTTCATTAGCTGGTTTAAGATGAGTCAATTGAAATAACGTCCATTGTGGCCTGAAATTGAATTGAGGAAAGTTAAAATATAAATACAAATTTGAATGTAAAAACTAGTCTAAGACTTTAAAAAACAAAAAATAATAATAATTTTATGATCATGTGTGAAAAACTGTTTTTTACAAACGGAAAAGGGCATAAAAATATTTGCTTTACATGTATGTGACATGCTCACAGTCAATTATTGGACCAAATCTGTTTCTGATGTTTTACAACTTCATTGTAAGTACGTAATAACATTTCCACTGCTTCCAGTTGTAGTTAATTCTCAAAGCTGAGATTTTATTGAACATTTATACATGTCCACAGGTTCAGTATACAAATTAATACAAATGATGGATGCATAAACATTACAGACTTATGTGTTGACGAGTCTTGTCTCCCACTGCCTAGATACGATGACCTGCTGCAGAATGCCGACATCCGCAAGGACAAACTGGAGGAATCCTGCAAGCGTCACATGCTGCTCCGAGAGGCCAACGACCTGATGCAGTGGATTAAGGACAAGGTCAGATTGCAACCAAGAGCTTTTATATTACAAAGTTCACAAAAGATTTCGCTCAGCAAAATAGGGTTGCCAGCCAAAGAGACATCCAAGTTTGTTGCTCTTGGCTGGTACTCGGCTAAGTTTTGCTTTACAAAAAAATTTAACAAGCAGTATTTTCTGCTGAGCTGTTCTTTGCTACAGACCAATCCATGATTATAATAATAATACAGTAGAATGCCATTATAGCGAACATGATGGGATCTACAAAAAAATGTTCACTATAGTGCTCGTTCATTATAATAATAATAATAATAATAACCGGCATTTAAGAACGCTCAACATAGTAAACTATATCACAGCGCTTACAATATTATTACCCCTGCTCATCGGGCCCATTAATCATTCCTGAAGCCTTCTCAACTTCTCAAGATCATTAATAATCCTCATTATAGTGAATAATGGTATGTAATGAGCCAAAGAGGATGTTCGTAATAGTCTAATGTCCGGTATAGCGGTGTTTGTTATAGCCAAGTTCTACTGTAATAATAACTTCTTCTTAATGTAGCGTTTTACATTAAAAATCTAAAAACATTTTACAGAAGATCAAACTACATGTAAACCTAACAGTACACCAATTAATTAATTAATTGATTAAGATTAATACCTTTTAAAAAGAAATGTTTTAAGCTGCAATTCAAAAATTCCATATTCATTAATAATCCTCAAATAAACCGGAAGTCAGTTCCACAGATTAGGTGCATAAATGGGAAAAAATCACGATCACCGTATGCCTTGCTAGGCATTGAATGACATTTAGGATGATTAAGCTTAACGCCACAACTTTTTGTGCGACTATTGGACTCATGAACTGACTCAGCATGGTGGATAAGTTTTAAAATAACAAAGGATCTTAAATTTCATGAAGCCTCATCCCTTGGTGTATTGGCCAACCACATCAGTGACTACGCACAAAAAAGTCTGACAAAAGAATGACAAAGTGTATGGCATGCGTGATTACAGCATCCAGGATGGCATTGTAGATGCATGTATTGTTGGCCACGTGTGCAGGGCTTAATGCATAGGGCTTCCTTTGAACTTGGACAGTTGTTGTTGTTGCTAGTGTGGCCCACATAAAATATATACATCCCCGCAAGTCCCATATGGTAAATCGCCACAAAATGTTTTGGATCTCACAGGAAGCACTTGTGACTGCACAAGAGGTCGGAGAGGACTTGGAGCAAGTCCAGATACTGCAGAAGAAGTTTGACAACTTCCAGAAGGTGGGTACATCGAAATATAAGTGTCGTCCGTGTAGTGGGCGTTAAGTGTAGGTAAGAGCAGTAAAAAATTCATTTTGACAAATTGACCCCAACCTGCAGCAGGTATTTTGCCATTACCCCACTTGTAGCTATAAATTTATCCAACACCTATTGAAGTATGAAATCTGAATCCAATAGACCTTTGTCATGTGTCGTCATGGACCAAATGTGATCTGGAAGCACAAAATGAGCGGAAAGTCGTACTATGGTTTTCTGATCTACAAGAAGAAACAACAATTTTTCACTGAGAAGTACATTTTGGGAGTTTAACAAGTGTATATTTAATTTAATTTCTATCATATCCCAAAGCTTTTAAACTGAATTCAGGCTCAAAATATTTTGGGGGATGATTTCGTTTTTGAACTCGAGTTAAAGTGCGCACAGATCACAAACTTTGAGCTTCATTTTCTCAAAACAAGGGGTCAAGACTCTGACAACCCCAAAAGGTTGTATCGGGGGATAGGAATGATGTACCACAACACACAGTATATCAAATTATAGCTTCTGACCTGTACTTTTAGGAAATACCGTCATCTTGATTTTCAAATTTTGCAACTGTCCACCCATTTCGTGGGAACAGGTCACAAATAGTGTAGTGATTCTATAATAAAGTGCTTATTCAAACCAGTCAAGTGGTCCTTGTGCACACGTGTGGTTTAACTCCTTGCCACCGGTTGCCCCAAATACGTGCACATTGAAAACTGCCACCAGGCCGGTTGACTTCTATTTGTGCCAATCTCTGCAGTTCAATCCATTATTGGGGTATTGTGTACGTTATGCTTGGCTGCACAAGCCTCTTGTTTCCGTTTTGCTTGGCTGCACAAGCCGGCATGGTGCCCCGGCGCTCCCATATGAAATCCGGGGTCAAGGGGTTAACCTGCTCCAGCAGATACATGTAGGATGATCAGACTAAGGTGGTCCACAGTTTGTTTACATTTCACGGTATCCAATCACATGGGGGAAAAAGGTCTATCGGTGCCAAACGCTATAACAAAAGATCTTTTGTTTTCTGCTCCAATCAACACGATCCAACAAAATAATAGTTTTTTGATTCAGCAGGGTTAGGTTTAATGACATCAGGAGTAAGCGAATTGACAGTTTCTGTTGATTTGCATCAAGCCTGTGCAGGGTTTGATATTTCTTATAACAGTCCTGAATCCTCCATATGATTTTCCACACACCGTAGAGAGTTAGGGTTAATCCTGTAGATGAGTGGATCTTTACTCGTTTACTCGCACAAAGTTCAGATACTTGTTAAATCACCTGTGATAGTATTGCTAATTCCTTTTTCTTGATATCCTCTTTTTTTCAGGATCTTTCTGCCAATGAGAGTCGCCTTGATGAAATCAATGACCAGTCTAAGGAACTGCAGATTGATCAGACCCCTGAGGATGAGGTTGTCCGTCGGCGTGTCTATGTAAGCCCATCTATTGATCATCGGCAACCTTTATCGACAATTGTCTTATTGTCTGTAGTTGTGAGCTGCATACTTTATTTACCCACCAAAGTTGATGTTGATTTGCTTGAGGGTATATAAGATTCCTGACCAAGGGCGCGTTTTTCTTGCGAACGATTGCACCAACATTTGTTACGACTTCCAACAGTGCCATTAAAACTTGTGTGCTAGTTTTAATATGTAATGGTATGATTTTCAGTTTGCTCGTGTACAAAACGTAGGAGTATTTTTTGTAGAAAACCAGGTTCATGAATTAACACTCGGAGTTTTGAAAGTGATTTTTACCATGTGCCTTAAAATGTGTGGACACTATTTACTATGGGAAAATGAGTTGAATGGTACTTAGTGAAACCTGGGAATTGTAGTGTTGCAGGGTAAGTTGATGTTACTAATTAGCCCCATTAGCCAATTTAGACACATCAAGCCTTGTAACTTGATAGAGACGTAGATATACACAAAACAACCAAATTATTGGGGAAAAATGCCAACATTTCTAGCAGTTTCTTCATTGCCGGAAACCCTTCGTCAAGTAATGATGTTCTGTTCTTTCCACCTCAGGAGTTAAATGAACGCTGGAAGGCACTGCAGAGGCTGACCGAGGAGCGAAGCCAGAGCCTTGGCACAGCCCACGAGGTCCAGCGCTTCTTCAGGTAAGGAAGCCGTTTCAAAGCTTCACGTTGAACAAGTTGTGGGGATGGCACTTGTTTTCTGTTATTTTACAAATCCCCACTGTAAATTCAATATTGGGTGTTGCCCTTCACCGACGTATTTTATAAAACCCAATATTGAATTTACATCATCCTATAAATTAATAGATGTTAAAAAGATGTCATGGTGTGGTTCAATTCAGCGCTGACAACAGAAAATAATTCACAAAGTTAATAATGTAGAAAATTTAGAGCATAGTATCATATCTTCTGATAGAGGTTAAATGAAGCATGTCAACAATGGGAAAAAGAAGCCTATATTTTTAGGAAGGGTAAAAAAAAATACAGTACTGAGAGACAGGTTGTTGTTCAAACTAATGTAAAATAGGGCACTGGCTGTCCCTGTACATGTAAAACTTACTCCTGTGCATTGTTGGACCGAGCTTTAGCACTTTCCCTCTAGATAGACATTTTGTAGTTGGGACCACTTACAGTTGTACTTCAAATCAATCAAAAGGGAACCGACAAAATATTGTACATTTTTTTAGTTAACAAAACAGTTGGCAAGAGCGGGACTTGAACCTGCCACACATGGAACACTGTTACTGGCACTCTACATGCTGAGCTACGTTACCCAATATTGGCAGTTTCCCAGTTTCGTCAGTATCTTTGTTCACTTGTATTAACAGGTTCTTTAAGAATGGCAACATTTTGAGATCTGAATTTGACAGATTTCTTTCAAAAGTTATATGTCCGACAACAATTTATGATACTTGACACTTTTACCAGCAACATTTGAGATACAAATCGTAAAATAAATCACAAGCTTTATAGATAAAAGTTTTTCTTGTAACGGTGAAAACTACTTTCAATCACAGGGATGCTGATGAGACCAATGATTGGATCAATGATAAGAACAAGTCTTTGAACACGGAGAACCTTGGCCATGACCTGCACAGTGTACAGGCACTGCAGCGCAAGCACCAGGGGCTGGAGCGAGACCTCAATGCCCTAGGAAGCCAGGTAGGAACCGACTAGCAAATCCCAGTCTCCCATTCAGCCAAAGACACAGGGACTTTAGAATTATTTGAAATTTTCACTGGACTGTTTATGATTTGGTACATTTATGAGGCTTTCAAATGCTTTTCAAATACTGCGAAATTTAAATATGCCAAGAAACGCCCTGAGATGAATGAAGTGATACTTGACTTGTCGACCGTGACATATAAAAATGGTCTATTTGGTGCAAGTCACTTGGTGACACGCTGTATAGACGACTTTCACATGAACGAAAATAGCACCTATCTGCCTACTACTGGTTTGAAAATGAGGCTCAGTACTAAATAAACAACCTATATCGCGTTCATTCGTGGGCAATTTACACACCGTGTAATCTTTTGAATTTTGAAAAGTCGCTGATCGAATCGTACAAAAACAATCTAATGCAGGTAAGTTTGAGAATCATTGTCCTGTGAAATAGTTGAACATCATGCCGATTAAGAATGAATTTTGACGATTTTTGTCGCGATGAACTGATACCACTTGACCATGCTGACCATGCGCTAGGCTGTCATTTGCCGTGATTTATGCATGCACGAATGGATTTGTTGAATAGCACTGTTTGTTTAGCACTGAGAGCCTCACTTTCAACCAGCGCAGATTGGGCTGATGTGAAATTCATTTATTATGCAGTTTCCCAGATAGAGAACAGTTGCAGTTCATTCGGTCTGGTCATGAGCAGCATAATGAGTCATATAAGGAAGAACTTAATCCATGTTCCTTGTAACAGGGTCAGTGCTACGAAAAATTGGTTCATTTACCGGTTGACATACAATTCCATTTCTCACAACAATCCCAATGTTGACATTTTTAGCCAGTCCTCAGTTAGGCAAGCTTTACAGAGGCCCAACTCTCCTCAGTAATCTGGGTCTGTTTCGTGGGAATAAAGACTTCAGGTCCAAAGTGTGCTTGTTTTATCTGATTTAGTCCCATAGTTTTAACGACCAAATGCTTTATCTTGTGCTATGTTTTTTATATATTTCAGTGTTTATATGTAAGTGTTTTAAATGTGTATATAATTTATATCCATCCATTCAGGCACTTGCACCTTGGGAGGTTAAACGGGGAAAAAGAGACTTTATAAATGTTAGTGTATTATTTAACTTGTTTTTATCCTTGTGTAGGTGAACAAACTTGATGAGACTGCAACCAGACTGATCCAGACTCACCCAGACCAGGCTGAGCCGATCACTGAGAAATGCCAGGAGATCGACGCTGCCTGGAACAACCTACAGCAGAGGGTAAGGACACAGGCACATGGGTGCCATGGAGTGAGTTTGTCTCCGCCAGAACCTATGACTCTTGTTTGGTGACGCACCCTGTATTCACACCATGCTTTTAATTTTCACCGGAAAAGAGATCTCTCATTTTTACATCTCCAAATGTTGCTAATGGCTGATTTCAGGGTTCCCACAGTTGTGGAAAATCCTGGAATTTAAAGCTATCATGGAAAGGTCGTGGAATTTTGCACAACCCACATGATGATGCATAATATTTGGCTAGTTTGCATTCCAGTTTACTATTCCTTAATCCCTTGCGTACGGATGACGCCACATGGCGCAAAAACAACAGTGCCACCAGGCCAGATGACGCCATTGACCTCTGTTTGTGCAGTTTCAATCCATTGTTGGATTAAACAGTGCCACCAGGCCAGATGACGCCATTGGCTGCTGTTTGTGCAGTTTCAATCCATTGTTGGATTATTGTGTGTTACGCTTGACTGCACAAACACATTGTGGCCGTTTCGCTTGGCTGCCAGAGCCGCCGCGGCACCCCGACGTCTCCCGTAAAAAAACGTACTCAAGGGGTTAAAGATGCATGATACCCTTTTACTTGCATGATCAATGCAACATTCTGATGCTCTTGTGGTGCTCAGTGGTCTTGTGTCAAACTGGAAGTCCGAATAGACCTTTGTTTTCACTGTAATGGCAGGTAAGTGTGTTGTAAATAGACTCCTAAGATGTGAAAAACAGCATAAGAATTGGTCATGGAAAACCTTAATTTTGTCCTGGAAAGTCATGGAAAAGTTGTGAAATTTCTGTGGGAACCGTGTGATTTATTGATTGGACTGTGTGGACAGTCAGAATTTGGGCAATAACCCGACCTTGTACATTAAAAGGCATTATTTGTATCTCTTTGTATATAGATTAAAGAATACAATCTAATACAATGAAATGCTATGTAAATCTAATTATGCAACTTATGTGCATCGATGTTGCGTCCGAAACCATCAGATTTTGCCGGCAACTGGTGACCCAGAGGGGAAGTTACATCAATTTTAGTAACACGATTCCAATTTCTGCCTGAAAACAGAGATCCGCATTAATTGATTGATAATGTTCTTTCCCGTCTGCAGGCCAATGACCGCAAGAACAAGCTGACGGACTCCTACGACCTGCAGCGGTTCCTGAGCGACTACCGGGACCTGATGTCCTGGATCAGCAGCATGAAGAGCCTGGTGTGCAGCGACGAGCTAGCCAAGGATGTCACCAGCGCCGAGGCACTGCTGGAACGCCACCAGGTAAACGGATGCTTGCCATATTTTGATTGGCAGATTTCACATACAGAAATAAAGCTAAATAAAGTCATCAGCATTGTGTGCCATGGGCAATTCCTCGGCAATAGGGACAAAACTAAAAAATATTTAAATACTTCGATATGTTTTTTGGATAAGTTTAGATTGCATTCTGCATATATGTTGTGGATAACAAATCTCTTTTTTACTAAATTAACTCTCAATGTTTTTTAAAATAATACTTTTTGAACATAGGACCTTTTGAGCGATTGCTCCAATTTAAGTGACATAAGTGACATTAATTTTCAAAGTGAACAAAGAAAACTTGAAGGAGCGGGATTCGAACCTGCGACCTCTGGAATACCGGAGCCGGTGCTCTACCAACTGAGCTATCTTGCCCTATGTTGGCGGTCTCCCAAATTGTCAGTATCTTTGTTCGGGTGGGCGCTAGTCAGAAGTCAAACCCATAATGCTAATTTACATGTTAAGCTCTGACTCCTATGCGTTTACAAAGACGGGTGCTTTTGAAGTGAGTTCAACCAGTTTAGAAGACAATTGGTGTTAACAGTACCCTTAAATACACCAAGTCCTGTTTCAGTAACGTTAGTGACGACTGAATGTTCAGAAAACATTGGTAGGCCTCGCCACCATTTGTGTCCCAACAGTTTCCCTTAGATTGGTCAATTGGCTTTGAAGCTGTGAGGGATGAAAATCACATGACCGTCTATAAGTGCAAAGTTAGTGACGGTGGAATTGCCCTCATACATTTTTCCTGGGTAGTAATTTTCAATTATCTGGACGTTAACAGGAACTGCATTCTGAGATCGAGGCCCGTGCCGGCTCCTTCCAGAACTTCGAAGCCTTCGGCAAGCAGCTTCTGCAGAACCAGCACTACGCCAGTCCAGACATCCAGGAGAAACTAGACATACTTCAAAAGGAGAGGGAGACACTGGACACGTGAGTTGATCCCGCTCATTTATGAGTGTGTGGGATTTGGAGGCCAGCTATGTGTCGAGTATACTTAAATTGGACATTCAAACTGCACTGCTTGGCCTTTGGAATTGAGTTATTGTAGAAGTGCTTATTAGCCCCTTGCGTACGGATGACGCCAAATGGCGCCAAAAAAAAACAGTGCCACCAGGCCGGATGATGCCTACAGATGCTATTTGTGCAGTTTCAATCCATTGTTGGATTATTGTGTATTTTACGCCCGACTGCAGAAGCACATTGTGTCCGTTTCGCTTGGCTGCAAAAGCCGACGCGACACCCGGCGCCTCTTGTAAATAACCGTACTCAAGGGGTTAAAATGTACCTTTAAAACTAAAAATGATTATTGTTATGTATCACTTGAACTAAGTTGTCTTTTATTTGACCAGTACATTATTTTTTTCCCACATGTGTGGATATATTGCCATGCGCATAGCACCTTAAAATGTTCAGTTTCCCGAGTGTTTTTAAAGGATATTTGATATTTTTTCTTGGATTTGACTTGGTTTACGTCAGATATTGACATACGTGTTTCTGTTAGCAGTATTATAAATTGGTGAAAAGAACACTTTGAGTATACTTTAATTTTAGAACCAGCAATGCATCAACCCCCACAAATTGTCTTCCCACAGAGAATGGACCAACCGTCGTGTCAAGCTTGATCAATGCCTGGAGTTGCAGGTAGGGGAATTGTCATTCGTTTTATACATCGGATTTATTTATCCCAGCTCATCCCTGAGTATCTCCTGTTATGTAGTCAAATTGTCTTATAGGTCCCACGAAATGGAAATTTTAAATCACATTTAACCATTGGTTTGCCATTCTGAAGGTGTTTATACTTGAAGCAATCTCTTGGATTTTATGCTAATGTGAATTTACATAATCATGAGCACAGGAGTGACATCACACAAGAAGGAAGCTTCAGTATAATAGATGTGCATAAAAAATTGAAGGATTTTGCCCTTTTTCCTGTGGTAAAGTTTCTAAATGTTTGTGCTTTGAGTGATTAGAAGCCAGTCAGTAAACAAACGTACACTACTACAATAAGTCAAATTTTGACTTGGTTTTGTTGTCGTATAAGTTTCTGAAATGTTTAGTTTCTGCAATGTCCTCCCACGTCAGGAAATAGCTTAATTATTTGGAATGGTGAAAAATAAAACTTTATCCTTAGGGCACAAAAAAAATTGTGTTGCCCTTAAATGGGAAAAATTGGGATGTAGGGTGGGTTGGTTTTTTTTTTTTTTTACAGTCGTTTAAGTCTGGAGGCAAAAAGTAAGCTTACTTAAAAGTGGGATTTACTGTGAAATGCACGAATGTGCTGTCGTAGCTGTATTTAAAGACAGTTATTTTAATAAAACTTGTGAGATTTTGAAAATTTCTTTAAAAAACCCCCCGAAATCTGACCTGACTTTTGTGACTTTTAGGGTCGGTCGCAGAGGAAAACACATTTGTTTTTTTTTGTTTTTTTTGGGGGGGGCCTTATTTCAAGTCCAAAGGGGAATTCTCTTATAATTACACCATTCAAAAGCATTGCTATTTGTGCAAAATATGTCATTTTTCATATTTGTTGACCTTTGAACTTGACTGCACTGAAATCTTGCCCTGCTTCCAATCCGCAGCTGTTCCTGCGTGACTGTGAGCAGGCTGAGGCCTGGATGGCATCCCGCGAGGCCTTCCTAGCCAGTGAGGACATCACAGGCTCCCTGGATGGTGTGGAGGCCCTGATCAAGAAGCACGAGGACTTTGACAAGGCCATCAGTGCCCAGGAGCAGAAGATCAACACGCTGCAGTCCTTTGCCGACCAGCTGATCAATGCTGATCATTACGATTCGCCTTTCATTGCCGATAAGAGGGACCAGGTTATCGAGAGGTATGCCACAGCTCTAAATTGCTGCTTACTGCTTAATACTACTTTTTCCTACTTTTTTGTTCAACTTAACAAAAAATGAAATCTCATTGATTATTTGTCATAACTGTTACACACTGTCATATGAAAAATCACACGATGAAGAGCTTAGTTGAGGATGGAGCACAAGTGTTGTGAGTACAGAACAGGCCAAATGAGGCTTGTGATGCTGTGAACGTGGGTGGACGGACATCAACAAAAGCTACTTCTGAAATCCCACAAAAGTCCTGATTTATCCCTTTATCCAAATTTTGCCCTCCACAGTCCTGCTTTTGTCCTTTTTAAAAAACTTTGACCCTACTCTTCTCCCTTTTTCACCTGGGTCCTGCTTTGAAAGCCTGTTGTACTCTTAACATTTCTCCAGATGGAACTCGCTGAAGGCGGCCCTGATCGAGAAGCGTTCCAAGCTGGGCGAGTCCCACACCCTGCAGCAGTTCAGCCGGGATGCGGACGAGGTGGAGGCTTGGATTACTGAGAAGTACCAGGTGGCTACTGACAAGTCCTACATGGATGCCACCAATATCCAGAGCAAGCACCAGAAACACCAGGCCTTTGAGGCCGAGGTAGCGGCCAATGCTGAACGCATCCAGGCCGTAATGGCCGTCGGACAAAGTGAGTCGACTCCATTACTACAATTAACCTAACACCATTTTGCAAGGTTTTTATTTTAGGGAAGTCGCCTAGTACAAGGCTAAAAGCCACTCGGGTCAAGGGCTACAACGGAGGTAGTGGGGTTGGCCACATTTTAGGTTGCCAGCCCTACCACCCTTACGATTTTCGTGGGTCCAGATCTAAATAGAGGATAAATATTCAATAGATACCAAAGAAATTATCCCAATTTTCAGACCTATAGACCCAGGCATGTTAACTTCCATCAGTGGTGAGACTGACTTACCTCCCATCTTTAAAACGTCCCCCCAGACAGCTTTGAGCACAACACTTGAGTGTGATACATGATATGCAGTTGTAATATCTGTATGCATTATGAACATATTGCATGCCCACGCACAAGGCCGTGTATTGAACTTGTCTTAGATTTCTGAGATTTCTTGAAGGAAATAGCATACCTTGCGTGCATAATTTATCTGAGCTGGCAGAAGAATGGATGTTTATTTTGTCAAGATAATGACATTTTTGGTCTACACTATTTGCCATATCTTGCACCTAATTATGGCAAAGGGATGGAACTAGTAAGCAGCAATTTAAAAAAGAGAAATGTTTTGGATAAAAAAAAAATGGGATTGACAGGAAAATGTCACTCATTCTTGAGCATCACTGACCACGGCACAAGGGAAATCATTTCTAAGGATTATTTATACTTCCATGCAATATCTAATGCACATCAAGTGTAGTCATTTGTGACTTTGACTTAACTTTTCTATGCTACCTTTTAAGTTATTACCCATAAAGGTTCAAAACAAAGCCAGCATCAAAAAAATAAATAAACAAATTCCCAAAAGAAAGTACGATGTGGCATGTGGGGTTGCATATGCATGTCAATGGTAAAAATAACTACGAGCAATGTGCATTTGGCGTGTATGTGATGCATTTTTTGTTCGATCTTTGAGGAAAGCCTGTGATACAAATTATATTAAGTAACCTGTGCATTGTGGTTTGACAAATGCCGCTAGCGTGTATTCCATGAGAGCACAGGCATACAGTACATTACATTTGAAAGTTAAGTTAACCTCGGAATGGGAATTTCTCTTCACACATTTTCATTTTAGAAAATGTGTGCAGATTGGAAAACATTTTCAAGCCTTTTCACACAAATGGACAAATATTTTCAAGCCTTTTCTCAAAAGTGTGAAGAAAAAAAATGTCCATGCGAAAATTGAATGTTGAATGCGAAATGCGAATGTGAATTCTTTTCACAAAAATTTCCCATTCCCATTCACAGTGTTAATTTTCAATTGCAGTGTACTGTACACCAAAACTCCTTTGTATTGATGTACTCCCGGTTTCATAAATATCAAATATTTTCCTCTGACTTCCCCCTATTCCCCAACCAGGACTGATAGACAACCGCCAGTGCGTTGGCAGCGAGGATGCAGTCCAGTCCCGCATCGTCGGTATCGGCGAGCAGTGGGAGCTGCTGGTCACCAAGTCCCAACAGAAGAGCGAGAAACTTAAGGAGGCTAACAAGCAGCAGACCTTCCACATCAGCATCAAGGACATTGACTTTTGGCTCAGTGAGGTAATGTATTTGTGACCCGCTCTACAAAAATAGGGTATTATGTCGCACTACGTGAAAACACACACAGGGCTGTTCTATGTGAAAAGGACGAACAAATAAGTGATTTTTTTGTTTTTGGCTTGTTGGCTTCTACTTTGATAATTTATTTTCAGAAATATTAATATTGATGAATAAAGAGGAAAAACAAATGTCAATAGAAATTACTTCCATCTCATTTCTTTGCACTTTTTTGTGTTTAAAGGGCTATATCTCCAAACGCACTTCCGTTAAATATCAGTTTACAAATGTCAAGATATCTCGAGAACACAAAATGCCGCACAGGGGTCAAACCTACACCAAATTAGAGCTTGGGATGTGACAAATTCAACCATGAGAATAACTCATTTTGTGACATAATACCCATTTTTGTTGTAGAGCCGGTCACATTAGCATGGTTCCCACTTCAGCTCTTTCATTGAAGTAGCTAGCTCGGGAAGAATGCCATGATATGACATTCTTGTTTTTGAAGGTCCTCGAAGAAAACATTTAAAATCAAGTTTTAAAAATGGTAGACACTGCCGTCTGACTCGGTCAGATAATAGTCAGAAGATGAGAGCGACTGGGTTGGGCCTTTCATTGTCGCACCTAGCTCTAGAGGGATGCCAATCGTGCCATGATGTTACACTTGATTGTGTATATCCGCAAAATAAATATGCAAAATCAAGGTAGGAAATCCCAAAAACTTTCTTCAAATATTCTATAATCCTTGTTTCATGTTGGATGGAAATTTACAAAATTTCACAAAGGTTGAAATTTAAAAACTCAAAGTCATCCATAAATGATAGGGAGTTTTGACGGTAGTGCACTGCACTGGCATCATGCCAACTTGGCCTACTTCTTGATGCCAGTATAGTTGGCTCTTGCTCCACAACCATGAGCTAGTAATTTCTTCTGTGTACTTTTGGGATGTATTTTAAATTTAAATCCAATAGGTAACACGGAGATGACTCCAAAAATATTCATGAGGATAAAAATCTAACTTAACCTTGATTTCGAACATCTATTGATTTTTGTACTGAACTCCGTGTCCACCACATTAATCCCAATTCCTTTGGGCAGTTTTGCTTGGAAACTTTCGGAATTTGCCGAAATTCAGCTTTTGATTTTTCTCTTGTCTCTTGTCAGATTGAAGCCGCGCTGTCGTCGGATGACATAGGTCGTGACCTGACCTCGGTGCAATATCTTCTGAAGAAGCACCTGCTACTGGAGGATGACATTGCTGCCCATGAGGTAAGAACATCGGTGCTTTGATGCCGTTTTATTAACCTCTCGAAGAGATACTCTTGGGCAAGTTTGTACAAGACGTAAGGTGAATGATAGTGGGACTAACTTACACCAAACCTTGTATTTAAAAGCCCACGATTCGTTGGACTAGTCTAATTGACAATTTAGAACTGGCCTGTCGAGGTTGGTCATATCACTGGTACACAGTAGCCGCTGGTATCACAATGTACAGCAGGGAGCCAGAATCTTAAGGTTTCTTAGTGACATTTAACCACAGTTCGGCGACAGATTGTTCGCACTTAGATGTGAGTGGGTAAGTGCAAGGTATGCCACGAATCAACAAGTGGTTAAAAAATAATCATTGATTGAATTTGTTCCTTACTGTTGGCTTAGGTGACCCAATACCTAAACCCAATAGGTATTTGGCTAGAAATCTTTTAAAATCTACCAAAATCCAACGCTTTTTGTAGCACACCAAAGGCTGGCAGTACCAAATCCGCCAAAGTCTGCCAGTTGCACATTGTGGAGCAATACTTCCCTTCTTTCTGTAGTCTTTCACAAAATGCAAATCCCTTTTGGCCTTGTGTTGGGCGATAGCCATAAAACAATACTGAATCCATGAAAACCCATCAAGCCTGTGTATGATTTTGTCTGGCTCAGTGCTCGTGGCTTATCTGACTTTGGCAAGGGATCAGTTTGTTATGTTGATGCTGGTAAATCTGATATACCAAAATACTTAACCCATCAGAATCAGGCAACACTAGAGGCCAATTTCATTGAGCTGTTAAGCACAAAAAAATTGCTTACTGCATGTCTTGCTTAGTAAAACAAAACAGGTTACCAGCCAAAACTCCTTGTGATTTTCACGCCGAGTAAACAACTGAATACCAGTCACAGGCAGTTTACATCTCATGACAAGTTGGTTGGTAACCCTGTTTTTACCACGGAAAGCTTGTCATGCTTAACCATTTTTTTTCTGCTTAGCAGCTCATGAAAGTGGACCGAGGTATTACATTTTGGATGAACTAAAGTCGTTAGGATAAACCTTGCAAAATAACACCGTTTTCATATAAAGGTATTAGGGGATCATTTCATATTGCCTGGAAGCGGTATCAATTGCCGTCACACTGGTTTTTATTTTTACAGTACCAGCATTAATGCACAGCTGGGGCTTTAAGGAGCTCCAAGCTCTAGTTTTGACCCCATGATTATTCAGTTATTCATGCCGCCTGGCTTTGCATTCATCAGGTAGGTTTGACGTACGGAATGCGGCGCCGCAAGAGAAACAGTGGTACTGCACTCGATACCGCACCTGGACAATATGAACAGTTCCTAATCTATCCTGTCCTGTTCTTTTTACCTTTGCAGGATCGTATCAAGGACCTGAATGCCCAAGCAGATGCCTTCATTGAAGCCGGTCACTTTGACCCGCAGGAAATCAAAGACAAGAAGGAGAACATCAACATTCGCTATGAAAAGTAAGTAATGTCACTGTGGCAAAAGCCACCGTATGCCAAGTTTAGAATGGTTGAAATATGTGACCGGCTCTGGCAAAACCCGACGCTTCTCAGCATTTCCCGTTACGCGGTATGGGCCCGCAACTTTAATAAAAATGGCATCAGTGATACCAAAAGCCCAATATTGAAATTTGTGACCAGCTCTAGCAAAACCCAACACTTGGGGTGAAATTTCAATATTGGGGTTTTCGTATCACTGATGCCATTTTTTTACATTATGCGCGCCCATACCGCGTAATGGGAAATGCCAAGAAGCGTCGGGTTTTGCCAGAGCCGGTCACATATGGTACCACATTTTGTTTGGCCGGCTGAGACTGAAAGATATTGTGGAGGCTTTGTAAGATTTTTGTTGTTGCTTCTGCACACCTAAACACCCATTCTGTCCAGCTGTTATTAATTGGGTGCTGGTATGCCAACATGGGCTTGTGTACCCAAGTGTAACGCAAACAATTCATTGAGTACGCGCACGAATGCAACTGTAGATGACAACCGGCCAGGTGGTCTTTTTTTAAACCACGGCTATCTCTGTCCTCCATATTCAATGATTTATGCCCAATTTCCATAGTCTTGCAGTGAACACAGACAGCAGGCAAGATTTCAAGCCGTCTAGGGCAGAAACGGTCTTGATGTAATTTTACCACAAAAAAACCGAAAGCAAATTCATATCCGTCCTGGTGAATGTTTCAAGAAAAATGGTGCTGGCTATGAAAAACATTTTCATGCTAAATTGACGCAATCGAAGAGGGAGCCAGTGGCACGGTACATGTAGTTCAACTAGAGTTCGTGTTTCTATGTTATTGTGCAGGGCAGGATACCAACCAATGGTTAACCATTGTTGATCAAATTTTCCCTTAAATTATAATACACTTCAGGTGATTGTTCCGCCTTTGGCGAGATGTGTTGTTGCCAGCCATTGGTTTGTTTGTTGGTCTCTCTCTTTGTTTCTGTAGATACTTAACTTATTCTCACTTGATCCCACAGGGTGATTGAGCTGACCACCTTGCGTCGTGAGAAGCTGAATGAGTCCCACCGCGTACATCAGTTCTTCCGAGACATTGATGATGAGGAGGCGTGGATCAAGTAAGAAGTCTTGGAAGAATGTCCAGTTCTTCCTTTCAATACAAACTTGTGTAATTTGCCCCATTGATAGTTTTTCGCATCTTACATTTCATCACTATTTCATCAGAGGCATTGACAGGATCATTGAACATACACCCTTTTGGTTGAAAAACAAATATTTGCAAACACAAATCCCACAAATCCCAAATCTTACATGATAGATGTGTTGATCTCTTCTTTGCAAGTCCCAGACTAGTCTTGGGCCCAAGACCCTTGTGTTGTTATTTCGGCGCCCGCGCACCAGATTCACTAACGTTGTGTCTTCTCGAAATCCCGGCTTCGTGTGCGTTCTGGCCTCACGCATGCGTAGTTTACAAAATGCAGCTAGATCCACAGCCGTGTTTGCCAAACGTGCATGATTTTGGATCGCCACAAGGGTCTTGGATACATGTAAGTTGGCAGGCAATTCTAAACTTTTTCTTTACTTTTTGACAATTCTCCCTTGCTTTTCCGAGGGATCCAATCAGCGACAGAGTTTGAGCCTTATCATAAATTATTCATTACACGTCGTTTGGGACGCGACGCGTGTACATGTTGCGTGTAATGCACAACCCTCGGGTTTGCACGTATTTGCATAACCGTCCATTATCATGTGATATGAATACTGCATATAGTTACCATAGTCTGGTCGCGCCCCCGAAATGCCAACTTATGCAAAACGTTACTACAGATCCAAAATCTGATCGCACTGACAAAAGTACAATAGTAATGTCTTGGAACCAAGACTAGTCCCAGACATGTACACGTGGTGTATTTGGTGGTATTGTCAAGTTACCAGTATTTCTCATTCAATCCTGGTCCTCTTAAAAATGAAAAGTGCAGGGTTGAGATTTCTCCGGATTTTTTCCTGATTTCAGGATTTTTTGTGAGACGTCTTCCAGTTTTCGGAAGATTTTTTGGTCCTTAAATTGCTTTTATCATTTCAAAATGACCTCTGCAACCTGAAACGGTATTTGTTTTCTCTTCATTCTAATGACCCTATGTTTGTCAACTTTGAACCGCATCTTTTGGTAGCAAATGCAGTTTTCTTTATGCATTTTTTTTAGCAACGCCATACAAATCGAATGCCTCCAAGTGTTTCGTGGATTTTTCGTTTTCCTCAAATCTCACCCTTTCAGTTGTCTGCTGCTTCTCATTTGCATTGTCACTTGGAAACACGAATCGACTTGTAATGCAGTGAAGAAATCCCATATTGCAGTACTGTTTTCATCATGCAAATTATTACTTATTTGCTTGAACTTGCAATGACTTTTTGTTTCACTCTACAGAGAGAAGAAGTTGCTTACTAGTTCTGACGATTATGGCCGTGAGCTGACCGGAGTTCAGAACCTGCGCAAGAAGCACAAACGTCTGGAGGCGGAGATTCACAGCCACGAACCAGCCATCAAGGTATGCAAACTATTGGCTCGTTGTCATGCTGGTCATAAAGAAATTTGTATCAACATATTTACTCCATTGTGAATATTTGAAAGGCCTGAGGAAATTCCACATAGGGTTCTTCCCATGAATAATTTTCCTACTGAAACTCATTTATCTTGTCATTTTTTTGACATACCAGGGCAGTTTGCCCTTAATCCAAGCACAAGATAATTCAGTTATTCCTGAGGAAACCAGCAATCTCTTTTGCTGAAAATGCATAATTTGGATCCAGATCATGACATGCTGCACACGTTATACAACGCTTACTTATATAACGTCTTATATAACGTTTATACAACATCTCTTCCGTTTGTCAATCCTCATACATGCATCTACGAGGGATAGCAACAGTCGGAAACTCATTTAGGTCATCTGCAGCAGAAAAACTCATCCACGCTTTTTTATCATCTAGAATAGACTTTTGTAATTTAGCCTACCTGCAGCTCTACCACAGCACGCAATAGAACGCCTCCAACTGGTTAAAAATGCAGCCGCACGTACACTCACCAGAACGAAATCTTCCTGCCACATAACACCCATCTTGCGTAAACTTCATTTACTGTGTACATTATAAAGTTCACCTGTTCACAATCAAAGCGCTTCATGGCTTGGCCCCACTTTATCTGCAGGAAATTTTACAACACCGTACACTGAGACCAGGTCCCGAAGACTCGTTTGGCAAGTTACGGGGACCGTGCGTTTTCCAGCTTTGCACCACGTCTCTGGAATTCTTTGCCAGATGAGTTGAGGGCAATACAGGACCCATCTCTCTTCGTACGAAATCTTAAAACCCACCTTTTCAATCAGTTCCTCACTCACACTAAATGAGTCATTAATGACCATCGCTTTCTCACACGTTGACTTTTCACTGACAAGCGCCTTTGAATGATTATTTTTTTCAGATACTGTGCCTATACAAATGCTTTGTAGTATTATTAATATTATTATTATTATTATTATTATTATTATTATTATTACTTTCATAAGGCATTCAGATTAACTTTAACTGATGTGGGTCATTTATGATCACGGAACAGCTAATGTACCTCTGCAAAATTCAAGATGTGATTTTGAGAAAAAACAACACTGAATTCTTTTTTTTCTTTTTTTTAAACAAAATCTTGGCACAGCAACTTATTTATTATGAATCAAATTGATGTACTGCTTAAGAGTGTGGAGGAACTTACTTTCAGTCAATTTCATACACTGAGTTGATTGAATCCTCAGTTAAATGGTGAAGAAAACACTTCAGTGTGACTCTTGAAACTTGATAACGTCTTTTTGGGTATTTTGGTTCTCTGTCTAAGTGAAACAGTTCGTTTCCTTTCATTTTTGACATTGTGCATTAGTTTCTGTAGTACATTTCATTTACTGTTTGTTCTTGTGTTTGTATTAACACTTGATTTTTTCTGAAGGCTGTTCACGACTCTGGTGCCGTTTTGATGGAGAAACTAGAGGTATAGTCTTCAAACTTAGCGAAATATGCTCCATATAATCACGCCAGCTTTGTAGCATCAGAGCCCAACATGTAGCCAACATTTCATCGCATACAAGCCAACATACACCCCATAGTGTGTTCCTTCCCCCCCCCCCCCCCCCCCCCACTATCAAAATTTCCAGTCTCAATGGTTTGGGAGTTGAATTCCGAGGTCAGAGCCCATTGCTTCAACAGATCGATCCCATTGGCTTGAGCCACACAGAAAAGCTATAAAGAGTAAATGGAATGTCAAAACTCGATGACCAACATTAGAAGTATACGACCCTACAGTCAGCTTAACCCCTTGTGTCCTGCTGTCATTGATCATCAATGACAGCAAGCGGTTAAGCTGACATGGGGGGGAGGGGGCTAGCATGCCAAAAACGAGCTGTGCAGCCAAGCGTAAATACAAAAAAAAGGCAACACACTGAATAGAGCCCCCACTTTTGTGTGAATGAAAGCTTTGTTTTAAAAAGCTCCATCTATTCATTATACTTCCATTCAAGAATAATATAGTTGAAACATTAATGGATTGATTACGCACAGGAATGTACAGACAACCGGCCAGGTGGTCTTTTTCAATCCATGGCTATGGCCGTCGTCCATATTTAACAGGTTAAGAACGCTATGCAGAATGCACCCATGCAGGACAGTGTGTGGTAATCCTTTCCCAGCCCTGGAGCAGCATGGGATATGCGGGCTCGGTGCTGTTTTGGAACATTGAAAGTTTTAACTTCATTTTTGCATTGATTTGGGATCGATCTGTTGAAGTCCAAAATTGCAGTTGAATCAACCAGGGTATGAAGTGCTTTTAATACTTAACCCCCTGCGCTCCCAGCCAAAGTTTTCTCAAGCTGAAGTCCCCCTAGTTTTTCCCTGCTGCTTTGAAGGAGACGACTATCAAAGGCATAGCAAGTTTAGCATGCTCTGTTAAACATTTCTAGAAACAAGAGATTTTTTTTATATTTTTTTTTTCTCTCCCAATTGTGGGTTATGAGTTAGTTTCAGAGGCTGGGGTGTGTGTCAGAACCACCTCTCCTCTTGCCGGACCCCATTGTTTTCTTACTTCTTTTTCTTTTACGCTAACAATTCTTGTACCAGACCTATTCGCCAAATTTCTTTTCTTTTTTTCTTCAAAAAGACAAATATGTCGGACTGGAAGCAAGAAATTCCTGGATCAGACTCTGGGCTTGTTGTATAAAATTCAAAGAAAGGAGCTTTTTAGAAATTTCTGCACTCTTATCCCCCCCACCATAACCCCCAAGGAAAAATGAAATACATTGTGTAGATTTGGCCCCAACAACTTGCTGTGCCTTGAAAGCTTGATTTGCGTAATCTGATTTTCCTCAGCCCAAGGCTTTGTTACTGGTAATCCCCTCTTTCCACAAGCTAATCCTCACTCTGCAGTGACAGCCTCCTGTACAATCTTCAGCACCCTAATCTTACAAAGAACTACAGGCTTTGAAATATCTCCTGTACAACTTACCCAACGGGCACCTCAATTGTTTGTTTTTTTAGTTTTAAGTTGCCCTATACAAGGCCAGGCCATTCTAGTTATAGGGTTGCAGATGTGGTAGGGATAGAAACATTTTCCTACCACCCTTACGGTTTCCTGAGCCCAAATTTAAATAGAAAATAATTCTAAAGCGGATTCCAGAAATTATCCAAATTTTCAGACGTATTGATCCAGGCGGGGTAACCCCAAATGCGCTCTTGCTGAAATAAGGAGATTATGTATCTGTTGATCCTCGATCAGTTTTTATGAATAATATTTGATCATGTCTGGTACACTGACTCCATTGCTCATTCACGGTCACAATCCACATTTGAATCGCCCACCATTTCCTATCATATGATTCAGGACAAACTTGTGCACAGTCACGTAAGAGACGCCCGGCACTATTAGGCATCATTTCATATTGTGTGAAAGCGGTAACACTTGGTTTTTGGTTTTGTTTTGTTTTTGTTGTTGTTATTTTTTTGCACTAATGCTTAGCTGGCTGATATAATGAGTTTGTTCTATACTGGTCAGAGAACCTAATTGCGGATTACTAGTCCCTCCACTTTCTGGCTAATCTGTCTCGGATGGTGGGGGATTAAAGTATTCCAAGCCAGAGCTGTTAATAATGAATATTCATTGCAAGACCTCCACTAATGGGGGTTCTTTGTCCATGGTCTGGCCCCATTTGGCATTTAATGACTGTCAAGGATTTCCAGTAAGGAGATTTCCAGTTTGCAGTGGTCAGACCATGGGAAAAAAAGAACTCTTTTAGTGGAGGTCTTGCTGCAATGACTGTTTATTAAAAACTTTGGCTTGGAACACTTTAATTCCCCATTGTCCATCGAGATGGATTAGCCAGAGAGTCAGGACAGGATGCCACAATTGGATTCTTTGTATATAGCACTCGCAGCCAGAGGACCACATATATTGTGGTGACGAAACAGCATGTGTGTCTGACCTTTACAGAATGAGCTCATATCAGCCAGCTAAGTGTTAATGCTGGTACCGAAAAAAGAAAAAAAAGGACCGCTATTGATACTGTTTTCAGACAATATGAAATTATTCCTTGTAACCAAAAGTTTCCAATGGGCACTCTTAATTCAACAAGTCAGTGTACCAGACATGATCCAAATACAATTCACACAAGGCTTATTGTGTAGGCAGGGTTGGAATCTGAAGGCGGATCCATGGTAACTTGGGGATGGTTTGCTTGATTGAGGGACCAAGGCAAAACTTTGAAATTTGGCATCACTTTGGGGTGTACATACTGCAAGGGACATGAGAAGCCTTTGCTATATCATTCGGCATTTTTTGATTGCTCCGTATGATTGATTTAGTGGTTTTGGAAGGACTTTTGTGGCACCAGTTCACTGCTCACGAGTACTGTTTACCTCATGATGCGGGACTTAAGACGCCAAGAGACAACACGACTGAGTTTGGATTTTGTGGGACCAGAAATCACATTATCGAAAGTGCTTCTCTTTGGCGCAGTGGATCTGCCTTTAGTTAGCCATCCAAACCTGGGTTGACTTGCATACTTACCAAGCAGAGCGAAAAAAACGAAACCCTTCTTCCCCAAAGCTGCTTAACTTCCCCACTTTTCCTGTTTGACTTTTTGTTCTCAACGAGGAGTGGCAGTACACGATGGAACAAATTTATTAATTTAACCCTAACTTTCTTGGTGATGTAAAAAATCCTTTTGAAATTGGAGGATTCAGGACTGTTCGGGATAATTCATTCTTGGGTGTAAAGCTCTCGTTAAACACACAAAGGCCATGGGGTATGGGTTGTTTTTCATATATTCTCATATAGTAACATTATAATGGTTCAGTTTGACTTCACTCACATAATCTCAGTTACATGTGGCTCTTTCCATAAATTTGGGGTCCAAAAGTGTGACATTTTTGGTGTCCCTGTTACATATTGACATGTCTTAAGATTTTGCCATTCCGGACACATTTTTAATGCCTTCTATCTCCAAGAGTGATTGTGTAAAACAAAGTACCTGTCAAAAAAATAACGTGAAGTAAATTTTAATGATACTTGATGAAATTACATAGTTTGAGGGACACCAAAAAAAGGTCACACTTTTGGACCCCCAAATTTATGGAATGACCCGTGTACAAGTTTGTAGAATCCATGTGCATACATTCATGTAGTTAAATACTGTCATACTTCGATCTCTGACAAAGGTAAAAGGTACTTCGCTTGATTAGAAGCTTGTCACAATTTAACAAAATGTTTGGAGGGGGCATTTTCTCAAAACTTTCAGCTTTGAACATTCTAATGGCATGAATCTGATTATTGGGGATTCCAAGCATTGTGTTCACATCTGGGCCTAATTTGCCAAGGTCTACTTTCTCATCTTGTCAGTAGTTTATCTGTACAACACAATGTTCATTACAGTTCATACGCCATTATATCATCAAAGGTTCATTTGTTTGTACAAATGCCAGTAATCCATGTGGTATTTCAACACGGTAGCAATAGGTCTGACATCATTTGGTTTACACGGACAGCCATGCAGTAGAAAAATATTAGAACCTAACCTTTAGTTGTGTGTGTATTAACGTAACTGACAAGTAAGCAACAGCTGAAACTGGAATATGAACTGATACTTTCATCGTGTGTCCATATGGAGGCAGTTGATTAGATATGATATAGCTGTTCTGGGATCTGTACATACCACTGGAGTTTCTGTGTGCTGTTTCTGCAAATTAATATATTCATATTCCAACAAAAAAAAAATGTAGTGACACTTCACTGTTATTTTCATAAACTTCAGCTTTTACTGTGAAAACTAAATTCAGCCTCATTGATGCTTTCAAATCATTGTCCATCATTTTTGTTGTACAGAATTTGAAATCTTGACCTTTAGGGCACCTTGAGGCTTACCAGTCAAAATCAAATGAATCCTGTTTTGTTCAGAACAAAACATTTTAGGTTTGTGTGAGGAAGGGCATTATTCCTGTCATGCAGATTTTCTTCTTTTGCTATCAATAATATTCTTCGTGTAGATTCTACACTGTAATATCCCTAATCCCTAGCTCCAAAATTCAATAAAAACTGGTGGAGGGTGGACTACTGATCTGACTGACAGGCTTGGTAGGCTTTGAATTTACAGCCTATGTCTCTTCGGCACAACTTCCTGCAAAATTCTGAGAGTACATCAAGCGTGCAAGTGGGAAAAATGCCCGCATACTGTGAACCCATTCAAGAGCATGGTCTATATATTGCATACTGATTAATGGAAATTTGAAACTGCTGACTAGCAGCCAAGTAACCAAAATGCGTGCTGAAGATACGCTCATAATATTTTGGGGAGAGTTGTCGTCAAAACTCTGACTTGAAACAAACCAAGCCATGTTGGTCAAATCAAAAGTAGGCCGTTTGCTGCTGAGGGATTGAGAAAAATATTTTCTGTTACATTCTTGAATCAAGATTAATCATGCTTTAGAGTTGAGGAGATGTGGTGCACTAACCAAAACTAACACATTTACAGCCAGTAAGAACTCCGTGACCATGCTAGTAATAACCATGAAACTCTAAAACCTTTCACCTCATAGGCTGTGCAAGATTCCGGAGCCACTCTTATGCAAGAAGTTGAACTGAACAGGGACAACGTGCAGCAGCGGCTCGACCAACTTGCCTACAACTGGGACGAACTCAAGAACCTGGCCCAAGACAGGTGCATTGCTTAGTTCAAATTTTCCCCTTCAACCCTCAAAAAAATAAATAAATAAATAAAACATACCCCAAAAAAAGGAAAATAAACAAGAGCTGTTTCGGTGCAATTGCCGAAACAGCTAATAAATCAGTGCACACATATACTGAAGTTTGTACTACTGAGGACACAAGGATAAACAATGAAATCATTGTCCTCTGAGCGAGGTCTTTTGAGGGAGGTATACATGTGTACTTAGTCTATGGGAGAATGTTAACGTGAATGGACAATAGAGAAGACAAAGCCTTGTCCTCAGTAGTATAGTCAAACATGACTTTGTGTGCATGGTTAAAAACATCAAACAATGTTTTTTACCATTGTTGATGACACAGCCGGTGAAATCTTTCAGTCTGAAGTCTTAATAAATTCTCCGAAACATAAAAAAGACATCAAAATCTTTATTTCTTCTGTATTCATCATTGTTACAGAAACTATTTATGACAATGTTCTTATGTGTGTTGTGAAATCTGTGAACCTTTAAAATCCAATCTCAAAATGTGCTTACGTTTTATCATGTAAACAGAGGCAAGAAGCTTGAGGAATCCCTTGCCTACCAGGAGTTCCTGGCTAGTGTGGAGGAGGAGGAAGCTTGGGTAAATGAGAAGCAGAACCTGCTGTCTAGTGATGACTACGGAGACACACTGGCTGCTGTACAGGTATACCTGGACTCTCTTACCAAATATTAACCCTGACCGTCTCAAATCCCTCAAAATGTACCAGGGGTAGTTTCGTAGGATTTTACAAGATTCAGGATTGCAGAGCTCAAGCACATGGGTAGTTCGGTTTCTTGATTCTTCAGTAAGAAAGTGTTAACTGTACAGTGGTGATTTTGGAGCATTCGGGAAGGTCTCTGGCAAAAGTGTCTAGGATTGAGGCTTTTAACACGTTGACTGCCGACTACGAGTATATTCGTAGTGACTGATGTACCGGATTCTTCCACTACGAGTATACTCGTAGTGAACCAAACGCTATTGTTATGGTAATTGAATACTCTGGCATCACCGAAGACGCATCAAATACACTGCTGGCAGTATGAGTACATCAATGTATGGAATGGTTGTGATCGATAGAGACAGCTTGAAAGCACCTCATCAGTATGGACGCATGCGCTGTATGTCCAGATTGCACAATGGCAATGTGGTGGCGCCCTATAAATTATGGCTGGCAGTCAACGTGTTAATACACACGGCTTTTAAGTAAATAATCACACATAAGCTTCTCGATGTACTTTAGTATTTATTTTGTGCTTGAGAGGTTTTTATCTTTTCCCTTGAATTGTTATGCTGCATGCAGGCAGTTTAAACAGGTAACCCAAACTGTGCTAATGACATAACATAAAAAGCCTATTGTAGTTTATATCTCACTGATATCTCAATGCCACAATTCCGGCTTGTAAACAAATTTAATATGAGCTAGGGGTGCCTGATTGTTTAGGTCCTAGTGGAATCTTTCTCAGACAGACTTTTGAGGATCAAAAAGTCCGGCCATCCTAAGATTTATTTTTGAAGTGAACAAAGAAAACTAGTTGGAGCGGGATTTGAACCAGCAATCTCTGGAATACCGTACCAGTGCTCTACTGAGCTATCGTGCCCTATATTGGCGGTCTCCCAAATTGTCAGTGCCTTTGTTGGGGGGGATATATTATTTCATTTGTAAAAAATTTAAACAAACGGCTATTTGTGAGCAAGTCTATAATTTACTGGAGTAAAGGATGGCAGCAAATGTCTATTTGTGACCCGCTCCAGAAAAAGGTGATATAAGTCGCACTATGCATTTACGTGTAATAGCCCTTTCAACCCAAGAGGGTGACAATTTTCGTCAAAATGCATTTTTTGTTTTTGTCTTTAATAAAATCTTAAATATCTAAAGTTTCAGGTTTGGTGCACAACAATGTTGATTTCAGTGTATAAAGTGAAAAAAATAACCTTTTTAGAGTGCATTGTTCCATTGCATTGTATTAGAACTGGCTATTTCAAAGCCTGTTTTCTCTGTTGTGCAATTTGAACTCCAAATGTGATATCTCCAGAACGGAAAGGGCCTTGGAACTCTATCATGTACCAAATGAAAGCTTACCTTGCGGGCTTTCCAAACATACATAAAACTAATTGTTCATATTTTGCGACAAAATATACCTTTTTCCAGAGCGGGTCACATTTTAAGTCCCTATGCTAAAATGCATTCTACTCAGAAGTGGTCACTAACAAGCAAGCACAATAATATTAAAACAAATAAGCGCTGTTGCTAATATATTGATCCGACTAAAGTAAAGGCCGGCAACCATCTTTTTGAAATGTTTTCTCTTCTGGCAGGGTCTGCAAAAGAAGCACAAGGCATTTGCCATGGACTACAAGGTACATCAGGAGCGTGTGGATGACATCAAACGCCAAGGAGAGACACTCATCGAAGCTGTAAGTCCTGTTATTTACATCCCTGCCTCCGTCTTTGTCCCCTGTGTGACATTTCTGAAAATGACTTCAGTGGTCATGACTCTAATCTCTCGCTTTTGTTTTCAGGAGAACCACAATTTGGAGGCCGTCCGTCAGCGCATCGATTCCCTGGAGAAGAAGTTTGAGGAGCTGGGTCTGGCCTCCCAGCGCCGCAAGGCCAAGCTGGACGAGAATTCCGCCTTCCTGCAGTTCATCTGGAAGGCTGACGTGGTGGAGTCCTGGATCGGGGACAAGGAGAGCCTGGCTCGCTCTGACGACTATGGACGGGACCTGTCATCTGTCCAGACGCTGCTCACCAAACAGGTTGGTTTGATGGATGCCCAATGAGTTTTCATCCATAACTTTACAACGACTCCATTGTTAAACCTCTTGATGGATGAGGCTACTGCTGTGTTTGACACACACCACCCACACACACAAGTTTGTAAACACCTTGAATCGTGGACTTCCTATTGTCCTCCTATTGTTTGAACTTTTTTTGAAGGACCCTCGTTGGTTTTGTACACGATTTTCAACCGTGGACCTTGACTCAACCGTGGACCCTATTGTCCTCTGTTAAAAAACCACAGTTTGAATAGCTATACAAACTCACCCATACTTACCTTACAAACCTATACTGTGGACATCCCTTTGTTTTCATGCAGTTAAGAAAAACAAAAAAAACTAATTTTACTTATACTGTGAACCCTCTTTCAACCCAAATTTTTGATTGTGATCCTGAAGGGTTCCCCTTCATTTTGCGATGGATAATCCTAGCCCCAAAATGCCTCTAAAGCTGTTTTTCAAAGGGAGAAACATTCTGTGGATGTGGAAAGACGTTGTGTGGACGTGGGAAAGTCCACAAACCGTTCACTCTCCTTGCATCCTGTGGCCATCTTTTGTTCACAGGTCCACAATTTCATTCTTTATTTGAAAAAGCCCTATCTATTCATTACACTCCCATTCAACAACAGTGTAGTTGAATAATGAATGGATTGTGTACGTGCTTAGATGCGGCTATACACGTCAACCGGCCCAGTGGTCTCGCCTCAAACCACGGCTATGTCCATCAGCCGCCCCCAAGGGGTTTTAAGCAAGGGGTGTTCACAGCCTGTATTGATTGTCACTTGTAGGAGACATTTGATGCTGGCCTGCACGCCTTTGAGAAGGAAGGTATCTCCACTATCACTAGCCTGAAGGACCAGCTGGTGCAAGCCAATCACAACCAGACGCCCGCAATACAGCAACGTCATGCCAACCTCATTGCAAGGTAAGACAGCAGGAAGGATGAAGGGTACTTCCCATTTCTCTCAGAGCCGACACAAAATTTGACAAGAATGTTTTTTCACTTTTTTTTTTCATCTTTATTCATCAATATTAACGTTTCAGAGAATAAATTATAAAAGCATACATATAAGCCAACAAACCAAAAAATCACTTATATAAAGATTTTGTTTGCTCTCCTCACATAGAACAGGCTTGTATGTCTTTTTGAATAGCATGACATAATACCCTTTTCCCTGGAGCGGGTCACATGTATCAATCACAGTCATTACACATCCCCTCAACCTGTTAAGCTTCTTGTGCATCTGTCTTGCGTAGGTGGGAGAAGTTGTTGTCAGACTCCCAGAATCGTCGCCAGCGCCTGCTGAGAGCCCAGGAGCAGTACCGCGAGGTGGAGGACCTGTTCCTTCTCTTTGCCAAGAAGGCTTCGGCATTCAACAGCTGGTTTGAGAACGCCGAGGAAGACCTGACTGATCCAGTGCGGTGTAACTCAGTGGAGGAGATCAAGGTAAGGCCTAGTAGTCACCGCCTGGTATCTGGGATCTAGAGAGGGGGAATACTTCAATAGATGTGAGAGGTATCCAGTCTGGATTGGTTCAGTGTGAAAGGATTGAAAGACCAAAGCAGGCCTCGGGGGGGGGGGGGGGGGGGTTGTAAATGTTTTATGTATTTTTTTCTATTTATACTATGTTCTGTTTAGCACACCAGTCACAAAGTTGATATTTTTTAGGAAAATGAAAGGCCGTTGGTAAATGACTTAGAAGGAATTATGTACCATGTAGATAAACTGCTATCATGCTGGAAAAACACAAATAAAAGGACACAATCCTGAATTTAAAAGTAAACATTATTTGATCTAAATTTTAACAGGCTGGTTACTGAATTTTTCACTAGCCCACCGAGGAAGCAAGTTTAGGTAGCCCAGAGCGATTTTCACTCGAATTTGTACGCTGGGCTAGTACTCTTCCAGAATTGTTTAACCACAATGACACACTGTGTAGTGGACAATCCTACCAGTGTCTTCACACATTATTTTACCGATACAACTTCCCAAGCTTGTGTGCATCTGTTTACATTTAACAAATCTGCAGTGGATGCCTCTCTCATCTACTGAAAGAATTCTTTTAGAGTTGGTCATGCTCCTCATGATGGTCAGAAATCTCAGTTATGAGATGTAGTTGAAAAATCCATGTATAGTTTGTTTTGTTTTGGTCGTTTATTTATTTTTAATTTGGTTTATGGTAGTCGCCCAATACAGGTGGTGGGGTTGGCCACATTTTAGGTTGCCAGCCCACCACCCTTATGGTTTTCCTGGGTTCCAGATCTAGAGGATAAATCTTCAATAGAGACCAAAGAAATTATCCCAATTTTCAGACCTATGGACCGAGGGAAGGGTAACTTCCACCGTTGGTGAGACCAATTCACCTGCCCAGAAAAACTCATTAAAAGAAATTAAATGAGCCAAATTCCAAACAACAAGTGAGAAACTGATAGTTTACAATATTTAAGAACCCTTCCAGGTGAAAACATGCCTGTTTGTGACATCTCAAAGCAAACCGTGTTGAATGGCAAGTGTGCATACTACTGACAGCATTTCAGTGTAATGATTCTGGGCTGATTGATCAATGGTTTAATATGTATCTGACCAGGCTTTGAAGGAAGCCCACGATGCCTTCACGGCCTCCCTGAGCAGCGCTCAGAACGACCTGAAGCAACTGGCTGCACTGGACAAGCAGATCAAGAGTTACAACGTCACATCCAACCCGTAAGCTTTCCTCTTGAACCATCATGAGCATAATGTGTGAATTCCGGTAAATAGTTTAGGATGTGAAATGAGGAGCTGCCCGAGCAACCTAAACTCTCTGGGCAACTTTGTAAACCAACCCTGGTTACCTGGCCAACTCATGAAATACATTGTTAATATCGGTATAATATAATGTTACCTCAAACAGATATTTAAATATCAAAATAAAGCTCTACCTAGTGAAAGCTGTCACGTTTCATAATTTTGTTTTAAATGCTCAAATTAAATAATAAAATACTAATACAAACTACCTGCCAATGGCAAGACTTGAATTTTTAATTTGCAAAGTGAACAAAGAAAACTGATGGGAGTGGGATTCGAACCTGCGACCTCCGGTACACCGTACAGGTGCTCTACCAGCTGAGCTATCTTGCCCTATGTTGGCGGTCTCCTAAATTGTCAGTATCTTTGTTCAGGGGCGCTAGTCAAAAGTCATAAACCCATAATGCCGTGTAGGCGGGGAACACACCCCAACTTAACGATACAACCTGGGAAGCTAAATTGTCGGGATCACTCAGTGCATTAATTGGTAGTTAGGAGGTCCCGACTAAAAATAGAAACTGAAAACAGTCTGAAAACAGACTAGTGCACATGAAAGGTGTAGGGAAAAACAAAGAAGGGGGCAGGGGGTGGACAAAGAAACTGGGGTGGTTTGGGAACAACAAACAGGAGGGAAACGATGAGGTGAGAAAGCTGTGAAATGGAGTCAACAACAAATGGAAGTAATTCTTTCTTCTTCAAGAGATGATCATGGCACCAGCCACCTGCCACCTTGTTTGTCTTGCCCAGCAGTTTGTCTCTGTGAAAAAACCTCAGTTTGAGCTGCTGGCAGGGTTCTTAGTTTTGCAACCTGAAATTGTTTTTAACCCTTTGCGTACGGAAGACGTCCTATGCTGCCCACAAAAAAAACATGCCACCAGGCCAGATGACGCCATTTGCCGCTGTTTGTGCAGTTTCAATCCATTGTTGGATTATTGTGTATGTTACGCTTGACTGCTCAAACACATTGTGGCCATTTTGCTTGGCTGCCAGAGCCGCCGCGACACCCCGACGTCTCCTGTAAAAAAAAACGTACTCAATGGGTTAAGCATTCTTGAAATGTATACAGTAGAATGTCACTGTAACGAACATCATGAGATCCAAAAAAAATGTTCACTGCAGTGGTTGTTTGTTATAGTGAATAATGGTATGTAACTATGTATTGCTTACAAGAATTTAGGAGCCAAAGATGATGATCGTTATAGCCAAATGTTTGGTATAGCATTGTTCGTTATAATGAAGTTCAACTGTATCTTCCGGCTCCTAGGTACACCTGGTTTACCATGGAGGCACTGGAGGAGACCTGGCGCAACCTGCAGAAGATCATCCGGGAGCGGGAGGTGGAGCTGAACAAGGAGCAGGAACGACAGGAAGAGAACGACCGCTTCCGCAAGCAGTTTGCCCAGCTGGCCAATACTTTCCATGCCTGGCTGTCCGAATCCAGGTACGTAGGCCCAAGAGGTTTTTCCCTCATATCTTGAATTTCAGATGGAAGAACCCTGTAACATTAGGGAGCATTTCATAATGTCCAGATGCTGTATTGATTGCGGTACCGCTGTTTTTCTTTACGTTGCTGCATTCCGTACCTCATTCCGGCTTGAATAAGTGGATAATCATGAGGTCTAAACTTGAGCTTGGAGCTCATTAACCCTAACCCTGCCAGACGCAGCACAGTGCATCTGTGCTCACAGCTCCACTTTGCTGCACTCTGCATCCAAGTCAATTTGACAAACTGTGCAATCTGATGCATCTGGCAGGGTTCTAGCCAAAAGGCCCTGGAGGGTTAGGGTTTAAGCCCAGTCGACTTGTCAAAGATTTTCAGTTTGCAGAGGTCAGACCGTGGACAAAGAACCCTGTGAGTGGAGGTCTTGCTGCAATGAATGTTTATTCAGAGCTCTTGCTTGGAAATCTTTAATTCCACATTGTCCACCGAGATAGATTATCCATAGAGCCAGGAGCTTATTGACGGCGCAATTGGATTCGGTGTAAGGCACTCACAGCGAGAGGATTACACACTCCTCATGAATATTGCGGTGATGAAACTGCCTGTGTGCACTGACCTGTATAGGATGAGCTCATTATATCAGACAGCTGGATGTTAATGCTGGTATAGTCGGACTCCCTATTATCGCGGCAACTCTATTATCGCGGCATCGGAAATTTCTCTCATTTTTGCATTGCCATAACTCCTTCGTGTGGCGATTTTTCATCCAGTTCATCAGGCATTAAGGACTTCCTGCTGAGTTGTATAAGAATGACGATTATAAAATGTGTCGGGAATTTTAATGATTTTTAATAAATATTCAAGTTTTCCAAAACTTGTAAATTTTGCCTCACCGTGTCTGCTAAAAAGTACCGTCTATATTTTAACATAAATCTTTAATGGTGGTCTGTCCATGGAAGTTCCATTGTCTGGTTCCCATTCTACAGCTGCAAACGTAAAATGACGCCGAAGGACGATATTTCCACCGCGGAATCGTAAAAACTTTTGCGGGATCAAAATAAGGACAGTGCGGTAAAAAAATAAAACAACGCACCGTGTAAAGTGAATGGCGCCCCCAATCGTCAATCAGTAGACTTGTCTCAGTGAATTTTGTCGCCTTCGAGGGGGGACAGGGTGTTAAGAAATCATCCTGCAGGCCTAATCGTCTTTAATCAACTCGAACTTTACATGGAAAATATCATACTTTATTCAGGGGATGTTTTGGTCAAAAATTAACTATGAATAAAAAAGTTGAGATCATTGTAAAAACCACTTCCCACATACCGCGATAATACAGAGTCTGTACTCCGCCGAGCAACGACATGCATGTCTATTTTCACAGGCATCGCATGGGAATAAACCAAACCACCGTCGGATGTTTTTATGTCAGTGTAAAAAAGCAAGAGTTATACAACACAAAAGACAGGACAATTCGGGAAGGTTGGTGAGCAACCTCTATTCTGATCGGGAAACGTGATAAGTACCGCGATAATACAGCGTCCCGTCCTACCGCAAAAAAATACAGCATCAGCGCTATTGATACCGTTTTCAGACAATATAAAACGATCCCTTACAAAACCGGACAGAGACTTAGAGCAGATGATTTTTCTGTTTCACGAAGCTTGAATTTTATGCAAATATCTACAAGGCCATCAGGCAATTAGAAATGTGATCCACTGGACCAAAATAATGTTTGCAAGACCAACATCTGTCAAAAGTCACCAAGGATATTTTGTGCATGTGTGGTGTTCCTTATATTTTACAATTGTTTAATTCAAAGTTTGCCAAGTGAATGAAGAATTAGCAAAGGCAGACTTCATTCAGAGTGTGAAATCTAAGATTCATTTTTGTGAAATTTTTTTAAAAAGAAAAATCACCAAGCCACCGATTTAGTGTGGTATGGGAGCCTTCCAGACCAGTGCCTAAGTAACTGGATTTTGCCCACGTGTCCAGTATGAAAAATTCAGGTCCTGTTTCAAAAATGTTATTTTTTCCAGAATCTGTTTCAGATGGTGGAACAGTGTAGGAAATCCGCTCCTGTAGGGAACCAATCCCCCCTGTCCTGGCATTTATAAAATGGAATGAAGTTGTCATTGTTCGATAGAAAAGTCTAAAAATTCATATTCGGTAAAAAGTCATATTTTTACGTGTAATATGAGTGATATTCTGCTGGAAAGGGTCGCATTTGTTTAATCCCTATGGATTGTTTAACCTGTTTAACCTTTTTCTTACTCTTTCAGATGCATTTCGGTGATTTTTGTAAATTGCCCAGAAAGTGACGTGATTAAAACCATAATTTGAAACCTGGGTTGATTTTTATAACTGCAAGATATTAAGAAAGGCTGCACATAACATAACGTTCATCCATGGCACTGCGGTTTTAATACCTTATAAACCCAAAAGCTGCTCTCCGGTTTGAAATGTGGACACGGACATAATCTTGGCAATAATCTGATGTTTCTTTTCCTTCTTTTGTTGACTGTATTCCATTTCATCTCTGTTCATCTGTTGTTCTGAGTTAGTTTCCCCGGTGCTGTGTTGCAACATTTGTTTTCCTTTTTACCTTGTGACCGACATTACATCCGAGTGTTACTGAAATTCTTTCTTGGTTTGTACAGTGTGCATCAAATAAGTATACCGGATTTTTATCCCCAGTAAAGCACATATGAATCAAGTGTATAACATCAACTTTATGCAGCCTTAGACTCTGTCTGAAATGATAACTCCCTCGACCGGATCAGTCAACAGATTACTCAGCATGAGGCATATTTCCAAAACGAGTCAAAACTGTCTGTGTCCAAGAAAGTGTGCAATTGAGTAAATTGACTGGTGATCAGTGCGTGTGTGTGAGTTTGTATATGCCGGCAATCGTGGAACTAGGACAAAAGAATTCGGGCGTAGACAAAGGGGTCCACGTTTGACCTAACGTCCACGATTGAAAATCGTGTGTACAAAACCAATGGGAGGCCTTCCGAAAAAGTTAGAGTATAAACAAAAGAGGAACAATGGGAGGTCCACGATTGCACCCGTTTACATGACTGTGTGTGTGTGTGTGTGGACAGATATTCCGTACCCTGTGGAGACATGAACACAATGCGCACAAAGGGACTGAATAGGTCTCCACAGGGCATTTGTATGGGTTAGGATGTCTCCACAAGGAATTTTGTGTACTGAGTCTATGGGGTTTGCTTAACTGCAGGGACAAAGGGGAGAACAATGCCATGTCTCCACAGGGCTGCAAAAAAAGGTATGTGTGGGCGCGTTGGTGTATTCAAACCGCGGACGAAAAATGCCAGAGAACAAAAGAGAACAATATCGTCCGCGATTCCCAGCATACGTCCGCGATTGGAAGTGTGTACAAAACCTATGGAGGCCTTCCGAAAAAGTTAGAGTATAAACAAAAGAGGAACAATGGGACGTCCGCGTTTAGAGGTCGGTACACGACTGTGTGTACGTGTGTGTGTGTGTGAATGCAAGCCTACAGATATTGATCACTGATCCTACACTAACCTGGACACAGACATTTTTGGACACTTACGTAAATACGACATGAATGGGTGCGGGACATAACAGTTCAAAGAAAAGACTAATGGTACCAATTTGGTGACGTTGGTTTGATTCAGGGTGAAAATAAACCCAAATATTTCCCTATATTTAGTTACACTTAAAAAAAAAAATTCTGCACATTTTTTTTATATTTGATAATTTGTGCACTGGAAAAAATCCTATGAGCTATGATTAGGAGTTATGATTTCAAGCTAAAAATGAACTTGCGCAGAATATCAGTTTACTCCAAGTGCAAGCAATGGTTTCTTGGTAGTTTGGATAGTCATACATGTAGTGTGTACTGTGTACCAAGAATGGTTGCAGTGAGCGGTTTGCACAAAGTATAAAGGACTGATTGGGCAAGATGTAATGCTGGTCACATTAGAATTGTCCATCCTTTCTCATTGACCAAATGGAATTGTCTCTACTTTCTGGGTTGGCCTGGTTACCTGCTACCTGTGGCTGCTTCATGTATAACTGCAGGACCGTCATCAATCGGTTACTACTACCTTCTTTCTTTCTTTGACTTGAGTTGCCTGGCCTGAAACTACCTTTTTTTTTTCTTTCCAAAGTCTCTGACCTTTATTTTAGCTTACCTAGAATGAGTGCATGATGCATGGTTTCTTGCTTTTGACCAAACGACTTTTTCCCCACCCCCCCAAAAAAAAATGCACACAAAAGTCAAAAACATATCAATGCTTATTTTCCAGAACCACTATTATTCATTAATCGAAGTACATGTAGCAAAGCCAAACCAATCACTGACCAATTTAAATTCTCTGATTGAAAAGACACTGAAAACTTGTAATGGTTCGCTCATACACACTGCCGAATATGGTTTTATTATCTCGAGAGAAAACAAATTAAACAAGCTATTTTTCTGTGGAGTATAGCAAGAAAATGTTTCTGATATCCGTTTCTTGATTTAGAGAAACCCTTAATCAGAAGTATTTCTCAATTTCTTGATTGAAAAATATGAATATAAAATTTGTTTCCTTAAATGTTATCAAATTTAGGAAAAAAGAGGGAATTTTTGTGGTTGCTAGAAAAATATTCTTAAATAAAAAAGACATTTTTTTATACTAAATTTTTTAGGGAGAATGACAGGAAAACCCCTTTACGTTTCTGGAATCAAGAAAAAATCTGATTCTATTTAAGAAAGCAAATTTCTTTCTTGTTTTCTTAAGAAATTATTTCTCAAATTATCTGAAAAGAAGAACAGTTTTCTAGAAGTTATTTTTTTATCTAGTATTTTAATCTAGTTTTTCTTAGCGAATTTCTGAAACCAAGAAAAATGTCCTCATCTCAAAAAAGGCTTTCTTGCATACAAATATTTTTGCCAGTGCATATAATATGCCAGTTAGGCACATGTATGGATCAACAAATGATAATGACTTGATATCAAAAACTAACCAAAGTTTGACTGAGATAATATAATAGTGCATGATTTAATTAGAGATTGTAAAATACAGACCTTGTTGCGTGTGCATGCGGTTCTTCTAGGATAATGAGAGCACATGTGCAAAACCAACTTACTTAGACATCAGTATCCATTAGCCTTCTTGGGATATGGTGAACACAATAGGTTTTTTATCCCTAACTCCCTAGGTGGTGTGAAAAATCGTATTGAAATTGGAGGATTCAGGACTGTTAGGGTTATGGAAGTCACCACATACAAGGCTAAAAGCCACTCTAGGTAAAGGGCTACAACAGAGGTGGTGGGGTTGGCCACATTTTAGGTTGCCAGCCCCACCACCCTTATGGTTTTCCTGGGTCCAGATCTAAATAGAGGATAATTCTTCAACAGTGTCCAGAGAAATTTTCCGAATTTTCAGACCTATAGACTAGGTGGGGTAACTTCCACAGTTGGTGAGACCAACTCACCCTGCACCCTTTTTTATGGAAGTCGCCCAATACAAGGCTAAAAGCCTCTATGTAAAGGGCTACAAGAGGTGATGGGGTTGGCCACATTTTAGGTTGACATCCCTACCACCGTTAAGGTTTTCCTGGGTCCAGATTTAAGTAAGATACCCAAAGAAATTATCCCAATTTTCAGACCTATAGACCAGGCGGGGTTAACTTGGTGAGACCCCACTTCCCTATTTGGGGCTATTTGGTTTTGTTAAATACAAGAGGTTTGCCAAACTCAAATAGCACCCTCGTTTTCTGTCCACTGTATGTCAAGAAGGCTAATTGCATTATACTGGTTAATAGAGCTATTGTTCCCAAGAAATGAAAACACAAATCTGGTTGTAGGTACTACATGAAAAATAGTACAAATGCTGCCATGTACAACCCTGAACGTAAATTTTTTTTAAACAAAATCTATTTTTCAATCTTTTATATTCTTATTATTGCTTCCTCTTTAGTGTATCTTTCTTGTCTTTTCTTGATAAGTGTATTTTTCAAATTTGCCTGGTTTTTTTTATAACTGTTCTCTTTTATAGAATTAATTTTTAACTAGAATTTTATTCAGGTGGGAAAATCCTGTTGAAGGCTACTGGTGAAATTATGCTTGAAATCTGTTAGATAGTTGTTACATTTCACATTTAATTTTTTTTCCATTCTTTAATACTTCCCTTTAAGTTCAGTTGCCCAAGGATTTAAGAAATTAAGTGTTACTGTTAGGAAAGTCCGAGCGTTCTTGCACATGTAAAACAGTGCTCCTCAGCAGGGTATTAGCCAAAAGTTGAAAACACTGTCCAAATTTGCCTTACATTAAAAAATATGGTGTCAAAATTTCTCAGCTGTACTACTTTGACTTGCAAATGACAAATAAAACTGGGTGTCCAAACTGTCCAAGAATCCAAACAGGGTGGCCTAAAGACACCCGGATATCCCGCTGGGAAACCATGTTTCTTAGTTTACTACGCACACACACATCTCCTGAAATAGAAGTTTCAGTAATTAAGCGATAAGAGCATGGAGTTTGCAGTTGGGACCAGCTTGCATGCTTGTAAAATATGACCAAAAAAAAAACAAATTACTAACAGTTTTACGAGGAAGACAAGTAAGCGTAGATGTTAGTACTCGAATAAGAAGTGTATTTCGAAGAGGTGCATTTTAATAGCATTGGCTCCGCATAGAGGCATTTCTGGCATCTTTATAGAAAATGGTGCACTGCATGGCTGATAATGATCCAAAACAAAATATTTAGGATTATATTGGGAATTAAAATGGTGCGTGTGTCTATAGGTATGCAGAAAGATATCAATTTCTGTCTGTCTATAGGTAGATTAATATCGATTGATTTGAAGTGATCAATTGATTAATTGGCTGTGGTAATTGGTTGATTGATTGAATTGTTATCAATTTGGTGCAGGGTCGCTATGGTTGCAGAATCAGGTAACCTTGAGAGCCAACTGGAGAACCTCAAGGTAAGTCATTGCTGTGTTTTGTTTTCATTCGTGCATCACTTTGGTTATAACCAAAGGAGCTGTATTGAATGCGTTATAACACATGGAGCTGTATTGAATGAGTTATAAGCCATGGAGCTGTATTGAATGAGTTATAAGCCATGGAGCTACATTGGATGAGTTATAACCCATGGAGCTGTATTGAATGAGTTATAAGCCATGGAGCTGTATTGAATGAGTTATAAGCCATGGAGCTACATTCGATGAGTTATAACCCATTGAGCTGTATTGAATTAATTATAAGCCATGGAGCTACATTCGATGAGTTATAACCCATGAAACTATATTGAAATGACTAGACAACTGACTCCCATTACGTCACATATGCTGTGAAGACGTCTTGAACAGTTTTACTGTTATGAACATAAAGAATAGTGAATTGTAGCTATGAAAAGTATGCATGTATACATGAGACCTCTTTGAGGTGCAGCTGAGAACCCAACTTGATTATCAGTCACTTTCAATTTAGAGCTTTTTATTGCGTTTTTTTTTTATTTTATAGTAGCTGTATTATAGCTGTACTGTAGCGTTTTCCGTAGACTTGTGCACAAACGTTGCTATATCATCTGGCTTTGCTACATGCAATGAGTTAACACTCGTAATGTCGTATAACTCCCTGCCGAAACACCTGTTTTGATGCTGTACATGTACCCTGAATTGTGATGGCCGGTTGTATGCCAGCTATTAGAGGGAATTTGTGATGGCACGTGTACCTTTTCCAAGCAAAGATATTTGAGTATGGGAGAATAATGTTCGGGAGGCATCAGATAGTTTAGTGTGGGAGAGAGTAATGTTTGTGAGGCATCAGATAGTTGAGTATGGGAGAGTAATGTTCGGGAGGCATCAGATAGTTGTGTAGGGGAGAGTAATGTTTGGGAGGCATCAGATAGTTGTGTAGGGGAGAGTAATGTTTGGGAGGCATCAGATAGTTGAGTGTGGGAGAGTAATGTTTGGGAGGCATCAGATAGTTGAGTGTGGGAGAGTAATGTTTGGGAGGCATCAGATAGTTGAGTGTGGGAGAGTAATGTTTGGGAGGCATCAGATAGTTGAGTGTGGGAGAGTAATGTTTGGGAGGCATCAGATAGTTGAGTGTGGGAGAGTAATGTTTGGGAGGCATCAGATAGTTGAGTGTGGGAGAGTAATGTTTGGGAGGCATCAGATAGTTGAGTGTGGGAGAGTAATGTTTGGGAGGCATCAGATAGTTGTGTAGGGGAGAGTAATGAAACATGGATAGCTTAGCTTGAATTACAATTCAGCAGTCACTGGTTAGAGTCCCGGTTCACACAAAGTTTCTTTGTTAAACAATACCTTTTGTTGCATGAAAAATGGCATTTTGTGTTTACTCAACCCTCTTCCTTGTGTTGAATCCTGTATTTATCAAGTTTTGTTTTTATTAACAGGAAAAGATCATCGAGGTTCGATCCCAGAAGAGCCAGCTAAAGAAGATAGAGGACCTGGGAGCCAAGATGGAAGAGAGACTGATCCTGGATAACCGGTAAGGAATGACACTGACTAGGTGGCCTTAAATCATCACACTTGGAGCCTCCCTTTCGCGTGAATGAAAGCTTTGTTTGAAAAAGCTCCATCTGTTCATTAAACTCCCATTCAAGAACAATATAGGTGAAACATAAATGGATTGAGTATGCAGAGGAATGCGGCTATAGATGTCAACAAGCCAGGTGATCTTTTGCAAACCGCCGCTATGGCCGTCATCTGTATTCACAAGGTTAAGTCAAATCATAGGAAAGAAGATGTAACTTTTATGGTCTGTTTAGTGACTGAAACTAGATAAGTGTGCGTAAGTCTGCATATTTCAGTTTGCAGTTTTACTAACAACTTCACTGGGTTAACTCTGTCAGCATATGAATTTAGAAAAGGTGTCAGTTTAGACCTGGCATTAAAAATGGACTCAACATAATAATGCAGGTACATGCTCGCTCATTGACCTCGCAATACAGAAAATGATGTAAATTTGTGCTGAAATGCAGGATTGAGATCAGCCGGTAATGGGTTGTTTTTCCTTTCTTCCCTGTACTTAAAGTTACACTGAGCATTCTACTGTTGGCCTGGCCCAGCAATGGGACCAACTGGATCAGCTGGGTATGCGCATGCAGCACAACCTGGAGCAACAGATACAGGCACGGTAAGTACGGCCAAGTCAAGACAAACCAATCAAGGGGATGTGTCATGTCATGTCATTTCATGCAACCTCCTTTACAATTGCCTGTCACTTATTGCCATGTAGCCATGCCCCTTGGTCAACGCTATGACATTTCTTTTGAACGTTTTGCTTGTCTCAGATCTTGCGCAGTCGGCGTCACACTATAGAGCATGTGATGGAACAGTATTTTACAAGCTGCTATTCCACTTTCGATAATTCAATTTAAAATACGCCCTGCAGCCGATTTCACGAAACAGTGTGTAACTTACGCCATATGCAGCACCAATCTGAATGTCCAGATGTGAAGGTTTTGATGTTTTAAACCTTTCTCCCGAAGTATTACACTTTATGGTATCATTTTTACACTCGGGGGCTTGGGAATGGTTAAGGAAATGGTTAAGGAAATGGTTAAGCGATGAAATTGGGGCATTTCAGATCAATGTGTGCCTTTTAAGGTAGCATTGGTTGCCAGATTTATTACCACCAGAAGGTATTCGCATTCTCAAGGGTATCTTCTTTGTATATTGGTACCTTTTTCTAACTAGTCTGTTATTGGTTGACATTCTTCTGTTTTTCCTCCCCTCAGCAACACCACCGGAGTAAGCGAGGAATCCCTCAAGGAGTTCAGCATGATGTTCAAGCACTTCGACAAGGACAAGACTGGCTTCCTGGAGCATAAGGAGTTCAAGTCCTGCCTGCGCTCCTTGGGCTACGACCTGCCTATGGTGGAAGAGGGAATAGAGGATCCAGAGTACCTGGCCATCCTGGACACCGTGGATCCAAACAGGTAAGGGAGCATTTCTTATTGTCCAGATGCCATATCGATTGCGGTACCGTTGTTTTTCTTTGGGGCACCGCATTCCATACCTTGCTGATGAATGAGAAGCCAGGTGGCTTGAATAACTGAATAATCACGGGGACAAAACTGAAGCTTGGAGCTTCTTCAAGTGTAACCAAGACATGGGAGCTTGTGGTTGACTCTTGTATTTAGCAGAAAGAAACAAACAGCAAACAAGGAAAAAAACACATCTTGATTTCTTATCTTTGTTGATTTTTACAGAGACGGAGTGGTTTCGCTCCAGGAGTACATGACCTTCATGATCAGCCGAGAGACCGAGAACGTCCACTCGCGAGACGAGATCGAGAACGCCTTCCGTGCGCTCAGTTCCGAGGGCAAACCCTACGTCACCAAGCACGAGCTCTATGCTGTAAGTCCCCATTGCTTGCACCGTGAAAATAGTTTGATTTTAAGTTTTGAATGCTGTGGATTTGATTCATCATGTTTTGTATTAAAAAACACTGTGGCACACAATAACTTAGAGAGGACCTGTAAAGTGTTCACTGGTTCATGACTATATTACTTTCAATTTGATTTTCATTTATAGTGTAGTCTCCATGCTTTAAATTATGATTACAACCCCTGTGCAGCCAAGCGAAACGGCCACAATGTGCTTGTGCAGTCAAGTGTAACATACACAATAATCCAACAATGGATTGAAACTGCACAAACAGTGGCAAATGGCGTCATCTGGCCTGGTGCCACTGGTTTTTTTGGCACCATTTGGCGTTATCCGTACGCAAGGGGTTAATTGTGGAATGCCGTGGTTCAATGGTTATGGTGTTTAATGCATTTGCGGGGTATGTGGGTTTGAATCTCACCCAGGGTATCATGGTGTTTGTGTTCTTAGGCAAGACACTTGAAGACAATTGCCTCTCCACACAGGAGTATAAATGGCTACTTGTTATTATCATCATTTATTGTACTGAAACCAAGAATTCCTCAAAAGGGCATATTGCACTGTAGTTTCTTCACAAGCTTGAAGAAACGTGTAAAGAGAAGACTTGCTGACCCAAAGTGGGATTCGAGCCCGAATCGTAGCAGTGGAAGGCGGGGAAGCACTGGTCCAACCTGACTCCCCAACCTGTTAGGGTGGAGACCAAATTGTGCTCATCTTGATTGATCTCATGGCCTGATGACCAGCAGTAATAATTAGGAAGCGCTCGGAGACATTCTAAAAGTGCTCTATAAAAAATTGGCGTACATTTCTATTAACTCATTTTTATTCTTTCTCTCCTTTCTTAGAATCTACCAACACAGTTGGCAGAGTACTGCATCCTACGCATGGAGCCATTCCGTGACTCCAAAGGCCGAGAAACGCCCGGCGCCATGGACTATGTCAAGTTCAGTGTCGACATGTTCCAAAACTAACACCTGGCCCTATCTGCTCCCCACATCTCCCCCCGGGATTGGTCGTAAGAGCAGATGGGAGCAATTGCACTTTTTGTTTTGACAGTAGAAGTTAGGTTCGCCTTTCCCCTTTAGCCATGTCTTCTTGCTACCTTTGTGGTGACCGATTTGCATGAATAATTAGTGCTCCCTCATTGTGACTGTAGAGGGCGCTCTGTTTGATTTCTTTCCTCAAATGAATGGAACTTCCCTAACGCCGGTATTATATGAGGCATTAACAATAATCAACATGTCACTGTGGATTTCTCTGAACTTACAATGTTGAAATGTAGTCCTTTGGTAACAATGTACTGACTGACTGATTGCAGTTTTCAGATTTGAGTAATAGCCGGTTTATAAATGATGGTATTCTGTATTAATAAAAAGAAGTTTTCATGTTGACATCAGTACTGTTTGATGTAGTGTAATTTTAATGTTGCTTGATATTGCATGATTATAGCACGATTGCCGTATAATATGATGAATATACGTACAAGTACCGACTTACATACAGTAATGCATTGACAACAGTTCTAGAATAAGTACACCGTAATAAATCCCAATTCTGTACTGTATTTGAATAGGCCAAATTAATGATTGATTGAGGGCGCTGTTATGGTACTGTCTTTAAAGGTAAAATGTGTGCTTGTAACAAAATTTTTAAAATGACAAATCAAGTGCTGATTGACATTTTCTGTACACCCCACAATGTCAACGGACAGCGACCTCAATTGTTTCAGAATAATTTGGATATTCTTTAAACTTGAAGATCATGAATGTGGTCATATGGCAAGAATAATATATGTAGCTGTATTGGTGAAATAGTAATATTCAAAATTCTGTACTAAAACATAGAAAACATTCCTTAAATAAGAAATTCAAAGTGATAATCAACAAATTGTTAACATTGTTTAAAACAATAATTCATGTGAGGCTAAAAAAAGATTTCTGAAAAAGTAACACAATGCCAGCGATGCAGTTGTAGAAGACAAAGGAAACAATGTATTCATTCGATTTGTTTCATTTGTCATTCAAGGGAAATTATCATTGTGACTGTGGAAATTATATTGGCACATTTGTGATGTATTCAAGAAGGAGATATACAAGTAAATGGCATCAGTGTTTGAATATTATTGATCATGGCTGATTATTGGGTTGAGCTAATGTGAAATATACTAGCAGATGATTACTCCCACTGAAATGCATGCAGACAGCAATGAGTGTATACCGTTTTGTGCACTAATGGTTGAAGTCTATACTTTATGATATGACTAATGATTTTAATTAGGATAGCTAATCAGTCCTATGAAGTACGGTACCTGTGCTGGGAATGATCCTTCCTATTAAACGTTTACTTGCAGTTGCAGTGAAATACAAGGATATTTGTGTTAGGATACAAAAAAAGGTAATGTTCTTTAATTTGATCTTTTAAAAAATTATCTGAAAATGTTCTTCACTTATTTTTATCATTAAAAAATGTAATCGAATTTTGCAAGAGATATTTCCCAATATTAGCTCCAATGCTCTGTCACTTGTCTAGCAGGGAAAGGTGAATAAAGTAGTAAAGCAGCCCAAAAGGTTTATTCTGAATTTAGTTTGTGAGTTTTGTTTCTGTGTGGTATGGGAAAGGAAATGGTATGGAAATGGAAGAAAAACAAATCTTCAGTTTGCCAACTTCTGATAAAAGTTGGGAAGCAGAGTCTGTCAAAGAATGAATGGCGACTGAACAGAAAGTGACAAGTGAGGAAACACAAGTACAGATGTGCGGAAGAGGGGAGGGGGCTTGGAAAACGGGGATGCGGACAGAGGAAGAGATTAAATAAGTTGAGTCACACAAAAAAGGAACAGACGGGAGGGGAGGTTGGAAGGCAGGAAGGAAACAGGAAAATTTGAAAGCTGGAAAATAGAGGAACAAGTCGAGAGATACAAGTTTTGGTTCTGTAATGCATAATTAAAGATGCTGTATCCGTGGCTTTTGGGCGTGACACCACGAAAAAAATAATGAATTGCTAATTTGTTAGTATAAGATGTGCTTTCCAATAAGACATTCCACAAAAGAGATCGATTGAAGATAAGTAACACATTCAGTTTCAATTTTTGCAATAGGAGAGAGACACTCCTATTCTTAGTGTGAATAAGGCAATCATGCTTTATGGCCAAATACATTTAGATTGAGCGAGCGTTTGCTTTTGTGTGTGTTTTTTTTCTTTCAAATAATTAATTATTTGCTCTCAATTGTTCGTTTGCAGGAGGAATCCATTGAATTAAAATGTTCAGCTAGAACACGGACATCAATTAAAGAAAAGGACAGGCTGGGTATTGAAGACGTGCGGAATATTTTTTGGAAGTTTGTTGAGAGAAATGAAAACAACGTTACAGCGCCCTCTGCCGGATATTGTGTTCATGTTACAGAAACCGCGCGTAAATGTCTGCGTTTGAACTACGCGCGCGGTGCACGTGGGTTGTGATGCTCGTCATCAACTGTGACGTAATACCATTCAAGACAAACGGAATACGCACGCGTTGTTTTACGTAATAGTGACGTGTCAGCACAACGAGGGGCTCTGCGATTACGTCCCCGTACGTCCGAAACAAATCCTTTAGTAACCGAACCTGTGCACTGTGAAATCTTCAAGGCAAGGCTTCTCCCCGAAGTTGGTGGAACTTTACTCTTGCAATTTTTTATGAAGTAAATCCGGCTAAAAATAGGTTCAGGATCTGTTCGAAAGTGCAATAAGAGGTAGTAAGATGCCTTTGTGGAGTAAAGGAAAGAGTGTGCTGATGACCCCAGATCCGTACCACACACCAGGGTAAGTTTTTTTCCGAACAAATTCACAATCTCCTGGCAATTGTTGTACATTAAAAAGATCAGAAAAGATCAGAGAAAGGAGGCTCCTATTACTAAATAAACACCAAGTCTACATTTAGGGCCTATTATGTCTGTTGCAAACAAACGATTTTCAGACAATTTTCTTTTAACTGAAAAGTAGTTTCACCGTGCTTTCATCATATCATACATAAGGGCAGAATAAAAAGTTAAAGCAGTTACCCTGTTACTTGTTATTTAACTGTTACCCAGTTCGTGTTATTTACTTACTTTATATGTATTGCAGTAAATGTGGAAAAATCTTTATGGTGGCCTTATAGGCAGGAAAAAAATATATATATTGTGTAAATAGAAACAAATAAATGAATAGGTTGCTCGCTGCTCGTTTCCCCTCTAAATCTGCCCCTGTCCCCGTCCTACTTAATTTTGTCTCTGTGCTTGATTTTGCAAAACAGGTACTGTGGGTTCTGTCCTCAGTTCAAGTTCCAGATTGGGGAGACGTTTGGCCGCACCACGTCCCGCTTGCTGACCAACCCCGCTGTGGCATGCTCAGGCCGCCCTGTCTTGGCCGATATCAGCCCGGTCAAGGGACCTGATTCGCAGGTTACAGGGGAGACCAAACGACTCGCTGCCAGAGCAGAAGTCTTGAGAAGTAGGAGGGCGAGCTTCGGTGATCAGAAACTAGGAGAGACAATGGTTTCTGGATATACAGGTAGGTAGTAGCTATAGTTTCTTTGCTGAAGTCATGTAGACCTATTTGTACGTGCAGTGGACCTACAAAGAAATAACGTTACACCGTTGCCTCGTTGCCGAATTCGTGCAGCCAGGTGCGAATGCAACAGCGCGCTGTGATATCACGGCATTCACTTCAGTACATACAAGTTGAGATAATGCCAAATGCCAAGGTCCCTAATACAAAGTAAAAATAATTCTTCAAAATAAGCATGTTTGTATAATGTATATTTTGTCAGAGAAACCATTTTCCGCATGTCCACACTTGGCAAACGTAAACATGGTGTGACGTCATTTCTTGCACCAAAAAGGTTTTTTTTTTTTTTTTCTTCTTTTGCAAGTTCGCCCCCGAACAAGGCTAGCTAAAAGCCACTCAAAAATCGAAGCCACAAAAAGAAAACAAATAATTAAAGATACAAGAGGTAATAATTAATATTCCTCTCGAAGCAGGAAAGATCGTAAGATGAAGGGAAGTACCAGCAGGCAAATAATTCCATAGAAATGTAGAACGACGGAAGAAGCTATTGGCATAGCTTTGTATTCTACATCCTAGGTACAGCTACCGGTACCCTATTGGTGGGAACAGGCGGAACTAAACCGAGTTTCACGCTCAAATACCCTAACTCAAGGAACCAAGCTGGACAAGCCGGCGGAACAATACCATTACATGACAATACATGAGAACAGACTGGGTATAGCAACGAATCCACGGTGAGAGAGTGGTTATAAGTTTGAGTGCGCTTCTAACAGCCTAAAAATAAGTGATAAGCAGATGCACCAGCCCCAGCCCAGATGTGGGAACAGTATAGGCTACTCCATAATAGGACGTAGGCCTATAGGCCTATATAGTTGTCCTGTAAATGTAAAGGATATCATTAGGTAGATACTTCCGAGCTCGATAAATACAACCAACTCGCATGGAAGCACTCTTTGCAATAGGCTACCTGTAATATTTGTTCTTCCAGGAAAGGCTAGGGAGATCGACAAGTCCAAGAAGACGTAGGTCATACACCTCAGGCAAATGCCATATGAACTGAAGTAAATGAGTCGACTCTAGATCGAAACGAAGCCAAAAGTAATTTTTCTTCGCATTGAAGGTTTCCAGCCAGTAACACACTCTCCAGATCATTATTGAGTGAAGCACCCACTTCGGTTGCGAGAAGTGTTAGAAGAATTGGGAGATATACCATAGAGTGTAGAGTCATCGGCGAGCTGAGTGAGAGAGCTAAGGAGAGCTAAGATAAAGCATTATCAGATTGATATAAAGCAGAAATAGAGTTGGACCAAGAACCGAGCCATGCAGTACACCAGAATTGACAGAACAAGTACAACTTGAAGATGATTGCCTTTCAAAGACCACCTTTAACACAGTGCTGGAGTACTCGTAGGGCCTACTCGTACTCGTACTCGAGTACAACCAAGTACCATAGTACTCGGCCTGGATGTACTCGGCTCTAAATGTACTCGGAGAACTTGGTACTCGGATTGTAGGACTTCAACACTGCTTTAACGTGCGGTTGGAATTGGAAAGGAAAGTGGAGATAGACAGCATTCTACCAGACACACCGTACGTGTGACTAAAGCTTTTGCAGAAGGCCCTTAATTATGCCAGACCTGAACCTTGGATATGTCCAGAGCTACACGATCCAACGCCCTATTAGAATGATTACACTGTAAAAACAGTGTTTAGCAAGTAAACACTTTCTTACTATCAGTTTGTAAACACGTTTACATACTAAACATTTAGCGTGTTGCCGGATAGTGTTTAGCCATTGAACACTGATGTTTAGGAATTGGACACGTATGTTTAGCTTCTAAACATGTTTACAAACTGATAGCAAGATCGTGTTTCATTGCTAAACACAGTTTTTAGAGTGTAGTGATGATGGACAGCAGATCACCCGTGGGAGCGGGAACGGCGAAAGCCATATACTGATGGCAGTCGGTAAGAAAGTCATTGTCCTCAAGGTGACTGAGAAGCTGTTGGTTGGTATAAGCTTTTTGATTTTAGAGGAAGCAGACTAACAGAGCACCGAAGTGATGACGTCAATGCAATGTTTGGAACCAGAATACTTTTATGTGTTTGCATGATTGGCTGTTAACAAAGGAACAGTCGAAATTTACATTTGTTTGGAACCAGTTGTCATGCCAACTGACGTCAGACTTCGGTACTCTATAGATCGGTAATTAGTATAGACTCCGAGCGCTCACAAGATCCCTTGAAAACAGGGACTATACAGACGCCACTTTCCAAGATGAAAGAAAATCTGAAACAACAAAGTATATTATACAACTTTGCAAGACTAGCGGAAACGGTTCAGGTGAACACATTTTCATATCAATTACAGGATACCCTTTACCTGTACGGGAGGGAAAAGTTGGGAGGGGATGCCCGTCATCATTGAGAGTAGAGTTTGAAACGAAGTTATCGGCAAAAAGTTTTGCCTTATTAAAATGGTGAAGTAAGAACTTCGGGTCCGTGAAAAAGAGGAGGAATGAAAGAACTGCTGTGATTGAGTACACTGTTCGCAATTTGCCAAAAGTCCCTAGAAGCAAGCCACTGAGTTGCAATGGAATCGGCAAAAAACAAGTATAGGTAGTGGTATGGAGAAGGCAAGGCGAAACCATATGTAACAATTCCATGGATTCATGAGCAACAGGCAAAGTTTCAATGACATATGCACCAAGACCATGAGAAGGAGGATGATCAAGGACGAAGATAAAAGATATATCTAGGATTCCGGAATGCCTTTCTCTTAACAAAAGGCATTCCGGGATTAGCTTATGCGATTCGTCACTCCGTGAAAACGGCGATGAATGAGTTGTTTCACAGATAAGCCATTTTCCACTAATGAACTGGACAGAGTTCCCACCGTCAGTGACATTTTGTGGGGTTGTAAATTCATTACAATCACAAGAATATAGGGGAGATTGGGGCAAATTAGGCCATATTTTGGTTATTTTTACCTGTCGTGTATAAGGGTACCGTGTGGTCTGGAATGATATACGGTTTTAAGGGCAAAGTAGTGAAGTACCTTTTGGAGCCATATTAATTAAGCAAACATCAGCCACCCCTTGTAGCAACCATTGTGAAGCCTTATCCCCCCCCCCCCCCCCCCAAGAAAAAAACTTACCCGTGTGGATGTTGAACCATGCTATGCGGTAAGTTGATCATACAGTGTATTGTAATATCTAAGGTGTCGAAAGACATTAAATGACAAACAATGTGCAGTCTTGCATTGTAATGACTCTGCCACAGTTATACTTCAGACAAATTATTATGCATTGTTCTGAGAATAAAGTTAAATTCAGACAATCAGTTCTAAACTTCTCGGGGGGGAATTTTTTTACATTGTGCATTGTAAATCCTAAAAACTCCAATACCACCAACGAAAATCTATAGGCCTATTTATATTGATATTAAATGCTAGAAAGTTACAAATTGTTCAAATATAAGAATGTAGGCCTACATGATTATATGACAAGGGAAAATGATTGTGGGGTGGGGGGGGTGGGGGGGGGGGGGGGGGGGGTGGGTTGCAATAGCCGCCCCCCCCCCGCCCAATCCATCAACTTTCATGCTGTCTATGGATTATAATAACATTGAAAATACTGAATTAATTTGACACTGTGATTGCACTTATCATTTCACAAAATTTCACTTTTGAAGTTAAAATTCAGATGTTTACTTCAGAGCACGTACACCCATATAGCTGGCTTTTCTTCAATAGCAAAAGGGAATTCATGAAAGAGGTCACCAATTCAAGATGCAGAACCAGTGGGTGGCTCTGCTTCCCCCATACACCTTTCCCCACTCTCCCCTTGCGCTTCTTGCAAAATTGAAATGTTTTTTTTTCTACGCCTATAAATGATTTTGAGCAGGCTACATTCCCAAAGGCGAGCACTATTTCGGCGATCGTTGTGCTGAGAACTGCCGTAACGCAATCGCAGAGTTTGAGCGTGACCAGCGTTGCCATCAATCCAAGACGGAAGCCATGCAGCGGGTTAGACACATCCAGGCTGGCCGCATCGAACCAACAGAAAGAGAGAAGAAGGTAGGTCTATGGCACACGGACGCAAACATGTCATCTGTATACATTGTACAAGGATTTCCCCTGCACACCTGTTATTTTAGTGTTTAAAGAGGATGTTAATTGCTGAGGGATGATTGCGAATTGTTGTAATTTTATGCAGATGAAGATATAAAAAAAAGGCAATTATTTCTGCCATGAAATAATAACAAAGTTAATTTTTGAGAGCTGTTTTTATCAAGTTCATATCGCCTGCTGTCATGGTGCCGGTCATCTGTCTGAAGGTCGGCGCGGGTAGCAGCAAACAAATCTGACATCGTAAGATGGACAACAAATTTGTGTATACAGTCAAAACTATAAAATGACAGATTTCTTTAAGAAACCAACATCCTCTCAGTGCTGTATGTATTTGCATCGTTCTGGACGTAGAGGGCGACTGATCTACATCACTCGGTCGTGATCGTGAGTCGAGTCTGATGGCTCCGCGCGCTGATGGGCGGGGATGATCTGTGCGATCGGTCTAGCCGAAATTTAAGCAGGATAAGGCTCCCTACTGAGGAGTTTGCAGGGATTGGCCTTCTGGTTGGTGTAGCCTAGGAAGGCCCAGGAGATGGTTTGAGGTTCGATAGTTGTCTTTTCTCCCTAATTAGGATAATTTAGGTAAGACGATGTATAGCGTACCTAGTAGTAGTAGTAGTAGGCAGATTCAGGAAAATTTCAAGTTGCTTCAATCCTTTTAAATATTATATCACTGGAAAGAGTAAACAATTAGAAATAAAATGAGGGGTCAATGGTCATGAAAGGTTAACCCTGTGCAAAGTTATGGATTTTTGTTGATTAACATTTTGGGTCATTTTGGAGGCCAATTTTAGTTTAAAACTTGTGACCATATTGCCAATTGCTACATTTTTTAATTGAAAATGTGAGCCTCATTTATTTCATATCAATTTGTTATCAATATAAATATAATTGTAGGAGTCATTTAAAATAGTAACAATTAACAAACACCAATTATTTGCCAATAAATGATCAAAAACTAAATAAAAACAAATTATAAGCCGGTCACAGTGCTGACAGAAGATTGGGTACCGCAAATAGCGCCGCCAATGCCGGTTCACGTGAATCTGCCTAGTAGTAGTAGAAAGATTTTACTTAATACCCCACCAAAATCGGTAAGGAACAGCAAATCTTGGAAAATAACCATCCGTGTTCATAATTGTATAAACACTTGGCATAACCTTTCATTTTGAGAATTTTGTTGGGACATTTTAGTGCAATATAGGGGAAGAAAGTTTGTGTTTTCTGTGTTAGAACTTTCTTGGCACTCAATGTGTTCACATACATGTTGATTTCTTCCTAATTTTTTTACAGATTTTGCTGACATAAATCTTGAAATAACAGGTTGTGCCACATGTTTAGACAGTTGTTATCAAAGAGGGTTGGTTATTTTCCAAGATTTTGCTGTTCTTGACCGATTTTGGTTGGGGGTATTAAAGTAAAATCTTTCCGAGAAGTCATTTGGGAAAGAGTTCCATATCCGGCCATCACTTATTTTCCCTTAATATGACTTAAAAACTACCAAAAAGTGTAAATCTAATGAAGAAACACGAATTTAGGAGGGAAAAAAATTTCAACTTTTTCTTTGAAAATACTTTGACTTTTTCTGTCATGGCCCATAGACTTTGTGCACAAGGTCCAAGTGATGGCCGGATATGGAACTCTTACCGTATATTTCCTGCGATGGTCAGCTGATCATCGTTGGAAATAGTCAAGTTCCCTGACCCGATAGTTCCCTGATGTCTATAAATTGCTCAGTTTTGTCTGAATAAGGTCAGGGAACCAGACTACAAGAACACCATCCTTTTATCTGTTTCCCAGCATCTATGCACATGTCGAGCGCAATCTGGAGTTTTGCGCAAGTTTATTGTACTCCCTCCTGAGTTCATCCCTATGAATGGATTTCATTCAAAGGGAAATTAGCTCAGGAGGGAGTACAATAAACTTGCGCAAAACTCCAGATTGCGCTCGACACACACAAAACATTAAACGGGTCAGTGTTACAGTATTTCTATATATACTAACCCCCAAATCCATGTTGTATACTACCTTTAAATGGTAATTGGAACATATCTGTGTTCACATTTTCAAATGCATAAAATAGGGGATTGGCTTTCTTTATAATTAGTTTATCGTTGTTGGACTGGTTTTTGTGTTGGCACCACTCAGTTCTACACGGATGCATAAGATTGTCTTTTTCTTGGTGTGAAAGTTGCGATAATCTTCAACCAAGTTTGAAATAAGTCGAGCAATCGTCTAGCAATAGGTCGGCAACATGGATGTACATGATGTACTAATCAAACTGGGATGGCCAGGCTGAAGGAGCTAGACATTCGGCTGGATAGCCTAGCTAGCTTGCCTACAACAGACAAAAGGATAATCTGACAAGGGATTTGGAGATGTTTCTCAGTCAAAATGGCACAGATGGTGCAAAACTCGCCAGGCAACCCCAGAGTACATTTAGTTCCTGGTAGATCGGACTCTCAGGGTAAGATGCAGTGCATAGTTTTGGCTGCTCAAACCTTGGAAAGCAAGGGTTATCTACCTGCAGTTGTCAGCGACATTTGGCAGCGCGCACAGTGAATTCCTATGTTGGCCAACGCAGTCGGCAAAAGTCAGCAATGGATTGAGACATGATCATCGGTCATGTATTTGGGTACAAAGTACATTAAGGCTATCCGTCTGGAGCAGGCAGAGGCCCAGGGGATTCCAATTTAATCCGATAAGGTCCGATGTAAGCGGGTGAGATCAGATGGGTTATCGCCAGCCTCAGTTCAGACATACATTTAGGGGAAGGTTTCATCCAAAGCTTCATCCTCCACAGAGATTTGGCCTTTTTCCTGTGTCTCTGGTGGGCAGGTGATCGAGCCACCGACTTAGGACGTACATACCAAGGCCTGTGAGATCATGGGGAGATATAAAGAGTGTCTCTAATTGTGGTTTTAGAAATTTCCACCATACCTAAGGCAACCTGGAGCCTGAAATATACAGTGGTGCAAATAGCTAACAACTTGTGTAGTTCTCTAAGAGGCAATGCGTGAGCATTTTCTAAATATGATTGAAATCGATGCTAGAGATGTCTGGGAGCCTTTTCTGACAGTTGCAACTCATGGATTCTTATTGTTGGTCATTATTGCCATTTGTACGCATAAGATGAAAAACTAACTTTTTAACTTTGAATTCTTTTATTGCAGAATTATTTGTCCCATCTCACTGGCTACCTTTCCCTTGCCAAATGGCAACTCTTTTTGACCTGAAGAACAAAAATAAAAGGGGTACCCCTTGTAATTTTGGCTGATTTTGGCACAAATAACATTTTCTAAATTTGAATCAATTTGATGCTAGGGATGTCTGGGAGCCTTTTTGGACAGTTGCAACTCATATTCTGATTGTTGGTAAATATTGCAATTTTTACCCATTATATACAAAATAAAAAATTTAAAAAGTCATAAAAAAATAACTCATATGGAAACCTTTCGTGCCAAAAGGACCCCATAAAAATGCACAGTTCAAGCTGTACTACACAAACGACCTTGAAATCCCCTGGCTCTGTGGAGAACTATTTCGCACAGGTTGGACTAGTCCATTATTGACAACAGGGAGTTACCTGCATTGAATGGTATTATTTTGTACAGCGCGCCCAGAAGCGTGCACTTCATAACGCACGTGAAAAGACTAGTCATTGCTAGCCGAGCCACGAGTAACGCCAAGTTTGGATGGGTATTTCTTTTGTTAAAAAGATGGGCGAGTGTTTTCCTGAACCAATCAAAATGATTCTTGCATGATTAGTTGAGCAAAGGCTTGCTGAAGATACACTCTTTGGAACTAAGCCGCATGATGGCGCTATTTAATGTTATGACGAGTTGAAGTCGGGAGTTACGTACAAAAATAGGATTTCACACAGAAACCGAGCCCGATTTTGACGAAAAGTGATATTTATCATGAAATTGGCGAGCCTAAATGATGAGAAATGTCATTCTATTGGATATTTTCTGAAAGTATAGTATCTAAGCTTTGTTATCCTCCCAGAACTAAGAGATAATATGAAAAATATTCCTACAATGACGAAAGATGAGAAAAAAACACACTTTTTTCCAGCAGTTTGCCATTGGGATATAGCGTGAAGGAAACTCTCGCAGGCTTAGTTCCCCAAAGGTTTCCATATGTTTGAACTTTGAATGAACTCTGTTATTGCAGGATTATTTTTCCCATCTGATTATGATACCTATGAGCCTATTCCAACAGTTGCAACCCATAGATTGTAATTTTGTTTTTGCAAAAATGTGAACAATATGAAAATTAAAAAGATTAATGAAAAAATACGTTGACCCCTGTTATTGCAGGAATATTCTGATCTCATTTGCCAGCTTTCCTGCAATTTTGAAGGCCAATCAATTTCTTTTTGGCTTACCCCTTTCCATTTTGGCCCAAAAATGGCATTTTCTAAGTTTGATTGAAATCGTTGGTAGGGATGCATGGGAGCCTTTTCTGACAGTTTCAACTCATTGATTCTTATTGTTGGTCGATATTGTAATTTTTACCAATAACATGAAAAATATTAAATGAAAAAGAAAATCATTAAAAACGTTAGTTTTTGAACTGAGATGGAACTGTTATTGCAAAAGTATTTTTCCCATCCCACTGGCCAACTTTCCTACAGTTTTGAAGAGAACTTTGGCATTTGTGCCAATGTTATCCCCTAATGGGCATTTTAACAATTTGATTGAAATCAATGCATGTGATGCCTAGGAGCCTATATTCCAACATTTGCAACTCATAGATTTCTTATTTTTGCTTATATTAATGTTTTTTGCCAAAATATGAAACATGAAATAAAACAAAAATCATGAAAAAGCAAATTTTGACCTGTTACCCCAGTTATTGCAGTAAATATTTTCTCATCTAAAAAAATTCCCTAAAATGACAGCACAGAGACTTCAACTACATAATGTCATTGTTAGCCTGGGATCAACAATGAAATTGTTATGAATGGTTCAACATTTTAATATTTTGTTTTCTAAAAATGGTGACAAATGATCATACACGTATTTAAGTTAAATTTGATTTCATAACTTTCCCAGACGAGTTTCTGACACCCCTACATGTCTAAAGAATTAATTTGAGGCCATCAAGCCAAAGTCATTTTTTTGCTTGAATCTAGACAAACTGGCACGGGTTTAACCCTTGCCATTGCCATTTCTCAAGTTCTGGTCAGAAATGTTGTTGCCTTCAAAACTGTGGCAGAGATACAACATGGAATGTACACTTCGGCATTGCGATTTCGTATGTTTTGGATCAACATTAAAATGTCATGAAAGATTTGAATTTTCATTACTCCTCTTCTTCTCTAGAATCAATTTTGGGCCCAATTTAAAAATGTTAAAATTTTAGGGCCAAAGTTGAGAAAAATGGCAAGGGAGATAGACACCCTTGTCGTATGTTGAGGGTCGAAAAAAGGTTTACCAGATTGTTATGAATCATTCATTTAAAAAAAATAACCAGCTGAAAAAACCCAAACTCTTCAATTTAGGACTCGCCGTTGAGCTGTCGTGGCCCACTGAAACCTATCAAGAAAAACATAACTCCTCTGGTGTATGGGAAAGCCAACGAGCAACAGCATTCTACCTCGCCCTACTACATGGCCCAACATGACCCCCAGAAATTCTTCATGTCAGGTATATAAGACAGAATATCAACTGAATGTACAAACTAAAAGGAAAAACTGAAAGAAAATAGATAAGAAACAGGTGCAGGTGCTCACGAAAACCATGACGAAAACCTAAATAAAATTCCTCATGAGAAAACACAAATAAGCACAAAATTAAATCAGAATTGTGAGCACTTCAGAAAATTAACAGGAATGCCTAGTCTCAATCAATTAGCTTTTCACTTGTTCTTTAGAATCAAATTAATATTACCTCACTGTCATGTTCTTTGAAAACATGCATCATAAAATGCCATTGGGCGAAGAAGGGGGAAAATAACTGATTTAAAAGAGTCTTGAAAGTCTGATACACATTAATCTTATAACCAAGGCTTCAGTATTAATTTTCAGTATCACAGTCATAGAATTTGGCCAAGTTCTCTCGAATGTTTACTCAGGAAACCCTTGCAGGCTAGAAGGTGATACTCAACAACCTTGCCATTGGAAACGTAAAGCACTACATATATCTCTTTATGATGTTCCGTCTTTTCCCAGTCAGTTGCTGGCTAAAACCAGGTACTTCTGTACGCCCTCAGGACTAATCAGGTTATTATTCAATCGCCCTACCCAGCAATAAGCTCAACCACATCCTCTAATAACCATTTCTGTACAACTCGATTTCTCCAATTTTAGATTACAACCGGTTCATCCAGATTAAGACCCAATGCCTGCAGGTCCAACTGAATTATATTCTAACGAATTATATCATAACTACCCACGCCCTCAGAGGTTCTCACCAACCACACCCTCAATCCATTTCAGTACAATTCTTCAATTTCTCCTACAGGTTACACCGGTTTCATTCCAAAGGCCCGGGGGTTGATTGGGATGAGCTATCCAATCATTACCAACTACGCCCTCAACGAGTTCACTAGTGATCCACGCCATGCAATAAGCCGTCTACATGTAAGCATGCTTCTCTTTCTGTTATATTTTAAATATCTTGGGTTGCCTTATAATGGCATTAAGCACTGGTGCCATCTTGGAGTACGAGAGGACGACGGCAGAAATTTAAGTTTAAGTGGCAGGAGGAAAACCCCAGAGAACAATTATTACTGGGAAAAACTCTTGCAATCGGTATGGAATGAAAACTCAATTCATGTAGTGCACCTTGAGGTCACCAGAGGTGGAAGGCTAGGAAAGAACAGACCTAACGCTAAATTGTTTAAGGGTCACAGAAGAAAATAAGTGTTAAACTCTAGAACCAAAAGTTTTACAAACTTCTTGAATGTCTTCATGGAAGACAATAATTTAATATGTCATTAAACAAATTTTGGCCTAACATTTTGAACCTAAGCAAGTTCGTTATCAAAGGCATTTGCCTTTGAGAAAGAACTTGCTCGAGGCATTTGCCTTTGAGAAAGAACTTGCTCAAGGCATTTGCCTTTGAGAAAGACCTTCCTCAAGGCATTTTCCTTTTGAAAAAGAACTTTCTCGAGGCATCTGCCTTTGAGAAAGAACTTGCTCAATGCATTTGCCTTTGAGAAAGAACTTCCTCAAGGCATTTCCTGTGAGAAAGAACTTGCTCATTGCAAGGCATTTGCCTTTGAGAAAGAACGTGCTCAAGGCATTTTCCCTTGAGAAAGAACTTGCTCAAGGCATTTGCCTTTGAGAAAGAACTTGCTAAGGGCATTTGCCTTTTGCTCAAGGCATTTGCCTTTTGAGAAAGAACTTGCTCAAGGCATTTGCCTCTGAGAAAGAACTTGCTCAAGGCACTTTCCTTTTTAAAGAACTTGCTCAAGGCATTTGCCTTTGAGAAAGAACTTGCTCAAGGCATTTGCCTGTGAGAGAACTTGCTCAAGGCATTTGCCTTCAGAAAGAACTTGCTCATTGCAAGGCATTTGCCTTTGAGAAAGAACTTGCTCAAGGCATTTGCCTTTGAGAAAGAACTTTCTCATTGCAAGAAATTTCCCTTTGAGAAAGAACTTGCTCAAGGCATTTGCCTTTTGAGAAAGAACTTGCTCAAGGCATTCACAGAAATGCTGATAAACGGGGCAACACCAGCACAGTTGTAATAACTGATTTCAGCAAAGCCTTCGATTGCGTAGATCATAACATACTCATCAACAAACTCAACAACCTTGAAGTTCGTCCGTCTGTCGTAACATGGATAGCTAGCTTCCTGAGCGGTAGAGAACAGTGTGTTCGCTACCGTGGCGTAACAAGTGATTGGAAATCACTCAGTGGTGGAGTCCCTCAAGGAACACGCATTGGCCCTCTTGCATTTCTTGTACTCGTCAATGATGCAGTAACAGATACCCCACTCACAGTGTTGAAGTACGTTGACGATTTGACATTGATTGGGCATAGTAACCATAAGACGTCATTGGGAATGCAAAGCCATCTTGACAACCTTACCGAGTGGGTTCAGAACAACCACATGAGACTTAATGCAGATAAATGTACTTCCATGGAAGTTTCTTTTGCAAGGGAACCTCCAACCCAACCACTGCTAACAATCAACGATACTCCACTCATGACTGTTGATGTAGTAAAGATCTTGGGACTGCAAATAACTAAAGATCTAAAATGGGACACTCGCATCAAAACTATCATAAAAAAAGCAAATGGCAGACTTCATGTGATAAAGACATTAAAGCACTTTAATATGCCATTACATGACCTGATTACAGTTTATTCATCTTATGTTAGACCCATAGTTGAATATTCCGCTCCTACTTGGCATTCGGGGCTAACTGCTGGAGAAAGTGAGATGCTTGAGAAAATTCAACGCAGAGCATGTAAGATCATCATGGGCAGACAATACATGAGTTATGAAAATGCATTAGTCGCCTGTAACCTCAAAACTCTGGTTGAAAGGAGGGAGCAATTGTGCATCAAATTTTTTCAATCACTAACTGCATCTAAAGAATTCAGCAGCTGGCTGCCACCAAGTAGGAGAGATGTTCATCATAGGGACCTCAGAAATTCAAACAAATTCTCCTTACCATTTTGTAAGACTAAGCGGTACCAAAATAGTCCGATCATCTATATGACAAAGACCTGGAATGAAAATCACTAATTATCTTTGCCTTGCCACTATTGATATGTTTTCCCCTGTTGTTTACCTAACCTGATTTCGTTCCATCCCCTCCCTTTCCAATTCCCTTATTATCTTCCCTTGATCCCCTCCCCCTGTTGTCTACCTATCTGTAACCACACCCCCTGTCCTTACCGGTTCCAATTTTTTTTTCTTTTATATCTGCTTTTTTCGAGAATTTTATCGATTATACATGTAATAATATAATGATGAGAATTGGTTATGGTTGTAAGGTAATATTCCATCCAATTTGTCTATTTTCCCTTTTATAGATATTTCTAATTGTTCTTACTATCATGCATAACCATTTTCCCTATCCCCTTGTAGATCTCTCCCCCCCCCCCCCCTCCCTCCTTTCCCTCCCCACCCTTCCCACTCTCCCAAGTTAGTTATATATAGAGTTTGGTGCTATTTGAATGTTTAAATTTTATGTATTTATTCTGCAATTCCGCTTTTGGCGGCGAAAGAATAAAATAATAAACCATGAATAATAATAATAATAATAATAAATTTCCTTTGAGAAAGAACTTGCTCAAGGCATTTGCCTTTGAGAAAGAACTTGCTGAAGGCATTTGCCTTTGAGAAAAAACTTGCTTAAGGCACTTGCCGTTTTTAAAGAACTTGCTGAAGGCATTTGCCTTTGAGAAATAACTTGCTGAAGGCATTTGCCTTTGAGATAGAACTTGCTCATTGCAAGGCATTTGCCTTCAAGAAAACTTGCTGAAGGCATTTGCCTTTGAGAAAGAACTTGCTTAAGGCAGGTGCCTTTGAGAAAGAACTTGCTTAAGGCAGGTGCCTTTGAGAAAGAACTTATTTTATTTTATTGACAACCCATGTATGTTGCTGAAAAATTACAGGAGGCCTTGAACAAGGGAGAAATGCCAGTGGTAAGAGGTTGTACGAAACTACCTCGTCTAGACCCTAATCTCATCTACCCAACAGAGTCTGGCCTGGTCCCCCATTACACTGGCCATATCCCTGGTAAGTAATGCAGAGAAGCTACTAGAAATGCCTTCGTATGAATCACCAAGATAGAGAATGAGTTAATTACTCAGTGTTTCCCGCAGAAGTTTGGGAAATGCTTTTGAGTAGGACATGGAAGACTGGCACACAATTTCTGTAGAGTAAGCCTCGGAAGATTGGCATACTGTTTGCTGTCAAGTAGGTTATGGAAGACAAGCAGATGCTTGCTGTAGGGGACTTTATGCTTCTAAACAGTTCCCCTGGTGTAAGTTACCCTACCTGTGTCTGTAGGTCTGAAAATTGGGATAGTTTCTCCATATCCTGTTTACATTTCAGCCCAGGAAACCTGTACTGTGGTAGTCTGCGTAGAATGACTTCAAGCCTTGTAATGGGGCACTTCTATACATGAAAAATAGAATGTCTGAAAGATGCATATCTTTCGATACTACTACTGTCTTTCTCTGAGATTCAAAAAGTCTGATTTCAGACAGAAGTCTAAAAAATCTCATGCCTGAATTAAGCAAAGTGTTCATGATGTTATTGTTCACTCCGCTCACACAGGTCAGAAGTTCCGCTATGGGACCACCTTTGGCCACAGCACCCGCAACGCCAAACGAGTTCAAAAGGGTATGGGTAAAGTTATCACATCCAAGTAGTCCAAACATCACATACCCAGCCCACAGTCTGTAAGGCATCAACTGTTGACACTTTTTTTCTGAAAGACTCATTCATAGTTATTTACATGTATACCTATAAAGATTACATAAGAAAAACCTTAGTTTGTATAATGTATATATAGGTGCCAAATTTTGATGATTTAAAAACATCTATCCTAACATAGTCCATATTTATTATCAGGCATTTGCCTTTGAGAAAGAACTTGCCCAAGGCATTTGCCTTTGAGAAAGAACTTGCTCATTGCAAGGCATTTGCCTTTTGAGAAAGAACTTGCCTAAGGCATTTGCCCTTTGAGAAAGAACTTACCTAAGGCATTTGCCTTTGAGAAAGAACTTGCTCATTGCAAGGCATTTGCCTTTTGAGAAAGAACTTGCCCAAGGCATTTGCCTTTGAGAAAGAACTTGCTCAAGGCATTGCCCTTTAGAAAGAACTTGCTTTTTGCAAGGCATTTGCATTTTGAGAAAGAACTTGCTTATTGCAAGGCATTTGCCTTCGGGAAAGAACTTGCTCATTGGAAGGCATTTGCCTTTTGAGAAAGAACTTGCCCAAGGCATTTGCCTTTGAGAAAGAACTTGCATTTGCCCTTTAGAAAGAACTTGCTTATTGCAAGGCATTTGCATTTTGAGAAAGAACTTGCCTAAGGCATTTGCCTTTGAGAAAGAACTTGCTCAAGGCATTTGCCCTTTAGGAAGAACTTGCTTTTTGCAAGGCATTTGCATTTTGAGAAAGAACTTGCCCAAGGCATTTGCCTCCGAGAAAGAACTTGCTCATTGCAAGGCATTTGCCTTTTGAGAAAGAACTTGCTCAAGGAATTTGCCTTTGAGAAAGAACTTGCTCATTGCAAGGCATTTGCCTTTTGAGAAAGAACTTGCCCAAGGCATTTGCCTGTGAGAAAGAACTTGCTCAAGGCATTTGCCTGTGAGAAAGAACTTGCTTATTGCAAGGCATTTGCCTTTGAGAAAGAACTTGCTCATTGCAAGGCATTTGCCTTTTGAGAAAGAACTTGCCCAAGGCATTTGCCTTTGAGAAAGAACTTGCTCAAGGAATTTGCCTTTGAGAAAGAACTTGCTCATTGCAAGGCATTTGCCTTTTGAGAAAGAACTTGCCCAAGGCATTTGCCTGTGAGAAAGAACTTGCTCAAGGCATTTGCCTGTGAGAAAGAATTGCTCATTGCAAGGCATTTGCCTTTGAGAAAGAACTTGCTCATTGCAAGGCATTTGCCTTTGAGAAAGAACTTGCTCATTGCAAGGCATTTGCCTTTGAGAAAGAACTTGCTCAAGGCATTTGCCTGTGAGAGAACTTTCTTATTGCAAGGAACTTGCTCAAGGCATTTGCCTTTGAGAAAGAACTTGCCTTTTAATCAGGATTTTTGATCTCTAACAACACCTGTATAAGAAATGTTAACATTAAAGCATTTTTGGGTAGTCAAACACAGCTAACAATGTGACACTAAATGTCTTCAGATTTTTTTGAGTTTTCTTTTATTTCCAAAACAAAAGCATTAGATTACTTGCACACATCACTTTACAGTGTAAAATTCAAGAGTTTAAATAAAGCTTCATTAAAATAATTATGGTTGCCAAAAACAGATATTTATACGATTACAAAATCCTTATACAGTAAACAATCCACAAAACAAGCTTGGCGCTAAATAGCATAACATAAAATACTGTGCATTCAGATAATAAAGAGAATGATAAAAATAAGAATTTCCAAAATTGCTCATAATTAAATTGCCTTATACGTGCAATGCAAAAACACATCTTGAAAGATAATAAAACGGGCCTCATATTCATAAATGTAGATTTATTACATTATAATAATTGAATCAACTTCCAATCAAGAAATTAAATTAAAAATCAGAACGTCTCAATGCAAAATTAAAATATGTGAAGAATCAAATGTATTTGAGGAGTTTACATTAAAATCACAGCAACATTTCTGCAAACTTCTTGTGTCTGTGGATTTCAAGTTTATTGCTAAATATATTAATTTGTAATGCTGCATGTGCAATTCACAAAGCAAAATTCACCCAAGCATCGCATGCATAGAATCCTTATAGTGCACTCGCTAAGTATTGCATCAAACCAAACTCAAATAGTACAAAAAACAAGATATACAAATTTTGCTTTGTTACTTATAAATGTCAAATGCTATATCACATTTACTTAAAAGCCATGCACTTCAGCCTTATGATTTGTTTTCGCAAGTATGTGAACATTATCAGTATGAAGGATTTTGATTGGCCGAAGAATCTGAGACTCGCCAAAAACATTTGGATTTCTTTAATATTTGTTCACATTCTTTTTCTAAGAGTGCTCAATTTAGAATGCTTTTAATAAGGAGTCAATTCCAATTGTACCCAATGTGATATAGACATTTGAGTAAACAAACTATTAAACAGCCATTAGTATGATTAAAATAAAAGCAATAAATTAAAATAAATTAAACAGTCCAGTGCTGAAAAATCATCTTTAGTGAACTAATATAGTTGTTGAATGATTTTCAGCAATATGCTATTTTCTCAGAATAAAGGAATTTTAATGACCAACTTAAATTTTGAAGAGATCTTTGGTGCAAGGACGGATAAGTCTTTGGACGGTTTCAAATTAAATGTAAGATTCAAAAGATTTTGATTGAAGAAGTTTTCCAAACCTTTTTTTGAGATTTGTTCTTTCAAAACTTTTCATTGTGTATGTCAGTAATTGTTATATTATGGATACATCCACACTTATTGTCAATAACCACTTTTGACTTGGTTCAAACCGCAATGCGTGATCAGAGTATATCAATGAGCATGTCATTATGCAACAAATTCATCAGACAAAGCTTCCAATAAATGTTTGATCTACGTGGAAATTTACATGTTGTCATCAACTCTTGTTAATTGAAAAGTTTGCTGTGACTCGAATACAGGAGCATTCTACTAATATGAACAATGCCATTGGCATAGTGTTCACAACTGACTGTGTTCAGTCCAGTCCATATATTATGCACTGTTTGTCTTGTTCACGAGTGGAACAAATACAAGTAAAGCTTTTTATCATTTAATATTTTGCAGAGTTATCAATTGACCAATTGTTCATAGGTGCTTTACCACACCACTTACACAAATATGGAAATCTGTATGGTAAGGTTTTGTTTGTCCTTGATTTTGAGTGTTCCACATAAAATTACAGTTGATGTAACAATTGATTCTACCTTGATAGGCCAATTATGCAGCTTACCTTAAAAGCCTGCTCATGCTTATAATTCATAACCAAAAGTGAATATTCATGAACAACATGAATATTCATGTTAGTGTACTCTCAGGGTGGAGATATGCTGGACGTATGATGGTGTCAGTAGGTCTGATCCTTTCAAGCACTGGCCGACACTGTAGTGGCTTTCAATCAATTGCTTTTCCTCTGTTAGAGGGATTTCAAACAAAAGGATTGGCGATAACATTTCTGAAAGTCAAAGTACAAAGTGGATTGGAATGAATTCCGTCACAGGTTTACAGGAAGTTATGGCTGCTGTCAAAGTTTATTGGCGATTGGTCATGGTTGGCAAATCTGATCAGTTAAATATTGGGAGCATACATATCAAAGTGGGTGCATAACTGGCAAAGGTCCTCCAGAGGTATTTGCAACTAGCTTCCTGTATGTCAAACTACACAAGGACTGGAATGAATTAGGCCCTACCAAAGGTTTGTATCTGTAAACAGGCTTACAGGCAGACCTAGAAAAAGTGTAAGAGTAGTAGGATCAAAATGAAAAAAAAACAAGAGAAAATCAAGATAAAAAGTAGGATTTTTGCAGACCCATGTCCACAGCATCACAAGCCTCATTTGGCATGTTCTGTATTCAACACTTGAGCTCCATCCTCAACTGAGCTCCATCCTCAACTAAGCTCTTGGAAGTAAATTTGCAGTACTTCTGCACCCAAGCCTTTTATTGTGTGATTTTCATATGACAGTGTATAACACTTATACAAAATATTAAATAAGATTTAATTTTGCAGAGTTGTGGACAGAAAAGTAGGAAAAAAATAGTAATTTCAAGAAAAAAGTAGGTGCAAGGTAAAAAAAAAATGAGACAAAGTAGAAATGCCCGAAAGCCTGCTGTAAAGGTAAATTTCCTTTGCTCGACTTCATTTCTTTCTCATACAACTCTGTAACAACGTAATAGCATCCGAATACACCTGGCTCCAGTAGTTGTTTTGCATACACCACAAACCCAAATTGAAACATTTTGCAAGTGGCTGGTAAAAGTGCACTGTCAAATTTTTAGGAAACATGAAACTGAACTACAGAAAGCATTATGAGGACAATTCATGGATGATATACACACCTTGATTCAAGGTCCATTCATCTTGTGCAACATACATCAGGGCAGGGATGCAGTACTGGGCCACACCCAGTTCATCTGGTTCAGCACAGTTCATCATCCATACTGGAAACATGGCTTTGGTGTAAAACTGCACAAACAAAGACATTTATTTGTTTTTTAACGAATTGTTTTAATACCGTCAAACAAACCACAAGGGAAACTGACTAGTTAATTTGAATGAATTTTCAAAGTGAAAAAAGCAAACCGACAGGAGTGGGATTTGAACCTGCAACCTCTGGATTATCATACTGGTGCTCTACCAACTGAGCTACCTTTTCTTGTTCACTTTGAAAATTCATTAAAATTACCTAGTCCGTTTCCCTTGTGGTTAGTCATATCACTAAAATGGTATAACTAAATTCAATCCAGAAATGTTGTTTTGGGATGATTTTACTATTGTAATGAGAGTATAGTTTGCACAGTTTGTTGACTTGAACTTCATTTTCTAAAAATAACGGGCATGACTCTGGCAGATTCAAAAAGTTATATACTACTAAAAAAAGGATCAAGTTTATTAATATTTTTGACCGTCCAGTCAACTGGAGGCTAAAACACATCACTGAGCAATTGCATCATCTCACTTTCCATAGTGCTTAACCAAGCATGAACGTGCCCTGCAGTGTACAATAATTAAAATCAATAAGGTACACACACCTGGCTAAAATTTTCAAAGGCAAATCTCTGATCCTTTAATTTTTTTAGTGGTGTAGTTTAGGCTAGGAATGAGCTACACACAATACATCACATAAAAGCTTATTTCCTTTACTTTCATAAAAAAAAACACTGTAATCTCAGTTTTCAACTTTTGCTATTTTCCATCTATGTTGTGGGGCCAGGTCACAAATAGTCTTTTCCTCCAAAAGGAGTACGTACAATAGACACTTGTGAAACTAATAGAAGCACACTGCCAAGGTTGGGACAGCCATAGAGATTAGCGAGTTTTATGCACACAGAGAACCAAACTGTGGTGTGGCAACATTCTGGCCATTTTTTTAAAAATACGGCATTTTGAAATGTTGTACTTGCATGGCAATTTTAAGTCTTAAAAAATAACTGAAGGAAATGAAATATGGAAAGTTTTAAAAAGATTTGTAAATTTTTGAATCCAGAGAATTTGGTCCCATCAGCTGGTAACACTTTCTGTTCAACTACACTGAATGTATACACGTTTGGTCTCATTAAATATGGACTAAATGGCATCATAACCAGCACTTTATGTAAAAAATGCATGCAGGGATGTCTTTACATAAGCTTCTGATACATACACCACACATGACCTAACCTGTTCAACGAGGCTTTCTATGTGAAAACTTACACTAACCTTCGGACATCCGATGTGTCGGTCTAACTTCTGTAGTTCTAAAGGTGTTATGAGATATACACAGCCTTCAACTGAGCTGTCCGGACTGAAGGCGATGTTGGGAAACCCTCCAGCTTCCAAATCAGCACCTAAGGAAATTTTGCAACATGACACAGGGTTACTGAAGGAGGGGAACCTCATTTTATATAAAGTCCATGCCAGGTGTCTGGAAAAGGAACCTCTGCAAATGACCAATTTGATTGCCTCTGCTTTCTCTCTGCCAACATTAATCCCTAACCTCTTGAATCCAGACGATGGCCATAGCCAAGGTTTCATCTATAGGCACATTCCTGTGCATACTCAATCCACTGATGTTTCAACTATACTGTTTTTGAGTGGGAGTGGGATCCAAGTGCGATGAATAGGACTACTTTATTCATTGCAATGCCTATTGTTTGTGTTTACGCTTGGCTGTACAGTCCGTTCTTGGCATAACCATTCCCCCATCAATAACAGTCGGACACAAGGGGTTAATATGAAATTGAGTTTGGTTGCCAATTCCACGACACTATACATCTGTGTCAGATGACTTTATGAACATTTTATGGTGGAGCTAGGTAATTGGTTTAAAAGGTTATTGTATTAAAAAATGTGATATTATAAAAAAAGTAATGTCTCTTTGTCTCTAGCTCAAAGTGATAGACCCAGCACTCATCTTGGGTTAGGAAATATTTGATGAAATTAGCTGGATCTGCTTCAAAACGCCCCAAGTTATCCCTTGAATTGATCAGCTTGGTGCGCTTTTGATCAGGGGTCAGAAGCGCGGCACCCACTGATCAGAAACCTTTGACATTCCAAGTTCTTGACTCAGAATGTTCTCAACTCTCTCACGGGAGATTCCAACAGCATGCAATTAGTTATAAAAAGTGATGAAATAAATGCATGTTAAGTTGCATTGATCTGGCATTACTCCTTCAGAGTCAACCTATGAACTGTTCAGCCGACCCAGGTAATTGGTGCAATCTATGTTGCTGAAAAAAGTTTTAAAAGATTTTTAATATTTCAGTCATGTAATGCTTTGAAATTAAGAATTGGCTTCAGGAAGTTTTGCTAACCAGCCAACAGACATGCAAAATTGTTGTCTGTGTTATTTTGTTTCAACCCCCAGCAGAATCTTTACTAGCCTACAACAGCACAACATTTATTATCCAGACTTGATTTTGTTTGTACCTCTTTTGTTGAATATCAGTTGGAAGCCAAACAGGATCCCCCAGAGTCGGTGGTCTGCTTCTCGTCCAATATAGGAAGTCATTCTGTTTGTGGAATAAAAACACGAACACATGTATGTAAATGCCACATTTGCGACCCGCTCTGCAAAAAGAAGGGTATTATGTCGCGCTACATGTATGCAAAAATGCACATGTACAGGGCTGTTCTATGTAATAAAGAGGGTGAAAAAATATTTCTAATAAGTGATTTTTGTTTGTTTTTGGTTTGTTGGGTTCTATTATATCTATCTTTTAAAAACTTTAATATTAATGAATAAAGATGAAAAAACAAATGTTAGAAATTAACTCATTTCTTCCCCCTCATTTCTTTTCCCTATTTAAAGGGCTATATCTCTGAACATAACTTGTGTTAAATTGTAAAATATGAGTATGCAAATGTTAAGATAACTCAAGACAATACAATGCCACATGGGTCACACCTACACCAAATTAAAGCTTGGGATGTGACCGATTCAACTATGTATATAACTCTTCAAATTTGGCAACATAATACCCATTTTGTCAGAGTCAGTCACATCTGTTCTCGCATGCCATGTCTGAATAGTATCCTCAATCAAGAGTGAACTTGAAGACACCCAAAAGTATCCATATAGGGCATCTGTGATCAGGCGCGGATCCAGGGGGGGGGGTGGTTTGGGGGTCGAAACCCCCCCCCCCCCCTGCTCGCTGCAAATTTTTTGTTTTCTGTTTCAAACCTACTTATTTTGCCTATGGTAATGGCGCCACCAACGGTGAGAAAGTGTGTCCCCCCCCCCCCCCCCCGTAATTTTTTGTTCGCAGACAAAACATTTTGGGAGTCACCTTTCTGGGCAAATTTCAGAACCCCCCCCCCCCCCCTGCAAAAAATCCTAGATATTGTTTTATTTCCCGGGAAGAAGCTTAAAACTGCTTTGAAGATATAATTCTAAATCTAAAATTGTTGCTGATGATCTAACTATACTTAATGCCATTCTGTTACTACATTTTCATAGGCAGTATAACATTTCAAAGTTTTAATGGCCAAAAAATGCTGACATCATTCACTTTGTCCACCTACAGAGAAATCAATGTTTATTAGATGATATTTACTGATACCTAGAAGAGACATGATGATCATGATTTGTTGACTGATTTGTAAAGTTCGTTTTGCATGATGACAGTCCCACCTGTTTTTGTTCATATCAGCTCCATATGCAAAGTAGTATAGGAACCCTTGGGGAGGTTTGGCATTGATTTTGAAGCATAGGGGTGCAGGCACAGCAGCTGCAGGAAAACTAGAGACCTTGGCATACCTGTAAGAAATCACATAACTATTAATTTAATTAATACAATTTAAAGAAAACTGCAAGAGCTGGCCTGCTCTACTACTGAGCTATCCTGCCTTATGTTGGCAGTCAATATCTTTGTTCGGGGAGTTAGTACACAAATATATAGAGGTGTGTATTTATGGGTAGTACGGCAGGAATCGGGTACCCGATTAAAAACAATCACGGGTACCCGTTAACCAGTTCGCGTCGGATGTGTATACACGCACTCGAATGAGAAAGGGACGCAGCAGAAATATCTGTCAGCGACCGGCTCGCAGTGAGCGAGGCCGGAAATATCAGGGTGTGCTCCCTGCAGATGACGGCCTGAACCCGTCTGGCACCTAGGCTCGTGAAAAATAATCCCGGCGTGAACTGGTTAAAGAAAGCCAAACCCAAAAATTAAATCTCAAAAATTGCTGTTCATATTGTTTGTAAAGGTCTGCATGTTAATACTACCACATCGGTGTGTCAATGTAGCAAGATGCCAGTGTGTACAGTGAGGTCTATAGCTTTACAGTGTAAATTGCAATGGAATACGTGCACAGACTTTTATAGGATCTCCAGTTATTACAGGTATGGTACTTTGGTAGCCATAGTACTGTTTTGGCCGTGGGCTAGTCTTTTTGAGAGTGAGTGGTGATATAGTAAAAATACAGAATACCATGTGACACGTTCTAAGCCAATCAAGAGATGGAATCTATGCATGAGGTGTAAGAATCTTAACCCCATAACGCAGAACGGAACTGTTTATTGTATTACGTCCTGATTAACGATAAAACATGGGAAGTGGCAGTGTAGAGATCACTCAAATAGGATACTTTTTACCACACAATATCATCATATATACGTGTATACTCTACATATAAACCACACAGACACCTGGCTTGGTAGTTTTAATAGAAATTGTGCCCTCTTATGACACGTTTACATCTATGCGCACACATTGTGTTTTGCATACAATTTGGTTTAGGAGTGATGTCGCAGGTCAGATCGCGTCAACGCAGCTTGTGAAATACTGTCCAATCATATGAATTATAAATCGACGCAGAACGCGCAAAATCTGAGACAAACAAAAATTACCACACAAAATTCCCATAGGGTTGTCTAAAGGGTGTGGTTAACTCGTAAACGGCGATAGGTCAATTAAGTCAACTAGCATAGACCACTTGACCACTAATGAAGCCAGTGTCAGTTGTCATATTCAAGTCTTGTACAGCAGCAGGAAATGCAGCCAATGACTGACGATACAATAGTGTAGATTAAGGTTAGGTATACAACAGACACTTGTTTGTAAACAGCTATTCAGTACGCATTAGCCCATTATAGCACTCACCTGGGTTTAGACAATGGCTTGGCCACTACTTCCAGACTTTCTGTGTCAGGACTGAAAACAAGACAGGAAAATTCATTCAAATTTAGCATTTCAATAATCATGTTCATGCCGATAACAATGCTGAGTGATAATTACTGGTTTTAGCTGCATTATACTAACAAATATTTGCTGATCAATTGTCGGAGCTCAAAGTTTCTCATGAAGAAGAAAAATGAAGAACTTAAAATAGAGAAAAATGAACTTTTAAAATAGAGAAACTGATGCACAGATACCGCAGAAAATACTCAGGTGCGGCTGATGACATGCTATATAATGGAACCTCCTTTGTGTCACAGAATTCCATAATTTCAGTACTGCTGCAGTGGCCACTATACTATGGTTGCTGTAGACAATATCACCATCAATGTACCTCCGATACTGCGATCGCCACATAATGCTGTGTACACACGGCAGAAACTTGTGGAGTAAATCAGTAATCTCACAGCTAACCTTACATGATCTGTCTGCTCCAGACTACAAGTAAACTGATTCCAAGGAATGTTCTATATCTAGCCATGCCAAGGAGCAGGCATCCAATATATAGTTTCTATTTGCGTCTTCTGTCACCGACGACTGATTGCCTATAAGGTTATGATTCAGTGGGATGTACCATTTAAGGCATGGAGGTGACCACTTGCAATTTTTATTTCATGTTTTTAAAATGTTCCTTTAAAGACCTTACATTTGAAAATATGTCTCTCAGTGTAGATGAAAATGTTTAAATTTATTAATGTTTCATTTCCACAACACAGCAAAAATCGAATCCTTCTCTCAAAATAGAATATAATCTCCAATTACAATTGTTGAATACAATCAATTAGTTTTCCAGCAGGTGTTTCAGACTCTGAATAGTGCAGTTTAATAGATGGTGACACAAGGCAGGATATTGAAACAGGTGTTAACAACTGGCTGTTATAATACACACACAGCAATGTCTGTAACAACAAATAATGACTGTGTCATTACATTATATTATATTATTTATAGGCTCAAGGAAGGGCATATCTGCTCAATAATCATGATTAGTGTAAGAGATACACCATTAATATTCATATTGGGTTGTAAAAATAGCAGAAAAACTTACTTTCCTAACCTTCCCAAATCCTCCCAAATCCTCTTTGCAAAATGGAGGAATTTGGATTATTGAGAGTCTTTGGAAGTTGAAGCACCGGAGGATTTTGGAGGATTGAGGGCATAAGAGGATTTTGCATCTGGAGGAAAATGAAGGATCCAGGTCATCAGGCCCAATCTGATGCTGGATGATTTCAGGGGATTGAGGTTTATACTGCAAAAACCCTATGAGGATTTTTGAGGATTCATGCAATGGTCCCCATCAGAGGATTTTGGAGGATTCAGATTACATGGAGGAAAAATGTTATAGGGAATTTATTATAATTTATATCAATATAAGTTTGCATGCAGATTCAAGTCCTTTTTTTGAAAAGATACATGCACTACATATAGACCTGTTCACACTACAGCCTCTCAACCCGAGTTGACGTCATCCCAGGCTGAAGCTTGGGGTTCCTGCCTGGGTTGAATTTTTGTTTTTTGACCATGTATTCAACCCTGTCATTTCACAATTGTTTTGATTTCAATCTAGAGTGAACTCATCCCTGATTATATAACAGTAGGGCTGTTGTCATTGGCGATTTTTCTTGTTGACATGTCGGCAAAATAAAACTCTGACGTCGACAATTGTCGACAAAAGCAAGTTACGAGTCCGGTAAATAAATCAAGCATTGACTATAGGTAAAACCTTCTGTTTATATTACTGAAACGCGGACGTGAAGTCCGATTTCTTACCTTTCTTTTTTACTGTAATAATTGATTTTGATGTTCATAGTTTAAGGTGAAGTTAATGTATCATTTCAAACAACAAACATTGTTCTTCTGCAAGCCCCGGTCCCGTTCTTGGCAATGTTTTAATTTGGAATTATCATGTGTCATGTATTAAGCCAGGGCCATGCGCAGTAATGACCAGAAAATCCCCAGGCTATTATTAGAAGAGCTCACGCAAACAGTTTGGACTGATGAAAAGCACCAAAATGCCATTGCAATCAGGGACGCTACAGATCGTAGCGATGACATTAACGATCAGACCACGTATCGTATTTGTCCTACCGATACTGATACGTTGTAAAGTCATTTGCTGTCCCAACAACCAAAGTTCTATTTTAGCTGGCAAAACCCGCGATCCACGATCAGTGTACATGTACATTGTACATGCAGCTTCAGCTCGACGTCGAGACGAGACCAGTCAAGACTATGTGGGTCAGTGTGTGACATTTATCCATATCTTTAAAAGTACTATTACATTTGATTCAGTTATTTCATGTAACATCAATCTTTGGGTGGGAAATATTTTAGAAAGTTTTAAATCATGTAAATTATATTTTACCAAAATTATGATAACAAATTTGTCAGTTTGACATAACCAGTTTGACGTAACAGGATACGTCCATATTTCCATTTGTGTTTTTTCAACACTTTAAATATAAATATGGGAAATTCACAATGTGTACTAATTAAAAGATATATACTGTGCAACACAAGAACACCTTTTTATGGTAGTCAGTGTCCAAATACTATAGCAGAGACAGCAAGAACAGACGTGAGAGTGGACGTAACATGGACACTGTGTCCACTGTTACGTCCACACATGCATGTTTCTATTGTTCTTGCTGTTTCTGAGCTATTTGGACACTGGCAACCATAATAAAAAGTGTTTTCTGGTAGCATTGAGTGTCTTTTAGTTAGTACACATATAGTAAGTTGCATAATTATTTATTTAATGACAGAAAAATTAAGGCAGTCTGGACGTAACATTTAGTACTAACATGGTGTGACATAAAAACATTTGTTATGATATTCAATATCCAAATGCAGCACAACAGCAGAAATATATGTATGGTCATGGTCTAACATGGTGTCTATGTTACGTCTGCACCGATTTTTCAAATTCTTGCTATTTCTGCTATATTTGGACACTGACTGCCGTAAAAAGGTGTTTCATTGTTGCATAGTGTGTCTTTTAATTATTGTACGTAATGAATTTCCCAAATTTATTTATTAAAGTGTTGAAAAAACACAAAAATTTAAATGTTGGACACGGTGTCCATGTTACGTCCATTTTACATTCAAAATAACACACTTTTTATCATATTTTTGTTAAAATATAACTTACATGATTGAAACTTTCTCAAATAATCTCACATCCAAAGACGGATGTCACATCAAATAACTGAATTAAATGTAATGATGGTTTTAATGATATGGTCATATAACACACTGTGTCCCAACCTAGTGGAATGACCCATATACGTGTGCGTGCCCGCCCACGTGTATGCGATATGCATCATGCATGTTCGTTATCAGCCAATAATAGTAGTAGGTGCCGTGATTGCATGGTACGACGGTTACATCATTGACCTTGTATGGAACTTAACCCCTTGAGTATGGTATTTTACGGGAGACGTCGGGGTGCCGCGGCGGCTCTGGCAGCCAAGCGAACCGCTACAATGTGTTTGTGCAGTCAAGCGTAACCTATACACAATAATCCAACAATGGATTAAAACTGCACAAACAGCGGCCAATTGCTTTTTTGCGCCATATTCCGTCATCCGTACGCAAGTGGTTAAGGTCGTGGTTACTGGATGGCGCGCATATTCAGCAATCACGAATGTAGTGAGAATTTGGCAAAATCACCCCACTTCAAATGCTGTATACACAGTTGATCGTTATTAAATTCTTCCCACGAGTTGTGTTTACATGCATGTCTCGGAATCGGTAATATTTTTGCGGCGCAAGTTTAAAAATCCTCTTAGTTTGTTTGTACGTTTTTATTGTTTTTATTTTATGCTGAAATGGAGCATGTATACATGCAACTTCATTACTAGGATATGCATTCATTTATTATATCGTGTGGAAATAAAACATTTGCGGGGGTGGTCTTTTGTTGGTTTTACGGCGGTTATTTTTTACTTTTTTACGTAACGTATCGCGAAACGTACTGTGGTATCTTTACATCCCTAATTAACATAGGTTTTTATTCAGACTTTTACAACTAATAACTACATTTAGCAATCATTGTAATTGAGAAAAAATAAACCGAACCCTGTAAACGATGGTCACGACCTGCTTGTTTTGCAACTTGACAGCGAGCCAAGGCCGGCTAGGCACGGCGGGGATCATGTTGCAACTAAGTTCACGCACACGTTGTTTGGCCCATCGCCGTGCATTGAACTCAATTTATGTTTCGTGCGTGTGCGCGTGCCACCATAGTGAAAGATAGTGTATAAAAGAAAATGGTGGGGTCTAGGGAAACTCACGGGCTGAATATACCGCAAGTAAGTCAGCGTTTTGGACAAGAAAACACATCAAAAATCATGGGTTGTTAATGCATACTAGAACATTATAGTAAGCTAGGTCTCACATTAGTTTATTTTGTGTAATTTGTGACAAAAATCAGCGTTTTATCGCACACAGATTGCGTGCAATGTTTTTTTATTTTACTTTTTTTGTTGTCGACAATGAGTCATCTGTATCGACATGTCGGAAAACTGCCATTGTCGCCAACATTGTCGACAAAAGGCCTGTTGACAACAGCCCTATATAACAGTACTGCTTTCAACCCAGGTAAGAATTTCAAACCGGGGTGAGAACTCCCAACGCTGGTCTGGAGCAGGTTGCTTGTTTTCGGCCCCAAGATTTGTGTAACGTGAACATTAAAGGCCTCATGTAAAGTTTGACAGTAGAATTAGATCATGCACCTTTGAGATCAATCAACATACATGTATGGATTTCAGGTGTTATGCTATTTCTCTGTTAATACATTGACTTTGAACCGAGCACTTCAATCTTCCAGCTGCTTGAAGCAGCTCGCCACAATGAGTTAAAACACAGAATTGTTGTGATCCTTAGATACCTTGATTGGTGTAAATTGACTGTCTCCACTGTGTCAGGATCCTTGCAGTGTTTGCCAGTTGACAAAGTCACATGTTCTTGGAATAACTCCTCGCTCTGACCGGTCGCTCCCCCCTGCATCTCACTCATTGAGTCACCTGATGTCATGCTGCATTCCAATTGGTTAGTCGGATCACCAACCCCATCATAATCACATGACTTCAATCCGTCCCCTAAACGTTCAGTCCTGTGATCTCGGAATTCAAATTCTGAGGAGAAGCTCTGGGGTCTCCTTTTGGCACTTACCGGCCTCAAATCACGCTTCACTCCAGTACCCTGTAAAATCATAAAGTCACCCTGGCCAAATCTTGGTGATGTCAGTTCACTACTCAGAAAGCCCTTCTGTCTTGGTTTCTCTATCATAGCCTGGTACTCCAGAATCAGGTGCCTTTGAATGGACTCTTCCTCAATTTGTGCTTCGTGATTCCACGACTGAAATGCCCTTTCATATCTTTGGCTGCTGTGCAAGCCTTCGACGGCACTGAAAGTTCTCTTTGAGGCGTCCAAACATGCGCATTTCTTGTCTTCTGCTGCTGAAGCTGATTTTGTTGTAGGCCTATGTCCTTTTGAGTTAAGTTTTTCGTTGAAGGTGCTGTGAGGACACAAACACATGTCCTCATCCATGCCACAGATTCCGCAGAAGAGAACTGCTTCATCAATGTCCGGGATATCATCATATTCTTCACTGTCTACAACAAGCTTTGCTTGAACACCATTCAACTTCGCTTGTACTTCTTTTTGCACATTTAGGCAATCTACTTCACTATTATCTGCACTCACTATCTCATATAGTCTCTGCTGTGTTCCTGTACTATCTGTTTCCGACGGTGGGTCATTTTGCATATTCTCATTCCCACCTTCACCACTGGTGTTTGATCCACCCCCGTCTCCATTGGCTGAGCCATCATTGTTGCCATGGGAACCACCACCCTGACTGCCATCATGATCTTTGTCATCCTTTCTGAAGCTGTTGCTACGGCAATTACCATTTTCATCTACTTGTGCGTCCTCATTACCCTCATCCTCTTTGGACAATTTTTCATTTTCTTCGGTTAAATCAGTTCTTTCTCCATTACATTCATCAGTATCGATGATCTGTTTGCTCTGAGCAGCATTATCCGCTAGTGTTGCTATTTTATTTTCATCTGATCTCTGTTGATTCTCATTCATAACGGAATCTGCTGTCTGACTTGTGTCAGAGTTTTGCTCGACCAACAAGTCAGGCACTCCCTCTGATGAGATGTCCGATGTTGGCCCTGTAATTTCAATTTGAACAGTGGTGAGAGTTTCCACACCAACCTCATCGGGAATAGCAGCCTCCAATTCTTCCTTTGAAACAGGAGTGCTTGAAGTACGTTCAATAGGCTCTTCGTGTCTTTCAGCAGCTCTGCTTGCATAATCATTTATTTGGTCCTGGATGTCAGTTCCCATCGCGAGTACCTTCACATCTAATATTGTATCACCAGAAGTAACCCCTGTCTCTATTTCTGTTGGTTTTTGTTCCGCACTATGTTCCTTGCCATTCCCATTTACACTTTCAGTTCTAATTTCATTTGCATCATCTTCACAAACACCATTACGATTCAGTACTGGTCCTCGTTCTGCCGTGTTGTTCTCAGCCGATGTGAGACCATGATGCTTCGCTACCCTGGAACCATAGGTTGAATGCTCTACAAGTCCACTGTCGATGTATTTGTATAGTGTACTGGCTGTAATGTCCTCAACTTTTGAAGGATTGTCTTGGCTTAATTTTCCCACAGATGAAATATCAGAAAGATTTCTATTTGAAGAAGGGCCTTTTTGAAAGTCTTCATTAGTTGGGGTTACAGCATCGTCTCTGCTTTGGTATTCTGTGTCATCGTTGGCTGTTTTGATTTCTTCATTTGTTGCTTTGGCTTTGATTAGAGAGCTTAACGATCCACGCTCTACATTCAATTCCTTTCCACCTTGCTTCAAACTCCCATCCTCACCCAAGCCATCTTCAGATACCATGTCAGTCAGCTCACAGCTTGCCAGGTCCATTTCCATGTCATCCATGGAGCTCCGTCGCCTCATGAGCGTGCTGCTTTCCGTCCTGCTGGTTGGTGTATCCGACCTGGTCTCTGTATCGGCAAAGTAGACATCATACTTCTGATCCACCACAGCGTCATCCTCTACCGTGCTATTCTTGGCGCTGTTGGTGACTCTCTGGACCATGTCACTGAGAACCCTGGCTGCGCCTCCTTCGTTCATGTAGTCGCTCATGGTTGCCTTCACCTCATCCTTGACAGAGCCTTCTTCGGCTTTCTCATCTGGAACTTTCTCCTGGATTGTTGGAGCATCCCCTGCTGCAGACACATCCTCCATCTGCTGGGAGGTGAGATCTATCTTGCTGACGCTCTCATAACTGGTTGCATAGGCTTCTGAGATCTGGGGGACCCTGCTGCGATCTTCCTCACTGTTCTCATCCTGGGGCTCACAAGCTACATCCTTGGCATCGGCTGAATCTGGGATGTCGATGTGACTAGTCAGGGCATCTTGGAAGTAGGAGACATTGCCATCTGAGATGCTGGCTAGACTGTTTGGGGGCATGTGAGTACCAGACAGGACTTGAATGAGCTTTGATACCGGGTCCTCAGTTTCTCCCTCAGCTTTACTGTAAAAACCCAAAACAATCAGATTATATGAGACAACAGATGCCATTGATAGACCTTCAGCTAGTCTACCTTACTCCAACTGGTTTAAAGAAACCTGTTCAAGAACTGCCTGATCACACTTTAAATCTCAGAAGGAAAATTGTTCAATTCAAATGAGCAAAGAGTTTAGAAAAATCAGTTCAGGCGTCTTTTGTTTACGTTTGTTTTGCAATGACTGTTGCCAACACTTTGTTTTTGCCTCTTTTTTATGCGAAAAATAAATACTACCACTGAAACTGTGATGGACACAGATTTTCTTCAAGAAAAGACTTCTGGGAAAACATTCCAGACAATAAGCACCACATTAACTGGAGAAAATTAGACCTTATATGTAGCGGCCATATTCGGGGATTTATCTTTGTCATTTAAATTCTATAACAACATTAGTATAAAAAGGTCTACCCACGCTTCTCCAAGGCTGCCACGTATAAGGTCTACTTTACATGTGCTATCAGTGCTGGTAGAAAGTGCAAAAAAAATACCATAAAATAAACTCCTACCTTATTTCATGCTCAAGATCCTTTTCTCTGTCTGTTGACAGCTGGGATACGATTGACGTACGGTGGACAGACTCTCCAGTCATTGGACGGGGCTTGAAAATATCAGGAGGGAGCATACTCAGAAGCTCTCGCTTACGTTGCAACATCCGACTATCACTGGGGCCATTATCTCCTTCTTCTATGGATACAGATGACAATTTGGGAATAGTTTAAAGAGAAACAATGTGAAACGAGTGTGGAATCACAGTGATGGGTGCAACAGCAAATTGTTGCTTACCAGCGACATAAAATTGGGAACATGTCTGCCTTGACATGTTTAAAAACAACAGTGTGCGAAGAGCTGTCTGCAAACAGCAGCAGCACTCATTATACCAAAAAAGATCCTTGAAATATCCTGGACTTTTGACTCGGGAAAATTTACTGAGACTGTGGTTAAAGTAACTAAACCAGAAATATTACACATCAGGTGTCCTATATCCTTGTTCATCATAACTCACAATCTTATGGAAAGTTGTTTACTAATATCAGTGAGTAATGCACTGTTACAAAGCAAAATAATTTTAGACTTCTAATGATATTCGCAATAAATGCCATGTCAGAAATGACAAATTGGTCAAGCTGATGAAATTATGCACAGCATGTGTGCGATCGGCTTGTGCAGTGCAACCTATACGCATGACCGGATGTACAGCTTTCCCATACCGCTTTATTGACTTGCACTTTTCGCACTGGTCTTATTGTCTTAAGAAAATTGACCTGGCCAGTTTTACTAAACACAGGTTGGCGGGTAGAAGTAACCTCAAGACTTTGGAAAAGTAACCTTAATTTAATTAATTACCCTACTGTTATAACTATCACAACCTATCTGAAAACCAACCCCCTTCCTCTCCCATAACTTGTGTTACAACCTGTCACTCGATAGGTTTTGATAGCCGCGTCCTTCGCAATTCAGCATCCCAGCTGCGAGTAAGGATGATTAGCCTCCCAAATTATTATTACTATTATTATTATTATAGATGTCCCAGGCTCCTCACATGACATAAAACAGGACAAGTACTCATCGTCTTGCGAGTTTTACTAAAAAAAATACAATATGACCAGGGCTAAAAGACTGCACAAAGATTGCAAACCCAAAGAAGCAAGTAATCTGTATCACACAAACATTAGGTTCTGTTTGTCCTTCCCAACATAAAAAGATTTTAGATTTGTCTACACTGAAATTACCTGGTTGGATACCCTTGCAGTTATCAATAGGAGGTCCAGCAAGCTTGAACGTGTGTAGTGGCTTCAATCTATGTACAAGGAAGGATACATAACTTAGGTATTACTCCAGTTATTTTCTTCCCAGAGTAAAAAGTACTTGCTCAATAAATAAGTAACATGCACTTACTCAGAGGGACAAAGTTTATCTCTATCACGATATGTCAGAAATATGAACAAAGTGTAGGACTCGTATTTCATACAAATATCCACTAGACCATTGGGCTGGTAGTCACTCAATTGATTCTACCAGAGTAGTGTTTGCAACACCAGACCCTTTCAAAATCCACAAAAAACATAAGTTTTTCCCCCCAACAAAAAAACAAACACTACATCACGAAAGGGCACAAATCTCTCTTCTAATTGACATCTTCCCCAACGCAAATTCCCTCCTCTCACACAAAAACATTCTGTACAGTTGTCATAAACTAAATATCACCACCAGAGTCTCAAGTTGTTAATAATTCAAGCCAGACTTCAATTATCCATAATTTGAAAAACTAAATAATACATAAAAAAAGAAAAATCATTGGCCCAATGTCTAGTTTAATCTTGGAGTATGCTAGATCAATACCTAAAATTATGGCACTAAGTCTACTGCAAATTTTGGGCACTGAAGCAGTGAAAAATTAAGATTAAAATGAGGGTTTACGGAGGGAGGAGCATCTATCCAAGTTTCAAATGATTTCACTTCAATTTTGTTGGTTTTTTTTTGGTGGGGGGGGGGATGGGGATGTTTAAGTATCTGCTTATTCCACTCCCAATTCAGGGGAAATCTTTCTGGCCATACCTTCCTTTCAGCAGTCTTCCCCCTCTCCTGCTCTGTGGAGGGGACTGTTGCCGATTCAACACCCTCGTGACCTCCCTCACGGCATAAATGGTACGTTCCTTCAGGTCTTGACTTGGCGACACTGGACGATCCTGTAACAAGACCGTGACAGAAAATCCAAGTTTGTATCATGGAAGTGCACATGATACCAAAATGAATTATGAGAGACTACACATACCCACAAATACTCAAAATAGCCAGGGATAGGTACCAATACATTTTGCAGCTCATCGATTTACATGAGTATGCATGCATGTATTTTACCTCAAGTGATATAACTCTAACTTAAACTGGAAATGCTACAAAATGCCCCCCCAAAAACAAACGGTAAGGTATTCCTATTCCTAGTACCTGTAACTCAGTCATTTAACCTTAACCCACTAGGGTGCATAAACAAATTATATTAAAATTGGAGAGTTTGGGACTGTTAGGGTAATTAATGAGAATTGTATTATTTCCATACAGAAAGATTGCGTTGCAGAATCTATCCACAGATTGTGATTTCTGTAATGACTTTTAGCTGCGCACAGCTGTTTGGATTACAGAAAATGTAAGATTTCTACAGGACTGCCCAGTGGAAAACAAATAATTAGAAAAATCAAAGAATGTTATTAACCCTAACGTCCTAGGCATTCACTTGGGGTAAAGTACACTGTACTACAAAATACTACTCAATTCTCATAAGCCAGTGTAGTAAAAGTAGTATTTTGTAGTATCCGGTGAAGTTAGGGTTAAATAAGGAGTTCCTATGCCAACATGCCAAATCTGATACTTTTTTCTTGGAATGTGAAGGAAACTCTAAAATATTCCATGTGGATGTGACTTGAGGCGGTGCATGGTGGAAAGTACAAGTGGAGAAATGTGAAGTTACTATTTGGCTGTGAGAAGAACTAGAGACATTAACTGAACCAGGGTAATAATTTCGTGTTTCAGTCGAAAACTGCATTGAAAAGAACCAGGTACATGCAACTCCCTGCAGGTGCAACGGACTACAAAAAGGGGCTATTTGTAGGACAGTCATGGGATGGAGGAATGGGTTTTAGAAGCTAAGCGGCTTAGCAACAAAAGGAACTTTGTACAGGAATGACTACACAAGAAAAGAGAGAACGAACAGATCGATTGGGTTGGCAAAGGGGTGAATGGACAGAAGGACAGTTGCAATGGGAATAGGCAAATTGGCAATTTATAATAAAGTTTGTGTCTGAGAGGCCACCTTCCATACAATAACATCAGAAAAGGTTGACATCCTTTGAAACAGTTTGACATTTTGCACTAGGTGAAAATGCAACAGTTTTAGATTTGGTGGACGTGCAAATTTCTATGATGTTTGAAATGTTCTCTCCATGGTAAACTGCTCATATCTACAAGGCTTTGAATGTTAAATTGTCTTCCAAATACAGTTGAACCTCATTAATACGAGCTTGGTTAAGACGAGATCCCAAAGATCAGCACTCTTTGGTCCCAACCGAATTGTGCACATTCCAAGGAGAAAACGTGCTTAATACGAGCTCTGGTAACATGAAAACTGAAGACATGCATTTTTTGTTGGCCCATCGCTCACAAAAGCATCGTTATCGTCCCATTTTATACAACGAGCAATTTTTGAAAACACTTTGTCAATCAAATGCAGCCCTTTGCATGCTCTGGAATTGTTTAATCTTTTTGTATATTTCTTTCAATTGATCAGAAAAGAAGCCTTACCAGATTTGGTAAATAGTTGGTAAATAGCCTCTCAGGGGAATTGCTCAGTGACAAACTGAGTTGTGAATTGCCCAAATGCAGTTTAGCAAGTGCAGAATAATGGAATTAGATGTTTAGATAGAGGCATGATCACAGAAAGATGAAGCTTATTATAAAAAGCATGCCATTACAACACACAGGATACATGTAGCTCACAAGGCGGATTAAGCTTTTGAGAAAACAAGCCAAGACAAGCAAGCAAAAACAATTACAGACAAACATACACAGCAAAAACAATATACACTAAACGCATAATAAATTGACAGAACAACATGCAATTCCTTTTAGGAAAACCAAATTGAACTGAAAAGTTTGGAAGCCAAAAATATTACATTTGAAATCTACATTTATTTAGTGTCAATAAATCTCTGGGTGGCAGGAACACATGTAACTTGAGAGATATCATCACTGCTGGACTATATCAAGTATTATGCAGGACAAAATACTGTTCTGTTTGGTGTCAGAATTAAAAATTCTACGCAATGACAAACTTGAAAAAATGTTGATGTTTAAAGATTTACCAAAATTAATATATTACAGTTTACAAAACTTAAACATTGTATGTCTTTCCGCCACAGTTCCACCTTTAAATCTCCATGACATACTGCCTGATGACATTAAACTTTATTGATGGCAAATCACTGACTTCTAAAATATATATCTGCTGACAGATGTCAACAATTGATGAAAGACAACTTAAATCCAAGAATATACATGTACATAGGCAGTTTACAATACTAACCAATGGCACCTCAGCGTCCACATCATGCTTGAATGGTTGAGAGACTTGAGTGTTGGGTCTTGGAGCCAACGCCTCGGCTGCCAAACTCTGAGGGAGTGGGGCCAGCTTCTGCCGATCATTAGGGGTTCCATGCTGGGGCCAGTACTTGTTCCCCATGGACCAGAGGTTGGGAGGGCCTGCCAGGAATGCAGAACTCCTGGACATGATGTTAGATAGAAAATCGGAAATGTTGTACAGTAAGCATGGGTCAGGTAACACGACTTCATCTAAATTTCTCAGTCATAAGGCTCAAAGAAAGGGATAATACACAGTACTTAACACCAGAGTTAGAATATCTAAAAATTTATCCATAAGTCCTGAACACATTATTAGGAATGGTAAACCTTTCTCCAATAAGGCCCAGAACAAGGCTAAAAGCCACTCGAGGGACAGAGCTACAAAGGGAAAAAAACCAAAGATGCAAGAGGTAGGAAATAGGAATTAAGATTGCTCTTGAAGCTGGAAAGATCTTAAGATGAAGAGAAACATGCACTAGGCAAGAATTCCATGGAGATACAGAACAAGGGAAAAAGCTATCTGCATAGCTTTTTGTTCTACATCTAGGTACATGTCTACATGTACATATTGGAGGAAACATGCAGAAAGCCAAGTTTCACGCCCTGGAGGAACCAAGCTGGACAAGCCGGTGGAACATTTACCATGAACATATCTGTTGAACAGACCAAGAGTAGCAATAGATCTCCGGTGAGATAGGGATTGTAAGGATCAGCCCAACTATTCTCCAACCAAATTAGCAATGTGCTTCTATCGAATAAAGATAAGTGACAAGCAGAAGCACCAGTCCACATGTGGGAACAGTACTTGTCTAGTAAATTTATTTACATCCTACAAAAAAAAAATTGACCTTGCTTTAGGAATTTTATGATCAAATGGCCTTTATTTTTAAAAAGATACTTAAGGTAATTTTGCTTTAAATATCAGGATCTTTATCTTTTTATGAATGGGAGAATAATTCCATTGTTATGTGGTAAACTATGTGGACACAATCGTTTGACAAAGTCTTAATGTTTTTTAAGCAGGTAAGTCCAAGAAAATATTCCTCTTGCAGTCCTATCACATCCTTACATGTACATTGTACCATCCCAAGGACTAATAACATATAAATTCTTATGGGCATTCTCCTTGCATATATATGCCCAACATTAGAATTAAAAACACTGAAATCTTGATTGTTTTAAGAGGTCTGAATGTCCTATACTTAACCAGTTCGCATAGGAGGACTTGTTAACACGATCTGGCTGTTTTTATACACGGGCACGGCTGACAGGTTAAAATGTCAAGCTTGTCTCGACTCACCTCCGGGTGAGGTCTCAACACGCTAATCCCTCATTTGTTTTGTACACACACACAAAGTCTGAGAAGTCTGTGGAGGCGGACCGTGTGTTGAACTTGAACTTGGCCGCTGTGCATGGCCTGTTGTTCTACAATTTACGCTCCGGTGGGCGCACCCGGAGTATTGAAATATATGAGGTTTCGGCAAGAAATATTGTACAAATACTGTTGAAATGACTCTTGCAAATCAGTATTTGTGGCGTTTGGCTGTATATCAGAAGTTGGCTGCTATATATTTTGCCTTTTTTGAAAATATCCCGGCGCGAACTGGTTAACACACTAACATGTGCAAATTCTTAGACTTGCCCAAGCACTTCAATGAGCTAAAAGGTTTAGAAATCACAAACAGGTCGAGCAGCCAATGAGACAAGTTGTTAGAAATAGAACTTGGACAACAATCCCATCATCTTCATTCACTCCAGTTGGAAGGTTATAATACACCTGCTGGAAGTATACAGCTTACAAAGAGTTGTGAGCGTGCATATATCACTTACCCGCCTAGCCCAAATACACCAGAAATTTAAACCATGAACGTCTAGTATTGCTTTTAGATGTGTGTGAAGCTAGACCAAATAAATAACATGTAGTTCAGAGGTTTAACAGTGTCAAAACACAAACACAGCAAGTGCGGAGAAGGGTTATTGAATTTGTAATGAATCTCGATGCAGTGAAAAACCCAGTACAAACAAATGACAATGAATTTAAAAATTCCATAATTCCCATTCCATAGATAAAACTATTCATATTACTTGGTATGCAATTTTGTCCCACTAATGTTTCTTATTCCACAATTTTGCTCAAAGGCATAATAAGTTTGACTCAAACCAAAATTTGTGCCGCATCACTGACCAGCACAAATCATCTAAATTCAACTTGACAAAAGCCGTTTGAAGCATGAGCCTTCAAATTGGACAAAAGTTAACGGAACTGTATCAACTCAGCTGGGGAGAAGATTAAATTAAGGTGTTCATTACATCCATTATCAGACGCTCGATAAGGTGCATGGGCCCTCATTGTCAACAGTGTTTGAACTGTCTGGGCCTATACAATTGGCCAAGATTGGTGCTGGTAGGTATTGGTGAAGTGACACCCAAAATGTTTGGCAAGTTTAGTTAAATTACAAGTTGATTCAATCATTGGTGTAAAGCCTTCTGTAAGCCTAATGCACATGGGAAAGTGGAGATTACATTAGAATACAGTTTCTTGAATACATCCAGCCATCTTAAAATCAAAAACGTTTCTTATAAAAATTATGAGAGCTGTATGTGCTACTGTTTTTGAAACAATCTCCCAGCAAGTTTTCTGGTTCAAGGTTTTACTAGCAGGATACATTAAAGTGTTTCCTAGGCTGTATGTACACGTATCAAGAGACACTCTTCGAGGTACCGGGGTACTTCAGAAGGCCATACTGTAACAAGTACTACAACACTTTCGCTTGAAAAAAAAATGCACTTTGAAAAAAGAATACATTGAATTTCTACACTATGTATATCAGTGTTGTAGTCGAGACCATCACAAGACCACACGAGACCCTGCAAGACCAGCACAAGACCAGCAGTCTTAATCCAAGTCTTAAGCTATTCAAATGAACTGTAACAAAAGCATTCCTTTGTCATGGTTTATGCATGTTACTTGTGCCTGTTACAAGCTGGTCTTGTGAATGGTCTTGTGCATGGTCTCAAAATGGTCTCGACTACAACACTGATGTATATATACGAAATTTGACTAAAAATGGAACTCTATCACAGAATTTCTAAATTGATATAAAAAATAGAAAAATTATTTTGATTGTCACATAGTACATATATATATGTGACAATCAATATAATTTTTCAATTTTTATATCAATTCATAAAATTAATTCGTTGATCACAACTCAAAGTGACAGGTCCTGCATATGACTAATACAACCTGTATATCATCCATCACTTTATGGTGATACATGTAAATACAGAGCTGCCAACCTTTTCAAACTCATTTCAGTATTCAGAAAGCAATAAATCAGTATTTTGCTCAGAAAATCTGTTTTTTTCCCCATGAAATTTAAACTTTACCTGAAAATCAGATTTTGTTTTAGCTCATGCCATGTGTGCACGCCACGTGTCTGGTGACGGTTTAACGAACCCATATGCTGGATGGCTGGTCTCTTTATTTTATTTTTTTAGCTAAAGTTGCATCTGTTTGGTTGGGATCGCAATAATGAGCCAGTACACGAGCAGTATAATAGCTTAATATACATGACAAAACATTATTAAGGTCGGATTTCACAAAATCCGTAATTATAAACAAAATTGTATACCTCTGTATTTTTTGTGTACTGGTTGGCAGCTCTGTAAATATCACTTCGTGGTCAGAATTAATAAATAAAAAAGGGAATACTATCATTTACCACAATTATAACTAATTATGTACTTACTTGTGCGTGAAGAATGAATTGTAATTGTACTGCGTGGTGGCTGGCGTACCCCTAGACTGTGCCCTTGAAGGTGACCTAGGCATGGGTGGGGTGTAACCCGATTGGGGAGGGGAACGGGTCTTACGCCCTGACCCATTCAGAAGGGGATCTGGACGTTTCTTGCTGGTCGATGTCAGCTTGCGAGAATCAGACGACTGTCTAGTTTTAGAATGTGACTTTCCTTCTGCAAATACCAGGAAAAAGTACAATAACAGAAAATTCACAAAAAAATGCTTTATTGATGCTTAGTGGTCACTTGGGTAGTGACCCAATCTTTACAACTTCAAGGTAATCCATAATTATTTTTTATTTTAAAAAAGCACAATTTCTGTGCACAAATATTCAAGCAGTGACAAAATGGTAAAGTATTCAAAATCTAAATTTTGAATGTACATGCAGACATAACATACACAATTTTCTGAAGGGTGTTTGCACATACAACAAGCTAATTGCTCACTGCCCATGCATATATATTTGGAGAAAAGTACAATGCAATGCCGTTATTTTAACCTTTATTCATGATGTTATTGCTTTGTTTTTATGTGGTGATCAAAGCATTAACCCACTGAATACGGATGATGGCCTAGCCACAGTTTGAAAAAGACCACCTGGCCGGTTGCGTATTCAACCCATTGTTTGCCTATTGTGTGCATTACGTTTGGTTGCACAAGCCTGTATAGTATGGGGTATAACATTGGCAAAGCAGTAGTGACCATACCAATCCTAGTCAATCTTAGCCAGTTAAGTCTTAAGATGATCTAAATTACTAAAACTCAAAGGTTTTCAACTTCTTATTAATGGACACATTTAAAGCAAAATAAGTTCATCGGTTTGTAGTAAAAGAAATTTGAGCAACAGTAAAAGAGAGAGATCAGAAAATGCTTGTGAATCAAGTAAAGTTTCCAGTATCCTACAGTATCTGACACAAACACCCGTTACAATTGCACTCAGCCATCAGCCCATTTCATTTTTATCACCAAATAAATTCCTGTCCATCACTTTGGGTCTGCAGTAATGGCTAATCGTCAATGGAGATTTTGGAGGAGCGGCAGGTGTGAATGAAGCTGGTTAATGATTAAACCTTGCAGACAAATATCGTTATGGCAGGTACTGGTATGACATTTTAATACCTCAAGCTTTCTGTGAATTGGTCACGATTACGGCAAATTGGTAAAAATACACATAATTCACACTTTATCCTGCAATGAATTTTAAACAGCTGGGTATAACTGTAGTTTACAATTGATTTATGATTTTAGTAACTTAAAAAGTGTCATTCCAATGTGTTTTTTTTCTTCTTCCTAAAACAGAATTAATAATGAGAAATTATGAAAAGGCACTGCGCGGCAAAATGACAAAGGCACAGCCTGTAAAAGAATAACTTACAAATGTTATTTAAGCTCTAATTGTGATGCAAAGTTCATGAGAATCTGTGGCACAATGCACGCAATGGCCTTCTCCAAACAACGCTGAAGCACATTTTCAGGTTGATATCTGCACATAAATACCCAAGCGCCCTTGAGCTAACATAGATGAAGCAGCTCTGGTATCCAGCTGTATTGCTTGGCAAACACTAGTGTGGGCAGAGTCAACACTAGACCGAATACTGACAATGAGAGACAAGGATGTCAGAAAATATTAGTTCTCATGTTGTTTTCTATGTCAGCAATTCTTCAGGGGCCGGAGCTGTATGTTTGACAATCATTTCTCTTTTGTGATTTGATTAAATGTAAAGTGCATAACTTCTTTAACCACACAACACAAAATGTGGCCTGACGGTACCCCTTGAAACAGGCAGAAAGTAGTAAAAGTTTAAACTTGAAACTGTGGTATTTCCTGAAAGTACATACAACAGGCCTCGACCTTAGCACTAGCCCGGCGTACAATGTCTAGTAAAAACTGCTCCGGGCTAGTCAGAAGCACTCTTCAACTTGCCCGGCGGGCTAGTCAAAAAAATATATACCTACCTGTTTAAAATTGTCACTTTTGCTTGAGATGAATAAAACGGAAGTCCTTGTGAAGTTTGGGTGAATGTTCTTGTTTTATTTAATGACTACTTGTACAGCGCTGCGGGTTCTCATGCAATCAGTATACTTGTGCCGCGCCACCGCACCATGCATGCTTGTTGTAACTTCGGCTGTACGTACGTACGTACACACACACATACACATGCCATTCATTGCGCGATGTCACGAGTGACCCGAACTGAAGCCAGCTTTGATAAATGGCCCATTCGGGGAATTCCACGTACAATGTACATACTGAGCATACGCATTGGTCCTTTACCTCAGCAATATTCGCGCTAGCTTTTGCATGCATGCATGCATGCATGCAGTGTACTGTACTGTGAATGAAAGAAAGTTCATGCGTGTGGTAATTCGTGCGTGGGCCTTTGATCGATGACAGCCGGCCGTGTACGTACGTTGTTTATGGAAAGTTTTCAGTCATGTGGCGATATCTAAATGTGTCTGATCCTTCCAAAAAAGGAAGCAAAAGAGAATATGATACAAACTACGACAAAAACAAAAGACAACGTGTCTACAGACAAGACTGGGAGCGGGACTTCAGCTGGCTAAGCTACGATGGACAAACGATGTTTTGCCGTGTGTGCCGCGAAATGAAAATGGCTGGAGGCAGTGGAAGGAAACAGAACCTTTTCTACTATGGCACAGACAATTTCCGAATAGATTCTGTTAAGTCACATGATCAGTCGGACAACCACAAGATTGCAAAATCACGTATAACTGTTGAATCCTCAAATTTTAATACAATATTTCCGACACATAGGGAGTTATCATTAATGAGATGTTACAATGTGTCCATTAAATGTGGGCTAGTAAAAATTTCTGCGGGCTAGTAAAAAACCCAGTTAACTTGCCCGGTGGGCTAGTTAAAAAAAAGCTTAAGGGCAAGGCCTGATACAATAAGCTTTACTTAGATGTAATGTGTCTTGCTGTAGCTGACTCCTATGCTCTGCTGTGTATTCATTTGAAGCTGTTAAAAGCTTGTTTTAAGAAATGAAACTCAATGTTAGTGAACTGCGCACACTACAACAACCCCCACCCCCCCCCCCCCCCCCCCAAAAAGAAAAAAATCAGGACTGAATTCAATTTTAAAACTTTGGGATATGACACAACAAGGGCTTTTCAAATGGATAAACATTAAAATTCCAATATTGATTTTTCAGTAAAAATTTGATGTTTCTGCTCGTGACTCACAAAGCCATAGTGTGTGACTTTCCGCTAATTTCATGCTGCCAGGTCACAAATAATCTGCAGGGTTCAGTTAAAATCTACACTGGGCTGGTGGACCAATTCCAGTAATTTAGGCATTGGACTAGACCAGTGGGCTGCTGATTTTGCTTTCAATACTTAAAAAAAAAATGAATTTCAAATTATACACTTTGGAATATGCCTTGTTTATTTTTATTCAGTGTATTCACTTGACAATTTGTCAATTACAGTGGAACGCCGCTATACCGAACACCGCTATACCGAACATTCGGCTATACCGAACACCATCCTTGGCTCCCAAATTTTGTGTACAAAATTTACCAAACATATTTTACAGCAAATTTACAGTTTTGTTTTTCGTCTTTAGAATTTTTGTTCTTTTAAAATTTCTTATGAACATTCCGCAAGCCAATACCTGGGCTGGGAATAATGTGGACAAAAAGCCGTCATCTATTTCTTTGTATTTTAAAATTAGTTTTGCACTGCATTAGGGGTGTGCGTTTACGGATAGTAATGGAACCGGGTACCCGATTTCCGTAAGGGGCGGATACCCGGGTACCCGTGATTATTTTTACAATCCTCACAAAAACCCGGAAGTAAAGTATTTTCCATCGCGCCCCGCCAATTAACTCTACTGCCAAGCTGCTAATCGCGACTGTGCGAGCGCTGCGTTGGCATGCTCACACTTCCCCTGCGCTTGGCAAGTAAAAATTGCACGGGCCTACTTTGCAACAATTCTTTTTTTATTCCCTAAGAGACTCAGTGAATAAAATTGTAAGTTTGTAAGTGTGAAATAAAATATACATGTAGTAAACCTGAGGTTGAGTCATGTGTCAAAGTTAGTCAGCGATGTTCACCGATGTTTTGCATCATGAAGTTCATTGATCAGCCATCAGTCAGCGAACGGCCTAGCCTAGGCCTACACACTGTACATGTTTAGCAACGGTGCACACAGTAAAGATCAGGCGGCTGGTTGCTCCAGCGCTAGCTCAGCCCGCGGCCTACAGCAAGTTGCACATGCTTTGTAATTCAGCGCATGCGTACTCCACGCAACTTGTCTGCCGAGTGGAACTTCGCTCGTACCCCGCCCAATCCGCGCGCGCGCGACGTCACATCACAGCCAGGTCACGCTCATACAAATTTTATCAAATGAGAGCTCAGCTCGGATCAGCTTCCCAGCATCCTGTTTGTAGGCTTGGGCAGGGTACGAGCAAAAGATATAGCGCTTGATAGTTTGCGTTTTGATTGGTTCTTTTCGTTGATTCGTCCATTGTTAAAGCCAACTGGATTGTCACTGCGTGATTGAATTAGAAACATTATATTTGCAGGATTCAGATGACTGTCTTTTAGAAAATTGCCAGTTGCCACTACAACTTCCGTCTAATTTACCACTTTCCCTTCCACATTCTATTTTATTGAGCCCCCCGTGTAGCTTAACTCTTGGCTACATATCTTGCATTTTACAGACTTGGGCCCAACTTTCTCGAAATGTGACCAAACTTGACTCGTTCCTGAACGTGGCATCGTGATGAGCATTCAGTGAGGTTATGTCAAAAAATACTCGGGGGAGACAGGGACACCAAATAATCACCCGGACACGGCAAAATAATTATGAGCAAGTTGTTTTGTTTTCACTTAACCACACTTTGTTTGCTCCGCCGGGAGCAGCACATTACACTGCCCGCTTTCCATGTACATGTATAGAGGATTATACAATCATAACAAAAGGCGAAAGCACTCCTATCATGTTTGTACCTCATAAGACACAGCTGAGATAACTAGTGAATTAAAACTTGAACAGGGGACAAAACCGCAAGCTTATTACCATCTTGTCGGAAATCTTACTCAACAAAGGACAACTGTAACAAAACAATTGATACAATGTCAACCACAAGTTAGCTTTCGGGAATTGTCGGTAAAAATACATGGACTCAAAAGGCATGTCAAATCAGTTAAAACCGCCATCCGCAATCTTGACGCTTGGAAATTGTCGGCAAATGAACTCAAACGATGTTTTACTCAGATTTGTTCCACCAATTTATCGGCAAGTAATCAATAGAAAAGGGCACTTGCCTTTCTGAACGTTGTGTCGAAAATTTACAAAGACAGTTTCGGGTAATAGAATTGATAAAATGGAACCGGATACCCGTAATCAGCGGTCGGGTTACGGGTATCCGGGTACCCGGCACGGCCCTACACTGCATACAAATTCAATGAGTTCAAACATAATCAACACTCGGGTTCCAAAGGGGCTTGATACATACTTAATGTAAGATAAAAACATACTTACCAACAACAACTTTGTCAACTGGTAAGTTATCTACACTCAGAAATGGAGCAGGCTGAAAGGAAAGAACCCCAAAAAATTTGTTATCAAAGGCTGTACAATTTAAGATTATAATAAATTTGAAATGAGACTACGTACATGTAGAAGAACCTCTGAACCACTGTTAAGGAAAATTAAACTGTTGAGAATTGTTGATTATTTCTCTACTTTGCTCAGGCGGGAACATTCAAAAGCCAATTTATCAAGATAATTAACTGGCATACAAAAATAGATAATAAATCAACAAGCTGCAGCCCTACATGTAAGATGACTGTTGGGGTGGTCCTAGTTAATTATGCATGTCAATTGAATCTCAAGTTCCATGCATTGTAAGTGGGATAGAAAAAGCTGCTTGTACACTTTTTCAAAATTTTACAACTGTAAAGTACTCTATTTTTAAAACTACTTCCTTCTCCACCCTGAATTTCATGCCTTACAAATAGAATATCACACCTGCATTCTGCAAGGTTTAAGGCCTACATGATCTTGCCTTCTGTATTTTGTTATATAGAAGGACACAATTTCTGGATCACATTTTAATATCAGTTAAGGACTACATGTAACTAGTGTGACCTAAAGAACCACCCCTGTTGCATGTTCCACCTGTCAATGGGTTTACTGATTTAATTCACGCTAAATTACATTGTTTTCCACAGTGACATCTACATTGTACATGTATACATGCAGCAATGTAGGAAGGGGCGGTGCATGTACGCATGCAATGGGGGCGTGATCTAATATGCAAATTAGACACATGCGCATCAGTGTTACAAAACCAGCTCTTCCCAAGAAACTCACTTCCAAAGCTGTGATACACGTGTGGCATGGAAACATATACACCCGTGTTTTTTTTTTACGAAAGCCAAGCAATTTGTCCGTTTCGAACAGGCACATTTTGAACGGGCACTGCACTAGTGTTTAAGAAACACTACTGGTGCCTAAGTGTGAACAGATATCAACACTGGGCACAAAGCTGTGAACTTGAAGTCTTGAATGCAATGAAACAGTCATCACCCTTACAAAAAAATTACAGGCCAAGAACTTGTACATATACATGTAGAAGGAAGATATCCATTTATGTATCTTGCACACATACCGGTACACGTGAGGGACAGAAAAGGTAAATGTACCCAAGGGCCTCATTTGGCCTCATTAGCACAGTACAGTTTTATACGAATTTTTATTACAAAAAGGTGCAACCAAAAATCTGGACCTATTCAGGGCTTGAATTTTATACAAATATCCACTGGACCAGGGCTAGTTGTTCAAGTGATCCACTAGACCTGAGTAATATTTCCAAGACCACTGTCAATCAAAGTGTGCTGTTAACTACATCTTACAATTGTTGTAAATAACCAAAAAATATTCAAAGGAATAAAAAACAAACAAGACAGACTCTATACAAACAAAATGTAATATTAAGTATTTGAAAGAAAATCACAAGGTTTTGAAGTGTGCTAGGCCAATGATTCACAGGTCCAGTGTGAATTTCAAGCTCTGATATCTGAACATTTTAAATCATATTTGTTGGGTTTCACTGTAACTGTGTATTGAAGTGAGAGTCAACTGCTTCTGTTGAAAAAAAACCACTTGAATTTAAGATTGAGAAACCTATTACAATATTTTGTTTGAAAATAACCTGTAAATGTGAACAACTGCCTGCAGAATTTGTACACAATTTGACAATCTGTGGAGGTCATAAAATGATCCCAATTCACAAAATTGTTGCACAAAAAACACCCATCCAAGGTAATCAGAAACTATACGGCAGTGCATATTTAGGCAGCAAATTTGCACAGCCCAATGGATGGGGTCAATTGAATTACTAGTTTTGATTCGAGTGAAAAATAAAAATCGGCCCTGTGTGCATTTACTTTTGTGCAGGAGAATGGTGCCACCGTTCCGCAGGAGTAGTCCCACAAATGTGGCAGGATTTATACTGGCAGGATAATTGGCCACACATCCAACCATGAGAAAAGCCTGTATAATACACAACCTGGGTTTAGAGTCCTAATCTGTGACTAAATAACTCAATAGGCTGAAGTATCATCACCGTGACAATGCAAAAGTGAGCCAGAACTGCTATGTATTCTTGCGTCTGAACTAATTGCAATGCACAGATGCTATAGGGCTGTCCCGTATACAGAATATTCGAATACATTTTTGCCGGTTGGAATATTCGAAAAAATATATGCAATATATGCAAGTACAGATACGACTCTGATGCTATTTTAATAGAAAGGTTAGGGTGCTTAGCAGTGTCAAATGGCGCATTTTTGTGAACTATAACTTTTTTGGATGGAGGTTTATTATTCCCATCCGTAAATCCCTTGACACCTATAAAATAATTACTGCAAAAACACAGGCTGGAGTTTGGATTCTTGTTATCAGAATGTACCCGTAATCATATTGATACAACAGGCACATTATGCAAAAGAATGCCGATCGAGCGGTTTATAATATCGATCATGTAAATGCACAATTATCTGTGGAGTTTTTACAGAACTTGTAGAATTTTACAGGGCTTCACAGAATATTTCTAACTGTAATAGAAGTAATAATGACTGGTTTAAAAAAATGCCATTGGCCTTGGTGCCCTTTGCTTTGGCCTTGGTGCCCTGCCAAATTTTTCATTATCGAAGGCAAAATGGCCGTGCCATAGAAAATCTTAAATTTAAGGCCTGATAATTGAATAAAAAGATGAACAGCCCTAACAGATGCCCGCGATTGGATGTTTGGACAAAATGTGTTCTTATTCTTCCATGGGCTAAGGATACAGGACAGCTAGTATCCAGGCCACAGTCATGGGACTACCCAAGGGATGGGTTTGGCCATCTGGGGGTGGGACAGCGAGGGGGGAGGGGTGGGACAGCGAGGGGGGAGGGGTGGCGCAAACAATTGATGCAAATAATGCATTTCTTGCCTTTGCTTTGAACCTGATGTTGCACATAATTATACACAGAGTCAGCTACTCACAGTAAGGCTGTTCGATATCCATTTATTTTGATACTGAAATATCGGCCCAAAAATATCGCGATATTCGATATTATCGTGATGACGTCACTTTTTCCTTACCGGAAGAACGGAGGAATAAACAAAAATACATCATGGAAGTCACCACAGCATCATGAGATCGGGGCCACCGGAATCGGGTCTGCCGGGATTGAGCTCGGATCCGCTAAAATTTAATATCGGGGCCGGCCAGCGAGATCACGAATCGGGCCGGGGCCGGCAAGATCGGGGCCGGCAAGATCGGGGCAGGCAGGATCGGGGGACGGGTTGACAAGGCTCCACTCGTTGAGTAGTTGGAGTACAACGACATTTACCTTCAGTTGGCTTCTTTACGGCACTTCAGAAAGACTAGTGTTTGTTTTTATTTCGGCATTGTTGATTAGTAACAGCTGATAATTAATACAATGGACGCGTAATTGCCAGAGTATTATACAGTTGACGCGTCATCAGATCATCTAAAATTATTTTAAAATGTGTACGCTCAAGTCTTGGTAATAACATGTTGCGATGGTGGTGCCCTTCGTGCAATGGGCTGTAATATTGCAAAATGACTCCCAATAATAAAATCCTTCCTTTTAGAAAAATCCTTTTTAAATCACCACACGAAACTACCACCATGTTTTTTATATAGCGTTATTCTACAAAACCCTGTAATTCCTTTGTTTAGGAAAACTGGAGAAATATTATTAAAATCGTATTGAATTCAGGGAAATGTCTACGATTTTGGTGTAAATATTGTCCTTTTTTTCAACAATCAGAGCTCGTTTTCATTTATTCAGTTCATATTGTATTATTTCTATCTTGCAAAAAACGAAATTTGATTTCTAGCAGATCACCAAAATATCTGCGAGGGTCGTCTGCTTCGATAAAACCGAAGACAAACCTTCGTAGATGGCAAAGTGTGCATGCGTCAAATTAAAACCGGAAAGATTTTACTTTAATACCCCCCCCCAAAAAAATCAGTCAGGAACAGCAAAATCATAGTAAATAACCATCTATTTGTGTTCAGAAATGTATAAACATCTAGCACAACCTTTAATTTTGAGACTTCAGTCAGAAAATAATCATAATGCAATATAGGGGATACAGATGCACTGTGCTGTGTCTGGCAGGGTTAGGGTTAATAGCACAGTGTATGGTCAGTCAAACTGTTTACATGCAATGGAATGTTATTCATCGTGGTAAGCAATAATGATATTGTCGAGCACAATCTGGAGATTTGCACAAGTTTATTGTACTCCCTCCTGAGCTAATTTCCCTCTGAATGAAATCAATTCATAGGGATATGAATGGCAAGAGTATATACGGACATCACCACGGAATCGCTACCAAACATAACAAATTCCACCTCACCTTGTGTCTTTATTGAAGATAAACCCATTCAGCTGGGGAAAACTGAAATTCTCTTGGGAAGAAGTGGTTTTTAGAAGAGGTTTTTGAGTGCACATATCATTCGCACATTCAATCATGTAGGCAGCCATATTAAAGTATCAGGAAGTGCACGATGTGCGCGTGACAAGGCACTAACCAATAAGCAGTGTGATTTCATGCAATGAATAAACAACACTTTGGGTTTCTACCATTTTTTAAGAGAGGAAGCAACAATACATGTAGTATGGAGGGGCAATCCGTGACCGTCGGCCAAGTCCGCTCTCGCATGGGTTAGGGTTAGGAATAGGGTTAGGAATAGAGTTAGGAATAGGGTTGTTAGGGATGTCGATTGCGCGCGCAATGGCCGCAAAGTGCTAGTTAGTAGTTGAGCCATGGTTGGGCGGGCAGCTTGCAATCACTCCACGCTCCTTGCAGAATTCAACAGTATGCTTCCAGGAGTATTAAACAAGCACTCGTGGCCGAGCGGGTAAGCGTACCATGTATTAACCCACGTTCTCTTACAGGCTTGATTTCGATAGAGCATGGATAGAGGTTCGAACCTCAGCGAGGGAATGGAAAAAAGAGCACATAGACAGTGACAGAGAGGTGGCGTGGTGGTGGTGGAACGGAGGACAGAGGAGTGTACAAGAGAGATGGTAGAGGAGAGATTTTTTATTTTTAAAATCCCCTTAAAAATAAAAGGCGCCCCTTTTTACACGTGTTGGAGTTTATAAAACTTCAAAATAGTGATGTCCGTATATGGAACTCTTTCCGCCTACGTTTCTACAGATTTTTATTGGCATAAATCTTGAAATAACAGATTGTACCACATGTTTAGACAGTTCTTATCGGGGGGGGGGGGGGGGGGGGGGGGGGGGCAGGGGAGTTGTTATTTTTAAAGATTTTGCTGTTCCTGACGTTGGGATCTTAATCAACCGGAAGAAGGAATAATTGAATATTCTTTAAAATGTATTTTAAAAACCATAATCCAATGAAATTAGGATGATGGTATTTACCTCGTCTTGACGTCGTGGTCTAGCTCGTGATCGTATGGTTTGACGAGATACCCGAGGACTCCCAGGTGAAACTCCCTCCGTCACTGACGGCATCATCACCGAGTCCGGTACACCACCGAACGGCTTTTCTTGTAGCCTTGCCTGTATCCCAATAATCTGCGTGGTTTCCGTGAAGGAATTTGCTTGGTCTGGTTCTCTAAATACCAGATTTGGGCTCGAGCTGCTTGACGTGAGTCCACCGTAGCCATGGCCCGGCGAACCACCGGAGTAAAACCGGGTGCGCGGGGCCACCTTGGCCGAGGCAGGTGTGTCTCCGTCGGAGTGGTGTCCTCCGTGCGCAGGTGATTCCCGGCCCCGTGGTAATTCCACGGTAGCCCGGTTCGTTCCGGAGTCGGCTCCCCGCACCTGGGCTACCTCCACCGGCTCACGCCAGGTGATTGTCGAAGGCACCACGCTAGCTACCTCCTCGATCGACATGACTGCTTGCATCGCAGCAATGTCACAAACGGAGGAATTTCACCAGTAATCAGGTGAAACATATCTCGTGAAAAGTCAACACGAAAGTGTCACTTGTCAGCCATCTTGATTCAGTACATTCACTGTAGATTGGATTCAAATTATTATTCCGCATAATTGATTGAAAAGTTCACAAAACTTTGAACCCATAAAATTTTAATATCATTTGGTACCGGATTCAATAGATTCCCGTAGGATATTTAAATATAAGATTTAAACCAACGAAATTTTGACATTTCCTGACGAAAACTGGAACAAGACGACTTATTTTCACCGCGGACCAACACAGTCTAGACTTTGTTTAGGTGGTGCGCCGCAAAGCGTCCGTTGCTATATCTACATAGTACCTGCACGCACAATACATCGCCTCGGGACAGCTGGGTACACATGCATGACAAATTGGATGCATGCATTATGCACGTAACTGTGCTGGCGTAATAACCGGAACCCCAGTGTACTGTGTACCCGTGCAGTAATCTTGTGTAGAACGGAGGTGTGCTTTTTAATGGTCTTTCAGAATGTAGGGCCAACAACAACGAAGGAAATTGTTTTACCGAAAGTCATTTTGTCATTTTACCTTTTCAATGACCATGATATGATTCAAATTATTTACTTATGCACTGAAAAATTTCAATTATTGTGAGACTCAAAATTACAGGAGAGAATGGGGACTCCATTGATCTTACAGGATTTGTTCAGTTGAATAATTTGTCATTTTGCCTTTTCAACGACCGTGCTACGAATTAAAATATTTAAATATATACTGTGAAATTTGAAATATTGCGAGACCCAAAAATAAAGGAGGGAAAGGGGAAATAGGTAACTACCACTTATTGATCTGACAGGATTTGCTTAAATATTCAGTTGAATAACTACATCATCACAAGAAAACCAAACAAAAACAGGTGACATTTGAGTTTTAGAGTAACACCAAAAGAATCTTTTCAGGAAATATGCACCACACAAACACTTAAGCAAAATAAATGCAAAACAATATTTGTTTTCAAGAGTGACAGACATTTATTTCAAACCAAATCTGATGACCTTCAACGAATTTTCCAAAACTTTTGCAAGCAAAAATTGCTTAGAAAACAACAAACATTCTCAAGATTATTTTAATACTGCCTACTGTACGAAATGCAAAGTAGGAAACTCTTGATAGGAATAGGTAGATGGGAAACCATAACAGAAATTTTCTTGGCGAAAAGCCCATGTCATAAAAGTACATGGCAAAGAAAATAAAATAACATTATGTAAACAGCTTGACTTTAAAATATACTGTCGATGCTCTTCAACAAATTGCATATTTTTCTATCTGGGGTGTCTGCAACGCTCTCCAAAAAGTTTTAAATTCTTGGTTACTTTTGCGATTCTGGGGAACTGGATTATTGTCAGGCTGCAAATAATTCGACATTTGTACATAATTCAATAACTAAATTGATGTCTCATTATCTCTAGAAAAATCAGCAATTTAAAATGTATTTTCCGGTGAAATTTGAAAAGAACACAGACAGCATATTTTCAAAATAGCCCCTTAATGTTAGCTCTCTAATTTCGCTAAACCACCAACTGCTGAACAAATACGAAAGCAAATTTAGAGGTTATAACCCCCGTCCTACAATTCCCAGATTTATATACAAACAAAATATGAAATAAACATATACAATACTGGTGCTGTATACTGAATGGGTTTACTTTGGGTCAGTGCCGCTATACAGACTTTGTGACAACATTAAATAGTAATTACACAGAATTTGTTTTATGTAATAACATATGTGACCAGCAGTCCGAAATGAGTGGAAAGTCAAACTATTATAGTTTTTTGAGTTTACAAGCAAAACCAAGAATTTGTCACTGAAAAGTAAACTTTGGGATTTTAACATTTACACTTGACAAGCCCTATTCTATCACATCCAAATTTTCATTAATTTTTTGAACTCTGGTTCTAGTGTGCACGGGTCACAAACTTTGAGCTTTATTTTCTTAAAATAAGGGGTCAAGACTGACAACTTCAAAAGGTAACAGTGGGGCCGAGGAATGAGTTACAGCAACTCATCAAACAAATCAAATTAAAGCCGACTGCACTTTTGCTACTTTCCACCCGTTGTGTAGTGCCAGGTCATAATTATATGAATTTTGTTAGCTTCAGCTTTATGGACAAATGGATCAACATAAAACAATTAAACCAATACCAACACTGAATAATAATTACAAGGTATATTTAATTTTAGTCTATTCGTTTCACAAATGCACTTCGCCAGTCAATCTGTTCACATAAACAAAATCGTAATTTAGCCAGGGTGCAGTTAATTGACAATTCTCCACTTTGGGTTGACGTTAACCCTATCGATTGTTTTGAACTCGAGATCAACTGGTGCATCAGCATGGAATTTGTTGTGTATTCTTTACTACCTGTGGGGGGGGGGGGGGGGGGGGGGCGGTCAGTACCAAAACCTCTACTTCAAATTGATAACCACACATGTATTTTAATTTTGTTTATGTGTAATTGTAGAAACAAACAATTCTGATAACCATGTTGAGATTATTTTGTATCAGAACATAACAAGCACCTTCCTTAACTACTTCCTTAATGACTAGCTGAGAACTGAGAACCGGCTTGTAGTTTTCAATCTTTTTGGCAGGAACTGACTTTTGGCTTTTCTGTTTGAGTGTGAAACTCGACTTTCCGCCCGTTCCCACCAATATACTGTTCTGTATCTCTGTGGAATTCTTTGCCTTGGTACATGTTTCCCTTCACCTTCCTGCTTCAAGAGGAATATTAATTCCTACCTCTTGCGTCTTTGATTTTGTTTTTTTTGTAGCTCCGTACCTCGAGTGGCTTTTATAGCCTTGTTCGGGGCGAACTTGCATGGGACAAATTAGGGATAGTTTTAGAAGAAAATAACTTAAGTGAGGTCAACCAAACTGAACATTAGGTCTCTGTGAGCAAGAGAGGGATATTTTACACTTGTCGGATTTGAGCGTACGACTTCCAGCTTTCTGGTGCAGACAAGGTAGCATACAACATTTGCTTTTGCTGTAATTTTCAGAATAAATGGATTTTGGGGGTTAGTATTTTATAGCGTGCTGGCAAATACTATAACACTAACCTGTTTAGTTTTGTGTGCATACACTATGAACATCTAACAAAAGAAAACCCACGCAGTCCTTTGTTACAAACAAAGGACTGCGTGGGTTTTCTTTTGTTAGATGTTCATAGTGATAGATGCTGGGAAAACAGACAGAAAAAATTATGTTCCAGTAGTCTGGTTCCCTGACCCAATTTAGACAAAATGGAGCAATTTATAGAGTCAGGGAATTATCAGGTTGGGGAACTGGACTATTTCCAACGATTGCCGGCCGACAATTGTTGGAAAATGATATAAATTTCCACTTTACTTGAAAACAATAACACACCAGGTGCCATGATTTCACAGGATGCTTGAGACTGCTATTTACTTGAAGTATAGTACGGTATTTTGTAATGATTCAGTATACTACCTTTAAGGGTGATTCTTGATTATAATAAGAACATACTGTATTAACACCATCGACTTACTTCTCACCAAAACTAAGTAGTGGAGAGTGAAAAGTGAAACATCCAATTAAAGGTCAATCATATAATGAACTTTGGACTATTAGCCACATACAGCAATCGGCTAGCATCCATTCCCTTAGGGTCAATGGTTAAATTTTAACAAACGGGCTTTAAGAGAAAAAATAAGTTGCGCTGTAATTGCTTGAGGTAAAACAAACAAATTACACGAACCAGAACACTGGCTTGACATTTACATGTAGCGCAGACGAGCATTTTACACTTGTTTTGCAGTAAAGTGGGCACAAGTAGTTATTCTCGCCAGCACTGCCTATTTTAATTGGCCAATTATAGGAAGGCACCAACAGATCTTTCACAGATTACCTGTAATATATATCCTCAGAGACTGCAAATTGCTGTCACTCATCTTCAAGTAGATTTCAGAAAAACTATTGCAAGACCTCCCAAATCACAGTGGCTTTTTTCAATTTCAACAATCAAAAGCAGCACATAGTGAACGTGCACAAAACCACTGTTAAAACAGAATGGTTTTCACTACATTCTTGAGTGACTCTGATGACAGAGTGAGCTCAAATTTTCACAGGATAAGTTGAATCACACAAAGTATGAACACTGCATGCACCTGTTTTGTCAGCTCTACCAATGCTTTCTCATACCTTTAAGTTATTGTATGTTATGGTGGTCTAAGGAAATTTAACATATCAGCCCGACACACTGAGAAAGTACCACGTGAAATTGCCAGTTCTTAACCCATTGAATACGGACGACGGCCATAGCCATGGTTTAAAAAAGATCACCTGGCCGGTTGTCATCTATATGCGCATTTCTGCGTGTATTCAATCCATTGTTTGCCTATTGTGTGTGTTACGCTTGGTTGCACAAGCCCCTATTAGCATACCAGCACCCCATTAAAACAGCCAGACAGAAGGGCTTAAACAGTGTCCGTAGGTCTTCTTAATCTGTCATCCATGAATTGGTATTTTTTTTCACCCATGTGTGGCTATAAATAAAAAACACTTTGGTCAGAATGCGTACCACAACTGATGGCTACTGAAGTTGCTTGTGTTCTTCCTGATAAACACTTCCCTTATACCCAGCACGATATGGGGCAGAGGGGTTCCCCCCTTTTGTCCCTATACCCATATACACTCACCAGACTATTGTTACCTAACACATCCCCCTATACCTCTGAAAAGAATTCCTGACCAACACAATGACCAAGACAAAAGAGGGGAGGGGGTTCCCTCTGCCCCATATCGTGCATTATATGACTTCCCTGGCTACACTTGAGGTAGTTCTCACTACTTTTTTTTACTATGTCTACTCTGATCAATGCTAAAACTGGCCACACAATAGGTACTTTGGGAGTGTACAAAAATGCTTTAACCAGTTTTGAGTTTTGCATTTCCTAGGATGAGCTGTAGTGTTCTGTCTATGAGCAAAGCAGCAACCATGTCAGCGAAGAGACCCTGAAGAAGCAACAAACGAAACTGCAGTGGGAAAAAAAATTAAAATTAAAAAAATTAAAATTAAAATTAAACAGGTGAGATTTGATGAAAATGAAAAATCCACGAAACATTCAGAGGCATTTGATTTGTATGGCATTGCTAAAAAATGCATAAGAAAACTAATTGCATTTTCTACCAAAAAATATGGTTCAAAATTGCAAAAGGAATTATCCCAAATTATCCCATACCAAAGAAATTATCCCGATTTTCAGACCTACAGACCCAGGCGGGGTATTAACTTCCACCGTTGGCGAGACCAACTCACCTCCCCCATGCTAGGATTCAGGTATACAGTACATGTACATAGTTAGATGAAAGAATGCAACAACAAAACATTCACTTTTCAATTGAATGTGAAGTCATCTGAAGTTTCAATCCAATTCTTTGCGTCAACAAAGAGTTTAATCACTTTTATACTAGTTTGAGGAATCAACTTTGACTGTTTTATTTTTATTCTTCATATGTGACCCGCTCTGGAAAAGGTATATTATGTCGCAAAATATGAAAAATTAGTTCTGTGTATGTTTGGAAAGCCCGCAATGTAAGCTTTCATTTGTTACATGTGGAGCTCCAAAGCCCTTTCCGTTCTGGAGATATCGCATTTTTGCATATTAATTAGTTCTATGGAGTTCAAATTGCACAACCAAGAAAACAGGCTTTGAAATAGCTAGTTCTAATACAATGCAATGGAACAATGCACTCTAAAAAGGTTATTTTTTCACTTTATTCACTGAAATCAACATTGTTGTGCACCAAACCTGAAACTTTAGATATTTAAGATGTCATTCAAGACAAAAAACTAAAAATAAATTTTGACAACAAAAATTCACCCTCTCAACGTTGAAAGGGCCATTACACATAAATGTATAGCGTGACTTATATCACCTTTTTCTGGAGCGGGTCACATATAAAAGCCACACATAACACTGGGTACATTTAATATTCACAACTTGGTATAAAAGACTAAAAAGCACATGCTGCAAAAATAACAAAGTACACATTCCATCTTCAGCACGCTGCCATTGCAACACAGTTTTACTGCCACAACAAGACCGAACAAGGTCAACTCCTTTTGGCTTTGACCCCCCCGAGTGATCCCAAAACAGTAGGATAAAGGAGAATTGTAATAATGATTTACTAGAAGCTCAATGCACAAAGTATATCAAATTCCTAGGGTCACAGAGGCCCACCCTGCCTAGACTTCCAAATAAAAACTAAATCAATAAAGGTTGATAATTGCTCACTATTTGATCTAATTTTGCAGGGGTTGCCAATATTTGGTTGCTTGGTCAATGGAACAATCAAAACAATAGTTGAGTATCAAATGCATGATACTCGACAGTATCCGAGAGACCACACTAAATTGGAGCACTCAAGTGGATGGTAATGCCTAGATTTTCATTGGCTCCATCTACGTCTATCCCAATGGTACTGAATCAAGGTTACCAGTGAGGGTCCTCAAGCATACCGATAATCATCAGCAAAACCCCGATTCTCACAGCCCTTACTACTGAATGAGTTAGACTCAGTGAACACTTCAGCTTTACTTACCTCCGATTCAAACTCGACTATCTCAAACTGGGCTGATATCTCTGGTATGATACCCGTCGTCAATGCTATGATGGCAGCACCTGAGATCAACAGGCTGTACAGCAGAGGTTTATTGTCCTTTAGGCTCTCCATAAACGGATGACCCTGCAAGGTAAACAATGTTATTAAATGACATGACTTCTGACTAGCGCCCCCCTGAACAAAGACACTGACAATTTGGGAGACCGCCAACATAGGGCAATACAGCTCAGTTGGTAGAGCACCGGTATGGCATTCCGGATGTTGCAGGCTCAAATCCCACTCCTGCCAGTTTTCTTTGATTCCCTGACCTGACAATTCACAGATTTAAATTGCTCCTTTCGTTTGAAGTAGGGTCAGGGAACCAGACTACAAGAACAGCATTTGTTCTTGGTTTTTCCAGCATCTATAAACATAGAACCTTAAACAGGTCATTCCAATATTTGCTACAAAATACTAACCCCCACATTCATCCATTTCTGAAAATTACAGCAAAAGCAAATGTTGTATATTACTTTTAATAACAAATCAGACTGGCAAAGGAAATGTTTATTGAGAGTGATCACATGCTATTTAACAAGACGTTTGTTAGTTCAATAATGTCATGAATATGTCCGCAACAATCTCGTACCTTGTAGTTGACAGCAAAAGTACTGACTTGCAGCATCATAGATATTATGTACACACTGCTATTCAACAAGTTGGGATGGAATTCCTTTTCTAGATCAACAAACTTTTCCCTGCCAAAACAAATTACAAAACAAAGTCATATCAGGTTATGTATTCTTCAAAGACCAACTCAAACTGTGTATTAAACTAAAAGACATGTTTGTGTATCTGTTTAAGTTACCATGTTAATTTGTGACCTGGCAGCACAACATGAGCGGCAAGTCGCACTATGAATTTTTTAGTTACCTGCAGAAACAACAATTTTTTTTTTCACTGAAAAGTCAATTTTTGAATTTTAACAACTGTATATTTGAAAAACCCTATTCTAATATATCCCAAAATTTTTAATCTGAATCTATTCTCAAAATATTTTTGGGGTGGATGATTTCTTTTTTGAACTTGGGTTAAAGTGCGCACAGATCTCAAACTTTGAGTCTCATTTTCTCAAAACAAGGGGTCAAGACTCTGACAACTCAAAGGTTGTATCGGGGGCTACGAATGAGATACCACAACACACAATATATCAAATTATAGGTCTTAACCTGTACTTTCAGAAAATGCCACAATCTTGATTTTTTAATTTTGCTACTTTATACACATTTCTTGGGAACAGGTCATATATGTTACTAAATTGTCAAAATTCTCTTAATTTGAACGGGCAGAGAAAACAAGACTGAATGGGACTTTTAATCCACGACCTGTGGACCACAAATGCCCTTAACCCCATGCGTACGGAAGATGCCAATTGGCGCAAAAAGCAGTGCCACCAGGCTGGATGACGCCATTTGCTGCTATTTGTGCAGATTGTTGGATTATTGTGTATGTTACGCTTGACTGCACAAGCACATTGTGGCCGCTTCGCTTGGCTGCAAAGGCCGGCGCGACACCCCGGCGCCTCCTGTAAATAACCGTACTCAAGGGGTTAATGCACTATTTGATAGACAGTTGGAATGGTAGTCTAGGAGTTTGGAGTTCAAGTCTCAGTTCAAGTCTTACACAGTCAAATTTACTTACTCATACCAATTCATTTTAAATTATGGATAGTCAGTTTCCTTTCTTTCTTGCGCTATTTGAAATCTAATCAAATCGGCTGAGTTGAGTAAAAATCCTTACATATCCTTTATGGCATCATCAATGCCCAAACTTTAAGAAACCCATTCTGCAGTCATAATACATGTATGTACTACTGATGATAGCATTTTGTATTATGAGTGTTTCGTTTAGTTGCTGTCAGTACCCGTGCTACACAAAATTACGAAAATAATAATTACGTTATAATCTGCATTTGTACAGCACTTTCAAGAATTATTAAAGTGATTTACAGTTAATTTCATTCCGGTCTTTGAACAAGCACTTCTTGCATCTTAACCCCATGGAGAATACACAAGGACCGAAGGCAACCATTTTGGCACTCTTGGCACTCTCTCGTAATCAACCTCACACAGTAACCAACTCGGCCTTCACGTGTACTGTTTTCTGGCTGGAGAATAACAATTGCAGTAATGTGTCTTGCTCAAGGACACAGGCTGCATAATCCTGTACACTGACCTTGATGGAGATCTAGCCTTGGCCTGTCCTACTAGATAGATGAGGCACACAAAATGGACAGCAAACTGTAAAAGCACTGTCAGGACCGTGTATAGGTTGAAGATATTGGGAAGGGGCCGGGACTTGGATAACGTCTTTAGAGGCTGCAGGAAAAAAAAAAAAAAAAGCAAAACAATTATACAGTGTCTATTACAAGGCAGTATTTAAAGACCATGATTAACCAAGTTTTCTTTTTCTAAAAAAAAATTGCTATCTTGATTACGGAGTACAAGAGACAAAATCCATGCTAAATATTGTTATTTTCCATCCATCAATATTAATTGACAAGAGAAAAATACTAATTAAATATTCTAAATTTCTCCCTCCCGCTGCCATTATGAGGGCACTTTGAGTACTACTTGGTCTTCAACAAATGAAGGGTTTATATCAAACTGCACAAAACCATATTTTCAAAATATTTGGGCCTGCAACTTCATATTTTGATGAGTAAGGCATTTTTCCCCCATGGTGAAGGGCGTTTTAATTTTAAAAAAATCAGTATTCATTGGAACGTTGTCTTGGTTTCCTCCATTACATTGCAGGGCTATGCGGTGTTAAACAGAGAAAAGAGAATAACTTTCACTTGTTTGGCAACACCACATACACGTATTTGCAATGTTTGCAGACAAACTGGTTTTGCTAATACAGTGGGCACACTGTAGGTTAACCCCTTGAGTACGGTATTTTACGGGAGACGTCGGGGTGTGTTTGTGCAGTCAAGCGTAACCTATACACAAAAATCCAACAATGGATTGAAACTGCACAAATAGCGGCCAATGGCGTCATCCAGCCTGGTTGCACTGTTTAATCCAACAATGGATTGAAACTGCACAAATAGCGGCCAATTGCGTCATCCGGCCTGGTGGCACTGTTTTTTAGCGCCAAATTCCGTCATCTGTACGCAAGGGGTTAAACACAGCATGTTGCTTAGACCTATTATAGTGATACTGAAATGGCATACAGCAATTTATGTATGCTTGGACTTGTTTTAATGTAGTTTCCCTACTCAAGGAACTTCCAATACTTTGCCATCAAATAAGGCAAATATTCAATATTCTGTTTTGGATTTATGCTTAGATTTTCTTAAGTCTGACTGAATTTATAGTTTCATTACGCTGTCAAATGTTATTCTTGGTAGATATATTTCTTCAACCCTTTCAAAGCCATATATTTAATACAGTCGATCGCCAAATCCCATGTACTCTGTGTAAACATCTACGCAGCCCGGAATATCCAGGGTGTGGGATCTAAAGCACGCTGGATAACCCGAAAAATCTTCGGTATGGGATTGAAAGGGTTAATCAGATTTTGTTGCTGTGATGAATCTTCCATTGTGCGCACAGAGTTAAGGCATTCCGAGGTTCAAATAACATTCAAATATAATTGAGTTTCAGCTATTTTCAACACGTACACTTTAAACACCACACTAAAGTGATTATTTTTCTTTTAACCACTTGTGTCTGGCAGTTATTGATGGGGGCCCGTATGCCAAGAACGGGCTGTGCAGCCAAGCATAACTGAATAGAGTGGTCCTATTCATCGTACTTGGATCCCCTTTTCGTGTGAATGAAAGCTTTGTTTGAAAAATCTCCATCTATTACTTACATTCCCATTCAAGATCAATATAGTTGAAACATGAATGGATTGAGTCGGTGCAAGAATGCGCATTTAGACAACAACCAGCCAGATGGTCTTTTTCAAATCGTGGCTGTGGCCGTTGCCGTATTCAAGAGGTTAAAACCCTCCTACTATTTAAAAGGTCAAAATCAGTCAAAAGTTCCTTCCACCTCCCCTGCTATACTTTTACACAGACATGATCAGATTACATGTGGTTTTGTACTATGGCAGGAGGGTCAAAAACAATCACCTTGACTGATTTTGACTCATACAACAACATGGCTCAGAATGTATCTTTGCATAGGAGGGTTTTAATGGATTGGTCTGTTGGTTAAGTAAACATACATATATATCAATGGAATATGTACCTTTGAGCGAGATATAAATAGAAAGCAACCAGCCAGTAAGAGTCCTTGTAATGTAGCCTGGCCATCACTAAACTTGACCCCATCTAAGTACAGGACACTCTGGCTGTAGGCTAGGATGAGCGCATTGAGAGCTAGGATCTTGAACATCTGTAGTGTGGTGACCAGGGTACATCTACCCTGTTTGATGATATGACACACTAGAAGAGAGAAAGGGTGAGAAATGGTGACACACAACACAGTAAAGATGGGGCCAAATTGGTCTTTTAAGTGTAATTTAAAATCCGCCCTATACTTTTTGTCAGTGGTGAGATTTAAGGAAAATGAAAAATTCCCGAAAGATTCAGAGGCATTTAATTTGTATGGCATTGCTGAAAAATGCACAAGAAAACTGCATTTTCTACTAAAAGATATGTTTCAAAATTGCAAAAAAATGGCATCATTAGAATTAAAAGAGGACTATTTCAGGTTTCAGAGGTCAGTTTGAAATGATAAAAAACAATTTTAGGTCAAAAAATCTGTTAGAAATCTAGAAGACATCTCACAAAAAATCCCGAAATCAGGAAAAATCTGGAGAAATCTCACCCCTGTTTTGTACAGGGGTGTAGTAGCACCCCAGGGTGGGGGCTTTGGTCACTTCCGAAATGGCAATCCCCCCATTGGGGGTGGGGGCAGTCCGGGGGTGGGAGGGAGAGACAACTGAAAGGTGCATTATCATATTCGTATCTGTTTCCGTTCCTGTAAGCATGTGAAATCTAATGACTAAATCAACTCACCACATATGATGGATGAGAGTTTGGATGTGAACGGTGATGCAATGCTGGCATCACCTAGCTTGACTACCTGGGGCTGGTCCTGTTCGTCTATATCCTTCAAGATGGCATTAATGCGTTTCTGCAGGAAGCGAAGAAAGGTATTCCTTCATTCAATTTCACGAGGTATTTCTCTGGTTATCGTTAAAGGAGCATCTGAAAAGTCTGAATGTTCCTTTTCCCTCTAGAAGTTCCTTTGGAGAAAACTGGGAATACTCAGTTTGTACAGGCCGTTCCCGAATAAACATAAATATGCTAAAAAATCATTGTTTGCTTACAGAACTGCAGTCATATGAACACCAGCTGTCACGTTAACGCTCAGCCACAGGACTGAACTCTAAGCATGAGGGAAAAATGCCATAACTACTTATCACATTGGCGTAAGCATTTCGTTCAAGCGGCAAGATACTCATGAATGCCTTTGCAAATTTATAGTGAAATTTCAAAAAGAAATAGTGGGGGGGGGGGGGGAGAGTAACTTCTGCTGTCTTCCATTTATCAAGCATGTTTTCTCTGAATGTTTGTGTGTAGCGAGAAAAAAATATCCCAATTTCAAGGTGCGTCGCATTTATCTGCCGACCATAACTCCTACATGGGAAATCTTCATTCAATAGCCCTTTAAAGGCACATGAATTCCTCTTTCTTGTCATGTAAAACCTGATGCTGTTGGTCTAAATTTCCCCTGTCAGTTTACCGAAATGTTCCGCTTCCTCCATGGCCATCCTCGCTTGAATGATCTGCATCTACGAAGCTATGTTGGCCCTGCATAGCCTGTTTCATACAGGTTTCTTAGTTTGACAATTTGCACATGCTAGAGTTCATCTGTGATACGATCAAGCAAAATCAGTCTGAAGTAGGCCCTGGGATTTTTACATATTCATTTGTAGCATACTTCAAGCTCCATATTAGTGAAAACCCCATGTGAATACGACCTTTGGGTAAAAAGTTACAAATATTTGAACACCGGCACATTAAAAAGAAAAAGAAAATGAGAAAATCAAGTTTAAAGTTATAGTACTTTAATTGAGTCATTTTTTTGCAATTTATAATACATGTCATATTTTCATGTGAAAGAAGAATGCTTTTCCCTTCAATTTAGATTTTTCATATTTTGGCCCATATCTCAAAACAAGGATTGCCGAGTTCCGACTGATTTTGCTTGATCGCATCACATATGTTTCCGGGCAGTTCCCAGTGGGAAGATTGTCTAATCCCAACTGGAATTAATGTTCCTCGTCAGAATGTTTCATGCATTCCAACTTTTGGCATAAGCGGCAAGAAATACCAAGATCAAGCCTAAAAACCTGAACACACCCTGGTGACGTCTTCCCCTCTCTGCACAGCCCTCGCTTTGGCTGCCTTGCTGGAGCCCCCAGCTCCCTGCCTGGCCCTGACTGCATCCGCTACTGTCTTCTCTTTCTCTGCCCTTCCCTTGGGCTTGGGCTCCTGCTTCAAGTTATTTACTTGCTCCTGGAGCAACAAGAAATATTTCAGAAGTATGACAACGGATGGCTGAGCAAGTTCTTGAGCTGATTTGAGCATGTGAAGAATTTGGGTCTATCCACACTAATGACCCCATTTGGGGAATTTGAGATTTGTGAATATATGAAATTATCTGTCATTGACTTTTGTCACAATACATTTAATACCTATCAACAAGTTTGTTTAGCAAAGAATTTAGCATCTGACATTGTATTTAAGAAATTCTACCTGGGATCATCTTCAAGATGTTTATGTTTATAACAGGCCAAACAGTACAATTTCGGGACGGACATTTGTACGGTCACATAATGTCCGTCCATGTTTGAACGTTATTTATATCACATGAACTTGTTAAGATGTGAAAGGGCAAAAATCTCTGTTCTAAGATAAAACAGCACAAATTATGGAGGTCAGGGACAAAAAAATGTAAACTAAATTCCTTGTTGCTCGTAAGCGTGTTTCCCCATACATAATACCACACAACCAAAAAACAAACACGAGAAGCAAGGAGGGGTAAAACGATCAACACCCACACTTTCCAAGTCAAACCAGGTGGAAAGAATTAAAACAATTAGTTGAAGTTTAGGCATTTTGCGATCACAAGAACTGCAGCCTCTGTGCAAAGTTTGACGATCCTTCGAATTAATACACAGATCTCACCTGTTCCTCTTTAGCCTTTTTCTTCATTCTTTCAACTACTCTTTCTGGAATGTTGGACAACAAGGCCACACCTACAGAGGAATTGGATTACGATAAGACGAGTTATCCCTATCTGAAAAATGTTCACCAAAATCATTGCTATTGCATAATGAAATAAAAGTCAACTCCAGCTTGCAGAACTGTTCAGATATACATACTCAAAAAGCTATAAATATACTTGCATGCAATACAAAGCTAAAAGGGCAAGGTATAGATAGGAATGCATGTGAAGTCTTTCTGATGTTGATAGTCTGGTTTGCAACGGCTTTTGGTTGGCAACTGTTACCCAGGCACAGTCATGAGCCTATCTCGCTTTCCACAACAAATAAATTGATCCTTGTTTGATTGGTGGAATTTAGTCACATGACATTGAGAATTATTTGTCTAATTTCACTGACAAATATTCCATTGTATGCTTTACGTCATATATCATGCAATTTGGTTCTATTTACCGTGCATTTTGGTTCCATTCGTTTCGCTCTATTGCATGCGTGCCTCAAAATCGATCACTGAGAATAAACCTTGCTATTGGTATGAGAGTGCTGCTACGAGAGTTACGCATTGACCATACAATGTACACGACGGACCGACACTGTGTTGATCTCAACCTTTGACACGAACCCTGACACAAACAACAACAAACAACAAGGTGGGGGTTGTGCTAGTAACAGACGATTTTAAGTGAGCTTGTGGACAGTTCTGATGCTGTTGATGCAAAAAAAACAAATTCAAAATGCTGTCAGCCAATTTTAGGCGTATGCAGGTCTAGCTGCTGTCAAAGTGTTGTCAGATGAAGAACTTGACCCAATTCCTGTCCCAATTTTTCGGTAGTCTCTACATGCACCGGACTGATGAGTCGGCTGCCATCCTTATCCATGCTCTCGTGACATCAAGGTTGGATAATGGCAACTCACTTCTGTTTGGAATCACCAACACTCTCATGTGCAAACTTCAACATGTTCAAAACACTGCGGCTCGTGTCTTATCCCGAACACGGAAATTTGACCACATTACTCCAGTCCTGAGAAATCTTCACTGGCTTCCAGTCAAACAGAGGGTTGCCTTCAAAATAATCCTACTTACCTGGAAAGCCCTCAATGACAGCGCACCAACATATCTGCAGGATCTCTTCACTCAGTATTCCCCTAATCGCCACCTAAGGTCATCTGACAAACATCTTCTTGTGACACCAAGAACTAGAACATCGTATGGGGACTATGCCTTCTCAATTGCGGCGCCCACTCTATGGAACTCTTTGCCTCAGGAAATTCGTAGCTGTCAATCTTTACATACCTTCAAATGCCTTCTTAAAACATTCCTGTTTAACTCAACTTATAATTAGATTGCTGGTTTTGTTTCAAGTATACATACATGTACATGTATATTTAATTATTTGTAGAGTTCTGGACAGTTTCTTTTCTTCAAGCGCCTCGGAATATGTCTACATAGATAGATGGCGGTTTACAAATGCTTGTATTATTATTAAATACATACTGCATCTATTTAGGTGTTGTATAAAACAAATAATTAATGTTTTTTATTAGTGCAATGTAATGAATATTTTCATTCAGTGAAAGATTGACTGTTCCATTCAACTCAGCTAAGCCTTATTGAATGGAACAGTTAATCTTTCACCTCATGAAAATATTCCTGTCGTTGCCTTTATAAACATTCACTGTTTCACCTAATACATTAAACACCACTGTGGTTCAGCCCTTCTTGGCAGAATTTTCAATTTTCAAACACAAACGAGATATACGACAGTGCCTCACTTACCAACATGGGCATGTTTCAATGCTCCGACATCATTTGTTCCATCTCCACACATCAGAGTTGTATACCCGAGCCTCTTTAATGATGTCACAACAAATTCCTACATTATAAGTGACAGAAGAACAGAGAAAACTTGTGAGATTTTTCATTTCAGCCCAAGGACAATTGACGAACCATTGCATTTTAACTACCCCCCTGACAAATATTTCACCAAACGTCACAATAATTTAAGTTACATGTATATACACCCATAAATGTGACGCGGTATGTCAAAACCAGTCGCAATTGGGCAAGAGGTCAATTTTGAGTTATTGGTATATCAGTAAAATATAGACCTTGCACTTTACAATGCCGCTTTATTTTTTCAAATGGGATATTCCAAAGCGAAGTTAAGATTTGAAATCGGACTGTTCAAAACACCGAAAACTGAGACATAGCCCTTTAAAGTTTGAGAAATAACCCTTTAAGGTTTGAGTTTAAACAAAACAAGTGGGTCAACAATGTTATCTTTATTAGCAACGGGCATACAGGAGCAAAGAAACTGGTCTATAGTTGACTTTCAAAGCAAAATTCATTTCCAAGCAAAATCGCGAACAAGGCATCATTTTGTGAAATTACATGGCTCTCTAAAAGTGTTTAAAAAAATACTTTGTCGATGAAATTGCAGTTATAAACTTTTACAGAACATTTTAAACATTTGTAGCATCATAAATTTCAAAAAAATCTCAAAATCGCTAACAATCACTGCCAAGGCATTTTGTAGCTGTTCCTCCATTAGTAGCTCTGCCCATTTCTGCTTGGTTTTGACATACCGCGTCACAAATACCATAGACAATTTAGGGAGCATTTCATTTTGTCCAAATGCGGTATCGACTATGGTACCACTGTTTTTCTTTGCGGCGTAGTCAGTGAAAAGATGAAATTTACGTCGGGGTGATGTAAATTAGAAGAGAGAGAAATGGCAAAGAATCTCTCTTTTTATTTACATCGTCCCCAATGCAAATTCCATCTGTTAAGATTTGCATTCGTGAAGGAAGCCCTGTAAAAATAAGATTCAGTTAAATGTTTTACCCAATGCTTGATATGGTTGCGATATTTACCTTTTGTTTGGGAGCGACTCTCGCAAACACTTTGATGTAAGGCAGCACGCTGTTGAAGAACTTCACACTGGCAGTCTGCATGTACTGCAAAGCCTGTAGGATGTTAAATGTAGATGTTAGAACGTATACAAAGATTGACAAAGACAATTTGTTACAAAGTCAAACAGACTGACTGTCAAAATATACACTTACAGAGATGAAAATTTACGGGCAAAACTACTACCAGTTTAGACAGATAATCTAAATTATTCTTCAATCATGGTTGTGCCTACAAAAGTATCTGCATGAGGATATAAGAAGTTAGAGCTCTAATGATTCAATATAGTTCGATGGGGCTTCCCTGTAATCTACGTTGGGGATTTCTTCCAAACTTCAGCACTGAACATTTTTTGGCTACCTTCTGAGCTTACAGTGTCTTTTTAAAGAAAAGTAATCCTTGATTGCATTACAAGAAATATATATGCATTAACCCTTTCAGTTCCATGGCTTATCTTCCCCCAGTACCACATTTTTTGTCGAGCATTAACCAGTCAACAGAAAATGCAGCAGACTGCTTGTTGAATCGTTGTATTTTCAACGAAAGGTTTTACCCTCAAGAATTGATTAAAAAAGAAAATGTGTGCAAAGTTTGTTCCGTGAAAATTACTCTTTCATACGGTGTAAAAATAGAAGTCTTAGCTGCTAAAATAGCAAGAGCTGTTTTCTCTTCTGGCCCACTTTATCAAACAGGAAACTTGTTTTGTTACATGAACAAATGGCACTCCATACACACATCAGTACTGGGAAAGTTTGGATAGTGGCGACACATGCAGTTGATAGCACCATCAAAAAAGTCTAAAAAGCTCTCCGTTGGTATAAAGATCATGTGTGGGCAACGAAAAACACAAGCACTACAGTTTGTTGAAACATGGTGAATATATTTGTTTGGATGCTCTGGTGTGTGGTTTTCTTGTCGAGTAAACTTGACAATGGTAAAAGGAATGGCAAAAAAATAATTTAACGCTAACCCCTAGGCATTTTCACTAGGAAGTGTCCTCAACTTGTCAAAATCCAAGACTGTACAGTATACATATCACACATTCTTTGGACTTAGGCAAATTGGGGCATCATAGCTCCATGTAAAGTAATGGTGCCAAGGCGCTACAGTCCTGAACCATCAAAATTCAACACAACCTGCTCTTGGAGTTTGTAAGGCTTGGGGTAGTTAGGGTTAATGGCAAATCTGTTACTACTTTGCCAAGGTAGGGTGGAGTCCAGATATTCCGTTTCAGAGTGCAGTGTCAGCCTTTTAGTCAGCATACAAAAATGCTGGAGGAAAATGTTACACCGCGTAATGTGTGCTCCAGATTTCTTTATGACAAAACTTTACCTCTCCGGTCATGCACAAATCGTAGTTTTTAATCAGCTCGCGCTGTTCACCTCTGCTGCTAGGCATCATGGGTAAAGTAACAGTGTCATCTATGGACTGCCAGTGCCATTCTAAAAGTACACCATTAAAAATAACAATTTTAGACCTTTCAAACATTGTTAACCCCATATGTCTAGCTGTTATTAATGGTGGGCTGGTATGCCAAGAACAGGCTGTGCAGCCAAGCGTAAATGCAAACAATAGGCACCACACTGAATAGAGTGCTCCTATTCATCGCACTTGAAGCTACCCTTTTCGTGTGAATGACAGCTTTGTTTGAGATAAACTCCATTTATTCATTACAGAACAATACAGTTGAAACATGAATGGATTGAGTATGCGCAGCAATGTGCATATAGATGACAACCGGCCAGGGGGTCTTTATCAATCTGTGGCTATGGGCGTCATTCGTATTTAAGAGCGGGACAATATATATAGTATTTATAGTATAAATATAGTACAACATGCATAATATACTACACTTTCAAACAAGGACACAAATACACTGTATATATAATTGCGGTTTTGCATAGTTTGTACAGACCTTTTTTACCCACGTGACCAGATAACGTAAAAATGTAATCAAACCACCACGTGTGGACCGCATGTATCGTATGGAGTAGGTTAAACCAAGTACACGCACGCAGCACACTTGACTACTTTAATTAAATGAGCACTGCATTAGCATTAACTGTGCAGTCCATGATGACGTGTGAAAAAGGTCTATTAACCTGTGTAATTTTTCTTGTTAACCCTCCTATTGTTGCAACCATCACAACCTATCAAAAAACCAACCCACTTCCTCTCTCATAACTTGTGTGTTACAACCTGTCACTCGATAGGTTTTGATAGATAGGGTAGTTGGCTCCAGTTTGGTACCAAGAGAGGGAGGGTTAATGTGCTGACAGGAATATTTTGTAATTTTTAATTTTTTTTTTTTATTAAAACCACAATGGATATCAGTCTTGTAAGACTTGAATCTCTTATTTTTGGCATCGTTCTGCCGTATAAATTGCATTTTGGGCTGCTTTTCATTTAATGTTTCTTTATAGGGTTGTGCATTCGAACCGGGTGCCTGAATACCCGACCGCTAATGTCAGGAACTTGTTCCAGGTTATGGAATCGAGTACCCGTACCCGAATTAACATATTACCTCAGTAATTTCTCAGACAATGAAAAAGAAAGTTTTTTTAATTGCCATTTGTGAGGAATTTTCAAATGAAAACCAGGGTACATGGGAAAAACAAGACATTAACGTTTCTGACGCTTGCGAAAATGCAGTTTACACCGTAAAGCTATAGAGCTCACTGAATACACTTGCATCTTGCTGCATTGATGCACCGATGTGGTACATGTAGTATTAACGTGCTGACCTTTATGAACAATATGAACAGCAATTACGTAGACTTTATTTTTGGGATTGGCTTTCTTTAACCCTAACCCTCCAGGGTATTTTGGCTAGAAACCCTGCCAGACGCATCAGATTGCATACTTTGTCACATTGACCTATGTACAGAGTGCAGCAAAGTGGAGCTGTCAGCACATATGCACTGTGCTGCGTCTGTGTTGTTTTTTTCAATCGGGTACCCGATTACCAGGCTACATGTACCTGTAAATGCACATCCGTATTTCTTGTGCATTACAAAATTTACCACAGGAACATTACACATAGCTGTGATGCAATAGGGGAGATGGGGGTTAGTTGGAACACTGGGTAAGTTGAAACATTGAGACTTTTTTCTATAGCCATGGAAAAAAATCTCAATGTTTCAACTTGCCTCATGTTCCAACTAACCCCCATCTCCCCTACTTGCATTATTCAGTAAAAGTACCTTGTTGTGGGTCACTGGCGTTTCTTTCCTCCACGTGGTTCTGTGTGGATGTCTCTAGGTTCTTGGAGCCTCCAGCTTTCAGTGGAGGGCTGAGGATGAGTGTGTGCTGTTTCCTAGTGATTTTCAGTTCCTTAGCAACATGGCAGGCTGTTAGAGGGTTGTCGCCGGTGATCATCACATTCTACATAAATATTTACACGTACAAAGTTTTTGTCTTGAAACTTTTCCAGTTTTCCATGTTGTACCCAATAAACCATTTTCTCTTGTCGGATTGTTAGTACTAGCATTTCTTTATGCAAGTTTCCCCCGAACAAGGCTAAAAGGCACTTGAGGTACGGAGCTACAAAAAGAAAAGGAATCAAAGATACAAGAGGAATTCATATTCCTCTTGAAGCAGGGAAGATCATCAAATGATGGGAAACATGAACCAGGCAAAGAATTCCATTGAGATACAGAACGAATGAAAAAGCTATTGGCATAAGGCCTGTTTCACTGTGTGCACAATTCAACCCGTACGGCTGTCCACGCTTGAATGATCTGCATCTAGGAAGCTGCATTGGCCCTGCGTAGCTCGTTTTATACAGGTTTCTTAGCGTGGCAGCTTGTACATGTTAGAATTCATATGACTGTGTTCAGCAATCATTATGATTTTACCGCTGACCAAGGCCTTGAGAGCCGGGTTGGCTGATTTAAATCAGACAACCCTAATTTATTTTGCTAAAATAAGACTTTTACAAAAAAGTGATTTAAATCAGTGATTAAAAAAAAAAAATCATTTGATTTAAATCACGATTTAAATCAGTGATTTAAATCAGTGATTTAAATCAGCCAACCCAAATGCCTTTTCAGATCACAGTTGGCTGATTTAAATCAACGTCATTTAAATCAGCCAACCCTGCTTGAGAGTGACTTACATGATGAGATGCATGCTGTATCTCCTTGATAACTGCCTTGGAGTCATTCTTGAGTGGGCAGGAAATGATAACAAAACCAGCAAACAGGAGATTTTGTTCCACCTCGTCCCTGTGCATATCACGGATCTACAAGTGTAACACACAGCAGTGAATTGAAATGTCAATGCTTTATCTAAAAATCTCAACTACATGCTGCTGCAACAATTAAACATGGCTTCAATTGAAAATATTTTAATGTCAGCTATATTTTCCAAGTCAAGGAAAATATACATATAGCTGTCTTCCATTTCAATCCTATTTCAATTTATTTTGACATTTTATAGGTGAAAAATACTATTTTTAATTACTTTTTCTTATAAAGAATAGTCCAAATGATCATCCAAAAACTGGAAACTTGATCTCCATGTCAAACTAAGTGAGCTTTTGACGCCAGTTCATAGTAATGGAGTTTCACAACGGTATCACTAAATAAATCAAACTTCTTCACATTCCAAAATTGAAGACTACAAGAAAAAAAATAGCAGCTTTTAAAAGAAAATTTGACTTAATTTAAATTTGACTTAAATTTGTCCAGTATTCCACCCAAGACATCTGGATTGTAAGATCCAATCATCTACCTCACATTCCCTTAATGTGGGTGTTACGCTTGGTTGCACAGGCCTTTTGTTTACATTATGCTTGGCTGCACAAGCCCATATGTCATACCGGCGCCCCATTATAACAGCCGTGCAGAAGTGTTAACAGTTTTGTTATGAAAGTTTTCCCAGAACAAGGCTAAAAGCCACTAATGATACAGAGCTACAAAAAGAAAAAGAATCAAAGATAAAAGAGGTAGGAATTATTATTCCTCTTGAAGTAGGAAAGATCTAAGATGAAGAGAAACATGCACAAGGCGAATAATTCCATAGAAAATGAGGGAAAAAGCTATTGGCATAGCTTTTCATTCTACATCTAGGTACAGCTGGAGTATATTGGTGGAAACAGGCAGAAAGCCGAGTTTCACGTTCAAACACCCTAACTAGAGGAACCAAGCTGGACAAGCTGGTGGAACATTTAGCTTGAAAATAAGAGCAGCAACAGATCTCCCAGGATGAGCCCAGTCTTTGTTAAAGGGGGATGGTATTTTATTGGTACTCCATCCGTGCATTCCAGTTTAAAAAAATCTCACAAAAACCAAAAATTGACAATTTTGCAATACTCAACTCACCTGCTGTGCTGAAAGATGTCCAAGTTTCCTGTAACCGAGGGCCAATACTCGTGCACCAAGCCTAGACATTTGTGAGTGGACAGCATCGTAGTCATCAGGCACAGTGGAAAACTGAATGAATCAATGACAGAGGTTCACAAACTCAGCAAAAGAGACAGTGTTGCAATAAATGATTAACCCTAACCCATCTCAATCCTCCAAAATCCTCCTTGCAGTTTTGGAGGATTGAGGATGAATGGTACTTCAAGAAGAAGAGGATTTTGGAGGATTGAGGATGAATGGTGTTTAAAGCACAGGAGGATTTGGAGGATTGAGGATGGTTCCTAGCCAAAAAGTCGGGGGGGGGGGGGGGGGGGGGTAGGGTTAATAGTTAAGTCAAGGGGGGAGGAGTAAACCATCCAGTTAATTAAAAAAACAAAACCTGATTTTAAGCACTGCTCAATATTTTGTTAATTCAAAATTTGCAAAAATGCTGGCCCAATGAGCGATTTCTTCCAATTGAAGGAAAAACTCCCACTATATCATATTTAACCGGGATGACGTGTAATGACAACCTCTTAGGTTTAACAGGTGCTGGTAATGCATCCACAGGCACAGAAATAGGTTGGCGTGAAACCCTGCATTGGTAGGGTCACTAGACCTCAGTATTCTCAGTCTTACCATTGCTCTTAGCGTCTCTGGAGCTCCCTTGACCATGGCCATCAACCTGTTCTCGGTGGATCCAGCCTCCTGCATGGATACCAAGACTGCCATCCTTTTGAGAGCACTGGAGAAGTGGTAACGCTGCACAATCTTGAGTGGCTGGCTCCGGATGCGGCGTGGGATAACTACATCACCTGGGAATATGCAAGATATAGGCAACGTTTTATTCAAAAGAGAACCATTGGGATTATTTGTACTTGGGTGAATGATGCAGTGTTTCATAGCAAGCTGTTCACAACCAGAATGCGTGTGTAAATACCGGCAATCGTGGACTAGGGACAAAAGGGTTAGGGCATAGACAAAGGGTCCACGCCTGACTGAACATCCACGATTAAAATTCGTGTACAAAACATATGGGAGGCCTTCTGAAAAAGTCAAAGTACAAACAAAAGAGGGACAATAGGGAGACCGCGATTGCCGGTATTGACACACTTGTGTGTTCTCCAAGTAAAAAATTTGCTCATTTCAATAGAGTTTATGTGTACATAAACAGGCATTCAGTAGAAGTAGATTACTAATAATCATTCACTTAATCTCTTGAATACAGACGACGGCCATAGCTATGGTTTGAAAAAGAAAACCTGGCCGGTTGATGTCTATAGGTGCATTCCTGCACATACTCAATCCATTCATGTTTCGACTATATTGTTCTTGAATGGTAGTGTAATGAACAGTGAAAGGATGTGATAAGACAGCCAGGCAAGTAGAGTGCCTGAAAGTTTGGCCGGGCGAACTACTGATTCAAGGCCACTGGAACACCTTCCATAACAGTATCGATAAAAGAGGCAAATATTAAATCGATTACTGTGTGTGTAGATATTTACATTTCAATACCAAAGTGATTATAAAATGTGACGACTGCCATGCAATCTTCAAGAAAATACATGTATTAAAAATATTAATGATTGAAATTAGCATAATATAACATTCAGTTCTAAAGTTACATCTAAACGACACTATCAAGTTTGGTCATGCAAGTTGTGAACAAAAGACTCAAACAAGGATGAAATTTACATTGAACGGAAATATATGTATGCATATCTCATGCATTGCAAAACCTGGACATGAGATAAATATTTAACTTGTCCAATGTCTGACCTTTAGTGAGTGTCCAATCCACAGCAGTGAGTGTAGCCTTTTCCAGTGGGTCTCCGACTATACTGTCGTCCAGCTGCACTAACGAATGGCAGGTGGCTAGCACCTGATGGGTTTCAATGGGACAGTCTGCGATCAAACAGAGATTGGGACCAGCCCTGGGAAAGAGACCAAACGTAGGACATTACAGCATTACAAAACCCCTTGGATTACAAGAAAAAAGAAGAAAAAAAAGAGACTATATACAGGATTTACAGGTAAACAGAAATTAAAAATAAAAAAAATGATGTTCAGGGTGTCCCCCAAATAAGTACCCCACAAAGGAAAAATTATTCATACCATATGAAAAATCTGGTAGTTTGCTTGTCTCTCATACATAAAAGCTGGATTGGCGGAACTTAGGCTTTACTTTATTGACTTTTCATTGGCAATGTACAAATCTACATATATTTTGGTTTCACACATTAGCATAAAAGTAGAAATAATAAATAATATGATTCACAATACCCCGAATTTGGCATGGGTATGAATAATTTGGGGAATAACTGTATGTACCATTACGATGGTTTTATCATAAACTAGGGGTAATAAGCTTTCCATTGATATCTCGGATAAATTCCTCTGGACTTGGATGATGGATTGAGCTCAAATTATCTGTTATTTTATATGTTGAATCACACAAAGTATGAACAGTGTTTGCAACTATGCTGTCAGCTCTGCTGATGCTATATCGTACCTTTAACCCCTTGCATATGGCGCACTGTTATTGATAGAGTTTTGGCATGCAGGAACTATCACTGAAAGGCAGTGGCGTATCCAGCGGGGGGGGGGGGGGGGGGGGGGGGTGGTTTGCGACGGTTCAGACGTTTTTTGTCCTCCCTGGCACAAAAAGCTGGATACGCTACTGCTGAAAGGGCTGTGCAGTCAAGCATATATAAGTGAAAGCATAAATGTGAACAATAGGCACCACACTGAACAGTAGTGGCCCTATTCATCACATGCGGAGCCACCCCCTCCCCCATTTCGTGTGAATGAAAGCTTTGTTTGAAAAAGCCCCATCTATTCATTACGCTACCACTCAAGAATAATATACAAATAATGAATGTTTGTTTTATACAACGCCTGAATAAATCCTCGTCGGATTGCATGCCTTTTTCCTTCTCAGTCCTGCATAAAACCGCGACAAAAAGTTGTCCAGTTCTGAATCAGTTAAAGCTCAATTGTTGTTCCTGCATGTCTTGCAAATTCATCTAATAGTTTGACTGCGTATTTAATTTGTTTCCTTTGTGTCAGCAGCGTCAGCATCACCTACGAGTTCCTATTATTTAATCGTGTTAGAAAAAATGGTTATTCGCGAACATCGTCTGCCATTTTGTGTGAATGACAGCTGTGCTGTAGCGCCACCAATAGTGTGACCGTGGAATTATGGAAGTTCTATTCAACGCATACCATTGAATAGAACTTATATTTTTGCGGTGCTGTGCGTTGGTACAAATAATTCAATGCGCGTGATCGACGATCCACCAATCAGGTGTTGTATAAAGTTGAATATAGAACAAATTGTGTACGTGCAGGAATGCGACTATACATGTTAACCAGCCCAGTTGTCCCACCTCAAACTGCGGCCATGACCATCAGCCAGCCATAAAGGGGTTAAAGCCATCAATTTCCTTACATAGGCCTACATGTAACAGACAACAGCAGGGTAAATTGTCTTTCAGAGACAAATTGCATGGTTTATTTTGCTTTCAATTATCCATTAAACAAGATCTCTGGCTTAACATCTAAACCAAAAGATTTGGTCCTGAAGTACTAATGCAGTCAGCAGTGCTTAAGGTCAACAGTGCCTAATATGTCTACTTTTTCTTTCCATTACATTTTTATCTATTCCTTGTATACTAACTTGAGTCCTGCTATTCCTTGTACCACCAGGTTGTCGCTTGTCAAAGTCCCCGTCTTGTCAAAGCAGCACATATCAACTTTCCCAGCAAAAGGAATTCGGAATGGCTCAGTACAGTAGACACCTAAAACCCCCCAAAAAAGAAAAATACAAATTACAAGAACACAAGAAATACAAGAACACCAAATTAAATTTTCTGTGGGGAGAGGTGTGGCCTTGTGGTCTATTGCACTGGTCTCAATACTACAGATTGTGGGTTCGAGTCAAGTGGGGGGGGGTTAAGGGTGCTTGTGTCCATGAGCAAGACACTTTGTCACAATTGCTTCTCTTTTAATTGTAATAAACTCGAAGCACCATAATTGACTTGAACACACTATACATAATTATTCCTTTTCGTAGAAGTATGGAAATAAATGTGATATGGAAATCAGTGTTCTAGTCAAGTTCTGATCCGAGTCTGATGCCAAACCAGAGAAAAAGCGGACTCAACACTGAAAACGAAGTTCAAATCTGGACTTTACTAGAGCACTGGCTCAAGTGTGCACTTGATTCTAGATTCTGAAGTATGTTTTAATGTAATAGTGGTCTTGGAATCATGCCTGGATTCAGTGAGTCCGGATTCGGCAAAGTCGAGGTGTGCTTCTACGACCAATAAGATAAGGAAATGGTATGCTGCAATCCAAGATTTAGTCTTGGCTGGAACCAGGCTCAATTTAAGTTTGGATTTTAGTCTTTTTTCTAATTTGGGACTTGGACTAATATTGCCTTGAACTAGGACCAGGGCTTGACTACAGCATTGATGGAAACAAAATGATGCTTTACTGCCACACCTTCGGCTCAACAAATCCTTAAAACAAATACATTTCAAAATTGTATTCAAGTAATTTTCATTCCTAATTGCTTTCCTGCCACCTTTTTTTCTCCTGGTGAATTTTTTTTTAGGTACATATGTTTTATGTTTATATTCCATTTTTATATGATATATGTATAAATTTATTTATTTTGTGTTGTCAAATTTTATGTCTTATTTTAACAAGATTTATTTAGATCACTCTATGACATTTTGAGCATGGGTTGGCATGCTTGGAATGCTTTATTGCCCTTGTTTTGGGTCCCTCGATCTTCTCTCTCCCTCTCTTCTTTTTCTAACTGTCCCCCCTCTTCCCCTCCATTCCCTCTCCTCCTTCGACCGGTCCCCTCCCCCACCTCCCTCCCCTAATTCCTCCTTGAATCCTTCAGTCTTGTATAGTCAAATTTTTGTTCCATTTTTTTTGTTCTCTTATTTTTCATTTTATTTTTAGTATACTTTTATGGTATTTACATGTATTTGCTTTGTCAAACTGCTTATTTTCATTTGTTGGCCGAATAAATAAATAAATAATGACAATAATTTCATGGAGTGATTTGGCACAACATGACTCTGTGATTACCAAACTGCCTTTTCTCTGAATGACTCACCGAGTTTGCTGAGTGCTAGCAAGGAGGAGTTGACAGCTAACGAGAGCTCGATGGGCAGCTCAGGGGGTACCACAGAGGTCAGGATCAGAGTACACTCCAGGAATAACTTGTACTTATTTCTGTCTGGGTCTTTACAGCCTGTGGGGGTACAAAAATGTACAGAGCGTAATTTTTTTTCCATTTACACCCGAGAGGTGATTTTATTGATTTTATTTTAAATCTTTCTAGTAATGAAACCAAGGATTCCTCAAAAGTGTATATCGCACTGTAGCTTGAAAGCCGGAAGAAACCTGAAGAGAGACGACAAAGAAATGTTCAGTTTTAGAAGTGGGAGGAAAACCCCACAATGATATTCTGGGGGAAAAACCCACGTAATCTGGCAGGGACCGAAAACCCAATCCACATATTGTGACCTGCCACCACAAAATGAGCTTCAAGTCGCAAAATTTGAAAATCAAGATTATGGAATTTCCTGAAAGTACAGGTAGAATAGAGTACAGATAGAATAGAGATTCTTAAATATACAGTTCTTAAAATCCCAAAATTGACTTTTCAGTGAAAAATTGCTGTTTCTGCTTGTAACTCAGAAAGCCATAGTGCGACTTTAAGCTCATTTTGTGGTGGCAGGTCACATATTGGCCCGGGTGGGATTCGAACCTGGGTCACGGCAGTGGAAGGCGAGGGAAGTACAAACTGTACCACTAGGCCAACCTGACTCCCCGTGATTTCATGGCTGCTCATCTACATGTACATCTAAATGCACTATACAATTGTCTGCTGTAATTAAGTACATGTACATGTATTTTGTACACTTAGGCCATAGAAAAATAAATTGTTCTGCTTCCGATTTTTTTGGGCACTTTTTTGTGCTGATCATATGTGTCTATATGTAGTCAAGGTTTAAATGTAGTAATTAAAGCATTTATGTTTTTTTTTTTTTACTTTTTTCCCGAATTTTGTTTAGGGTCGGGGTCGTTAAAATAGGATAGGTAGGGTACCCGGAAGAACAACTATTTTTTTTTTGGCCTTAAGGAAACCTAGGGTGTCATTTTCCCCAAAAGGTGTACAAAACCCACCAACCATATCACAACAGAAAACAATTGTTTTGTTATACCATTGGGGGAGATTGGGGAAATTTCAGTGAGCAGTTAGATTAAACAAATATTTTTGAGAATAACGGGATTTTGTTTTGTGACAGGCTGCGTGTTGTGGATGGTCCTCTGCTTCAGATGAGGACATGCACATAGTCATGGCATTGTCTTCTCTAATGTTCCTTTACTTTAACATTTTCCATAGACTAAGTACACATCTGTACCCGTGAGGACCATTTTCAACAAAAGACATCCCTCAGAGAACAATGATTTAATTGTTGTTTCTTTATCCTTGTGCCCTCAACAGTAATACAATACATGTGGGTTATTCCATGAAATTGAGACACACACACATTTTGGCATTCTTTGATTATGTAATTGTTTTTCTTGTTTAAACTAAACTGACTTTAATGGTGATTATGGTATGAACTTGAAGAGTAAAAGGAAGGCTTTCGAATGATACAAAACATGAGGGCATTATTTGAGATATATTTATGTTTTGTCACCAAGTGTGATGGTGTCCCGGGCTAAATTATGGGGTAATTTTGTGACATAAAAACTTACAAAATACAAATAGGGTTCAGAGGTTAAAAAAATTAAGTATTTTATTTTCTTTTACATGAGCAGTTAGCAAAAACTGCATGTAACTTAACAACAAATCATATTTTCAGTATCTCTTACATCTTTTCTGTTATATGGCTAACAAATCTGTGGTTAGAGAGGTAACGGATGGTGTCCCACTCTGTTAAATTTTGTTACATCCTGCTTGCATGTCTAGCTTTCTTACTTTTCATCAAATGAAGTCTGAATTAAATTTCTTTTCTTTTGTGTGATTACCGTTTTAATAAAATTAACTTGTAGAGTCAATATATTGGACTGCCTTTTCAAAATTAGGGCAAAATGGACTTGGATGTAACGGTGGTGTCCCACGTTACATCCTAGCAATTTTGGGAACTTTCTTCCATAATTTATCTGTAAGCAGTATGTGAAATGTCCATGCAACATGATAACAAAGACTTGGAGTACCTCTTTTTAAAAACATAAAAAAGACCCCCTAAATTGGTGTCATGTGTTAGTTTGCCACCCTTGATGGAGCGGTGTCCCATGTTACATCCTTGCAGGCTTGCCAAATCAATTATTACATCAAATGTTTTAGCCAACTGTATTTGAGGGGTATGTAAAAGGATAACATTTTCTAACTACCACATACAGATTTGGATGCTTTAACATGATTATTAATGAATTATGAGCAACATAAACTAAGATGTAACCGGGACACCGTGTCCCTTGTTACATCGTTGATTTATCCATAGTAAGTCTATGGGAGTTCATGTGAAACTCAAGAGAGAGGACCCTAAACTAAATATTATGTCACAATGAATCTAACCTATGATGAAATAATTGTATATAATCACATGTGGTGTAACAAATTTATTTCACACCAATTTAAAATTTTTACCAATATGTCACATATTGTGTCTCAACTTCATGGAATGACCCATGTACATACATGTCTATGTTGACACATAAATGTGCACACAGTGATATACATGTACCAGGGTATATTACTTTGACATGATGTGGTCCAAAGTAAATATATTAAACATATGAACTTTTGTAATAAGCCATATAGGTTGTTCCCGACCAACTGGATACTCAATTTTAATACCAGGGTGTAACAAAGCTACAGGGTTGTGTATGGACAAAAACAGCACATCTGGCTGAGATTTTGGACTATAAACCACTGCTGGTTAATAAAAGTATTTACATGTAATACTACATGTATTTCAGAATGTAAAGCAGGAGATTCCTAATCAATGTCTCAAAATCTTTCTTATGGAAGTCGCCCAATGCAAGGCTAAAAGTCACTCTAGGTAGCGGGCTACAACAGAGGTGGTGGGGTTGGCCACATTTTAGGTTGCCAGTCCTACTACCCTTGCAATTGTCCTGGGTCCAGACCTAAATAGAGGATAAATCTGCAAAAGACACCAAAGAAATTATCCAAATGTTTAGACCTATAGACCCAGGCGGGGTAACTTCCACCTTTGGTGAGACCAACTCACCTCCCCCGTTAATATCTATGCATTTTTACTTTCTTCCTAGATTTTGCTCAGGATTGGCTCTTTCTTTATTGTGTTATTATTAAAGTTATATTGTGCGTGCTCCATGTGGGCAAAGTTGTCCAAGAACTCGCAAACCGTGATAGGTTGATTCCCCAGACTAAATACACAGTTGATACATGTATATTACATGATTCTAAGCAGGTCTACACATGGCATTCTCCAACTCTGCAATAGTCTGCCGTCTTTGTGCTATTCTCAACCACTGCGAACAATGTATAATTGCCGGGTATCAGAGTGTCTTAAGTATAAAGAACTGGAGTTAAAATGTGTCGGAAATGTACTAGACATTATCCAAATTAACTTGCAAAGGGTTTATTACAGACTTACATGTAAGGTGTAATACAGTTATACACATTGTACAATGCACAACATTTCTGCAACTATATATTGTAGGTGGCTCTCTGCAATAAACGCATCAAAACCTGGCACAAACTGGGGGGAACAAAGTGAAGATTGCGACTTAGGTCTCACAAGCAGAGGTGAGATTTTAGGAAAATGAAAAATTCATGAAAGATTCAGAGGCATTGAATTTGTATGGCATTGCTGAAAAAATGCAGAAGAAAACTGCATTTTCTATCAAAATTGCCATAAAATAGGGTTGTTAGAATTAAAAGAAGACTGTTTCAGGTTGCATTTGTATCATTATGGAATGATAAAAACAATTTAAGAAACAACAAAAAAAACTCTGGAAATCTAGAAGACGTCTCACCAAAAATCATGAAATCTGGAAAAATCTGAAAAAATCTCACCCCTGTACAAGACATTAATATTACCTTCAAGCCACACATATGATGCTGCAGCAACAGCGAAGATGAGCAGAAACAGGATGAAGAGAAATGTCTCCAAGTTGTTGGCCGTAACTCTCTTGACCCCAAACAGGATGGTTCGTAGGAGACGACCCTGGGACAAGGTTAAATAACTGTAAGCACAACAAACTCATAGGGGTAAACCTGAATAACATTCTCTGTTATGTTCTGTGGTTCCTGAGTGAATAAAAAAACTGCCTGCCACCCCTTGATGTCTGGAGCTGTGTAAAAAAAAACACAAAAAAGTGCATGTGTGTAGGAGCAGACAAACAATGTTTTATTAACAACAATAATAATAATAATAATAATAATAATAATAATAATAATAATAATAATAATAATAATAATAATAATAATAATAATAATAATAATAATAATAATAATAATAATAATAATAATAATAATAATAATAATAATAATAATAATAATAATAATAATAATAATAATAATAATAATAATAATAATGTAGATGTGTAAAGAACATATCCACCACGATCAAAGAACTCAAGACGCTTCATTATTACACCTGCTCATCAGGCCTATTACTAATTCCTGAAACCTCAGCTCCCTGGGGAGTATACAGCCCCAGCTGCAAGTTAAGCGCACATGGGCTAATCAAACACATAACCATCATTATTACACCTTCTAAATATTCATGAGCTAATGGTACCAATTCATTGGTCAGTCAAGAATGATGCAACCAAAACAAATTTAGCTGTTTTGAAAAAGGCCCTACTCCCGGGGTGTTATTTTTTACTATTTTCCCTACAACCTCATTCCCCGGAGTCAACATCCAATCATATACGTATATAATACACACGGTGCTGCACGGAAAAACGGGAAGTGGTATCGATCCCATAACAACCAGATGCAAGATGGCCGCGTCCATAGCACCGCGATTCGCTTCTCTTGGAAGATGAAAACTTCAAACAGTTGATTTATTTAGAAGGTGCAATAAAACAAATACTACATGGTTTGTGTCGGGGGAAATAGAGCATCCATTTTTCCCTTGGTACTGGCTACAGGCCGACCACCCCTCACCCTCCGTGTTCTGGGTGGTTGGCCTGTAGCAAGTACCTCGGGAAAAATAGATTGCCCTATTTCCCCTCTAACCATGTAGTATTTGTATACTGCCCTGACAGGTACCCATTTACTCCCGGGTGAAGAGCAGCAACTTGTGACAAAGTGCCTTGCCCAATGACACAAGCACCATGACCCCTGCTGAACTCCAACCCACAATCTGTAGTATCACCAAGACCTTGAATCCGGTACACTAGACCAGGAGGCCATTGCGCCTCGCAGCCAGGGTAGGGTCATGCCCGATGGTTCTGTCCTTAGTCTTGATAAATTTCTAAAACACAATATTAAGTCAAAACCTTCATTTCTTATGCATTCATAATTGTTTCAGCACAATTTATAGCATTTTTTCGAATGATTATATAAGTTCCAGAAGAAAAGTTGAAAAAAATTAAGACAGCAGGATTTGTGCTTTATTTTAGGGCAAACAATTCCTGAAAGTTCCCATGTCTTACCTGTGATGTGTTGAATCCAGTACGAAGAACATATGCAATACATCCGTTGTCATGAGCTGGAGAGATTAAAAGAGATGGACTTTTAAGCACTGCAAAACTTTACAAGTAAAAGCAAAAAAGTAAGTTCAGTTTAAACCAAAACAAATCCAGGTTTCCTTTTAAACCTCTATAGAGGATGCTCTTCAAGTGAAGTAAGAATACCTAATCCTCCTGTCTATTTTGAACAGAAAATCACTTCCAAGAGTTTCACAGCATTATTAGGTTAAACACAGGTCACTAAACACAAAGGACGCGGCGTGACATGGAGATGTACATACATTGATGCCTGGGTCAAGTTGTGTCATCAGGGTTCATCAAGAATGCGCAAGCTAAGCTATCTGCTCGGGCAAGGTCAAGCTATTTTTCAGAAACAACAGGCATCACCAAAAAAATTACTGGGTTCAATTTGACCAAAATCTACACAACGGAATCACCTTTGAGGCCGCCGGCTGACTTGCTGGGTGGAGAGTGCTGAACAACCTTAGTCCCCCCAAAGATAACATGGAGCTTGCTGTATATTTGCATTTCCAGGATTTCGCCTCCTTCACACATCTCAACAGATTCCTAAAACAACCCAAAAAGATGAAAAAGAAAGAATGATTGTGTAATTATTTTGGGCAGACAGTTACAGCTTTGCTGTGCTACATTTGTTGCCTCTAAGCAAGGGCCAAATATCATGGCTATCCACAGCTAACAGTGCTGGTCGAGAAATTCTACACCAACCTTGTAAATTATATAGAATCTAAGCAATAACACAAGGGGCTAGCTATCCACAGCTAACAGTGCTGGCTGAGAAATTCTGCACCAACCTTGTAAATACAGAATCTAAGCAATAACACAAGGGGGCTAGCTATCCACAGCTAACAGTGCTGGCTGAGAAATTCTGCACCAACCTTGCAAATACAGAATCTAAGCAATAACACAAGGGGCTAGCTATCCACAGCTAACAGTGCTGGCTGAGAAATTCTGCACAAACCTGGTAAATACAGAATCTAAGCAATAACACAAGGGGCTAGCTATCCACAGCTAACAGTGCTGGCCGAGAAACTCTGTACAAACCTAGTGAGTACAGAATCTAAGCAATAATACAAGGGGCTAGCTGTCCACAGCTAACAGTGCTGGCCGAGAAATTCTGCACAAACCTGGTAAATACAGAATCTAAGCAATAACACAAGGGGCTAGCTATCCACAGCTAACAGTGCTGGCTGAGAAATTCTGTACAAACCTAGTGAGTACAGAATCTAAGCAATAACACAAGGGGCTAGCTATCCACAGCTAACAGTGCTGGCTGAGAAATTCTGTACAAACCTAGTGAGTACAGAATCCTTTGTTACAAGTTCTATAGATGTGCACTATCAAATAGTAAACCCTGGGGCCAATTTCATGCAGTGGTGAGCATGAACATGTTACTTTAACAAAAATAACCCATTTTTTTTTTTCAAAGTGAACAAAGAATACTGGAAGGAGTGGGATTTGAATCTGCGACCTCTGGAATACCATGCCGGTGCTCTACCAACTGAGCTATCTTGCCCTATGTTGGCAGTCTCCCAAATTGTCAGTGTCTTCGTTCAGGGGGCGCTAGTCAGAAGTCCTAAACCCATAATGCCGTGTAGCCAGGGATCACGCCCTGACTTTACGATACAACCTGGGAAGTGACATTGCGGGGATCACTCAATGAGGGTGTGACCTTTTAACAAATGACCAGGGCTGAGTAAGACTTTTCTTCTGTTATTAAAAATTACAACAATCAGGCATGCAACTTGGAATTAACAAAAAACGAGGAAATTCCAATCTTTACAAGACTTTGTACAGTGTTTTTCAATTTTCAATGGCATAAGTGTGAAGTGAAAAACGAGGAAATCAGCTGATCCGAGGAAAAGTTGCATGCCTGAAAAATATTTCTTTTTAAAAGATTTTAAGAAAAATTAAAACAAAGTTCTTAGAAACAAGTGAAAATATGACCCCTTTCCAAACTCCCTGGTCTGACTATTAGCTGTTGTTATTGAGTGTTTAAGACTCTCCTTTTGAAGGAAAGTTGTATGTATATAGTTTATCTTGATTTTAAAAACAAAAAATATTCTTGTTTACTGATAAAAAATTTCTGAAAATGGAATTCAGAAATGGTTAGGCTGAGAAACAAATCATTTAAACCTGTGAGAAGATGGGATATGCATTGGGGATGATGTAAATTAGAAGAGAGATTTTTGTCCTTTCCTGATACATGTAGTGTATGAAGCACTGTATGCCCAGTGCTTTCCGAGAGCCTGTGGGAAAAATTTACAGGCTTACTCGGGTGGGACTCAAACCCACGACCTGCTTACTAGTGCAAATGTCTTCAATTCGACCACCGAGCTTACAGGGGTCAGCTGGCCAATATTTAACCCTGGTCTTACCTTCATCTGTGGCACTGACTCGCCTGTCAGCATAGACTCGTCCACGATGCACTGACCCCTCAGGAGAAGCATGTCGCAGGGTACCGGGTTCTCATTCTGTGAACGGCCAAAGGAGCAGATGTCACCAGGTACCAGCTCATTACTCATGATGGGGCGCCACTTGCGGTTGCGGTAGACCTGGTGAGGAATAATGAGGGAGAGGATGAATCTGCAGTTTATCAAAGCCACTGCTATCCAATCACATAAAGAATGTAACATTAGCTAAAACCATCCTTGGTGTGGTATAATGTGTACATGTATACATTAGATGTACGTGCATTAAACCTCTCACCTCTCACATTCACAGGACATATTAGGAGAGCCACTAGATAGTGATTAAGTTCGCTTTTGGCAATCCTTCAGGGTGTTATCAATATTGTTTTTGTTTGTTTGTTTTTTGGGGCTTATTACCTAAAATGTTTGTATTGTATTTTGTATGTGTTCTTGCCCGAGAAATAATAAATGAAAAAATGAAATGAAAAAATACATGTTCATTTATACTGCATGATGTGCCAGTGAATAACAACCTAAAGATGCATGTAAATTCACTTCTATGAGTGAAATGACATTAGTCTACTTTGATGTGCATGGAATTGCTCATAACGAAAAGTCCAGACAAAGCCAATAAACTGAGCAAAGTCATTGCCACTTGTGTTTCTTTTTTTTTTCTTGGTTCTAGTCACATTTAAATCTGCAAATTATGACCAAAAAAAGCCAAACTATTTCAAGATAAACCAATACTAAGTTGCCAACTGTGATGATATATTTATTAACCCCAACAGTCCTGAATCCTCCAATTTTTAATATGATTTTTCACACCACCTAGGGAGTTAGGGTTTTAATGATGATCTCAAACATACGTAATAATCATGAAAATAAAAAAAATCACATTCAGCACTGGCTGATAAAAATCACTTCTGACTTCCTGTCAAACCTCGAGAGAGAGCAAATTTCTCATTACTTCCTCATCTATCTTAATCCTATCAATAAAGTAAAAACAACTCATTAGGCTCACATGAACTGTTCCACATGGGCCACAACACATCTCAATTTCTGATTGATTGTGCAGGCTTTTTTTTCTTCAGAAAGAGTACATGTACATTGTACAGTATGTAGATTTCCTGTAGCACATTAAGTTAATGGCAACTGGTTGATACATCTGGTAAACCCATTTGACTATTACCATGTCGAAACTGATGTATTACTGATGAATTAAAATGATTCAGTGGTCAACTCCACATTATTTTAAGCCTGCAATGCCTCTTGAACTGATTTAATGAGCAGATGGGGCAATCTAATTGAGAAATGATAAATTATTCAAACAGCAGAACAATCAGGACTTGGCAATATTGTACTGGTCTGGCACAAACTGAATGGACAGCTGATAGTGCTTCACAGCAGTTTCAACTTAAACGCATGTGCAACAGAACTGGCAGTCAAACCATCACAGCAAGAAAGTGTGCAACACTCCTGCCAACAGATACAGGTAGTACATGTATTTGATGGAAAGCCATGCCAACTCAGTTCGGTCGATTCACAACTCAGTGCGCCGCCAGCGGCAAGCCGCGAAAGGCCAATTTCCCACTTTCGGGGTCGACATCGCGTCTATTGCGTTTTATTAGATGGTGGTCAGTACAGCAGTATTTTTTCGCGCAAATGCGAGTGGATGAGTTGAAGCAATTTTTGACTAATCAGGGAATACTTTGTGCGGGAAAGAAGAGAGAGAAGTTGATAGATTAAGCGGAGAAGGGGTGTAAGAAGTACGGTCGATGCATTGGCGATACCCACTTCCGGTTTTGCGATGTCGACTTTTTCCCATGATGCACTGCGTAATTTGGCCTCTCCCCGGTTGCCGCTGGCGGCGCACTGAGTTGTGAATCGACCGAATTGAGGGTCTGTACATGCACATCTCACATCCGTATTGATTTCTACTTTTATGGACAAGTTGAAGTTTTATGGACAACTTGAAAGGATGACACAGTGCCTCATCAAAAGGATAACATTGTGTCTCAAAACTGTACATGTGTACAGGTTCTGTATATACGTCCGAGGACAAGAGGAGAAAGAAAATACAAAGGAACCTTACCTTTCAGTCCTCACAAGTCAGTCTTTTGTTGAAATCGGTCCTCGGACGTAAAAATACGTGCTTAGTCTATCAATGGGTTGGGTTATATTAAAGGAACAATAGGAAACACAAAGCATTGTACTCGGAAGTATTTGGAAAGTACAACTGTGTGAATGACCATACGTAATGTGTACACATTTTGTATTCTATATTTTAATAGTTGCTACTGTTGAGGCTTTGTATCTTCCAAGGATATGGCTGACCTAGGCAACATGACAGGTGACTGCTCTATAAACAAGGATGAGATGTGTGTGAGCTCTGGAGAGCTGCAAGCTACTCTTGCTGTTTCTGCAATCATCTCAGTTCTGGGAACTATGGGCAACACGCTGGTTATAACTGCTGTGATTTTATCCAAGAAACTTCGCCATGCAACAAACATGTTTGTGCTCAATCTGAGCATTGCTGACCTTCTGACTTGCGTCTATACAATCCCCATCAATGCCATAGCACTACTCAGTGTAGATGGATGGCCACTGCCGAATGCCCTCTGCACGGCTGCAGGAATCTTGTTCATACTCTGCCTCACCTGCAGCATTAACAACATTGCATGCATTGCAGTCAACCGGTACATCATGATTACCAAAAGCAAGGCGACGTATAAGAAGATGTTTAACAAGCGATGGACCCTTCTTGCCATTGTCCTTACTTGGCTGGTACCCATGAGCATTATCATCATCTGCACGTGCACTGGTAGCATCAAACTTGGTTTCAATGTGACGTATTTATCATGTACTTGGGTTGCAGCCAAAACCACTAGTGTCTTTAACATCGTTATTGTGGCTACGTCTCTGCCGATTCAGTTCTCCCTTATAGTCTGTTGTTACATCAAGATCTTCTGTTACATCCGCTCCCATGTCAGGCAAATCCGACGCACTACCACACTCCAGATACAAGTGACCAAGAATCTCTCACTGGTGATGTTTTTCTTCATGCTGTGCATCATGCCTTTCTGCAGCAGTTTGGTGGTTTTGCGAACCAATCATAACAATGTATTGAAAATGTTTACTCGCATCTCTGCAGTACTTATGTTTGGTAACAGCTGTGTGAACCCAATGATCTATGCGGCTAAACACCCACACTTCAGAGCTGTTTTTCGCCGCATAATTTGTGGGAAATGTCCAGAGATACCAGAGAGGATTTCATGCCGATATTTCAAATGACACTCTCCACTGCTTTCAGAATTAACTAGTGGTGGGATATAAATCCAAATTTTTTAACATTCAGTTTGAATTCCACTATTCGGTTTGGATTTTGGAAACCGGATATTTGAAAGCAACCTTAAAAAAATTAAGCCTTCCATTTTTTGTGACACAGGCTAAAGAAAACAACTGGAACATCCTCCAATTTGCTCCATTATCTCTAATTGTAACTGCATTCACTCGCTACTGGTCTTCTTGATATATATGTGAATAGCCTGCCCATCTATTTTATTTTCTCGACATTACAGCTCTGTATTGTTAAATGCCCATGGTCACTGAAACCTGCAAACTACAGTATATATATCTAGTCATTGGGAGGGCTTTTCATGCGGCTCGTCACTTGTTGTTGGCATGACTTATGAGCTAGATGGGAACTTCAGGTGAAATCAGCTAAAATAGAATTAGGATGAGCAGATTTTGAAATCTCCGATTTCTCCCACCACTAGAATGAACATTGCATTTAAGACATTTAAGAAAATAATTCAGCTACATTGTACATGTACATGGATGGACATGCTAAATATTAGTTGTGCTGATATTTCAATTAACCCTTTACCTACCTAAATCCATCAAAATCCAAACCCTGTTTTGGAGGATTTCGGCGGATTCAGGATATCTCCATATTGAAAACTGGGGGATTTTCATGGATTGAGGATTGTAAGCCTAGCGGTACTGCAGGATTTTGATGGATTCAGGATGCCTCCATATTGAGCAGTCACCAAAACCAACTTTTTGTGCATGAAAAAATGGGTGGATTTTGGCGGATTTTGGCGGATTCAGGATACTTTCTAGTAAAGTTACCCAAGGGGTTAGGGTTAATACATGTAGTATCCATGATCTTCTGAATCAAACCTACATTTCAAAGATATTTTAGGATGGTTGGTCATCTTACAACAACTTATTAGACTGACTTCATCATCCAGTAATTTTTTTGGCATTTTTCATGTTAACACAAGACTCAAAAGGCACTAAAATGTGACCTAGGCCCAGTGGAAGTTTAACTTCCAGCATGAGCAACAATGTTAACAATAAGTTACAGAGATCTTTTTGTTGTTGAACATAATGTACTTTTCAATTATCATAATAATAATTCTTTCTGGTAATGAAACCAAGGATTCTTCAAAAGTGCATATCGCACTGTAACTCGCAAGCCTGAAGAAACCTGTGCGATGAGATGATGAAAACCTGGGGAAAATATCAGGCAGGGACTGAAAACCAAATCCTTGTGGGGTCCAAGGTGGGATTCAAACTTGGGTAACACAGGTGGAACAGTGAGGAAATTAGTTCAAACTACATGTACCATTGAGCCAAGCTGACTTCCCTTACAGAGGTGGAAGGCAAATAAACAGATACAACACAGGCTTGGTAGAATCATTGGTTACTGTTCGAGCAGAATTACCAATCATAATTATAGTTGACAGCCGTGTTATCAGATGCAAAAAGTAGCTGTGGCTATGAAAGCTATTGCCTTAATTTTAATTTTAGTGCTTTAAAGTGCTACCTTCAATATTAGGTGTACCTACATTGTATGTAAAGCTACAATAAAAGTGACAATTTAAAATAGTATTTTCTTCAAATTGTATTTTATTTCTCAGGAACAACATTTACAGAGGTGCCCCTGGCCCTCGGTCTCAAAACAATGTCATGCTATCCTGGAACCCATTGTGATTTTTATTGCAGCAGTACATGTATACCCAATAAAATGACTTTTAAAACCAGAATTTAGTGTCACTCTCAAAAACAGCCACTGCCTGTAAAAACATTTTAAATTCACTATAGTGTAACTGTTTTTAGTTGCAAAGTTATTGAATTTTAAAGTTTAAAATCCAAACCCTGTGCTCAGTTTACCGGACCACGCAATATATGACTATGGGGTACTGGGTGCCCTGCCAACCAACCATGCATTCAATACGCGTCTTTTTACAGACGGTAACCAGTGGCAATAATAATTATGTGGCTACGGCCAGTCATTCATGTTTGCGTATGCATGATCACGCAAACGCACAAGGTAATTTTGTACTTCTTATGGTCACTTGTCAAAGCCAGCCGTAGCCAAGTCGAACATAGTAGTCAGATGTCAGTACAGTAGCCAGAACGATGAAGAATGTTTGTGAATGGAACGTTAAAGGTGGTACGTGTTCTCGCGGGATTTTGATTCCGTTAGACCGCAACTGCAGATTCTTTCAGGTACAAGAAGGTGCAAAGAGCATTTTTAAATTGGTCTCGTGCTGGTCTCCTTCCAAAATTCTGAGAACAGCAGGTGCAAGACCAAGACTAGTGGTCCTTCCGAAACCATGCGTGTTCGAGACCAAGAACACGTCAAACTGGTCTTGAGACCAAGACCAGTCTCAACGGCTACAACACTGGTTAATCATTGTAGTTCGTGTAGTTTAGTCAGAGTTGTAGTCGAGTCCTTGCAAGTCCTTTCAAAAGTACTTTAGCAAGTCCAGTCAGTAATTGGATGAACAATGACAAAGGAATGCCTTTGACAAAGGAATGCCTTTGACAAAGGAATGCCTTTGTCAATAGCTCCCAATTGGAATTAGGACTGGACTGTTTGTGATGGACTTGCAGGGACTTGTGATGGACTCAACTACATCCCTGAGTTCAGTACATGTAGGTAAAATAATGTACATGTGTAATGCTACTCCAGAGGATTCTGGTTCGAGTCCTGCATGTAGATTTATCTACATCTAATTATAAATTTGCAATATTATTCAGCATTTTTGTATTTTCATGTACATGTAATTATCTACAGAATGTACAATGTACATTGGCATATTTTGAAAAGTTGGTTGGCTTCTTTGACATTTGCATTGTCATATTTTGATAAAATGTCAAGCTCTATGAGGAGTCTTGTAGTAGTTTTTCATAAGCCTGTAAACAAACCAGGATGCACCCACCAGGCTTCACTGCTGCAGCACAACACTAGAAGGCTGTGCCACTGCCACATCACACAGTATACATGTACCTATGAAGTAATGTCATTAAGTCGCAAGGAAATGCATGTGGCAAACATTTGGAACAAATCTCGAACTCAAGCTTGTAAATCCCATGACGTGCACACAAATAATGGTCTGGCTTTTTATGTGAAAATTCAAACTCCATTTCATGAGCCAATTTTGTCATATAACTGGTATCGCCCAGCACAAGGCCAAAAGGTCACTCAAGGTGTGGGCTACAAAAAGACAAGAAAAGATAGAAATCACAGGGATAGAAGGTATCTATTCACATTTTATTTGAATTGTGAAAGATTATAGGTGGAAGGAAAGCAGGTTACAGGTAAGGAGTTCCAAAGAGAGGCAGTACGAGGGAAAAAACTTGAAGAGTATCTCACAGTACTAGCCTTGGGAAGAACAACAGTGAAAGGAAATAGATGTGATGAGACAGCCAGGTGAGTAAAGCACCTGAAAGTTTGGACGGGTGAAGTGAACTAATGACGAGAGGCCACTGAAATCATAACCGTATACACATGCATGTGTAGCTTTCTGCATCATAAAATGGTTTTGCTCAAGAAAAAAAAATACCAAGACAAAACCCCATAGCCGGGCTTCAGTGGTGATATACAGATTCAAACCAAGATGGCAACCTCCAATGGTTGTCGTGGCGCTGGTCAGGTCTGCAATATGGCAAAAAGCCAAGTTGACTAGATTTCCAATTACAAGTTGTCATGTATAATAAATCAAATAATAGAATGAATCAAATAATTTATCTTGTGGATGATTATGTGGATTGTTTGACAAATAATTTATCGTTATTGGTGCTGAATTCTACTGTACATGTACTTCCTGTTGATGTATGTGTCTGAATGGGCCATTACTTCATCTCCAGATTAAATTTCATCCATCAATAAAGGGAGCAATTACATAAATTGAAGCATGGAAGAACTGTCTCTCCTGGGCCATATCACCTATCTCAATTATTAACATTGATGCAAACACAAAAACATCTGTTTTCCTGCAGCTCATTTCCTGCAGCTCATGTAAATCGAGTTGATGGGAGCTTTTGGCTCTTGGATATTTTTTTGCATTGGAGGTGATGTAAATTAAAACAACTTTGTGCCCTTTTTCCCTTGATGTCTTAACTACTTGACCTCGGCAAGCTCGGTGGTTGAGTAGTTATATAGAAGTACATGGTTTAGATGTCTGCACCATTAAGCAGGAGTTTGTGGGTACAATTCCCATCCAAGTAAGCCTGTACATTTTTCCAACAGGTGCTCAGAAAGCACTGAGAATACAGTGCTTTGTGCACTACGTCGGGAAGGGCAAAAACAAAATATAAAAACAATAAAAAAGAATTCCAACTTCGCAATTTTGTTATTGATGAAAGTACTACATGTACATGTACGCACATGTAGCAGTAATCACAAAATAATTCATCATTTAGAGTGGTGACTGATCAAGTGTGAATTTCTACCTCCCGTCTATCCCCAAGAGAGCGTGTTTGTATGATCAGTTTCATTATATTCAGATTAATTTCAAATTATTCATAGCAACTCAGCAGGCTTCAAAGAACTGATCCACGTAGGCAGTGCTATATATACACATGTATACCAGTAGAAGGAGACCTAATTTTCCTGTCGCTTTTTAAGCAAGTTAATTGGTGTGTTGTTTTTTTTAAAAGAATTTGCAACGCATGATTGCTAACGCAATTGTGCCTGGTAACAATTCCTATGGTAACATTGGTTTACCAGAAATACATGTACGTCATCCCTTCTGTACTTTTGCAATGCTTCCTGTCAAATTAAAACCAGTCTCAGCTTGGAGTTGGCAGATGGAATAAATGCACAAAATGTGTACATGTAAGTAATTTCTTGTATTTGAAAGAGACAAACAACTAACTTCTGATGAATCAGGACCTGTCCATAGCACCAAGACATCATGTGCTGCATGTATGAGAGTTATTACTGTCCGATACATACTGAATGACAGTTTACAGCGTTTTGCAGTCGTCCCAACTTGGACCATCAACCATCAAGGCAACAAACCTGATAGTCCGTCACTTTATGGAACAATGAAACACTACAACCTACAAAATCATATGGAAAGTCATTTCTACTCCCTTGCAAGTACATTTATACTTTTGTACAGCGTATACCAAACTGAGTGATTTCCAGTGGCGGAACAAATTAAATGTTTCAACTTATAACTTGAAAGGGCAAGTCATGAGTGTTCTTTTCCTGTGACAACTGTTGCATTTTAGCGGTTACCATGGTTACTGGACATACACATGTATTCATAAGGATTTTCCAAATGTTAACAGCTGCTACAGGTACATAGGCCTACTGTTGATGGTTTGCAAGATGGCTAACGTACAGGTAGGCAACAGGACCGATGACTTGTCTAACGAGGATGAGGTGTACATTGTGTACATAAGGCAGGCTATTGCTGCTGTTATTGTAATCATCTCAGTTATAGGAACTACAGGCAACACCCTGGTCATAACTGCTGTGATTTTATCCAAGAAACTTCGCCACGCAACAAACATATTTGTGCTCAATCTGAGCGTTGCTGACCTTCTGACTTGCATCTATACAATCCCCATCAATGCCATAGCACTACTCAGTGTAGATGGATGGCCACTGCCGAATGCCTTCTGCAAGGCTGCAGGATTCTTGTTGACACTCTGCCTCAGCTGCAGTATTAACAACCTTGCATGCATTGCAGTCAACCGGTACGTCATGATTACCAAAAGCAAGGCGACGTATAAGAAGATGTTTAACAAGCAATGGACCCTTCTTGCAATCATCCTGACTTGGCTGGTACCCATGAGCATTATCATCATCTGTATTTGCACTGGTAGCATCAAACTTGGCTTTAATCCGAAGTATCAATCCTGCAGTTGGGATTCACAAATAATGCCCGAGTTATTTAGCATTCTTTTTGTGGCTACGTCTCTGCTGATTCAGTTCTCCCTCATACTCGGCTGTTACACCAGAATCTATTGTCACATCCGCTCTCACACCATGCAAGTCCAAAACAATGAAAAACTCCAAATACAAGTGACCAAAAATCTCTTACTGGTGGTGTGTTTCTTCACGCTATGCATCGTACCGTATAGCCTCAGCTTAGTGTTTGCAGAGTTGGAAAACAGCGTAAACGTTGTGTTGAGGATGTTTGTCTACATCTCTGCAGTAATTATGTTTGGTAACAGCTGTGTGAACCCAATGATCTATGCGGCAAAACACCCAAACTTCAGAGCTGTATTCCGCTGCATGATCCTTGGGAGATGTGAAGAGATACCAGAGAGAATTTCATGCAGGTTTTTCAAATGATACTCTAACATCACGCTTGCAGTTAAAACCACATAACCCCTTGCGTACGGATGACGCCATAGGGCGCAAAAAAAAACAGTGTCACCAGGCCGGATAATGTCACTGGCCGCCGTTTGTGCAGTTTTAATCCATTGTTGGATTATTGTTTATGTCATGCTTGACTGCACAAACACATTGTAGCGGTTCGATTTGGCTGCCAGAACCGCTGCAACACCCCGACGTCTCCCGAAAAATACTGTGCCCAAGGGGTTAAATGATGTGGAGACATTACAGAAAATGAGTCGTCTATGTCAAACATTATATTTTCAAATTACAGCAGCTTAACCCCTTGCGTACGGTTGACACAAATACGTGAAGATTAAAAATTGTCACCAGGCCGGTTGACTTCTATTTGTGTCAATCTCTGCACTTTCAATCCATTATTGGGGTATTGTGTACGTTATGCTTGGCTGCACAAGCCTCTTGTTTCCGTTTTGCTTGGCTGCACAACCCGACCTGGTACCCCGGCGCCTCCCATCTAAAACCCGGGGTCAAGGGGTTAAAAAAATGGGAGGTGGCTGCAGCCACTAACTAGACGCGTGTAACATCGAGTTGTAGCCAAGTAATTCGAACACGGCCTTACATAGAAACTGATTGCATTCAAGAAAACTTTGTATAAAAAATTTAAGACATTTATTCCACTAGACCTACATGTACATGTAAAAGATCGGGGGCAGTGGCAGCAATTACCCCACCTCAACACCAACGTTTAGAACTTTTCCCTGTGATGTTACACTTCGCCGCATTGAAATTCAAAGTATTATAGATGGAGGTCTATTCAAAATTATACAATGTAATGTTATTACCTTGGAGAGGCTGGTGGTTTCAGCAATTTTTATAGAACACCGGCCGTCTCATTCGGCGTTTGCAGAACATTGCCTTTTTGTTTGAACCATGTAAGATCGCTCCATAGCGGTCCACACGTGCTGGCATTGTTCACCTTCAACGTTATCTGATTACATGCACTCACTTCAACGTGTTGTTCTGATGAACACCATGATCCATTCCACTGTTTTTTTTACACATGTACCTGGGTCATTCTACAAATTTGGTGTACAAAATTGTGACATTTTTGGTGTCCCTGTTACATAGTGACATGTATAAGATTTTGCAATTCCGGACACATTCTTTAACCCTAACAGCCCAAGGCTTTTTACTAGAATCCTTCCCTAACCACACAAACTCCAACACTGTGTAGTAAACCAATGGCACATTCTTTGTACTTGGACAAAATCAGGGCATCAAGTCCAATGCAAAGTAATGGTGCCAAGGCTCTACAGTACCCAATCACACAAAATTCAACACAAATGGGGTGTTTGATTTTGGCAGGTTAGGGATGGTTAGGGTTAATGTCTTCTATCTCCAAGAGTTAGTGTGTAAAGCAAAGTACCTGCCTAACAAGTAAAAAAGATAGTGTGAAGTCAATTTTAATTATTACACAGGTCAGGTGTAACAGGGACAACAACAAAATCTCACATTTTTGGATCCCAAATTTATGGAATGACCCACCTGGCTGATGAAAGGCATTTATCAGAAGAAAAAAAACAGGGATCAGAGTTCCGTTGTCTATGGGCCATGCTCCTCTGCAAAATAGTGACCATTGTAGATGGTTCATGTAGGACAAATGTCCCATAAAATGTACGCATATGAAGACAGCAAACTTATGAGGGGGAACTGCCACAGACATCCCACCACCACAAATGATAGTGGGGGGGAATCAATCTTCATTTTTGATGAACAAAAATGGAGAGCTTAATAGTATAGAGAAACAAATGTACTAAAATCACATAAATCCGTGTGAAGTTGTAATCTTATCAGTTACTAATGTATGTATTCATAAACAGCATTTAATTACTCAATTTACATTTTAAAAATATTAACCCTAACCCTCCAGGGTATTTTGGCTAGAAACCCTGCCAGATGCATCAGATTGCATACTTTGTCACATTGACTTGTGTGCAGAGTGCAGCAAGGTCAAGCTGTCACCACAGATGCACTGTGCTGCGTCTGGCAGGGTTAGGGTTAAGAGACTTTAAATTTCATTAGCCATCCCAAGACGTAAAACACTGCTGGATGTATGTTCCTGCAGTTACTGTGTGTATGCTCTGTGCGAAGCCTCCAGTATGCCCTCGCCCATGTGTTACCTGTATGTAGTTTTACCTCGTGTGCACGCGGACACTTGAGCAAAAATATCCGCTGGCACATGATAGTGAATTGACCAGTTGGAATTCAGTACTTGCTCATGAATATGTATGAGGTATAGTAATCTTAATCACATGTAAATATTAACTGTAGCTTTGCATTGCCATTGGCCAAATCATCCTGACTACGTTGCAAAGGCTTTTGCATGGAAAATGTCAAATTAACAACTGGTGGAAATTAGGGAATTACTAATTTTTGTAAATATTTGTATATACAGTGAAATCTTGATAAGTCAAACCTCACGGGAATGGGCTCCAATTTCGAGTTAAGCGGAGTTTCGAGTTACCCAAGGTCCCCTTTTTTCCCCCAAAGATTACGTACGTGAATACCAAGCGAATTTCCAATGTAATGGCCGTGAAATAGAGCTCGAAATCATGCCATTTTTAGGTGATCTTTGCTTCGCTTTCAGCCGTTGCAGGTCTCCCCCTTTAGTGTGAGGGAATGGTCCGATAGACAATAAACCAGGCCCGTTTCATCGGTGTTAAAGATGTCTCTTCCACCAAAACCTTGGGCAGTCTGTTACGTAGCCATTTATTTGTCATCTCCGTAGTCACGACAGTGCCCTCTCTCGAGACGACAGTGCCCTCTCTCGAGATGGCATGCACCCTCTCTCGAGATGGCATGCACCCTTACTTGAGAAAAGAATCCCGTGCGGCGTGGCGGTGTGGCGTGCCTTGGAACGATCCAGCCACCCATCATACGTCACTGCAGCGAGCACGTGCGACTGTGTGATTGGTCAGCAGTTCACTTGAATCATTGCCAACTGTATCGTGGTTGCTTGGGCACTTCCTCAAAGGATTGCAGTGACAATTAAGGCCGCTTTGAGTCTTCGGCCTTCCTGGGCGGGTCACCAGCAGTTGCTTTGATCATTGTAAGTTGCAACGGAGCGAATAGGCAGCTGCTCCAATGATACTATGGACGCTAATAGCCTCTTTGTTGCTTATCTATACCCCAGTTTAGGTTTATTGATTGCGGTCCTGGGAGATTCCTTAACCTAACAAAAGGATTCCAGTTTCTTCTGTGGCCTAATTATGCAAGTTTATTTCTGCACCTGGCGATTCTGAGTTTGACTTATCCGGAGTTACCGGTGCAAAATTTTGAGTTAGGTTGGCCATGTTTATACATGATTTGCTATTGTTTTCACAGGAATAAATTCTTACTTCGAAGTTCGAGTTAACCGGTTTTGACTTATCAAGATTTCACTGTATACATATAAAATGTTACTTAGAATACATTCATAAATGCCTCAGCGAGTTTCACTATCCCTATTGGTCGAAAACCCGTCACGTGGGTGTGTTTAAATGGTTGTTTAAACACGGCTGGAAGTTGTTTAAACACGGCGCGGTTTTAAAAAAAATTTCCCGGTGTCACACGAAATGTAGAGTCCTACAAAATATGGTCCATTTTATTAGTTGAACACTCGAGCAACCAGTCACTCTCCTAATAACGCAAGCGCAATACTACCGATACGTCCGTATTTAGAGTCCATAATTTCACACTACACCGGCACTGCTGCGTTCTGCACCACCTGTTCACGCGCGCGTCAATTTCCATATAAGGAAATGTTTAGCACTACTCGCGCGTGGCACGAACCATTATATAGCTGAAGGGGTGTTTTACAAACCAAAGTAAAACAAATTGAACAAAATCATTGGAAATTTATAATTTTAGGTGGTTTTTGCTTAATTATACAAAAAGGCATTTTATGAATATGTGCTGGGCCTGTTTTAAACGTACGTTTAAAACTGCCTTGGGGCCTGGACGCTGATAATGCCCCTCACCTTCGGCTCGGGTCATTATCAAGCGCCCAGGCCCCAAGGTGGTTTTAAACGTACGTTTAAAACAGGCCCAGCACATATTTATTCCCTTATTAAAATGTTCTCATCCTCACTTTTTCTGTATTCAATTTAAAGAAGGCACAAACTGTAAATGATACTGTATTAAAACTATATGTAAATGTACATGTACCAAAGGTGCGCATACATGTACGTGCACTGTATATATCTCCGAGGACAAGAGGAGAAAGGAAATACAAAGAAACCTTTCAGTCCTCGCACATCAAGTCTTTTGTTGAAATCGGTCCTCGCACGTGGAAGTACGTGCTCAGTCTATGGGGTTGGGTTATGTTAAAGGAACAATAGGAAACACAAAGCATTGTCCTCGCACGTATTGGGGAAGTACGACTACATGTACATGTAAATGTTTGTTTATGAAATACTGTATAAATCTTACAATATAGTATTTTAGCAGAAACTGCATTATATTTTTCTGAATATAAAATCCTCTAAATAAGGGTGCTAATGGCAAGTACCAGTTTTATTTGTACATTTAAAACTAAGAGGGAAAAGCTTCTGATGAACAGAAGTACATTGCTGCACCACAGTACAGGTGATCAGTGGGTCACAACATATAAATGAAGTACAAGGTATGAATGTAAACTTACCTGGATATGAAAGGGCTTATTTCCCATCTTCCTAATCTCCGCCATGTTCCTCAGCTGTTGCTGCACTAAGGTAGCTTCAAATGTTACCAGCATGAAGAGAGTAAAGATGCTGTACAAACAAGCAGTTGTTACAATACACTGATTATAATTTGCCATGATTTTGCATTCCAGGTTGGGTTCCAATCATTAAAAACTTGTATCTATGTTGAAATGACTAAAAAGCCATTGCTTTCAACAGGATTTTTAAGGAGCCAATACAAGCTGGCTAGTTGTATCTTAAATTTAAGAATATCATTAAATAAATTACATGGGAAACTGACTAGGCCGTTTAATTTATTTTGAGAATGAACAAAGAAAATTGACAATAGTATTCGAATTTGCAACCTCCAAAACACTGTTCTGGCGATAAACAAATATGAACTATCCAGGCTTTTTAAGCAGAGTAGCAGAACCCAGGTGAAAAAGTAGAATGGTAGGATACAAATTATAAAAAAAAACAATGGACAAAATCTCAACAGGACAAAATTAGGACTTTGGAGGAAAAAAATCAGGATAAAAGTAGAACTTTTGCGGGATTTCAGGAGTAGTTTTAATTGCTACTCACCCATGTCCACAGCATCACAAGCCTCTGTACTCAAAATAATTGTGCTCTATCCTCAACTAAGCTCTTGGAAGTAAAGTTTCAGTACTCCTGCACCCAAGCCCTTTATTGTGTGATTTTCATACATGTACAATGTATGACAGTGTGTAAGACTTGTAATAAATATTCATGAGATTTCATTTTTCGGACTTGGTGGGAAAAAAAGTAGGAAAAAGAAGGAAATATAAATTTCAAGGAAAAAGTAGGAAAAGTAGGAGCAAGGTAAAAAATGAGGAAAGAGCAGGAAAAGAAGGAATACTTGAAAGGCTGGCTATCTTGCCCTATCATGGCATTCACCCCGTTTTGTCAATTTGTTTGCTCGGGGGGCACTAGTCAAAAGTCAAACTCATAAAGCTGTACAGCCAGGGATCACATCTCATGATGCATCTGGGAAGCAGCAGGGAGGAGATCAATAAGATCCTCACACTGCCACATCTATGATAGTGGGTCATGAGATGCATACAAATGTAAAGCTCAGAATCTTCCTGAAACTGCCAAAATCGAACACGGTGCAGTAACCCAATGGCATATTATGCATACTTAACCCCTTGTGTCCAGCTGTTATTGATGGGGGGTTGGTATGCCAAAACTTGCTGTGCAGCCAAGCATAAATGAAAACAATAGACCCACACTGAATAGAGTGGTCCTATTCATTGCACTTGGACCCCCCCTTTTGTGTGAATGAAAGCTTTGTTTGAAAAAGCTCATCTATTCATTACATCCCCATTCAATATAGTTGAAACATGAATGGATTGAGTATGTGCAGTAATGTGCATATAGATGACAACCGGCCAGTTGGTCTTTTTTAAACCACAGCCATGGCTGTCATCCATATTCAAGAGTTTAAAGACATGAAGCACCATGTAAAGTTCCGGTGTGATAGTAGCTGGGGGCTCTAAAAAGTTGAATCCATCAAAATCCATCAAAATGTGGATGTGGATCTTGGCAGGTTTGGAAGGGTTAGAGTTGATAGAGGAGCGCGTCCACAAGTATGCAATTTTTGTACTTGTCAGAAAGTACTTTTATCTTTGTTTCCCAACTGACCTATTACCGTTTATAGTAAGCAGTAGCCAATCACAGCGTCTGTTGAATATCACGTGACATTTTAAATCTTAAACAAGCAAAAACTTCCAAACACGCGCAAGCAGCCACATGTGCCCCTCATTCGTTGAATACTTTTATTACTGTATACTTTATTAGTGTGGTTCGTACATTGATGCAACACACGATAAGAAAAACTGTTCCAGGCAACTCCAGTCAGATATATACAGCAAATGCTATATTACGAGTGCTTGAGTATGCAGCACACCATTATACACTCTTGCATGTATCACGCATCACACACAAGTGTCACACGTGTGCACAATGGTCTAAAAACTCGCAAACGGCAATAGGTCAATTGGGATGGCACTGGGCACCTACCTATAATACCAGTACTCATCGAGACACCAAAGGGCAACGCAAAAGACCTGAAAGACAAAGAATGGAGCTGTGGCTCTCTCCTTGAACAAATCCTTGAACATCGGCGGCTCCATGTTAAGACTGTGGAAGAAAAGAGTTTAATGATTAAAGGCTGGCAAAATAATGGGACATACATGTACATGTATGCAAGTTGCTGCCAGATCTATTGTATTAATTTTTATGAGGACAACTGTTAACCTTGCCATCTTACGAACATAATGAATTCTTTATTTTGATGTACATATGTATGTAATGTATCACTCGGGTCTTTGTTCTGAAAAACAAGGATATTCACCATAGCAAAATGAAAAAATGTGAATTCAAAAAGACATAGATTGTACCTCAAAAACAGCCATGTGACTTACACAGAGACACTCCTTTACTTTTTGTTCGAAGAGCAACACTTTTTCAATTTGCTAATCTCACTATTGATTTGTATATAACAGGATATTATAAACCCTCCTATTATTTAAAAGGTCAAAATCAGTCAAAATCAGTCAAAATTTCCTTCCGCCTCCCCTGCTATACTTTTACACAGACATGATCAGATTACATGTGGTTTTGTACTATGGCAGGAGGGTCAAAACAATCACCGTGACTGATTTGACTCATACAACAACATGGCTCAGAATGTATGTTTGCATAGGAGGGTTTTAATCGGAAGCTTGCTTTTTAGTTTCAAAAAGTGACTGAATATTATTTTCCTGTAACCAGATATACTTTGAGTGGAGAAACTCAAATATTTACATTGATCAAAAACAAACAGAAAACGCCCGTTAACCCTTTGCGTACGGAAGACGCCATATAGCGCCAAAAAAACAGTGCAACCAGGCCGGATGACGCCATTGGCCGCTGTTTGTGCAGTTTCAATTCATTGTTGGATTATTGTGTATGTCATGCTTGACTGCACAAACACATTGTGGCCGTTTCGCTTGGCTGCCAGAGCACGTCTTCCGTAAAATACCGTGCTCAAGGGGGTTAACAACATGTGTATGAGTACCCCGAGTGTTGATAATCATCTTGGTATAATGGTATTGGTTCCGTTTAGTAAGTTTGTGATGAGTATGCCAAGTTTCAATAAAAAGTTTAAATGCTGTATATAAATGTTTAGAAAATCAAAAGGAAAGTTACAGGCCTGTAGTTGTGTACATGCATGATACTGTTTAGAAATTAAACATAATGTACCTTGTCCAGATATTCAATTCTGATAATTTTAATGTTTTAAAAAATAATCAAGCTTGGCTTCATTTCAAGTGTTTATGTAATCAAATACAAATATTCTGTCTGAAGTTTTATGGTACTGTATATTTCCAATATCGAAATCAATAAGAAAAAACATGTTTTGTTTACAAGTCTTGAACAGGAGAAGGGATTGTGGTGATCAAAGATTATCTTTCCATAGAATTAAGTTAAAATACAAACATATTTAATGAAAATTTATTTGAGTTTGCTTAAAACTGTCTTAACATGGCAGAAGTCTTGATCAAACCAATGAGACTGATACCAGTCACTTTTTAATTTAGGGACCCAGAAAAAAAAAGAAAAAAAATAGAAGATTTATCCTGATATGCTAACCTTTATATTTTGGACCACCTGGACTGTATAAAATAACTGCAGTAATAATCAATAGTATTGGATAAGCCCATCACAATAGTATTTGTCTGCTCTTGTTTCGTCCCACACAAGCCATTGTACTAACCCCAGTTGTCTTCAGTGAGAGGAAGTTTTGGCTCAATGATTTGTTGATTCTTTTTTGTCCCTCATACATTGGAGCTCCTACCTCCACAGAAATGGTACACGGGGCATATGAGGTTAAATCTGCTATAAATTACATTTTTTTTCAATTTGAATTTAGTAATACTTTTACTCTGAAAAATCCTTTCTTTGAAAATTGGCAAGGACAGATTAATAAAGATTCAGGAGAATTTACTTAATCTTTGTGTAATGATATTTCAAATTGGCTTAATACTTAAATGTCTCACAGAAGTCCATAAAAATGTGTAATACTACAAGCCAGAAAAATGTATTTGATTGTGAAGTCAAGACCTTACATCATTATCTTCATCTGCTTTCAAAAAATTTGTGTTATTATATTATAGAATGTATCCGGCATTCAGAACCATTTGCTTTGTACAAATGTTGTCTCATTTATTTGTGTAGTAATCTCTTGTACTGAATAAACTAATGTTTTGATGCCTGCTTGTTAACCAAAAAAAAAAAGTCACATTTATTTGAGTGGTAAATTGACAGCTTATTTGCATGCAAACTGAGATATGAAAGGAAAACTTGACCCACGATATTAAAAGGACTTACATGTAAAGTAGTTACCCGAGCACATTTTGTACAGGATGGGTATTACGTTCTACAGGTAACTTTTTGTGCATATTCCTTGTATATTAACACAAGAGGCTAACTGTATGCATACACTGCAAAAATGCAATGGTGTTACATGTATGTACTGCTTTTCGTTGGCCTTTCTGTTGTGTCTGGAGATACATGTACCAAACTTGTTCATTGACATTTGGTTGTGAGAGAATTGTGATGAACCTACATGTACTTGTTTATGCATAGACGAATCTGGCGACCAAAATTAGAAGCATTTACTGCGGTGGCATCACGCTCGTGTGCGTATTTTGCGCACGCGCTCGATGCAGCTTCGACCAACAGGGTGTTTACAACTTGCCAAAATGCGCGCGCGACTGAAATTAAAGAACGCGCGCAACCTGCACGCGAGCGCGGCACCACTGTAAAAATGGCGTCGGCGAATTCCTGTATTGGATGTCCTCTCACCAATATGGCCGACTAGCATGTATATTTTGCAATAAAACAAACACAAAAATCAGCTTGTTTTTGTGATCTGTGCTTTGCTATTTTTGTTTACTTTTCTTTCTTTCTTGATTTGATTTTTTTCCTTTTTTTGTTTTACAAATCATGATGAAGACTTCCAACATTTTTGTCATTTTACCAAAGCAAAATTTAGTAGGGAATTTGTACTAGCCTGTGGCGATGTGCCACATGCGCACTGCACATGGGATTTCCTCCTTCGAAGTACAATGCAAGCCAGTAAAGTTAGTCTAAAAAGCCAAATCGGAAAATGTATACATTGTTGTATAACGTTGGCCACTTTTAGATAAACACAGTACACAACGGGGAAACTGGCAACTAAATTTGAACTTTTCACTTTTTCATGCAGATTATCAGAAAAAAAAAGAAAAAAAATTATCATTAAACATAAAGAAAGAACTGTGATCTGGTAAAAAAAAAAAAAATGATTCTCCTCTTAACGTTTCAGGCAGAAGTGTTTTCAATATGTTTCAGTAGTACCCTCATCATGAAATGTGCCAGTAAATTTATTGAAAAAAATTGTGCCTCAAATGGTCAGGAAAAAAACATTTTTACCAAATGAAAGCTGTCTTCACATTTACTGATCCGAATTTGTTTTCCCTTTTGGGGAATAAATTGCGTGAAAAGAACCGACCAGTGAAGGGCCATGTCACAAAATCTCCAGGTATCACTTAAAAAGTGTTCTAATATTGGATGGAATGGATGTCAGTTAGGGGTGTGCTTATACGGGTAGTACGGGAATCGGGTACCCGATTCAAAAAAGCCCAGGTACCCGTTATAGAAAGCCAATCTCAAAAATTTAATCTCGGAAATTGCTGTTCATTGTTTGTGAAGATTCGCACGTTAATATTACCACATTTGTGAATCAATGCAGCAAGATGCAAGTATCTACAGTGAGCTTTATAGCTTTACAGTGTAAATTACATTTTTGCAAGCATCACAGACGTTAATCTGTTTCGATTTTTCCATGTACCCTGGATTTCACTTTGAAAATTCCCCAATAACCCTCCCTCTCCCGGTGCCAAAATAGAGCCAACTATCCTATCTATCAAAACCTATCGAGTGACAGGTTGAGACACACAAGCTGTGGGAGAGGAGAGGATTTGGTTTTTCGATAGGTTGTGATAGTTATAATAGTAGGAGGGTTAATGACATTTAAAAAACGTTCTTTTGAAGTTTTTGAGAAATTACTAAGTAACATGTTAATTAGGTTACGGGTACTCTATTCCATGATCTGGAATCGGTTCCCGACACTAGCGGTCGGGTACTCTGGTACTGGGTTCGGATGCACAGCCCTAATGTCAGCCTGTAAGTCATGATCCCGCTGGCCTTTAAAAATCGGGCATGAAAAAATAAAACAAAAAAATAAAAACATGGTTGGATTTCCTACAAATATCCACTAGACCAACGGGCTAGCAGTACAAGAGATCCACATGGCCAGAGTACATTTTTTTAGGACAAGTGTCTATCAAAAATCCACTAAGGACTGGATATTCTGCGCGGGCGCAACAGGTGCATGAAGAATAAACAGGGCAAACTTCATTCAAAGATCACTCTGAGCTTCCTTTAAAAAAAAAAAAAACTGCATGTGTTTGAAAGAAAAATCATCAGCCCACTGGTTAGGGTTGGCTGATTTAAATCAACGTGAGTTAAATCAGACAACCCTGATGTATTTTGCTAAAATAAGACTTTTACAAAATCCTGATTTAAATCAGCCAACCCGAATGCTATTTCAAATCAGGGTTGGCTGATTTAAATCCACGTGATTTAAATCAGCCAACCCTGCCACTAGTCTAGTTAGGGTTTTAGAGTCTAGAAGAAGAAAGCCTGAACAGGGCCCAATTTCATGGCTCTGCTAACCACAGCTTACCGCGCTTACGATCACCATAGCACAGAATCCTTAGTTACGGGATGTACGCATGCTCAGGAGCCAAAATTCCCCGCTAAAGCGTGAAATACGCTTACCGTCAGCACATAATTTTCTGCTACAGTAAGCGGGGATTTTTCGCTAACAGTAAGCAGAGCCATGAAATTGGGCCCTGACCAAGCCTTTTTACTAGAATCCTTCCCTAACCACACAAACTCCAACACTGTGTAGTAAACCAATGGCACATTCTTTGTACTTAGACAAAATCAGGGTATCAAGTCCCATGCAAAGTGATGGTGCCAAGGCTCCACAGTACCCAATCACACAAAATTCAACACAAAGGGGCGTTTGATTTTGGCAGGTTGGGGAAGGTTAGGGTTAAAGAACTGACCAATCACAGCCATGACTAGTGGCCTGACAATAGTTCTACACTCTTGACAGACTAGTGCGGCTGTGGCTAGTGCGGCTGTGGCTAGTGCGGCTGTGGCTAGTGCGGCTGTGGCTAGTGCGGCTGTGGCTAGTGCGGCTGTGGCTAGTGCGGCTGTGGCTAGTGCGGCTGTGATAGGCAGTGGTGAGATTTGAGGAAAATGACAAAATCCACGAAACAATCGGAGACATTTAATTTGTATGGCACTGCTGAAACATGCTTAAGAAAAAGCACAGAATCGGGTGTACTGGTCCAGTTTCATTGAGTGGACAGTACATGAACCAGATATGATGTACCGGTACTCGCTGACAAGCACACTGTAGACAAAACTCCCACAAGACAATTTCAGAGCCAGAAAGTATCTTGAGATCACGCACGAGTGTGGCAAAAGCCTGATGAAGGATGTGTCCATGGAGAACAGGTTGTGTGCCTGCAAGACATCACAGAGAGGGCAGGAGTCCATAAAAATAAGCAAGACGAAACCTTACAAATGCTAACTCTTGTCTGCAGACAATGCTTGTATACTGCAACACTAAGCCAGTCAAACGGTTTCAAAAATTATGCATCTCAAAAATAATGCTTCACTCAAAGAATAGCATTTTCTACCAAAAGATTTGGTTTAAAATTGCAAAGAAAATAGCATCATTAGAATTAAAAGATGACTGTTTCAGGTTGCAGCTTACTTTGGAATGATAAAAAATATTTCGTAAATCCGGAAGACGTCTCACCCAAAATCCTGAAATCAGGAAAAATCTGGAGAAATCTCACCCCAGGCAGTGGCACCAGGATAGGACAATATCAGGCGTTGGCTTAATGAATTAGCTTATCGCTAGATACACTCCAATAGTACAGTGAGAATAACAAGCCCTTAGGAAGAAAAAGAAGATCAAAAAATAAACCTACTCATTGTCTCCGTATCTGTACTTAGCCTCTGCCACCTCCGTGTCTTCCATGTAGCCCTTCCAGTTTTGGTACTCCCCGAGTGACAGATCCGTGGGGAACTGGACTGGCTGGAATCTCTTCTTCTCCTCATCATCGTAGATGTACTTGGTCTTCTGGAAGATGAACCAAAGCTGGGGCTTCTTGTTCTCTTTAGCCTGAAGAAAAAGTGATTTGACTGGATTCACTTTCTAAAGCAAAATTCAATATACCTCCAGTTGTCCAATCTCTTTGATATTTTCTGTGGTATCAGAATAACTATCAAGCAACGATTGTGCCAATTTGCAGCTTAATCAGGCCATTCTAACCCCCCTTGTCAAGGAGATACCAAGGCTACCCCCTAATCGTGAGCCCTTCAGCGGTGCAGAAATGAAGGACAAACTTTATCGCTTGATTTCTACAATAGTGCTGGATCATCTAATAAAACTAAAATTACCATAACTTTTTAATACTGCTCCGATTTTAATAATTCTGTCATCATTTTAAAGCTGATGATGTGTTCTTTCCAATGGTATATAAATCTAGAAATTAACCCTAAGCCCTTATTGCTAGGAACCATCCTTAATCCTCCAAAATCCTCCTGTGCTTCAATCACCATTCATCCTCAATCCTCCAAAATCCTTTGCTTCAATCACCATTCCTCCTCAATCCTCCAAAATCCTCATGTGCTTCAATCACCATTCCTCCTCAATCCTCCAAAATCCTCCGGTGCTTCAATCACCATTCCTCCTTAATCCTCCAAAATCCTCCAAAACCACCATGAGGATTTTGGAGGATTGAGGAGGGTTAGGGTTAATTTGTGCGATGAGAGACTGTTTTCTAAATATATTGAGAGTGTTACATATATATATGGAGTCTATTCCTGCTCAGAGTCGACTCCAAAAATGTGGAGTCGCCCAAGCCTACTATACAGTACAAGAATCTGCTGAGCAGAGAAACCGTAAAGCAAAATCCAGATTACCAGTCAAAATGCTGCATACACGTATGAACAGGTTCTTAGCTTGAGTCTGCATAGCAAGTATCTTTTGCAAAACTGTGTCATGGAATTAGCCACAGTAGCTACTTCAATGTGGCCAGTGCAATATTGTGCATAATCAGAGTATACAACAGGGGTTTCTATGCTACCTTGTCATGGTGAAGCTTGATTATATCAGGGTACCCATTATTTTCTGTTGGTACCACTTTGAGCCAACCTGCCTTGAAAGGATCACTCTCCTATAACCAGGAAAACAAATTGGGGAAAAAATAGCAAAATTAAATGTACAGGGTATTTAATAAAAAGGAAACCGACATTAAAATGCTAATTCCTTGGAAAGTCAGAAAATAATACATAGTACAAAAAATGACACCACCATATACATGTACATGTAATACGCCATTCTATCTTCTTGCTTTTTAATACCAAGAAATAGATGTTACTGAGCAGGAATTGTTAAAAGTAACCAATACAGAAATGGATTTGTGCTTGATAAGAGGACGGACCAAATTTGCAATACACGTAACTAGTTTAAACAGTTAGTTTAAAAAGTTAGTTAAAAGAATTACATCCTAAATGCAATCTCAGTCTTCCATTTCTCTAATTAACCCTCCTGTTCTCAGGGCCAAAATCGACCCAGCTGCTGTACAGATCAAAACCTATCAAATTTCAGATTGAAACACACACAAACTGTCAGAGTTGGTGTTTAGAGATTTTGATAGGCTGTGATAGTTATAAGTATAGGAGGGTTAACACAGTTAGTACAAACGTCTTTCCAAATTTTAACCAAACTGTTATTTAACACGTCCCCCATTTCTTTCAATTGAATTTAAACTGAAGACTCGGAACATGCAGTCTGACACAAAAACATTTCCGAATGGTTCAAATTCCTTTTTAACCATCCTTTTTTCCGCCATGTGTGACAGTATACAAATAATGAATGTTTATGAGTGCGATGGTAAGACAAATTTCATGAGGTGACAGATTGAATGTTCCATTCCACGAGGCGAAGCCGTGTGGAATGGGACATTCCATCTGTCACCGAATGAAATTATTCTTACCATTGCACGAATGTAAAACATTCATTATTTGTTTTATACAACGCCTGAATAAATCCAACAGATTGCATGCATGGATTTCTTTGTGTAACGTTACAACGTGCCGTTTACTTCTCAGTCCCGCATAAAACCGCGACAAAAAATTGTCGAGTTCCGAATCAGTTAAAGCTTCAATTGTTGTTCCTGCGTGTCTTGCAAATTCATCTAATCGTTTCACTGCATATTTGATTTGTCTCTTTGTATTTGGAGCGTCAGCATCGCCTACGAGTTCCAATATTTCGTCGTCTGTTAGGAGAACCATGGAAGAACAAACCGCGGCAGTTGTGTGAATGACAGCACTGTTGTAGCGCCACTAATAGTGACCGTGAAATTTGGGAAGTTCTTTTGGTTCTATCAATGCGCGCACCGTTTGATAGAACCATGTGATAGAACGTTTTGGGCGGTGCGGGTTCGCGTCGTGTGATGGGTCAAATAATTCAATGCACGTGATCGACGATCCACCAATCGGATGGCTGGGATTTATTCAGGTGTTGTATAATAGCATCTATATTCACATTAGGTATGAAAAAAAAAGATGATAGGACGAGTTAATGGTATTACCATTAAAACAAATATTTAGTTGTTCCAACACTGTATTGTCCTTTTTTTAAACACTCTGCATACTTAGTCCTCGAGACCTCTAAAAAAGTAAACATTTATTCAGTACTCGGAAATCAGGATTTGGGCATTCGGGATTTCAAATACTGAATATCAATTGTAATTGTTTTTGAAATGTTGGTCTTCTGGACTGTATTTGCACGTACAGCACTGGAGGCTGTCGACATTAATTTATTTTTCATTCTGTTAAAAAGTTAATTGATGTGTACGCCTCTGCGGCCAATGCAAAACTTGCGACATCTTTCAAGCTGTAGTGACTTGCACGTAATGCATGATATGTGCTTGTGTTTTGTGACAGGTTTTCTGAATTCCGTGCGTACTAAATACATCAAACAAAAACTAAATAGTTTAAACTGTTAAATTGAAATAGGACATTGAAAATGTCTTGCTAACAAAATCCCAGAAAATGGCCAACTGCAACACTGAAACTGGTCCCTAGTAGCAAGCAAAAACCATTGAAGATGGCAGTACTTAATGTTATCTTTGTAGAACAAAAAGCTACATGTATGGCATGCCAATAGCTTTTTCCATCGTTCTGTATCTCTGTGGAATTCTTTGCCTGGTAAGTCATTCCGTGTCAAATTTAAACTTGACCCCCTTTAAATTGGCTCAAATTTGGTGTAACCTTCCTCTACCTGGATTTCATCATATCTCCCAATTTTTCTGTTGAGGTCACAGAAATCAAAATGGCCGCGCCCAGTGCAGGCGATGGTTAATTCGACTCGCAAGTCGCAAGACATCAAACTTTCTTTGCATTATTTGGCAATATTACTTCATTTTTTCTTTGAAACAAACAACCCATTGCGTAAGAGCAGCCTTTTTTCTATCGAATGGTACCCTTTTTCATCAAAAATCTTGAATTTGAATGTTTTAATCGGTGAGTACAGATGAGTTGTTTCTACACAGTTCCAGATAGGAACGATGTTTTGTGGCAAATTCCTTATCTTCCTAGGCTAGGGGTAGTCCGAGTAACTTGGACCCTTTATCGCCTTTTTTAACATTTGGACATGATCTGGCGATAGTAGGGTCCAAGGCAAAGTTAGATGCTGCTCTATTCATTAATTCAATATGTCAAAAATCCAATCAAAAAAATCATAATTCAACCTTACAACGGCCACCAAAATACTAGATACCCCACCATCTTAACAAGTGGAGTTCCATGATCAGATGAATTTACCAAGGTTTACTTAAAATCCAAATAAAAAGTGAAATTTTACCGTTTAATTCCCAGAGACACCCGCAGAACATGTCTTTTTGCTTACTTGGAGTTCGAATAGTGACTCCTCGACCTTGCATGACATCACCCTGATGCGCAGCGCCCACCGCATGCACCGCGCAACAACCTGTTTATGCCGGCGACTGTTTCATGAGTGGTATACCGGTCGCGGTACGTGTTCGTGTGTAGATACATGTAGTATATTGATTCGAGGTTGCACACGTGTCATGGGGGGAGGGAATTCTTCATGAAACAGTCGCCGGCATAAACAGGTTGTTGCGCGGTGCATGCGGGCGCTGCGCATCAGGGTGACGTACGTCATGCAAGGTCGAGGAGTCACTATTTGAACTCCAAGAAAGCGAAAAGACATGTTCTGCGGGGGTCTCTGAGAATTAAACGGTAACATTTTACTTTTTATTTGGATGTTAAGTAAACCTTGGTACATTCATCTGATCATGGAACTCCACTTGTTAAGATGGTGGGGTATCTAGTATTTTGGTGGCCGTTGTAAGGTTGAATTATGATTTTTTTGATTGGATTTTTGACGTATTGAATTAATGAATAGAGCAGCGTCTAACTTTGCCTTAGACCCTACTATCGCCAGATCATGTCCAAATGTTAAAAAAGGCGATAAAGGGTCCAAGTTACTCGGACTAGGCTAGGGGTTGGTTATTTTTCTGTTCCTGACCCATTTTTGGTTGGGGTCTTAAAGCAAAATCTTTCCCTTCTTTCCCGTCGGTTTAATAACATTCAGAAGAATCCAATACTCTACACACGCGAAAAAGATGAAATATTTTTTTCCGCTGATAGGCCCATGTCTATGGTCCAAGCGAGCCAATGCAAACATATGGTGGCCAGTCGGGCCGGTCGGCGACTTACCGTTGTACACGTGAGTGAACACCGGACGTGCACAGACCAATGGCAAAACAAGCAAACCAATATCTGCACACATCCAACAATCGCCAAAGCGATCAAACCTGCTTCAAAGTACTCGTTAGTACCATAGACACCAACCCAGAAATACAGCCAAGTGGCATATAGTAAAATAAAGGGGAAAACATAGCCATGAAACACCACAGGGCGAAGATTGTGGAGAGAAACGCTTTTGATTTCGTCGCTTATGGAAGTCGCCATCTTGGAAAAGACGCCCTTGAATGGTAAAAATTATTATTACATGTGCCAATTGAAATACATTGCTTAATTGTATATTTAAAAAATAGTTTGAATCGAAATTCCCAATTAATTTAGTTTTAATATTTTATTTTGTATATTATCGATTACATCTCAATTTAAAAAGATATAACGACTTGAATAAATTAATTTTGTTTCCGAAATCATGAATGGGGACAAATTATTGGTAGCTAGGTAATTATGAAACGCAACATGCGCATGCAGTCACCCAAGCCGGCCCCGGTGTGTGACCGGTGCATGCTGCATGCAGCGCTTCAGTGAGTCGAGTTCGTTTTTCTATTTGGTGGGGGGGGGGGGGGGGGGGGGGGGGGGTCCGGGGGGGGACTAAAAAGCTAATCGTATGTACGGGATCGGTGTGGGGACCTAGGCCAAACAAGTCATAGGGAACGGCAACTGATTCGAGTGGGAGAATGCTATTCGACGCGTTGTGCACTGATCACACTTTGCTGCCTTGGACATGAAGTGGGGTATTTTCTGGCAACACTGTGCTGCTAGGAGAATAGAAGTTACGGAAGCGTATTTAGGACATGACGAAAGAAAAATTCCCGCTCACTATTTCGCCCGGGCGGATTATTCCGGGGGGTTATTCCGGGGGATTATTATTTCGTCCGGGCTGATTATTATTTCGCCCGGGCTGATTATTATTTCGCCCGGGCTGATTATTATTTCGCCCGGGCGGATTATTATTTCGCCCGGGCGGATTATTATTTCGCCCGGGCTGATTATTATTTCGCCCAGGCTGATTATTATTTCGCCCGGGCGGATTATTATTTCGCCCGGGCGGATTATTATTTCGCCTGGGCGGATTGCTATTGCGCCCGGGCGGATTAATCGGAACATATACTAACGGGTTTCACCATTTCGACAGTAATCCGCCCGGGCGAAATAGTAATGCACCTGGGCGAAATAGTAATGCGCCCGGGCGAAATAGTAATGCGCCCGGGCGAAAAAGTAATGTGTCCTGGCGAAATACTAATCCGCCCGGGCGAAATACTAATCCGCCTGGACGAAATACTAATCCGCCCGGGCGAAATACTAATCCGTCCGGGCGAAATAGTAATGCGCCCGGGCGAAAAAGTAATGCGTCCCGGCGAAATACTAATCCGCCCGGGCGAAATACTAATCCGCCCGGACGAAATACTAACCCGCCCGGGCGAAATACTAATCCGTCCGGGCGAAATACTAATCCGCCCGGGCGAAATACTAATCCGTCCGGGCGAAATACTAATCCGCCCGGGCGAAATACTAATCCGTCCGGGCGAAATACTAATCCGCCCGGGCGAAATAGTAAGCGAGAAATTTGTTTTGGGTCATGTCCTAAATATGCTTCCGTAAGAAGTATAGTCAAAGGCTCTATTTATTTTGTTCACGTGAGTGAAATTTCATTGTGGAGCTTACTGAAGAGCGCGAACATTTCTAACACGTGGATACTTTTGTACAGAAGAATTATGCCCCTGCCGACTATGGAAATTTCGAAAAGGGGAGGGGTTGGGGGAATCAGACATTTTCTAACACTAGGCCTAGCGGGCACTGTTTATAAATATTACACCTTGTGTATTATTATTAATTATTGATTGTCCATATTGTCCATGTTATGATTTACATTTCCTTATTGGCTCTTTTTCTCTTAATTTTCCTCTTCAGTTTCTTTTTTTTGATGATCCTGTTAGGAGATATTTTTTTTTTGGGGGGGGATAGGAGGTGGAGCTGGAGGGGTGGGATGGGATGAAGTGGATTTTGAAAATGGAAATCAGAGACGTGATGTACAGTTATGCACTAAAATTTGTTGTGGGGATGGAGGGAATGGATCTTATGTGCGTGCTCACAAATTAAATTGAAATAAAATAAGCTACAAAATTGTCCCAGCTCTTTTGGGGGGCAGGGTCATAGTTTTGGTGTCCAAAAGACACAATTTTTTGGACACCTTATTTTAGTCGAAAGATTATAACTCAACAATCTGGACATCAATTTTTTTCAGTATATTGCAAATTTTGACACTTTCAAAATTCTTGCTAACACCTTGGGGTGAGACATTTCCGAAATTGGGGGCCAGTGTGTGAAAATATGCTTGGCTGCACATGCACAGCCCCGATCTTGGCATACCACGCAAGGGATTAGTAATACTGTGAAAGTATGACTCACTTGAAATCAGGATTTTAGAAGCTTTCCTTTCCTTAACAGTGATGCTTAATTCTTGTCAGAAGATGATTCTCAGATAACCTTGCTGCACCTCAACAAAAATGTGAGTATGCCTTATTGGCTTCTTGCCACTGAAGATCCACACATCAACTGGTGATGGGAGGGGGGAACACAGCAGTCCTCCATTTGCCTCCCATACCCAGGCTCCCCAGTGCTGCCCACTTGAACTTCTTGTATCTAGCCAAAGTCCTAGAGAAGGCTCCCTCGCAGTCCCATACATATAACACCATTTGTCTTCAAATGATTCGGAGAGGCGAGTTGGTCTCACCGACGGTGGAAGTTACCCCACTGGGTCTATAGGTCTGAACAATTGGGATTTTTTCTTTGGTATCTATTAAAGATTTATTATTCCCCCCCCCACTTTTGGCAGCTCCGCATAAAGAAAACAGCACCGGCACTGCTCCCCCCCCCCACTTTCAAAAGTACGTGTTCCACCACCCCGCCCCTGACGACCACCCCTCCCCCTCTTCCTCTTCCCATGATAGCCTTGCCAAATAGAGCATCCTTTAGGTCTGGACCCAGAAAAACTAAGAGTGAGGGCTGGCAACCTAAACATGTTAGCCACCTCTGTTTTAGCCCTTTACCTAGAGTGGCCTTGTATTTGGTAACCCCCCCCCTCAAAAAGAAAATAACAACAACAACCAAACAAACAAAAACTAAAAACTAATAATAGATAATCATTCCAAAGAGTAATAACATTGATTCCTGTGGGTATTCTTGCAGATGGCCCAACATTATTGTAAAAAACACTGAAATCGATGACTTAATTGTTTTTAATAGAATTTTTAAAGTAAACAAAGAAAACTGGCAGGAGTAGGATTTGAACCTGCGACCTCTGGTATACCGTATATATCAGCGTCTGCCGGGTGAGATTTAAATTTGGTACAACAGTGGCCTTGAAATGGTAGCAGGTGCCTTGCTCCCTGGCTTCAGAAGTGCTAGCCTACAGAGGTTTGTAGTAGAAAGACATGCAAATTGACAACTGGTACCAATTTTTATAGAGCTGCTTAAGCACACAAATTTGCTTAAGCGCTAAAAACCCTTGCTTAGTAAAATCAGAATACCAGCCAAAACTTCATGCGATTGTTACAGTAAGCAAACAGCTAAATACCAATCACAAGCAAAGCAATATGCATCACATGCAGTTTTGGGTGCTAACCTGATTTTTTTTTTATTTTCAAAATGAACAAAGAAAACTGACATTTGTGCTTATAAATGCAGTTCATGCCGGGATTATTTTGACATTCACCGGACCCAGGCACGGGATTATTTTTCACGAACCTCAATGCCAGCCGAGCACAACCTGATATTGCCGGCCTCACTGCGAGCGGGTCACTGACAGATATTACCGGCCTCGATCGAGTGCGTGTTTATCAGTCATCCGTTCTGAATACCGCAAAACCTTTGCGTGTATACACGTCATCCGACCCGAACTGGTTAAGCGGCACTACGAAATTGGCCCCTGGTCTTTAAAAGGCATTCCCTACAGGTGCCACTACTTATTTGCACCTGCTTGTTATTTATATCCTCAGTAATGGAAATTATTTTATTTCCTATCCTTAGGGAAGCTGTCATAACTTTGGTCATGAAGTATTGTGGGACTGAGCTGGATTCATATAGCCAGTGTGTAAACGACCATTCCAAAGACTGGCAGACGGCGTGTGCTGACCTGAAGGTGAAGGCCTCCAACTGCTCAGAACATCAGTGAGTCAATTTCGCATAGCACACCCAGGCCCTCGATCATGCAGGGGCATTGGGGTCCGCCCAGCTGTGCCATCTTGCCGTAACAATGCGAAAATTGTAGTGCTGGAGAATTGGCACTCGGTGTCATTTTACATTGTGTGTCAATTCTGGAGTAGGTGACCAGTGCATAATGTTAAGAGGACACTGCCGTTTTGTGCACATTCGGTTGCAAGAAACTACATAGTTAAGCTTTCGTTGTATGCCAATAGCACGCGAGACGTGACTTTAGTGCATTTCACACAAGTCCTGGAAACACGGGTCCCGTGCGATGAAATTGCATCGATGTTATAAACGCACAGATACCGCGTTGTGTGAAAGTGTATCCCCATTACCAAATCACCCGGGTCTCGTGCAGTTCGTGACAGGGATCCAAACCTCCAAAATATCACATCGATGCGACATCCGTGTGACAATCATCGAGATTGGTCGTGTGAATGGATCTGTACAATCTTTTAGCAGGGTTTTTCGAAATGATGCATGTCATTTGGCATGCTCAGATTGGCTAGTGTGTGGTGTCCTGCAAAATGTTTTTGAATGTTTTTAGTATCTAGTCGTGAGTTTGACAGTTGAAAAAACACAATGAAAATCAAGAAATTAGGTCGTGATTCTGTCAGAAGAAAACGTAAAAATATTTCTTACAGGGGCACAAATTTTCTTGTCCCGTCTTGAAATTTATAGGTAATTTTCTTTTAGTTCTAGCAGAGAAAGGATTGTAAAATGGTTAATTACTGCAATGGGCCTTACTTCAATGTTAGTATTCATCAGTGACTTGCCCAGTGACTTTCAATATGTTCAATTGTCTCGTCTGTTGTGATTTTCAGCCCAGTAGTCCGTCAGATCAACCGAGACTGTGCAGTAGAGTTTGGTGACTACAACACATGCCTCAAGAAAAATCCAGAGGATGTCACAGTTTGTGTAGACCAACTGCACAAGTTTCTGAAGTGTGCCGATACTGCGGCTCATAGAATTCAGAATGCAATTCTAGAAAAAGGTGAATTTATTTCTTGTCGTTTATGTTCCGACAATCAGTGATGAATGTTTCTGGTTATTTAATAATCTGGAGTAATAGATCGCTTTGAAGATTAAGATATTAATATTTGTTTCCAACGATGTATTGTAAATTTGCCAGGTAAAAGAAATACTGTAGAATATAGTTTCCCTGTGCTGCATGGATTAGTATAGAATTACTTGACCTATTACCAGTTTCAAAATGTTTCAGATCTAACCTCCCAGAAGTGTTAATTTTTTATAACAAACTTTTCAGTTAAAAATGCCAATGCTGAGTTCAAATTCACTCCAAAGTTCATCTTACAAAAAAAATCATAAGACAATAATCTAGCGATTTACATTAAAAGTGAGGAGTACAAAGTACGTAATTGCCAATTGCTGTCAAGCCATGTTGACGTGCAGTGAAGAATGGATAGGTTCAATCACCCTAGAGCTAAGGGCTCATATTACTAGGCTATAAATCTCATTTGATTAGATATCCTGCTTGAGCACTCATGGATCCCAATTAGTTGATGAAATTACTCCAATTCGTCAACACCAGTCTCATCTTTCAGCCGTTTCTTGGTAAATTGACAAAATTGTCTTGGGATCACAGTACTCCGTTTCTTTTCATTACACGTTTATTTGGCTATTTTTGTTTACTGGAGGGAGTTCATTGACGTCCTACGCAAACATCTCTCAATGCTGGCATACTCTTTCATATGTTTCATATGTTTTATGTCTAAATTTCAGAGTCACTGTCTGCTCAGTGGGGGATACTTCCGTGTACGTTTTGCAAATCATTATTTGCATGAAAAAGGGAATATAATAGCACCTGCAAACCGGTGACATGTGTATTTATCTTCAAGCAAACTTTAATCCTCAATGCTGATTGGCTGATCCATGGCAACAAGCCGTGCTACATTATCCCATGTAGCACACCGCACCGTGCATATTGCACAATTCTAACTACGCGACGCGATTTCGTTGAACACTAATCAATGTAAATTCAAAAGTCACGTGCTTGCCTCTTTGGGACACAGATGCACTACATTATTCTGTGTTCTACTTGCGCTCCTGGGATAACTAATAACAGCTCATTCAAAATGACTCCCAGTGGCTGATGTCACAGGGTCCCCTTGAACAGAATGACCCTGGAATGGTATACTTCTGGTCAAACTCTATGGTAAAGACTCGTGCAGACAAACCGAACGAAGGATAAATGAAGCAGTGCACAATTCCACAATTAGTTTAATTCACAATATCACCAAATATATTAACATACACCAAAATTACACACTGCAAATTAAGTAAATAGAAAGAAGGTGGGCCCAAATCAACAGTTCTTGACCATGTGCATGGGCATGTGTGGGTGTGGTTACCCTGGTAATAGTTTGGCCTTTGTAGAGTCCTTTGCCCATGAGGGAACCTGGTCTCGATCTTGCCAGTCAATGGTTGACATTAGTTCGGCCCACTGGACGTCTGTCTCATTGCGGAGTTTGCCACACCAGACAAACCCTGGTTTGAAAAGTATAATTTGTCACCAGTACTGCAGCTTAAATTAGGTCAGGTTCACTTGCATGTTCAATACGTAAAATGCAAGGTACATTTTATACTTAAAAAACCTAAATGATGCATTTAGGGGACATTTCCAGCTTTTGACAACAGTTAAATCAAACAACAAATTTGAATTTTCAATTTTAAATTAAAAACTGCAACCCAATTAACATTAATACTTACAGGTTACAGCAAATAACCTGGTCTACGCATTGGCAGTGATGAGGACGGCTGCAACACTATAGAACTAATCCCAAAATGACATGAAAAAGAAAAGAATTGCAAAACTGCGAGCACAAACTATAGGGCAACAAATGTACTGAAGTAGTGTCAATCCTGCTCTCACCTCCAAGTCCTAAGCCAATTAAGCTCTACTCTGGATTTTATACCTTAGACTAGTGGTATAAAAGTATTTCAAAACTTTAGAACATGTTAAGTTATCATCCCCCCCCCCCCAACTTCATGGACTTCTAATACATACAAAAATCAGGTTGGGTCTCTCCCCTTTATGTACAGTCACAACAAGTTATATAATCTATAAATTCAGGTTGGGGTCACATTCACTTACAAGCAGGCAAGCAAGCAATCAAGTGAATAGACACCAGCCCATATATATATCAACTATAGCCTCTATAGGGGGGGGGGGGGGGGGGTGTTTGGCATTTTAGCGCAGAATCACAAGACAGCTATCTACAGATAGCCAACTCCCTTGCAAGCACAGAGAGTTATTTCCCGAGAGAGAACAAATCATGAAGGTCCACAGAATAGTAATGATTTAAGAGTTTCAAGTAATTTTTTGTAAAGAAGCAGTTGAAATTGAATACACAGGCTAAAAATATATGTCATCAAGTAACCCGTGCGTGCTCAAGCATGATCAGCAGTTTGAAATTATTTTGGGAAATAATCTCTTCATATCTGATAACATTGATGATATGGGAACAAAATATGAGGACAGGTGATATTCAACAGGATTCCAAATTTGTATTTTTTCTCAGTGCCTTTGCATTAGAAAAAAGTAGCACAGATAAACTATATAAATAGTGTACGGCCAGAATTGTGGAGGATGTTGGGATGTATTTATTTACTATTTCAGTGGGTTTAATACTTGACTGTGGCTAGGCTATGGCAAACAACAAGATGAGCAAAGTGTAACATTTGAGCTTAAAATGTTACTGATGTTTTCAATGAACGAAACCTCAGACCAGTGGAGTTTCCTTGTACCCATTGGTCAGTTTGACAATTTACAAAGAACATGTCATTTCTGTTAATTCTTAGAAGACCAAATGTTTTGCACTCGAATGCATTTTATGCATTGTTAAACTAAAAAACAAAAAAACAACAAATAAAAAAAAGAGAGAAACATTACATCCCATCTTCCACTTGATATGCCAAAGGTTAAAATGAAGAAACTTTGATAATGTGTACAAAATGATAAGCCCATTATCTTCAGTTAAAGTCATACTTAGAACCAAGAGGTTAGGTGTATGAACAGCAATGTATCCCCCACCCCCCCCCCCCTCCCCCCCCCCTCCCCCCCCCCCCCCTCCCCCCCCCCCCCCCCCCCAAGGCTATGATCATGCATTTTGGCTAGGCAAGAATATGCAGCCGAACCATGGGGCTTATAAAATTCCTTCCTTCCTCTTTTTAAGCCCCACACTGAAACTACAAGTTGATGCATGGCCTGTGTGAAACACAGCATCATTGCATTGGTAGGTGCAAGCTGCCCGTATGCCTAGCAGACAAAAGGCTTTGCACTCTGTGATTGCATGAGGTCATTTTGTGATGGTACATATAGGCCAGTGTCCCGATTGCATGGAAGCTTCTGCCACCTATGGCAGGGTTAAACTCAGCTGCTACATTCAAGTTAAACATTTGGCACAAGTTGATATTTATATAATTCACAATTCAAGTTTTTCTCTTGCAATGTGGTTGGTGCATGCTGTATATTTCAGATTTTACAGCCTCAAAAGTAAGAGTTTCCTTGTTTGTTTTGTTTCAGCCAAACAAGATGGAAGTCATTCTTCGTGATGAAAGCTGTCACCTTAGCTAAACTGGAGAAGTACAGGCTTTTTTTTGGGGGGGGGGGAGGGGTGTTGGAGGGAGAATACTTTTCTAGCTGAGCAAGTGTGTGTTAAATGGAACTGGCTATGAGATTCAGACATGCAATGTCCATTACGATACTGTAATTCATGAATTCCGATACCCAGCACGATATGGGGGCATAGGGGTACCCCCCTTTTGTCCCTAAACCCTAAACACACTCCAGACTATTGTTACCCAACACATCCCCCTAGATTTCTGAAAAGAATTCCTGAGATTCCAGGAACACAATGACCAACACAAAAGAGGGGGGTTCCCTTTGCCCCATATCACACGCTTCATATGTGAATTTCAGTTTAAGTTATTGAGGAGTACCCAAGAAAACAAGCAGAATGTCTTTTCAACCAAACCCACAATAAAGCCAGAAACATTTAACAAAAAACAAAAACATCAACTACTTACGCATGTCCAAAATAACGGTGATGGAAAGTGCCGTGTCTGTCCATAACTTCAATCAATGTTTCTGCATTTAAGTTCTTGTTGAACCTTTATGTAGAACCTGCCTACTGTTGAACTGCTGGATGCCATCCATCACTGACCTGATGATTGCAGTGTAGTTGAGACCTGTGCTATTAATCCAGATTAAGACTAGTAGAAACGTCTTTAATGTACACTCCATTTTTTTTATCCCGGCTGATTGACAGCTTAGTAAGCAACTTGTTTTAGAGCAATGTGAATTTGGCCGTGGTAGATTTACATAAAATTCTAATATTTTATGTCGAGAGTAATTGTCATTCCTAAACGTCTTCCTAAAGGTACAATATATAAACTTTAAATGATACTTGAATTTAACTCAGGAATAGTCTAGTATTTTCTAGTTAAAAAAATACTGACATGTGCATCACTGCATTGCTAAACCTAATTTTGTAGTCACTTTGAAGTTAAAGATTTAACTGCTTGAAGAATGCATCAAATGAACTGTAAATTCAACATGAAGTTTAGCAACTTCCATTTTCTCAACTCTCAGAGGTACAATCGCCACACTTGAGGCCTTTTCACACTAGGAAAACTTCGGGGTTGACACAGGGCTGAAAACAAGCAACGATTCACACTTGGCAATTTGCAACCTTGCAACCTTACGTTAGTGTTGGGCGGTTCAAGAATTTCTGGAGCCGGTTTCGAGTCGGAACCAGTTTCAAGTCGGAACCGGCTCCCAAAAAATTCAATAAAAAACATCCATTGAAATTACAAGGAAATTATGGTTTCTTGTAGGTCCCCTATACAAAGTAAAAACAATCCTCAAAAGAAGCATCTATTTATATTTAAACTACTCCTGTGACGTCACTATTCAGAAGTGTCGATTCTTTTTCAAGAATGTAGTTAACTTAATTCATTTAATTCATCTCATACCTCAAAGCATTAGTAAGAATGGACTTTTAGTTCCCTTGAAATGTTGACCATGGGCGTGAAAGGGACGTAGTTTAAGTCGGAGAAACGACTCAAAAGGTGGACATTCTTTGATTCAAATGGGCTCGGACGCTCCGCGTCCTCGCCCATTCTAATAAAAGAATGTCAACTTTATCGTCGTTTCTCCTTAAAGTAACATTTTTGTTGGACAAACCATAATACGACATAATCTTACTGCATGTCCCCTACTTACTTGGTGAACGTGGTTAAACACAGCGACATTTCTTTGTAGGTACATTGTGTTCAAAAGAACACACCTGCATGACAAAAACAAAATGAATCGAGTTCACTCTCAAAGCATTTTTTTTAAAAGAATGTTTATTAAAAAGTACAAAACAGTGGAAAAATATTGCTCTACAATTACATGTCAAATTCAGCTAAGAAATGTCTCGCAATTACATTAAACATGTACAGTACCATAAACCTGATGATCTTACCCCGAGTAATAAAACTTCTAAAGTAAATGATACTTAGACATGCTTGTAGAAAAGTTGTTTATTCAAATGTATTTTCTAAAAAAATGCATTTTAAGCAAAAAAAATTAATTACCAAATGAATAAGTAATTAAAACTGTACTACGTTTCTTTGGCTTTAATTTAAGCAAAGATAATACATCTTTAATCACTATAAATTACTGTCTTAAGTACACGTATAATATTTTTCATTCAATTCTCTCAAAATAGACTGGGTTGGAATTTGTAAGAGGAAACATTTGTATTGTGTCATGTATGTTGGAGTGATTTACTCAAACATGAGTAAAGTACTACTGTGACATAAAAGGGTAAATCAAAATTAGTTTAAATCAAGAAATATATTCAAGAAATAGATTAGAAAATATAAAATGATTGCTCAGATCAGCTTGTGTTCAGTGGCAATATTGAGAATGCCAAAGATGGAACACTACATGCACTAAAAATGAGAAGAGCTGCCTACACAAGCATTGATGACAAAAATATAGATATCTTTAAAAGTTTTTTAAAAAGTTAAGCTAAAAAGCTAAAAAACATGTTTGATTGGACATTTTATGCCACTGTTTACTAATACACTATCACAAGTTGCAGTCAAGCATTTATTTCAGCATTAACTGCACCTTAAGAATTTTTCACATAATGTTAATCAAAGAGCAAGAAATCGCTAGCTCGATTTTTCATCAAATGACATCACATTACGTTATATTCCAATTAAAAATTATTCATAGGGACAAACTACAGTTGTAGCTAAATATAAAAATATGTTGGGTCCTTAAATATAAAGAAATCAATATTGAAACAAACCATGCAATACATTGTCTGTCACCAACTCAACCACCTTTAAAGGCTGTTTTAAAGGACAACAGTCATGGTTTGTAGCAACGATATGACAAATTGTCACTGGCCACCCATACGGGCCACTTCGTAGTCTCACTCTATTCCAATCATGTTTGATCCTAATAAATATGGCAAATAATAGTTACACACATTTTTAATGGAAACAAAGTTGGAAAATACTCCTATTAGCTATGCTAATGAAGAGATAAGTACCACACCGAGGTCATATGCTTGGTTCTCTCCACCACTAACAGTTAAATAGGAGTACAGTCAACATCAGGTTTGCCTTCAAACAACTTAAACTGGTATCCATCTGGGGAATAAATTTTACACTAAACATCCGACACAAACAAATAATTGCACTTCAGTTTAACACTGCTGACATCTTTCTTTATCTACATTTAAGAAATAAAAACAATAGGGAGTTAGAGAAGATGCAAGTTTTTATGATACACAGTTCAAGTTGTTGAGGCCGGTGTCCAAATTAGATAAAGCTCTCCCTGTTGGAATCCCTGTAGAATTGGGCTCGAGGTATTTGAAATGACGTCTGTCGTACTGGCAGTGAGGCAGTTGGTCTGTTGAGCCGTCGATCATCCTGTCCAGAAATAATGAAGACTGATGTTAGAATACAGCGACTCACTCATGAGACATTGTCGTACACATTTTCAGGTCTATCCGTCGTTGCCCTGGATTTGCCTATACATGTAGCACGCTTTATCACAGCTTTTACTATTTCATTTTATTGTATGGTCTGCTTTTGGGAAAAACATGCAAGAGTGCACTTGAGCCAACAGGAACAAAGTTTCACAATGCAAAACACAATAAATTCACATATGGGATATATTTTAACTCTGGGGTGTACCATGGCGCTGTTTTGTTAAGTATATCCTATGGTGTAACCTTGCATGTATATTGTCGTGGCACACCACAGGGTTAAGCTGTGGTTCTGCACTCCTTAGAAAACCAGATAAAATAGCTTTCTCCGGAGAGATTTTTACATAAAAGAATGTTTTAAGACAGCAGCGTCGCTTGTAAACGGTCTATACGACTGGCTATTCAAATATTTTACTACTCGGTCCTTTATTTCATTATGACAAATCTCATACAGTCTCCATGAATGACGTCCACCCGACACACACCGTATGTATTGAAAAATATTAGAACTAGACATCTGGTACAGTGTTTGTGGACAAACACAGGGCTGTTTTGTTTTTTTGTGTAAAATTGTGATTAAAATGAAATTTCAAAAATTTCAAAAATCATTAAAAAAATTGACGATGACGTCATCATGACATCATTTCAGATTTTGCATGCTAGTGACAGTATCTACCTACCCACTACTTTTCATGACGATCGGACCTATCCTTATATGTGTTTTAAAAAAGCACATTTTTGATGATGTCATCATGACGTCACACATTTTCTCCTTTTTAGGGGATATCTTTGAGACATACCAAAGCTATAAAAAAAAGAATTTTTAAAATATCTTGTTTTGTTCGCCAGAAATAATGAAAAGAATTTTACGATTTTGAAATTTCAAAAATTCTTAAAAAATCACGTGATGACGTCATCATGACGAAAATGTTCGGCATACATTCTGAGCAGTTAGTCTAAGTGTCTGCCAAGTTTAAAGCCAATCTGCAGCATAAAAGTAGCCAAAGTGCCGGTAAGAAAGAAAACGTGTATAAATGCTATGGGCAAAAGTCTGAAAAGGAAAAAAAAAAAAAAAAAAAACTTAACGAAAACAAGGGCTGTTTTGGAAAAGTTTCCAAAACAGCCAATAATACTCACTCCAAATGAAGAGGCCAAAACCTCAATATATTGGGGTGGGGGGGGGGACTGAAATGTCTCAATCTAGGTTTTTGAGTGCATGTAAATGGATGTAACAATCAGAGACTTGACTCAAGACTTACCGGATCTCTGTGCACTTCAACTTCAGCTGCCTCCCGCCCAGTGGCAATGTATGGACGGACAAACTCGGCATTGGAGAGTCTTGGTGGCTCTTGTGAAATCATACTGGTTATTCTTGCTCTCATATGCTCCTGTAATGAGGAAACATACAGCAAGTTAGTTCAGTACCAATTCATACACTATTTTGTGAGCTTTCAAGAGTTGCAACAGTGCCCTTACGGGGGAAAATTTACAATTTAAGAGGCAACTTGAGGTTTCCCTTGAGGTTTTACACTAAGGGCCCACTCAAAAACCTTGAGTTACTCCTTCTTTAGTTCTGGATTTCCCCTTCATATTCAGGCTCACACAAAGCATCATACATGTGGCTGTCGGATTTTTTTTTTTTTTTTTTACAAAATGATTCAAGAATTGGTGGTGGTTTTAACGTGAGAAATTACAAAAAGATGTATGCCATTTTTGAAGGATCAATGATGTGATGCACTTTATCCCTAAACCCTTCCGGGCTTTCTCTTGGTCTCCTCCTGATTAATGAACACCAATGTGTTAAGCCTCCTGCGTCCTGCAAAATTAACCCATTGAATATGTCCGGTTGTCTTCTATATGCACATTCCTGTGCATATTCAATCCATTGTTTGCCTATTGTGTACGTTACACTTGGCTGCACAAGCCCATATGGCATACCAGCACCCCATTAATAACAGCTGGACAAACTGGTTAAGGAGTCAGAACAAACGGTCTGTTTGTTCAGTGCTCTATGTAACAAAATCCACCAGAAATTGCCCATTGCTGGAATTTGCTGGATATGGCATAGGGCTATTAATTAAAGCTGTGCTGAATATATAGGGGAGCAATTGATTTTGAATTGGACTCTTGTGAAGAGAGTACTTACATTAAGGTATGGAGACTGTGTGATCACATTGGCAAGATGTCGCATACGGCTTTCCTCCTCGCTACGGTGCCCAAGCGAGGCTATGAAGCTGCTGTTGTCACCGACAGACTCGTTGTCCACACCGTGGTACTCATCCCGTTCCACGTACCCGCGGTACTCCGAGATGAAATTCGCGCCCAGTGGTGGGTTGTAGAAGATCTTCATGCGGTCCGAGGGGCCTCGGAAGTACTCCTCACGTCGGCGGGCTGCAGCCTGTCGACGACGTATTGCCACCAACATGCACAGGCACATCAGGATGATGAGGAGAACCAAGGCTGCCATTCCAAGTGCAATGCCTAGAATCTGCAGAGTTGTTAGACCGCCTAGGGGAAAGGGAGAAAGGCCTTTAACCTCTTGAATACCATAACCGCGGTTTGAAAAAGACCACCTGGCCGGTTGTCTGCATGCATTTCTGCATGTACTCAATCCATTCCTATTTCAACTATATTGTACTTGAGTTGGGAGTGCAATAAATAGATGGGGGCTTTTCAAACAAAGCTTTCATTCACATGAAAGGGGGCTCCAAGTGCAATGAATAGGACCAGTCTACATGTATTCAGTGTGTGCCTATTGTTTGTGCCTATTGTTTGCTACACAGCCCCTTCTTGGTATACCAGCCCCCCATCAATGACAGCTGGTAACAAGGGGTTGAAAACTCCACTTTGTACTACCCAACACATGATGATTAATTGTACAATTTAATTCACACAAAATACTGCTCCAACCAAGTTGGTCATTACAAATGGCTCTTTTTTCCCCAGCGAGGCCATGCATCTAAAAAAAAAAAAAAACAGCACCCATCATTATAAACAAGATTACTTTCATTTTGGATCATTATTTGTAATTTCTCAGTCAAGATGTATGAAAACTTGTTACAAATTGATAAATATCCAGAGTATTGGGTGAAATTCATGCTGGTCGACATTTGATGAATACCAAACGTAATCTGGTTTCAAAAATACCAGAAATTAATTTTCTAAATAGCTAGTCGGTTGGGAAAAAAAAAGTTACTAAAAGTATCACTTCATATAAAAATTTCATATAGGAAAAAAAGACGTATCGGAAAATAGCACCAGTTCCAGATATTGTTTTGCACGTATACAAGATCATCAGTAATACATGCATATAAATAAAGGGGCATTTACAAATGAAGTGTACTGGACGAATTCTTATTCATTTCCAAATGAGGTCTTTCATGCAAGCACTCCACTTGTTCACAAGCTTAAAATGACCTCAAAAGCCTGTTCCACACAACCGTTGGAAACACGGGTCCCATGCGATTAAATCACATCGATGTCACAAATGCACAGATTCCGTGCCGTATGAAAGTGTATCACTGTCATTAAATTACATGGGTCCTGTGCGGTTCGTGACAGGGATCACGACCTCCTCCAAAATTCCGGATTGATGCGACATCCGTGCGACGATCACTGAGATTGGTCGTGTGAATGTATAAATGCGATTTTCACAAGGATACCGTGCAGTGAAACCAGCTTCACACATGTGCAGTTTACTGTTGCTCTACACTCCAATTTAACATGGCTTTTGTAAACACACATTTCTTCAGTTCTGATAGGTCTGCTGCATTGGTGTTGCTTATTTACAGCAAATGTTATATTCTGACAAAGTGGTCTTGTAAATTTACATCCTCTTTGTAAATTGACAAACACAAAAACTACGGACGCGTGACCTTTTCTAGGTCACAGTACCGTAATTTTACGTCCAAAATCTGTTAAAACTAAAATACGGTGATTGTTTCTTTAAGGGGAAAAACCATTATTTTACAGAATTTTTTACAGTGCGGGACAATCACTGGTACCCTTTACTGTTCAAAGAATATCACAGTACCACCAATACACGTGGACCCACACATGCAAACACTGCAAAACGAGGGACCGGCATTTGCTACCGGACAGTGTGTTGTATCGCGAGAAAGCCTGCGATGAAATCGTAGGCATCCTTGGGCATCAGACACCGGGCGCCAATCATCGCAGATGTGTTTCCAGCAATTGTGTGAAATGGGCTCTGAAGTTCCCCACACAGCCAATCATAATCAGCAGTCCATAAATCTTACCTCCAGGTGCCAATGTTATCTGTGGTGGCTCTGTCATAACATCTGGAGTAACGGTTGCAGGCTCTGACGTTATTGCTGGAGTTGTTACCAAGGGAGCCTCTGTTGTTGGAGCTATTTGACACCTGCTGCCACGGTACCCCTCAAGACATCTATGTTGTAAGCAGCGAAGAAAAGCATTAAAGTCACTGTCGTGTAAGCTTTCAGGGCTGTTCCGGTCATGACATTGCCCACTCCACCAGCTTATATCAAAACTAAAATATACTTCAGTTTGTGAGCCAAATATGTTTTGATGGACACTGGCGGTTCCAGAACACAATTTTGGGGAGGCCTAAACAAATTTTTCCCCCAATTTTAATGCTGCTTTCCGACCACCATAGGTCTAATAAATGGTGGTGTACCTGACATTGTTGCTGTTAGTACTTAATACTGAAAGTTTTTAAATTGTTTTTAAATTTGTTTTGATGGTTCTTTTTTTTTTTTTTTTTTTGGGGGGGGTCTTTTTTGGGGGGTGATGGCATGGTCCCACTGCCCCTCCATAGTCAAACTGAAAAACATAGAAACCGTAAAAAGTACAAGAAAAGAAAAAATACTTACGTGCAGTTTCTTGTGGCGTTCCCAACGTTATGGCATACACCACCATTCAAACAGTAATCATCTGTGCAGGCAGGATTGATATCTGGAGAAACAATGAGGAAAAAAGTCACAAAATAGTGTTAGCAGTTGCCAGCCTAATTTCAGTTGCTACATTGTTTTCCTAGTTTTCCCACTCACTTAGCAATCTTGTTACAATTTTGGGCCCTAGTGGGAGAAAAGCCAAAATGACTCCAAGGATTACACCCGAACAAAAATAACTCAAACATGAAAATGAATTAAACTGCTGCAAACTGTTAACTGACTGGATTGACCTGAAATATGCACATCAACAAAATTAGCTGGCCTATCATTTCGAACTTGAGTCTTTCTCAAAGGCAAAAGCTTTTTTAGCCTTTGAGAAAGAACCTGCTCAATTTCGAAATGTTAGGCCAGCTAATTTTGTTAATTCAAATTTAACTTAAATCTTAAAGTGGTCACTGGGGAAACCTGTCATCTTGCTATGAATAGATAGTTCAATTCTATGCAGAAAATCATCATGTCTTTTTAAAAAGAAGGTACATGTAACATGTGAAAAACATACTTATATTCAAGAGTTTTAGAATCCTTGGAATTTTAAGTTTAAGTCTGTAGAGCATTAATAATTTAGTCTTGGTTTGAATACAGCAGAGCATCACTATTCAAACTGGCATCACAGCCACAAAAATGATCAATACAGTGGTTGTTCAACAGGTTGATGAAGGGCATGTATTATACACATGAAACTGATCTATCGCCGTTTGTGAATCCACCACACCCCTTATCAAAGCCCATATGCAGAGCTGCCAACCTTTTCAAACTCATTCCAGTACTCAGAAAGAAAAAAAATCAGTATTTTGCTCAGAAAATCAATCTGTAGTTTTCATGAAATTTAAACTTTACCTGAAAATCAGATGTTTTTTCTGAGCTCATGCTATGCATGTACACCGCATGCCTGGTGAGTTTAATAACGAATCCACATGCTGGATGGAGCGTCTCTTTTCTATATTTTCAAAGCTAAAGCTGCATCACAATATATAATGAGCCAGTACATGCGCAGTATAATAGCATAATATGCATGACAAAACATTATGGTCGGATTTCACAAAATCCGTATTTATAAACAAAAATTCATACTTCCGTATTTTTTAATTTCTGTACGAAATACTGAAAATCTGTACTGGTTGGCAGCTCTTCATATGAAATTTTGTGTGGTAATTTGTTTCTCGGATTTTGCATTGAATTGTAACTTATGTGATTCAAAATATTTCAAAAGCTGTGTTCGCACAATTTTTCCACAATAAGTCAATTGGAAGCACAAGGGGATATATTTGTATACACAAATGTTCACTGAAGTAGTATTCAGGGCAGGAGCATTATACTTTTGTCAAAATCCCATTTTTTGAAAAGAAAAATGTTTTACTAACCGTTGACGATAATAGATGAAGGAGCAAGAGTCAGATTGCCCAGTGTGGTAGTGCCGGATATAATGACATTATCACTGTCTAACTGGTCTCGCACAAGTTGCTGGATCTCCGAGCTGCTTGTCGTTACGTTGTCCTTGAACATGATGAGGAATGATGTCGCTGTGCCCTGGTCGGCCATGGTGAAATTTATTACCTGACAGTCATAGTAGAAATCCTGCAAGGAGCGCTCCAAGAGGATGGTGTGGCGGACCTGAAATACATGAGGACATACACATTTTGAAGATCACAATGTGTGCGCTTTTTATTCTTCATTCTAATCAGTTGTCAGTATTTTTCTCCCCTTCCACTTTGGTAGTCCTGGTTTGAAGCTTACTTGCGGTCCGACATGGATCAAATTTTCAGTCCCAACTATGAATTTGTTTACAATATTCAACTGGGGTTTCCCTTTAACCTCTATAAACACCTTTTTTCCATCTTTTCCATCATGGAAATCTTCAGTCTTGCAAGCTTCACACAAACTATTTTCCGGAATCCTTGATTTGATATCAGAAATATTTAGTAAGCTGAAAAGTAGGTTGCAGGTACACCATGGAAAGATATCTCTTTTGAAAAGAGCCAATGGTGACATAAGGTTTCACCGTTTTGAACAGTGTGCTCTGCTCGTCTTCGGGAGACTGCTGCGCAGATAGAAAAAATCTGGTGTTTATGAAGGATATGGTCGTTCAGGCATGGGGTAGAGATGATCGTAGATGCATGACTGAGGGATGCTGGGTGGCTAGTGGACCGTATCAGTTAACAAATAAATAGTAATTATTCAAGGTAGTCCGCTTTAAACTGATCAACCTTACACAAACCCCGGCAAAAATAAGACAGATCCTGACAAAAAGTAAGACAAAACTTTGCGAATGCTGTTGACAGAAGAAACACAAGTACTTACCACTCCGCAGACTCTGAGTCCTAGGTCCAGGAATTCCGGAGACGTTGGATTACTCAGCGCAGCGACAAACTGAGCATCCTGCACGATTCTGTTGACCTCATAGATAGTAAAACTTCCTTGGTATGTGATGAACACTGAGAAACAAAGTCACAACAATAGTAAAGGAAATTACAAAACGACTAATTAAAAGTCGGCAAGCATAAATTTGCAGACAGGGTGGGGCACAGTACTGTTTTTCTTGAACTGGGGATCTTCAGAGACTTTAACCCTTTCAGTACCACACTGTTTATTGGCTTATCTTCTGCCAGCACCACATTTTTTGTTCAGTTATAAAGCGCAAACATCTCAAGCAGAAAACGCAGCCAACTGCTTGCTGAATGGTTGATTGTTCCATGAAAATTACTCTTTCATATGGTGTAAAAATGAAAGTCACAACTGATAAAATAGCAAAGTTATGGCAGTTTTCTCTTCTAGCCCATTTTATCAAAAAGGAAACTTGTTTGGTACATGGACAAATGGTACTCCATACACAAAACTATACAGGGAAAGTTTGGATCGAGCTTTCTGAAAATATACGAGTGACACATGAATTTGATAGCACCATTAGAAAAATTTGAACAAGCTCTTTCTGCTGGTATAAGGATCATTTATGGATAACGAAAAGCACAAGCACTGCAGTTTGTTGAAACATGGTGAATATATCTGTTGCTTGCATGCTCTGTTGTGTGGTTTCCTTGTTGAGTAAACTCGACATAAAGCAAGGAGTGCTGTGGCCTGTCAAGTAAACTGGACATTGGTAAGGAAAGGTTTAAAATGACTCATGACAATTAGGAGTCATTTCCATCATCTTGTATACAGTGGAACGCCGCTAGTACATCACGTGATCCACAGATTTTGTTCGGTATAGCACCGGATCGTTCAGTATAGCGATTTTCAGCCGCCGGTCCGCCGTGTGCCCATTTTTCAACATGGCATCCATTCTTTTAAAAAGCGCCCTCTCATATCTGAAGTGTGCTCTCTTTTGATTGTAATTGAAGGTTTTATTCAATAAGCCAGTTCGGTATTTCAACTGCGCATGTGTACAATGACATTTTATCCCGAATGGCGCACGTGTTAAATTCAATCAGAATGGGCATTCGCGTAATATTACGTCAGCAATTTTATCCTAAATAACATTTGACCTCTGAGATACCGAACTGGCTTATTGTACTACATATTTCCCCAAATTTTGCGGTTTTCAAGCATTAGCGGTGCCCTCTTTTGACCATTGTCAGTGCAGTAGCATTTCTAGCACCCGCGCCACGCGCGGAGACACAAAACAATGTCTATTCATCTTGGCAGCACGTCACCCTGCATGCCCTGGCGGTTACTTAAGGACGACTTTGAACATGTGCCGGCCATTGAATCATGTAATTACATGTTCATACTTTCTAAGCTTACCGAATTCTAAAGCAACAGTTGGCTTTTCCCTAATTCTATTCCTTTGGGAAATAATAGCCACCAGTCACTCTTCAACATAAAGCTGCGGCCGTTTGGGAATAACAAACAGCCCAAATACCCGGTACATTTGTTTAACAATGTCCAGTAAGTTTTGTACACAAAATCTTGGAGCCAAGGATGGTGTTCAGTATAGCCGAATGTTCGGTATAGCGGTGTTCGGTACAGCGGCGTTCAACTGTAATATGATGTAAAAAATGCACCCATGGGTGTACGGCACAAGAGTGATCATCTTGCAGTGGGGCAGGTTAAACTACTGGCATGCTTCAACAGTTTATCTACAGAAGGACTTCATCACCATCACTACACCATGCAGTTCCATATGAATTGGTAACGTCACATGAACAGCCTGCAAACACTATTTTGAATGTTACCTTAAACTGCTCCTAAGTAACTGAGTAACCATAATTTTGATGACTTACAGACACAGATGCCCCCAACCTTCTGGAATCCATCCATAACTCGACAGTCACAGCTGTAGCTTCCTGGAGAGTTGACACATATCTCCCCACGTCCAGTACAAGTGTCGTTTAGACACTCGTCAATATCTGACCAAGGAGAAGAAAAAAAAATTGGCATTCCAGAGTTTGCAGATCTGTGTCAAGACTAAATTGAAAACATTACATTACTGCAGTTATAAATCCCACAGCTATATCAGTTAAAGACGGAAGGTAGGTTGCGGGTACACCATAGAAATATATCTCTTTTGTTAGTAAGTGTTGGCGGTGAAATAAGGTCTCGATGTTTTAAACAGTATGCTCTGTTCGTCTTCAGGATGGTTGAGCAGAAGATGAGGCTGAGTGATCGTAGATGCATGACTGAGGGATGCTGGGTGGCTAGTGGACCGTGTCAGTTGGTTTCTGTTTGTTGGTGGGGGAGGTGGAGGCCACCATGCATTTGAGCTCCGTGCGGCAACAAAAGAGGCCGCTTTTTCTCCTAGCAAAGATGTCCAATGGGCGGGTCACATACAATTTAGCTGGTTTCACACACGCCGTTCTTCGTTCATGTGATACACGTATACCAGGGAGATTGGATAGTCTATTTGCGGACTCTCTTAACATTTTGATTCTAAATAATAGAGGTGGGAATCAGACAATTCACAACCCAAATTGAAGTCAGGCAAGGTGGCGTCGATAGTGACCCCCCAATTCTCTCTTTCCGTTAAGGGGCTACTTGTGCTAAGAGCCAATAGGAGACCCATTGAAAGATGAGCAGAGCACACTTTTTCAAATGTCGAGACCTAATTTTCTCACCATCGGCTCTTTTCAGAGCAACCTAATTTCCAGCTTACAACTCCACCATGCAAAGCTTCAAACAATATATCAGCTTAGAATAGCACTATCAGTTTGCAGCAATCTCTTACAAAATTGGAACATACATTTTTTTAAAAACTCATTTTTTTTTTACTTTGACAAGCACTTGGCTGTGTGCACTATTTTTTATGGGTTGAGAAACATGATTAAATCTCATTGTTTGAAAGTAGAATTTTATGTAAAATCCTACTGCGTACATAAGCCTATGCTTATTATATCAAGTAACCATGGGGGGAAAACCCACCAAAACATTGAGGAGGTCCTTGTGTGGATTTTAATCTTTACCACATCTTTTCTTTAACTGAAAAAATATCAAATGATAAATTATGGACTGAATACTAATAATCTGTTATAAAAACACTTGAACTGTTTAGCTTTAATTTCTGATTTCAATTTCAAGTGTATTTTTTAACTTAAAAAATAAGACAAACCTGTGCATGTGTCGAATCCAGAACCCCTCCAGCCGCTCGGGCACATGCATCCATGTTCATTACTGACTCCGTTAAACACACAAACAGCATTCTCCCCACACTGGAATGTGCCTTCTTCACACGGGTTGATGACTGTAAACAAAGTGTATAGAACGATATTAGTAACAAAAAAATGGCATGGCCTTTGAAACTCTCGATGAGACACTGACGCGTCATTTTTTGGCCTATATAATAACTGTACGTTTACATTTTAATGTGAGATCACAAGTTTGATTTTGATCATTTACAGGCAATGTAACGTACGTTTCACACTAATACCTCTCCTGGGTCTACAGGTCTGAAAATTGGGATAACCTCTCTGGAATCTGTTTTAGAATTATCCTCTATTTAGATCTGGGCCCAGGAAAACCATAAGGTTGGCAATTCAAAATGTTGCCAACCCTACCACCTCTGGTCGTAGCCTTTTACCTAGAGTGGCTTTTAGCCTTGTATTGGGTCATTTCAATAAAACAAAATGAGTGAGTGAATTTAATGATGCAAATGGCAGTAGTTTGGACTGTCAATTCGCAAAAGTCAAAATACAAATTTGAGCTCATGTTGGCATTCTCCTAGATCCTTGGGTACAAATAGGACTGGATATCAGCTTCATGGCCCTCGTTGAGGGTGCAGCCTTGCCAATCCACTTCAATGCTAGGACGTGCTGTCATATACGGGCGTGAACCAAGCATATGTCTCAAAATCAAGCGTCGCATGCCACTGACATGAAATGAATGTGGCTAGTATCCGACTGAAGGCGCACAAACTGCAGCATGTATTAAGCAGAGGCCACACCCCTTTGTGGAAAAAGACACTAAGTGCCCACCTAGTACACAGTTTTCAAGTCAAAATGGCAGGTATGCGAAGAACATGTCCACACTCAGTTGATAGAGTGAGTTAGCAGCAGTGAGGCCATTTTAGATTTGTGATTATATTTTTTTGCACGTACTAGGGTCACCAACGGCAAAGCTGGTGTTGAAGACCTTGCTATTGGGCAGGATAACGTTGCTGAATCGCCCAGTCAGTTGGCCCACAAAGGCGTCGACAATCTCCATGTTGGATACGGACGAATTTGGCAGGAAGGTCAGGGTCATGATGACCCTAGCAACCTGGCCGACCTCGGTGATGGAGTTGACAAAGACCGACTGGTAGTCCAGAAGCATACTCGCATTGGTGTGGGCATCCAGCTATTTAAAAACAAATGTATTATTGTCTTGATTATCACTGCAAAATTCTAGGACCTTCATTAGGCATTCCTGATTATGCTCCAGGACTTTTGAAGATATTATAAAATTCCAAGAATAGAGCAATATTTTTGTATAAAGTGCGATTACAAATATTAATGTATCTGAAAGTTTAAAATTTAATATATTCATTTAATAAACTGACAAAGTCAATCTCAAATAAATCGTATGTGAATGTGAGGCTTTTAAAGAATCCTTTAGAAGCTCAGTGTGTTTACAACTAGAAGCAATACCCACTGACCCCACCAAATCCCCCACCCCCCCCCCCCCCCCCCCCCTTGCAATTTTTTCCCCATCTTTGGTCATCGCTTTTAGCTATTACTTTATTTGTAATTGCTAAAATTTATTTATTTTGAAATAGGTAACAGCCCATTTAGGAATTTAGCCTGCGTATGGAGTCTAATACTTTTGTAGAAATAGTTACATGTACAACAACCATTTACTCTATAGACTCAAGGCAATACTTACATCAACTGATAGGGGAACCTGGTAGATGGTTGTGTCGTTGTAACTGAAGTAGATATCATTTACTTCAAAGCCAATGATGTCCGTAAAAAGTCCATACATAGTCTTTGATACGCCAGCTTCAAGACAAAAATTTCAAAATTAACTATGTTGTTGCTGCATATCATGTACATGAAATAATACAAAGATAATGTTCCAAGTTTTCATAACACTTGCATTCCTTGGTGCTCAAAAACCATGCATTCTTGGCACAATTAAATCACAGATTTCACCAATGGTATGAATCTTTACTGAATGGAACTGATAAAATATTTGAAAAACATTCAATGCTTCAAAACTCAAGAACAATGAACCTCTGTACATGTCTAGCATTTCAACAGTTTGATAGTCATTCAGTCTACCATTTTCAGATTTGTGCTTGGTGTTGTGGATTAAAAAAGCACACTGTCTTTCAGGGAAAACTTATAAACCTACCTGTGCACTCTCCTAAGAATTCATAGAAGCCTGTCCTGCACAAGCAGCGATAGCTTCCAGCAAGGTTTTGGCAGCGAGTGTTGACCTGAGAATCGCATGGACTGGTCTCACACTCATCGATATCTAAAAAAGAATATTGAATTGAGGTACATGTAAATAAGCACTTGGTCAATGCCTACAGTTGCAAGAACTGTCAGTGTGTTGAGTGCACACCGCACACTGTTCACAAAAGCTTCCTCCACTCACACTGGTTTTTGTGACATCTTATCACAATACTAGTACCGAGTCCAATTTCCTCAAAATGTAAATTATGGTAGTACTTAACTGTACATGATCTGAGTTGAAGTGGTAGACAACTATACTGTACGAGGGTCGGCTGAAAAGTTCAGAGGTTGACTTTGAAGGAGTAATGCCAGATCAATGAAACTTAGCATGTATTTATTTAAACCCTTTTGATATTAATTGCATTGTTTCCAGGTAAGGCTGTATTTGGTGGTTGGTAGACAACTTTGTAAAAATGGACAAAATTTGGCATCAAAACAACCTTGGCCTTCTTTGGAGGGGGTGAGGACATGTGTTTCCACTGCATGGATTGCCTCTTTGTCTCTGGCTCAAAGTGATGGACCCAGCACTCATCCTGGGTTAGAAAACGTTTGATGAAATTAGCTGGATCTGGTTCAAAATGCTCCAAGTTATCCCTCAACATGACCAGCCTGGTGCGCTTTTGATCAGGGGTTAGAAGACGCGGCACCCACCGAGCAGAAACCTTTGACATTCCAAGTTCTGTACTCAATGTTATCAACTCTCTCACGAAAGATTCCAACAGCATGCAATTAGTTATCAAAAGGGTTTAAATAAATGCATGTTATAAAATATCACTGATCTGGCATTACTCCTTCAGAGTCAACCTACAAACTTTTCAGCCGACCCTCGTAGGTATTGTTTGAAGGTTTGCAGGGTAGAGTTGTAAGTTGGAAAGTAGGTTGGGGGTACACCATGGAAAGATATATCCTTTGAGGAAATGTTGGCTCTGAAGAGCCGACGATGAGATAAGGAGACCTTATCTCATCATCGGCTCTTTTCAGAGCCAACACTTCCTACAAAAAGAGATATCTTTCCATGGTGTATCTGCAACCTATTTTCCAACTATAAATATTAATGTTGAAGAATCATTTGTTTGGATGCTGTGTGCAGTTTACTGTCTCATGTGAACTTGATGACAGTACAGTTCCTCTGCCAGTTACCACTGTGAACATTGTCATAGTAAGTTTTCTATTTTTATTTTTATTAAAAAGTCGCCCAATACAAGGCTAAAAGCCACTCTAGGTAAAGGGCTACAACAGAGGTGGTGGGATTGGCCACATTTTAGGTTGCAAGCCCTATCGCCCTTCCGGTTTTCCAGATTAGAGGATAAATCTTCAATAGATACCAAAGAAATTATCCCAATTTTCACACCTATAGACCCAGGTGGGGTTATTTCCAATGTTGGTGAGACAAATGCCTTGCAAACATTGTTAAAGAAGTCTTTACTTACCAGTGCAGGCACCGACAGTTCCTTCATAGCCATTTCCACACATGCAGATGAAGCTGCCAAAGTTATTGATGCACACCTCCTTGACTGAATCACAAGTATCCGTCTCAAAGGCGCACTCATTCACATCTACAAGTAAACCAGAAAATTACTTCCGTTGGAAAATTGGCAAAAAACTCTACACTGACAAACTTTCTTTGAGACTAAAACAAGTCGAAACAGAGATCACTTCAACCCTATTATTGCGGTTCATCATTGTTGTAAAAAAAAGGTCTAATTAAAAAAAACAATAGTAATGTTTAGTATGTGGACTATACTGGTTTGCTGTTGTACGAGGTGCAAGAGGTTTGGATGATTTGTGCGAAATAAAAAAAACTAAAATTAAGGCAAATGATCATTTGTTGGTTATTTGCCTTTGAGAAAGAACTTGCTTAACTTTGAAACGTTAGGCCAGCTAATTTTGTTGATGTGTATATTTCAGGTCAATCCAGTCAGTTAGCAGTTTGCAGCATTTTAATTTATTTTCATGTACCAAAATTTTATCGAAAATCTGAACAGTACAACTGTCATCAAGTAAGTCTGCTATAATAGTTTATCCCTTTCGATGACCCCAAAACAAAACTGCACACCAGCCAAGAATATATCATAAACCTTAGGAAAATGAACATAAAGGCCCCCCCCCCCCCAAAAAGAAAAATCCATGTACCTTCACACTCTCTGCCTGGAGAAAATCCGTCAGTGGTAACATAGCCATCCCGGCATCGACACGTGAAACTCCCATTAACGTTGATGCACGTGGACAAAGGATGGCAGTCATTGGTACTCTCTAACAAACACTCGTCAACATCTGGAGGTGAAGAATTTCTATTTTAGACTAAGTATATATTCTGAAGTTTCCCAAAACAAGAGTGGGTTACAAGGAAAAAGGTCTAGGAAAAAGTTTTTTTTCTCAAGAATCAAGAAGAATAGGACAGACATTTTTTTCGAATGAAATTGCATTCACACGATTTGTTTCATTTCCAAGAATGTATTCCAAACTTATGAGAAAACCACATTCCTTATTAAAAAGAATGTAAGCAAACAACATTTACAAAATCAAAATTTGATAAAATCCTATTACAATGTCATCATTATGTCAACATAAAATGGCATCTTCAGAGATCAAAACGTTTCTTATTCAAGGCACTTGAAGATATCATCCAAGACTATGGGTGTGCATTGGGTATCCAATTTTAACAAAAGCCAGGGTACTCGGGTAGGGTAGGTGTTAAAGCCAATCCCAAAAATTTAATCTTGGTGTTCATTTTGTTCGTAAAGGTCCGCATGTTAATACTACCACATCGGTGCATCAAAGGAGCAAGATGGAAGTGTGTACAGTGAGCTCTGTAGCTTTACGGTGTAAATTGTATTTTCACAAGCGTCATAAACGTTAATCTGTTTTGTTTTTCTATGTACCCTGGTTTTCAATAAAAAATTCCCCACAAATGAAATTTATTTTTCATTGTCTGAGAAATTATACGGGTACTTGATTCCATAATCTGGAACCGGTTCCCGACATAAGCGGTTGGGTATGGGCACCCGGTTCAGATGCACAGCCCTGTCCAAGACAACTTGTTTTGGTTTGTCTACATTCCTTCAATTTGTGACAACCTGTAATCGTTAAGAGTACTATTCATCTCTATTCTCTCTTTGAACAAAATTAACTTCACTTTGAAAATGTATTCAAATTTACCTAGTCAGTTTCCCTTGTAGATTGTTTGACAAAAAATTAACTTAAATATTTTATCTTTTTCTATTTCCTGGTAATCATTCCCTCGGTTGTACAGACTTTTTCAGCCACGTAGCCAGATAGCGCAAAACATACACAAAACCATGTTTGGAATGCCTAGGAGTACATGTACACAGCACGCTTGACTGGTTTACTTGAGAATAAGCACTTCATGACCATCACAACAATATGCAGTCCACGACACGTGAAAGTTTATACTCCCCCCAGGGAGCTTAGATGGTCTACGGAATGCTTTAAGTGCCCAACAGATAATAATGCAGCACCTTGAGCATCACGTTGGTGGATATTTATCTATTACGTATTTAATTCTTCCTGGTAATGAAAAAAAGTGCATATCGCATTGTAGCTCGAAAGCCTGAAGAAACCTGTAAGAATAAGATGAAGAAATGTTCAGTTTTAGAAGTGAATGTCGGCCCTGGTGGGGTTTGAACCCGGGTCACAGTGGTGGAAGGCGGGGAAAGTACCACTCGGTCAACCTAAATCCCCCAAATTAGCACATTTTAAATTCATGTATTATTACTTTTTAAATTACCTGAACAGTTAAAGCCAGTGCCAGTGTACCCATTGTTGCAGGTGCATGTGAAGCTACCAATGCTATTGCTGCATGCAGCATTGTTGTCACAGGGGAAATCCAAGCACTCATTGATGTCAAAGCATTCGGTCCGAGCATCACCGCTGTAACCCCTGTCGCATGTGCAGACGTAATCGCCAGCTACATTGCTGCACGAGCTATTGCCAGCACAGATGCCTGCTATCTCACATTCATTGATATCTGCAGAAAAAGGGGATATACAAATGATTTAACAATTGGGACACATGCAGTACCTATGTGATAAATAATGACTTTTCTTAAAAAAAACTGAGGGGTAGGTACATTTACGACTGCATCAATGGAAGCTGTTTGAGACACTGGTGGCGCAGCAGACATACCGGTCCTTTTTGGCTAGTTCTGAGCATGCGCACGATTGGCAAGAACAATGGAAAAGGACCGGTATGTCTTCTGCCACCAGCAGTTTCCCATTCAGTATTTCTTTCAATAGGAGATTTGAGATGTGTGGTGGCAGCAGATGAAACCGTCCTTTTCCATTTTGGGCTGTGGCTTGTTTTGTTGGATTTAGCAGGGTTATGGCTAATACAGTGAATCGCAGACCCAACGAAATAGGAGAAATTAATCAAATCATACTATACCTGAACAGGATGTTCCGTTGCCAGAGTAACCGCTATTACACTCACAAAAATACCCTCCTTGTGTGTTGTTGCAGGTAGCGTCTGTGTGGCAGTCGTGTACCCTGGCATCCGTTGCAGACAACGTGCACTCATTCACGTCTGCAGAAAAAACAACCAAGGTCCACTAAATTGTTATCAATTTCGATAAAAATATGATCTGTGCATCATCAATCCAGTCATTCTAAATCATTCACTTTTTTTTATTGACATCACCCAACACAAGGCTAAAAGCCACTCTAGGTAAAGGCTTATGCTCAGAGCTGGTAGGGTTGGCGACATTTTGAATTGCCAACTCTATCTAGTTTTCCTTGGCCCAGATCTATATAGGGCAATTCTTCAACAGATTCAAGAGAAATTATCCAAATTTTCATAACTATTTCCAATGCAGTAAAGATATTGAAACTAATATTTTACGAGTAAATATGGCTTTTTAAAATTACACTTCATTTGTTTCTCTTAACTGTTAAAAAAATCTATCAAATATTGTCAAAGGCATTTTTTATTTAATTCATTCCAGGTTCCTAGCCAAATCCTAAAATTCATAATCAGTTGCATTGGAGAACACTAGTCTGTAGTTGTAAATGCATTTTCTTCCTTTTCCTCAAGTCTAGATAAAGTAGATTTCCCAAATCAAATTCCACAGTTCTTGCTAAAACTGCTCACTGAAAAGCTAGTCCCTCAGAAGAACTTAAACCAATGAACAAAATCAATAGAAATTTGTGGTTTTAGAAATCACATTATTCGAGGCCCCAAATGTTGATAGGAAGCTATCCACTTCATTTGGAATTTCCCCGGTACTTCTCAAAACTGTCAATTTCTTCTAAAAAACTGTCAGTTCAGACAAGCGGCTGCAGAGTTTGGTCAATATTTATTTAACCCATGGAGTTCCCAATGCATTTCTGCTCCATCCACATTGCGATAAACAATTGTAACGTGTGGGACCCACAATTTTGAGGTTCCCAGGGTGGACGTTACAGCAAATCAGAGTGACCCTAAGTGCTTACCTATGCAATCGGTACCATCGCCTTCATAGCCTTTTATGCACGGACACTCGTATGACCCAGCGGTGTTAACGCAAGTTGCTAGACTGGAGCAGTTGTTGCCGACTTGACACTCATTGATATCTGCCCAGGTAAACAGACATTAGAGAACAATATTATCTTGTTTATTTATCAATTCCTTAAAATAAAAAAAAATACACATTTAATCATGCAACTGTAGACAAACATTTCCCCAAAATGTGTACATTTGAACATTTTTACACAACTCAGAGGCAGCATTAATACATTTACAGGAATGCTTGAGCCCTCAAAACCTTTCAACTAGGTAAATTGTATAATTAAAGCTGAAGTTGCTCCAATTCCGGTCCAGAATTTGAAGCCGACCTTTACTATTCACCCTACTTATTCCTGTGCCAGTTCACCAGTAGCGTTTCCAGCGTTTTGTTCCAGGGAGGGCAAACAACTTCTGACTCGTCTTAAAACACTATTTCTTTTTTATGACGCCTCAAATGACGCCTCAAATGCCCCCCCCCCCACCCCCAACCCCCTGGATACGCCACTGCAGTTCACTTATACTGCTCAGACAACATTTGCAAATGTCAAAACATGGTCAAACTACGACTGCCTCAATGGAAGATGTTTGAGACACTGGTGGCAGTAGACATACCGGTCCTTTTTTGCTGGTTCTGAGCATGTGCACGACTGGTGAGAAAACTGTCTACCATTCAGTATTTCTTGCAATGGGAGACTTGAGATGCATGGTGGCAACAAATATATCGGTCCTTTTCCATTTTGGGCTGCGGCTTGAAGAATTCTCACTAGTCGTGTGCATGCTCGGAACTAGGCGCCCATGCTCGGAACTAGGCGCCCATGCTCGGAACTAGGCGCCCATGCTCGGAACTAGGCGCCCATGCTCGGAACTAGGCGCCCATGCTCGGAACTAGGCGCCCATGCTCGGAACTAGGCGCCCATGCTCGGAACTAGGCGCCCATGCTCGGAACTAGGCGCCCATGCTCGGAACTAGGCGCCCATGCTCGGAACTAGGCGCCCATGCTCGGAACTAGGCGCCCATGCTCGGAACTAGGCGCCCATGCTCGGAACTAGGCACCCATGCTCGGAACTAGGCGCGCATGCTCGGAACTAGGCGCGCATGCTCGGAACTAGGCGCGCATGCTCGGAACTAGACGGGCATGCTCGGAACTAGACGGGCATGCTCAGAACTAGACGGGCATGCTCAGAACTAGGCGCCCATGCTCAGAACTAGGCGCGCATGCTCAGAACTAGGCGCGCATGCTCAGAACTAGGCGCGCATGCTCAGAACTAGGCGCGCATGCTCAGAACTAGGCGCCCATGCTCAGAACTAGGCGCCCATGCTCAGAACTAGGCGCCCATGCTCAGAACTAAGCAAAAAGGATGCTCAGAACTAAACAAAAAGCACCAGTATATATGTCTGCTGTCACAGTGTCTCAAAAGTCTTCCTTTCAAAGAAAACCACTTCTTTGAATGTTAGCTTCTGAAGCAATTTTTAACATAACATGGGGCTTGCTTAAATCTACAAGGAAGGTATCTACAGTCACAGGCTAATATAATTCACACAGCAGAAGGGAAGTTTTGAGACCAGTTTTGCTCACCAGTACAGGCTGTTCCATTGCCTTTGAAACCTGCCAAGCAATCACACTGGTATGAGCCTGGCAGGTTGGTGCACACAGCATTCTCACTGCAGTCATTCAGGGAAGATGACACACACTCATCGATTTCTAAAATGCAAAGGGACAAATTTGTACATATTAGTCTTCCATCATGAATTGAGTCATCATTGGTCGAGTGTTCAATCAAGACTGTCACTCTTCAAGCAAATTAAAGATGAGATAATCTGCTTTTTAACTAATATTACTAATGACAATTTGAGACACCCCATGCCAAAATACATTTGTTTTGACCCATAATTTAAAATGAGCCCTCACCGGGGTCTATAGGTAAAGTATTTCTCAAGTTATGGAATTTTTAAGATAGGGATGGGGGAATCACATTACCGCATTTGATCACTCTTTAAAATTCAACGCCATTTGTTATGTGGGAACAGCCTGGTCTTGACATGGGCCATCACATTTTTTATCCATTAAATTTTGACAATTTTAATTCTGTGAGGTTCTAACAATGTTAGATGTTGGCCATTTCAATGTTATGAGCCTCTAACAAAGCCTTATTTTAAAACTAATAACTGAAAAAAACCTAAAGATTTAATACTGAAATCAGTACAAAGGGAATACCAGTGTTTAACAATCGCTCAACACCAATTCCAAAAAAAGCTTGCGTCAGCTTCAAAAATATATGCAAGTGATATTGTAATGTGCGTCTCTGTGACTGAATAAGAATCCTTGCTTACCAACGCATGTTTCTCCATCGCCCGAGTAGCCGTCTTGGCACGTGCAAGAATAACTGCCAGGGGTGTTAGTGCATGCGGCATCCACACTGCACAAGTTGGCTCCATTACACTCATTCACATCTGTATAAACATGATCAATAATGATACACACTTCAACTGGGTTTTTTTCTTTTGGCTTGTGAGAAAGATTTTGCTGGCGGGACTGAAATGTCGGGCCCTGCTAATTTATAGTAGTTATTTGTTTGTTTCAATTGGTTTTTCTATTATAACATTCTTGCACTTGATGACAAAAAGGTGCTGGAATTCCACACTTCATTCCTTCATGAAATAAATGCTTCAGACATCAGAGAGCAGGATGAATTGAATACCAAGCCCTGACAGATCAATCAATAAATTATATAAGATGGACTTTTTGTAATATATGGTTTTTTTTCCTTCACTGATGTATTTTATAAACACTGTATACTCGGTATTGTCCCGAGAAATTATTTGGAAAAAATCACTTGGGTGGGACTCGACTGGCATCTGCATTAGAAAGCAGGTCGTCATGGGTTCGAGTCCAACCTGAGTGATTTTTTCCCAAATAATTTCTCGGAACACCGAGTATACAGTGTTTATAAAATACGTCGGTGAAGGGCAAAAAACCTCATCACTGAATCAGTAAATTGAATAACTGAAGATTGACAACAGTTGTGAGTTTGTATCCTGAGTTAATTCGTGGATTTGTTTTCCTACAAACAAACCTCTCGGCTCTCAAAGAGTGAGCTGTCAATCACAAACACAAGATTAACAAAAATTGCGCAAATTCAAACCCACGAGTCACATTGCAATTTCTTCAACAAAAACAAAGCACTAGGTTTTTCAAAACATTATTTTATTTCATAGACGTATTAACTGTAATTCTGTTTAACTGAAGCATACCTGAACAGATACTGCCATTGATCACAAACCCAGTCTTGCAGTTGCAGACGAAACTTCCGTCGATGTTGAAGCAATTCTCAGAGACCGCATCACATGTGCTTGTGCCTTCTTCACATTCATTGATGTCTGATGGGAAAAAGTTCGGTGGAAAATTTCAGTTATTTTTGATCACATTTCTTTTATTGTGCATGAGAGATCATACAGTTCAAAAGTGATTATTACAGTTATTTCACAAATGATCATTGCCGAGCATTTCTTAGCTACAAAATTCACCTTAACAGGCCCAAATCTGCCAAAATCAAATTCCTGGTTGCTCTATTTTGATAAGGGATTACAGAATGTAGAGCTTTTGCAGCATTACATTTAATACATGAAGCTTAACATCTTAAGTTTAAGCACAAAAGCAAGCAAAGATTGGTTTACTGCACACTGTTGGAATTTGTGGTTTCAGAATGGTTGCCCGACCATAAACCTTGGGGTAATTATCGACATCTCCAGATCAATGCTTGTAGCTCAAATTCAAGTTTGGGTGTTGGGACTCATTTTGCGAGAACTTGTCATGCATAAATTTAAGTTTGATTGGAATCCATGGTACCAGACTGGGCGAGATAACAGTTGTACATACTGCATTGTCAGCCCAAAGCCCGGTTCATACTTCATGCGAATGCGAAGCGAATTTATGACGTCGACGCCAAATATTCGCGCTGCGAATTCGCAAAAGTTGAACACATTTCAACTTGTGCGAAGCTTCGCTGCGAATGTTTCATGACGTCAAATTCGCTTCGCATTCGCATTCGCATGAAGTATGAACCGGGCTTAAAGGTCTATGTTGCATGTGCAAACCCTAACAAATAGATATACAGTCAGCAAAGTTGAGCTTGGATGAATTTGCTAGATTACCTTTGATGTATTTTGTGTTAGTTGGAGATATCTCACATCATTTCCCAATTAGTGTGCATCTGCATTTGTTCAAAGAATGACCACTAGGCTTACCTAGACACTGACGGCCTCCAGTAGTCAGCCTGAAGCCTGCGTTGCAGTCACATGTATAGCCTGGAGTGATGTCATTACACAGTTGCTCACAGGCATGGGGATACTGCATATCTGTACACTCATCAATATCTGGTAAAGAAAACAGTTCACACCAATGTTATTTTTCGGACAATTGCTGTTTTTTTTTAGGAAAAGCAGCAAGGACTTTACAACAACAGAGGGACCAGTCTTTTGTCAGGAAAAAATAATTGGTGTTTTCAGATTTAAGTAAAAAAAAAAAAAAAAACATTCCTGTGTTGGACTTAGGAAGATTAATTGTTCCTTAGTCCTGAACATACGAACAATTATTCTTCCCAAGTCCAAGATAGGAATATTCCTAACTTTTATGAAATAGAGCCCTGCTTGGCATTTCTATATGTGCCCAACTCTACAAAAATGAGTACAGTGTAATTAATATGTTGCAAAATTTGAAAAAAGAGTTATATACGTAGTTGAATTGTTCACATCCTAAACTTTAATTTGGTGTAGGTTTCAACCATGTGCCATTTCTTGTTCTCGAGATATGTTACATTTGCATACTCCTATTTTCCAATATAACGGAAGTGCATTTAGAGATATAGGCCTTTAGACATAGCAAGTGGAAAGAAATTAGACAAGAGTAATTTCTGGCAACATTTGTTCATTTATCTAAAAATATATTTTAAAAATATAGATATAATAGAAGCCAACACCCCCCCCCCAAAATAAAATCAATTAAATGAAGATTTGTTTCCCACTCTACATAGAACAGACCTGTGTGTGTTTTAGCATAGCGTGACATAATACCCTTTTTGTAGAGCGGGTCACATATTTTTTTAGACCTTTTCATAAAAGGAGTCAAAAATCCAATCTGGTTCATCCAGAATGGTCCTGTACTTACTGATACACAAGGCATCATTGTTGCTGTCTAGTTTGTATCCAGCAAAGCAAGAGCACAGTTCCATGCCATTCAGACCATAGCAGTCTCCATTGGTGCAGTTCCTGTTGATACACTGGGTGTTAGCTGGAGGACAGACAGAATTCACAAGGTTAATGCACATCCCTCAAATACCGAATTACTTATCGGACCAAATGGAAACCGGAACATTTTGGGGCCCAATTGGAACACTGCATGTGTTCTGATGGAAACTTTAATTTTTGTGTTCAATGGCAGAATGTCTTTGAGTGTAGATTCCGGTGTTTGGGTGTTTGCCAAATATAATGATACTGGTGTCCATGGGCAATACACTTTGCTGCAATTCTTCCTTTCCATCAGAAATGTGATATCGATGAGGCTTGAAATAAATGCTTGCCCAGCCCTAAAGCATCGTATTTTTTATACACAAACCAATCCCACCAGCTATGAGTCAACTATGACAAACAGCACTAGTGAGCAATTAAATTTCACAAAAATAACAGATAATGCATCGCTCTTGAAGATTGGGTCTTATTCAATTACACACACTGTACAGGCAAAATGAGCAGGGAAATTTCTTTTTATTATTTAAAAAAGAAAGAAATTAAGTTTGAATAACCCAATACAAGGCTGAAAGTCCTCTAGGAAAAGTTTCATTTGTTTATGAAATGCACTCCATGCATTATTACTCCATAGCATTTCTTGGAAACTACTTTAGTAGTATAGAAGGTACCGATTCTATGTCATTTCCTGTTTTTTCACTTTTTTCCCCAATTTTGCTGTGGGTACATACGTCAAATTTTTTAAAAACAAAATAGTCAAAAAATCGCCCAAAAATTTTACTGGGGTACTATACACCAAAATTTGCACAAAATCAAGAAAATAAAAAGTGTTTTCCATAGTCTACAAGCATACTAAATCACCAGGGCGCCCGGGCGAACAAGGCAAACAAAAGGATTTGTCGGAAGGCAAAAAAAACCCTCATCTCTACACTCAGTAGAGATGAGGGTTTTTTGTATTACGTAGATCCTACTCTTTGCAAGGAGCGCTAGGCCTAGTCTCTAAACTCTCTTGAGCACTTGTGTAGCTAGGAGGCTCATCTCTACTTACGTTAGAATCACGCTCATACTCTTTACATATTTCTAATTTAAAGTTGTAAGTTTTGCGATAAGATCTTTTTTTTCTTTCGCTAGAAGCTCGACCACTTTCTTTTCGACCTCATCGTCTATTTCTTTTTGATTTTTAACGGACTCTTCTCTCGCTTTAGTTTGTGTCCTAATAGCTTCTTTCATTCCATAAAACTTTTTTAATTCATCGTTAATCAAAGCAAATTCTTCGTGACTTACATCACCATCGTCTACGGCCTGAGACACTAATTCATTTATCGTATTTAATTTTGTTTCTGCTACTACTCTAATCTCATCGTGTTTCTTAGCTTTACCTCTAAACTTTTTACTAAATCGTTTTAATACCAAACTTACACCCACGCATCCTATAGCTAATCCTTCTAACACCACGCCTATAGGTATACTAATAACGCCGATAACGCTGACTATGCCTATTGTACCGGATAAAGCTCCTAAACATTCTATAACGGTCTCTGCGTTAGATAAACAGGTAATAATTTTATTATACTTTTTGTGCAACCGTTCTCTCTTATCTCTCTCGTTGGATATCTCTTTTTGCACTCGTTCGATTTTATTTAACCTAAAGACTGAAGACTCGTTCGTTTCTATAGGAATAACGGGCAATTTAGGGTAAACGGATTCTGCGGTCATTTTATAAAGTCTTATATTATTTAAATTTTTTTTGCATGTATACTAGAATCAAAGCACCGACACCTACCAATAATGCCCACACGTGCTCCGCCAACCAACCGACACTCTTGCTCAATAGATTAAACAACCAACTCGCGATACCGCCCAAAATACCCGGTAAAGCGGCTAATAACTTACCCCCCAGCTTTTTTAGCAAATTAGCCAAGTTTTTTAAATGGTTACTTATCCAATCTTTCACGTTACCTCCGGGCTTAGGCGGAACCGGAGTCGGAGCAGGAACAACCGCTGCAGCGACGCCACCAAAAGCCGACACCAAAGAAACAACGATCGTACTTATAACTGAAGCAAACGCGATTAATACACTTACGATCGTCACACCCTGTTCTCGAAACAGAATTCTAATCTTTTCCGCTAGCGAGGTATCGCCATCTAGTATTTTATTAATCGTTTCTTTGATTCTTGCGATTTGACTTTTGAGTCCTCGTTCATTTTCGAGCGCCGATGTCATTCTAGCGGATCTTTCATCATTTAGATCTTTTAATCGATTGGTTATTTCTCGTCTCTCTTCTTCGCTCGTTGCTTCAGTTAGTTCAGCTTTGGTTTGATTAATTTCATCATCTAGCCTTCTTATTTTAGCTAAATTTAATTCTAAATTACCTTTGAGAGTTTGTAACGCTTTGTCTAAACCAGCAATTTCTCTAAGGTTTTTTAATCCTGTAATTTTAGCAATTACTGTTGCTCGTTCATCTAATACTTTTTCTCGTTCAGCTAATACTTTTCCTCGTTCATCTAATACTTTTCCTCGTTCATCTAATGCTGTTCTTCGTTTAGCTACTACTTCCCTCGATCTATCTAATGTTTCTACTCGCCCCGCTAATGTATTTACTATTTCATCTAATGCTATAGCTCGTTCATCTAATACTTTTTCTTGTTGATTTAATGTATCAAGTAGTGCATCTACTTCATATTGTAATCCAGTAAAATCAACATCTTGTTTCGTCAAATCTACTTCTTCTCTCAATACATCTACGACTACTTTTTTTACGATATCGTCAACATCATCGGCTGCTTTTGGAAGTTCACTCATCTCAATATTTTCGGGTTGTCTCTGATTTAATTCTTGTTGTAATCGCATCGTTTTAGTTGCTTTAAAACCAAATTCGTTTCGTAAAAAAAGAGTCGGTTTATATCCAGCTTTGGTAATTCTTGTTTTTAACGTACTTAATTTTACAAACTTTGTAGGATCATTATCAAACGTTAACTTTATGTTTTTGTAGTATTTTCCATCTTTTTCTCTACGAAAATATTCATATCTTATATTCGCTGGTCTTTCGTAACCTTGACCTTCATAAAAATCATAAAACGATTCTGCGTCACCGACTGTTAAGCGATGTAAAAGTGGATTTAACCTATCCATCGATTCTTCCGTTGTATCCGCTTTGGTTGGTGATCTTAGTCGTTGTTTTAGTCTCTCTGATCGTTTTTTAAATTCTAGTCCTTCTCCTATATCGTCTTGTTGTAACTCGTTATACATATCTTCATCTTCTTTGGATCTAAGTCCCCCGTCATCAATAACATCTTCATCTTCTTGATAACGGAGGACTTTCCGCTCTTTTGAAATTTTATCTAGACGAGCTCTAAGTCCCCCGTCATCAATAACATCTTCATCTTCTTGATAACGGAGGACTTTCCGCTCTTTTGAAATTTTATCTAGACGAGCTCTAAGTCCCCCGTCATCAATAACATCTTCATCTTCTTGATCTTGTTGATCTTCTTCTTCTTCTCGATCAAATTCATCCATAGGTATAAATTCTCCTCCACCTTCAGCCATTTTATAAAGTCGTATATTTTATATTTTACGTGGTATTTACCACATTCTGAGGAATTACTCCTTGACTCACCAACCAAGCCTGAGTAGCTAGAGCGCTACCTACCGTAGCGGTGATTTTAACCGTATCTTCTACGTCTAACTTTCCTAAATCGGCGGGCTTAATTTTCAAAAGTTTTTTACTCAACATAGTATAACCTACGGTCAACAAACTCAACACAGCGCCGTGATAAAGAGTATTTGCAATGTTCTTCGTATCCATTTTACTTGTACAAACATTTTATTTTTTTTATTTATTCCATTTCTAATAGTTCTTCAACTTTAGGGGTTGAAGTTGCGATCGTAACTCCTACCCGCTGAGGTTTACTCTTTTTAAACGCGAGATATCCAATTCCTAAAACAACCAAACCAACTATCGCATACCCCCAGCTCGGAATGTCTCTCATCGTTAGCGCTGGCGTTTGCTCTTCTTCTATACTTTGCATTTGTTGTATTTGTTCTTTCATCTTTCTGTTTCTTTCAGCCAGTTTTTTACCTTGCTCTACTCTTTTAGGGTCTTTTACTCTTTTTTTTGTGACTCTTGATAGAGCCGACTCTTGGGGAGGCGGAGCCGGGGGTTGGGGAGGCTGAGCCGGGGGTTGGGGAGACTGGGGAGTCTCTGCTACTTGATCCGTCGTTGTCGTTTCTAGACTCATCTTTTATAGTAATACTACTATTATTTGTAATACTATTATTACTACTATCTACCTGTAAATGTTTAGTCGTAATCAACATAGCCATCAAAGGAGATAAATAAACCCCATAACTGTAATGCACTTCGCAAAGTAAACTGGACAAGCTGCTAGAAATAACTGGATCTTTTTCTAAGTCGTTAACGAGGGCTTCTTCAGAATCTAAACAAAGTTTATAACCGAATGGTGAAGCCAGCGGCAAAGTCGCGCCTAAAGCTTTTGCGTAAAAAGTCAACACGCAACTCCCCAAACTGACTATCATTTCTTTACCGAACTTGGCTTCGTATCTTTTATATAGTTTTTCTTGTTTTTCAGCGGTCAAGCTCTCTATTTCATTGACGGAGTATTCTTTACCGAAATATTTTTTAGAATCACCGGAAGCAACTATGCATAAAAGTCTAGTTGCTTCTGGGGTCGTGGGTGTAGCAGCTACTATTGGATGATGTTCTTGAGATAACGTGCTTAGAGATTCTATCGACTTGCTCATTTAAAATAGAACTATATTTTTTAATCTTATTTCTACAAGAAATATAATCGTATGAAAATAAAGATAAGTTGATGGCTATTACTAGTTTTAATAATAGGTCTAGATATTCTATCATATTTTATAGATGACTAGATAATCTGTAGATCATCTATTAGTTATCTATAGATCATCTATTAGTTATCTAACAGTTATCTATCAGGTATCTAACAGTTATCTATAAATCATCTATAAATCATCTATAAATCATCTAATAGTCATCTAATAGTTATCTAATAGTTATCTAATAGATCAACTGCCAACATACAGGAGGATCAGTTTTTACTAATAATTTACTAAAAGGCACATCTCTTAAGATCTTTTTAATTCTCGATCTTTCTTCTAAAGGCACCGCATCATTTTCATCGAGACATTGATCGAAATTATTTTTATCTTTGCAATAGAACAATACGACAAATGCAGTTTGAGCTCTAAAATCTGTCATTACGCAATTATACTTTTGAGTCATCAACCAACAGTAGTGATTGTCGTGCCTACCGCTGAACGCCAATTTCGTTAAAACGCAAGTGTTTTTCCCGAGAGCCGCCTTACGATATTTTATGTCTTGTTCCGAGCTACAATCGTCTATCAAAAATAGAACGTGCGATCCTTTAAATCGAGCTCTATAAAATGCTAAAGCTTCGTTGAGAGACACTTTTTCTACCTCTAAATCGCATAGGTATATCTCGGGGTCTAACCATAACCAACGTCTCTCGCGATAAGTCTTGTTGTTGCTCAACGTAGGACAAATAACTACGATATTTTCAAAGTGATCTTTATACTCAGTTTCTAATAGATCTAAAATATATTTGGTTTTACCCGAATTAGTCCTACCGCATACTAGCGCGCAGTGTGGTGTTTTTGGAAACGTTTTATACATGTTTAATAGTAAGGTAGATAATTTACTATTTTAAGAGTAACTACCGCTAAATCTTTTAAGGGGCACGACTTATTTAGGCTATTTAATAGTAAAGACTATTTTAAGAGTAACTACCGCTAAATCGTCCATCTTCTAGCACCAACTGACCATCCATCACCAAGAAAACGTAACACGTTAGTCCACCAGCTGTCTCAGCCTCTCTTTCTAAATGGAGAGAAATACCCCCACCTACGTCTCCTATTTTCCTGCCAGAACCGTGACTTTTGTTGTCGTCGGTTACCCTCGTATCTAGCCAAAGACCGTAACTAGTGGTTAAGTAGGAGCCTATAGACATATCGTGCAAGCCCAAGTCTTTGCACACTCTGGCACCAAATTCTGTATTAGAGTCGCCGAAAAACTTGGTAATCTCATCCCAGTGTTGATAACGCTTCATGCCCTGACTATACAATTGATTCGGCTTACCCTCTATCGTAACGTCTACTTTTTCGATCTTTGGATTATAAAAAATTTGAGGATCTTTTTCGCCCGATGCTTTAAATAAAAGAAGTATACCTTTGAGACTTCTAATGGCTTGATTTAGATTAATGTTCCAAGTAGTATCGGACTTGTTTAACGTTAAAACCGTATATCTTTGAACTTTTTCGTATAGAAAATGAGTTTTACCTCGATATTTTAGTCTGATACTATCAGCCAATGTTTTATTAGTCACCGTTTCAAACTCGAGATCTAACCCCGAAATTTTATACTTCGCGTTAGAATCGGTAGATTTTACTACGCTCGCGTGATCGTTAAATGTAAATTCATAAGTTAGTCTGTCTTTGAGCGTCGATGGACTAAAAGGCTGATGATCCGTAAGCATTTCAAAATCTAGAGGAATGTAATATCGGTTACCGTAAGCGTTGGCAATCGCTTTGTCTTTTCCACCATTCGCGCCAGCAACCCCATCGCTAGCGCCGATTCTGAGTTTCGTAACGTTGCTATCTTCGAGTCCTCGATATGCATCGTTCGCGCTGGCTGGTCGCCACAAGTCTTTATACGCGTTATATACATCGGCATCCGTAAATGCTACGAAATCTTTACCTTCTAGTTTGATTCTTACGCCACTAATTAAATTTCGTGCGACGTTATAATATAGAGTTCTTGCATCGTCTTCGCCAGCGCCTTCAGATTCTAAGTCTATATTAAAAGCTAATCGTACTGTACCCGGCACGACTACATCGTCTTGACTCAACATAGGAAATTCAACGATCAACAGACTGCCAGCCGACGCGGTACTAGGATTATGAGTAAGAACCAACGATTGCCTCAACCCCTTTAACGCTCTAGGATTTTTTAAACTTCTGTGTGGGTTCAGTTTGCTTCCATAAATTGCGTTCATTTTACTTAACGAAACAAAATAAAAAACAAAAAAACTTTTAGACAAACTTATAAAACTAAATAACCTAAAACAGCAGTGCCTCCTACGATAAATGCAATTTCGCCATCTTTTTGACCTTCGCTAGGTGCGTAAAAGTCTGACAATACAGGTTCACGAGGCAATCGCATATCTTCGTTGGTTACTTCGTTATATTCTCTCAACGCCTCATCTACATTTTTAAAATCTTTTTGAGCCCTGACTTCTTTATGTAGTCGATCGTTTAGATAATCTAGAACCTTGGTTCTTTGTTCCACCCACTCTTGTTTAGCTCGAGTTAATTGTTCTAAAGCGAGGTCATGTCGTTTACGTTCTATGTCCGACGACCCACCCAGCTTAGAAAATATAAAGCTCGATCCTGTAAACGCTACAGCATTTATTATAGCTCCACCAACCATCATTAATACACTCGCCATTTTTTTTGTGTTCGTTTATAAAAACTTATTATAATATGGAAACAAAATTAAGTAAAATATTTTACAGTCCTAAAGGATATTGGAAAGGTGCAGGCGCTATAAAAAAATTGTCGTTAAAAGCTAACGTACCCGAGCCAGACGTTAGAAATTGGTTGAGAAAACAAGCCATGTGGCAAATATATTTGCCAGCCCCCAGTTTTATACCGAGACCTACGAGTCTCAATAAGGCCATCGCACGGCCTAATGAACAACATCAAGCGGATCTGTTGTATCTACCTCACGATGTAGTTAAACGTAAAAGATATAAATACGCGTTGACGATTGTCGATGTGGCCACTCGATATAAAGAAGCTGAACCCTTGACGAATAAAACGAGTACTCAAGTTGTAGAGGCGATAAAAAAGATTTACAAAAGATCGCCCTTGTCTTGGCCTCTCACGATAAAAGTAGACCCCGGTACAGAATTTATGGCTGAATTTAATACTTTGATGCGGACTCGCAACGTCGCAGTACAGAAAGGCGAGGTTGGTAATCATAGAGCTCAAGGTATAGTAGAAAGATTTAATCGTACTTTAGCCGAAAGATTATTCGGTCATCAATACGCTCAAGAAATGTTAGAGCCTACCGAGCGTAGCCGAGAGTGGGTAAAAAGATTACCCGATGTTATAAAAGCGTTAAACGACGAAGAAACTAGATTGATATCGACTATGAAAGGCAAACCGTTAACTCCTCGAGCGGCTATGTCTCAGTTAGAAATAAAGCAATTGAGTTCCTCGGGGCTCAAGAGCCCCGAAGTCGCGCTAAGTGTAAATGACGATATCGTTAGATATCTTTACGCTCCTGGAGAGCTCGAAAAAGACGTTAGAAGAAGAGCTACCGATCCTATTTGGAGCTTAGAAATGTATACGATTAGAAGGAGAACGACAAATCCCGGACAGCCCGCGTTGTACTGGCTGACTCACGGCCCCAAGAGATCGTTCGTTAAGAAAGAATTAATGGTCGTTCCGTCAGATACTGAGTTACCACCTTCTTCAGCGACGTAAAATATCGTAAGCTAGATACCCAACCCCAGCAGCGGCCATTAAACCAACGACTAAAGCCGTTTTTTCTTGTTCGTGCGAGTCTGGGGGAGGGGGTACTCGCGTAGCTACGCCCGTAGGGAGTACGGGTGTAGGGGCTGGTGGCGGGTCCAAATCGTCTAAATCGTCTAAATTTTGCTGGGTTACTAGCTTACTCTTTTTTACGGGAGAGGGTGGGGTTGGTAATGGATCTAAATCGTCCAAATCGTCTAGGGTTACTAGCTTACTCTTTTTTACGGGAGAGGGTGGCTCTGACTCTGGCGGGTCTAAATCGTCTGAGTTCAAGTTGATATTTAATCCTATCGATGCGCCGGGTGTAGCTATCTGTATATTATTATTATAACCTTGGTGAATACCGACTAAAAGCTCCATATTTGATGGAATTAAGTACAATCCAGGGCTAATCACAAAGTTTAACGAGCTTCTAGCGTACTGTAAAGAATCTTGAAATCTGGTTATAGAAGATTCCAAGTCCGTAGGGCTGTCGATTATATCTTCTACTATATTTTCAAATTGTCTTTGCGCATCTAATCCGGTACCTGCAGTTAGTATACTCGTTTTTGTTTGGGCTTGCGCACCGAGTATGGCGTACACGTACGTTCTAACGCTTTCGTTTATTTTTTCTATACCGACGTCGGTAAACGAGCTCTTCTGAATTATAAAATTTCTAAAACCGAGTCGTACAACGTCCGCAGATTGTCTGATCCACGAGACTGTATAGCTACTAAAATGATACGCATCACCCGACTCTCCAAAACCCATATGGGTAGCGCCAGAGTATTTAGCGGAGGCATGCTCATTGATGAGCTCGCGAGGGTCGTAATTTCTACCGGGTACGGGTATATATTTACGCGAGTCCATATTGTAATAATACGCCGTACCTAATCCTCCAGAAGTTAAGTCCGCAGTCTGTTTAAAACTCACGTTTGGATCGACATTAAAGTGTCGACAAGTATCGCTATAAGCGCCTTTATCGATGTTATTGTTTAGATCGTCGAATACATTGTCTCCTGGAACTGGGCATTTTAGAAAGTAAAGTATCTTTCTAATTGTGAAATATACGTGAAACTTGAATAAAGCCAATATTACGGGGTTTTTGTGTAGCAACGATTCTAGTCCTACGCCGCAACCAGAAGTCGCGCACCAAAATGCGAAGTTGAGTTGATTTTGATAAAACGTCATGGGGTCCGATGCGTAACGTTCGACCACTTCGTCGTGTTTTACGTCAGACATTTTATAAGCGCTAAATATATCAACTAGTCGAGCGATAAAAGACCTGTTGTCGTTGGTGTTTACGATGATGTTAAGTTGACTCAAGTGCATGTTTAACGGGGTAATCGCTTCGTGCTTATCGCTAACGCTTTGTGCTTGCGTAGCTACTTGAGTGCGCCCTATGTGAGCAGCTAGATTCGCGATATCTGGATTATTAGGGTTTAGAAGCGCCACAAATTGAGCGAATTTCATTTTATTTTAATAAACCAAATATTTTTTTGTTCTAATAAAATGGAATCGCACGTTTTTGAAATGTTTGATAACGAACAAACGTTTAGATTGTCAAAACCTATAGATAACTCTAAGGGAGATTACAGTATGAGTTTAACCAGCGCGATATTAACCGCGGGTTTCTACAACATGGCTAGCAATAGCGAAATTCTCTATTTTATACATCAAATCGATCCAAACACTGGTAAAAAAACGGGTAGTACGGATGGTAAAATTGATATTCCTGCTGGATATTACGATATAGATTGGATCGAAGAGAGACTCAGTAAATTAGTTTGGTTAGAAGTCTCTGTAGATAAACTTAATAAAAAAATATCTTTAAATGTAACGGAAGAAAATAACGTTCTACGCTTTGATAAAAACATTAAACAATTGTTGGGGATAACGGTCAAAAACTTAGTTTTTGGCGTAGATTATGTAGGGCATTATAATACAATGCCTGTCGATGCAATTTTTTTACATTGCGATCAGTTATCTACGTCTAATAATTTCTATAACGGAGGGGGAACGCACTTGCTAGACGTTATACCGATAACGAAAAGAGACGATACGATTATCGAGCGTGCAAGATTAACCGCTCGTAGACTCGTGAGTGATAAGATAAACCAACTTAGCTTTAGTATCAGAGACCGAGACGGTGATTTAATAAATAATCGAGGAAAAAAGATTAGTTTTAACTTGACGATAGGCTATTTTTGAAGATTTTTTAAAGCTTTTGTAAGCTTAAATAAAATGGAATCGCACGTTTTTGAAATGGCTAGTAACGAACAAACGTTTACTTTGTCGAAACCTATAGATAACTCTAAGGGAGATTACTGCATGAGTTTAAACAACGCGATATTTGACGTCGGTTTTTATAATATAGCTCAACGTATGACTATAGCATGGCGAGTATATGGCAGCGATACGGCGAGTAACCAAAACGGTGAAACGGTAATTCCACCTGGAAATTATACTATCGATGAGTTAATAGCTGAATTTAATACATTAAGATTGATCGTAGTTTCCGCGGACAAGATTAATAAAAAGATTATTTTTAATTCCGGTGCGATATCGGAATTTATTGATGTTGTCATTAGATTCGATCAATATACTCAAAAAGTGTTGAGTATACCCTCTGATTGGTTTCCTAGTGATGGTGAACTTGTAGGACATTATAGTATGAATTATGTGAATACAATTTTTTTACATTGCGATCAGTTATCTACGTCTAATAATTTCTATAACGGAGGGGGAACGCACTTGCTAGACGTTATACCGATTGTATATGTTGAGGCTGATTCGAATGTAATAGCGACTGTACATAATAAAAGAAAAACTGTCATACCGCTCGTAGTTGCTAAAATACCCGAACTGAGTTTTTCTTTCAGAGACTGCGACGGCACTTTAATTGATAATAACCATAAGAAATTTATTTTTCGAGTAGATATTTATCGATCGTCTTGTTCTGGGCTTTAGCTACGCGAGTGACCCTCTGGTCTGTCGATAATTTTATTTTCAAAAGACATCGTTATACGCTATAGCTAAATCCGATCTGTCTATCTGACGCATGATGCGCCGAAATATAGTATTTATATCGTCGTAACCTCTGTGGTCCGAATAAAATTTATAACAGGCCATAAAAGCTTTTTCGTTTGTTTTTTTATAATCGGCATCTATTTGTTCTACGCAATTATAGTTCATTCCGGCGTATGTACAAAATTGTCTCCAATCTATACCTAATTCATCGGCTAGTTTCGTTAAAGTATCCATTATACCTCGTTTATCTTTACTTATTAAATAAGTCGGTGTCAACGGACCCATATATCCATAGGCATATCCAGCGTCGTCAGCGATATTTCTAGATCTAGTTTCGAAGAATTTCAACTTGTAAGTATATAGAGTTAGTCCAGAGCTGATCAAAATCTTCTTGAGATCTTCTTTATAGTCTTTATCGAAACACGCCTTGAGATACCAAATATACGTTATCATTCTAACTTTTGTATGATGATTATACTTAGACGACTCCATGTACTCTAAGAATTCTACATTTATTCCCATAAAGATTGCGACCTTTTCCATATGTTGTATAACGGCTTTAGTAGCAATTTCGTTCAACATGAGAAAAATATTCTCTTCATGATCGATTATAACGTCTGGCATTTTTATTGTATTATCGTACAATCTACATTTATTAGCTACATCCACAAAAATGTCGTAATACTTATCCTTTACTTTTAAATTAGTTGGTCTCGCGTAGCCGGGAGTATCGAAAGATGTTGTCGCAAAAAATCCAGTATTGAAATCTATCGTAGTTGGCTTTCCGACGTTTAACCACTTGCGCATGATTTATAAGATGATCTATTATATAATTATGAAAAAGAATTAAACTGCTGCAAACTGCTGACTGACTGAATGGACCTGAAATATACAAATCAAAAAATTAGCTGGCCTGACGTTTCGAACTTAAGCAAGTTCTTTCTCAAAGGTGAATGACAGAGTACAAGAAACAAACATGTAGGGAACACACATGCATGACGGGGTGGGTGGAGAAACACAAAAGAGGGATGCAAAGGAGCAAGGCAGATAGGCAGTGGGTGAACATCAAAGGGAGAGGCAAGGACAGCCAGGATGACAGGAACAAAGAGGTGTGATTAGGGTAAGGAGGGATTAAGATGAAGGTAGAAGCTGGGGAATTGGACAAAGGAGTGTGGTTCAGGGAAGGGGGGGGGGGGGTTTGAATTGAAGGTGGTAATAGGGCAAGAAAAGGAACAAAGAGAAGTGGCAAGGATAAACAGGAAATGGAAAGACAACACCATTTGGCCAAGAGACCCCAAGAGGGTTTTGCCAGGAGGATAATCTGTAAACAAATGACAATGGGGGAAAAAAATTTAAAGTTAATCATTCCCTTCCTGGATGTTGAGACCATGTGGTTGAATAGTCCGAAGACGTTTCATCCAAACTTTCTCTCGGCTGAGGCGAACTGAGTCCTTGCGGTGGCAAAGTGATAACTAACGACAACAATCATATCCTTCATACTTCAGATCGCCTTGCCCGTGCCGCCCCTGACAACCCAGTACTGGCTTATAGGCGCCCCCGCAATCTACGAGACCTGATTGTTCGAGCCGAGGTCCCCACCTTGGCTGCATCCCCTCCCATACAGCATGGTACTTTTAAGTGCGATTCCAGGTGTGTTGTTTGCCAGACTCACATGCAGGAGTCTGACTCCTTTTCTGGCCATTCATCTGGAACTACTCACAGAACCAATGGCAACATCACTTGCAACACCTCTAATGTCATATATCTCATTTCTTGCAGGGTTTGTGGTATCCAGTATGTCGGGGAGACCAAGAACACGCTCAAAAAGCGTTTCTATGGCCATCGGTCGACTGTGAACACCAAGAAAATGGACACCCCTGTTGGTCATCACTTCAACTTGCCTAACCATTCCATTTCTGATATGATTCTACAGGGCATAGAATCACTTTGCCACCGCAAGGACTCAGTTCGCCTCAGCCGAGAGAAAGTTTGGATGAAACGTCTTCGGACTATTCAACCACATGGTCTCAACATCCAGGAAGGGAATGATTAACTTTAAATTTTTTTCCCCCATTGTCATTTGTTTACAGATTATCCTCCTGGCAAAACCCTCTTGGGGTCTCTTGGCCAAATGGTGTTGTCTTTCCATTTCCTGTTTATCCTTGCCACTTCTCTTTGTTCCTTTTCTTGCCCTATTACCACCTTCAATTCAAACCCCCCCCCCTTCCCTGAACCACACTCCTTTGTCCAATTCCCCAGCTTCTACCTTCATCTTAATCCCTCCTTACCCTAATCACACCTCTTTGTTCCTGTCATCCTGGCTGTCCTTGCCTCTCCCTTTGATGTTCAACCCACTGCCTATCTGCCTGGCTCCTTTGCATCCCTCTTTTGTGTTTCTCCACCCACCCCGTCATGCATGTGTGTTCCCTACATGTTTGTTTCTTGTACTCTGTCATTCACCTTTGAGAAAGAACTTGCTTAAGTTCGAAACGTCAGGCCAGCTAATTTTTTGATTTATTATATAATTATTTTTTATTTTTTTTCGTCAAGGGGGTTGTAGACTGTCTTGTTCTGGCTAGAATAAACTAAAGGCTAGAACAATGACCGTAAGCCAGAGTGTCTATACCGTTAGGTAAAATATATCTCTTCGTATCTAAAGGATTTAAAGATTGCTTGACTTGAGACTCTGTGTATATCATGTGACGCTCAGTTCCAAAACGAATCATCTTGTTTGAATAGCATTCGTTCGATAAAACGCATCGCTTATACTTTTCGTAAGATAGATCGTTGTTTATAACCACTCGGTTTACGCCTTTGGCCTTTTTTAGTACAACATCTCCGTATAAAATCGAGTACATCTTCGATCTGATGCAAGTAGCTTCGCTTATGACTTTTCCTCCGCATTCGTCTTTAAATTTACCGATAACTTTCTTGTTTGTATCGTCGTATAAAAAGTGGTCTTTCTCGTAGTTGCTAAAATCGTACAAGTCAGACTGTTTTTCTAGATTCCGATAAACGTCTTTCGTATAGATAATCAAAAGCAGCGAGTCCGTGTCTGTATACATTAATCTTACTTTATCGCCGTACGTCTTTTTTAATTGGTTGTAATAAAAGTCGTACATTAGAGTCTTCGATAAATCTAAGATACTAACGCCGCAATAGATGGGTTTATTTAAATACGTTTTCTTTTTGTACGATTCCACGAATGAGAGACCGCATTCTTTAAACGCTGTAGTAGACTTGTAACAAGGTTTAGAAACCATCTCTTTGTATTCTTTTACTTGATCGTTTCTCAGTAGCGCACCATCTATTCTATTTCTGACATTTTCCATCGTTTTGCCGAATACGGAATTGTTCATTAATTTGAAAAAGTCTTTTTCGAAATCCGACTTTGCTTTCGTTCTGAGTTGCGTGTTTTTATCGATGTACGATTTCATCCAAGGTTTTTGTTTAAATTGTAACGCCCGATGTACTTTATTTAGTTTTAGGCCTAGCCTCAAACACTGTTTCAAATTGACGTAGTGCAATACATATTTTTCTTTGCGATATAGCGTACCGGTTAATTTTTTTACCTTAGCAGTGTCTCCTATCTCACTCGCCAACTCTCGTTGATACTCGGATAACCATTCTTCAGGTATGATTATATTATCAGCGGCTAAAGGATAATCGTTGTGTAGATCGTGTAGTTCAGCTGGATATTCCAGGTCAACTTCGAACATATATCCCGTTTTAGTATCATCTTTTAACGCCATGATACGATCGTGGGTAAATTGTTTCGTATTGACCCATTTAAATCCTCCGTAAGGTAGCGGTCGACTCATGGCCCATCCGTAGAGGTTGTTGGCGTCTAGATAGAGAATATACGAATCGGGTTTATCTTGATCGTAATCTTTAAGGTACTTATTGTTGGCCTTGGCATAGCGCGTACTACCAACGCTCGATATTCCTCCTCTTTTTGCTTTTTCAAAAAATAGATGTTTATCTATATCCGTCAAGAGCTCTAATTCTATTTTAGTATGTCTTAATAAAGCGTCCCAACTTAATCCCGGTGCTGTGAAGTAGTTGGCTGGATCCAACTTGTAATTCGTTCTACACATTTGCCTAAAATTCTCGAATACGCCGGCTAGTAATAGAGTATCCGCGGTTACGTACAAGTCGTGGTATTCGCCCATGTTTTTTATGTTAAAGGTCTGCCATACTCGTTGCGCGCGCGAGTAGTCTTTGTCCGTTATATGTTTGTCCTTTAGAGCGCTAAAAAAAGATTCTTTCGGCGGCAGAGTAGCTTCGCTAAATCGTTCAAAGCTGTCCATATACTCGTACGGATATACACCCTTTTGTAATAAGAGGTCCGCATTTTCTTCGCCATAACGTTTCAGGAGTAGCCTAAAAGCGTCTCTAGGGCAAGACATTACCAATTTGTCGAGACCGCTAGACATAAAATGAAACGAGTCTATAAATCTATATTGACCGATCGAAAATGAAATATATTTTTCTGAATTTTTGGGTATACACCAGATATCTTGTTGATACTTGGAAATGCCCTGCATGATCAAATGCGCGTCATAATTTTCTAAGTTGTGAAAGACGACCGGTATTTTCGTTTCACCGGGTTTTACTCGTAATTTAAGATTACAGTAAGCGTGCGCGGCTCCTCTGTACTTGCCGGTAGTGTGACAATGATCTCTTACTTTTCGAAATTTGTTAATTTTCTTTTGGCAGAACATACATGTTTTCTCGACGTATCCCTTTTCGTTTTCGTACGTGTATTCTTCAAGTTCTTCTTTGCTTTTAGGTTCTACGGGCTTGCAGCACTTACAATTACACGAGTAATTTGGATAAATTGGTTTTTCGCAAATCCAGCACTCGTTAGAGTTTAGGTGTACAACCTCTTCTTTTAGCGTATATATTATCGGCTTAATGCGAGCTAGTAAGTCATTAATTTTAGGTTCGAGTTCTTGCAACGAGGTTATAAAATTGTCTATAGCGCGTTCACCTCTATAAGTCTTTCGCTTGATCTGTCGACCATCGCATTTCACTACAACGTACGAATAACCGCAGGCTCTATGTTCGTGAGTTTTACTCGACGGCTCCTTTGTTTTTTCTTGGGGTACCAAGATAGATTCAAAATCGGCGTATATGACATAGGGTGCGTCTTGTAAATTCTTAAAGTTTTTAAACATTAATTTGCTTTTGTCCAAGTATTTGTTCGCATTTTCATGAGGCATTTTAACGGTAGATAAAGCAGAGTCTATTCCTTCGCAATCTTTTACGTGTATGTCCAGCTTCTCTTTCGAATTAAAATGCGTTAAACATCTCAAGCAAAACAGTTTGCGATGCTGACTATTGGTAACGCCGGATAATAATCTAGGTAAGTCACTTATCCAACAATAATGACCGTCATATAATAGCAAACTGATAGTTTCCGTATCGTATGGTCTTTTAGATAAATATAGCGGATATATCAAGCCCATTTTATCTTGTGGATAGGTTTTATTTTTGCAGTCTGCGTCGTATCCTAACACGTTTATACTTATATCGTTTTGTCTTTCTATTCTCGCTATCTGACTTATAGGTGTGGGGAAGTCTATGTCCTTAAAATTTAATCCGTCATCGGTTTTATAAGTAGATGGATTATTTCCGCGAAATTGGTACTTTGGGTTTGTTGCTAATTGGTTTTTAACTCTATCGGTATATATACCTAGGGCGGCTCTTAAACACCATCTTATACACTCTTGATCTTCGTTTTTGATGTTGACGGTTGCGTGTTTGTTAGTTATATATTCGGGTAGTTTTACGTAAGAAGCGCCTACCAGAGGGTTAACTCTGTTTATGTTTATGTAAAACGCGACTATTTTATCTATAGTCCAACCACTTCCTTCATTCGTATATTTATCTATCTGAGATAATATCGTTTCGTATTGCTGCCTGATAGTCGTAGCTATCTCGCTCTTGTTTAAGACTCGATTTTGATAACTAAAATGAGTAGCGGTTGATTTTGTAGTCTCAACACCCGATTTTTTTACATACTTTATTTTCATAGCGATCTGTAGTTTCATCGTTTTTATTTCTCTTAATTCAGCGACGATTTTGTTTTTTATCATCGACGTATGGGTGTTGTAAAATTGCTCTGGATCGTCGGTAAACAGACTCGGAATCAGTTCCAAATTTCGATAACTGTTTTCAAATCTTCTAGTCTCTCGAAAGTCTGCTTCTCGAAAAGTATTTTTCTCCTTAAATCTTAGTATAGCTTCGACGTAATCTTTTTTTATCGCTCGACCATTTCTACCCGTTGAGACGACCCGAATATTTTTATCACGTACGACTCGCGCTAACGAAGCTTTAGATCGTATTCTCAAATTTTTAAATTTTTCTTCTTCTCTTTTTATAGCTCGAATATAATCTCGCCTGATATACGTATTACGGCGTCCTGTTGGTGTTCCTAAAGATAATTTATACTTATCGATATATCTTTTTAAAGATGTTTTGTTCCATCTATTGTACTCTCGAATCATGGGTTGTGTTTCCATCTTTTATAATGGCAATATAATATTTTTTTTTTTAAATAAAAAATTTATTTAATTTTTTTTGGCTTGTGTTATTTTAAGAGCAATATCTTGTTCGCCCGGGCGCCCTGGTGATTTAGTATGCTTGTAGACTATGGAAAATACTGTTTATTTTCTTGATTTTGTGCTAATTTTGGTGTATAGTACCCCAGTAAAATTTTTGGGCGATTTTTTGACTATTTTGTTTTTAAAAAATTTGACGTATGTACCCACAGCAAAATTGGGGAAAAAAGTGAAAAAACAGGAAATGACATAGAATCGGTACCTTCTATACTACTACTTTGATACCTAGGATGAGATGACTTTTAGGAAGCAAACGTCTGAACAGATTTTGTGATACTTACGGACGCAGACTCCTTGATTGTCCATTCTGAAACCATCAAAGCAATAGCATTCAAAGCCACCAGCTGTATTGTTGCATCCCTGTGTACAGTTGTCGATTCCAAGGGCACATTCATCCATATCTATGAACAGAAATGTAGAAAGTAACATCCCACAAGAGTAAGTTAGAATTGTGGTTTACAATATTTTATAAACTATTTCAGCCCCTTGCGGCAACTATCACTGAAAGGGCTGTGCAGCTGAGCATGAACGTGAACAATAGCCCCCCCCCCCTTTCGTGTAAATGAAAGCTTTGTTTGAAAAGGTCCCATCTATTCATTACACTCGTGTGTACATGCTGGAATGTGGCTGTACACGTCAACCGGCCCAGTGGTCTCGCTATAAAACCATGCGTTATGGCTGTCAGCCAGCCGCAAGGGGCTAGTTACACTGTGTAATTTTGGTTTTGTAAACAGTAAGCCATCAATGTTGAGGCTGAAACAATAAGGTCTCAGAAGCTGTTAATTGGACAATCTTTTGTTAGCATAAATGTACAGTATCTATGCAGAGTTTGCACCATAAATGTACTTTATATCGTTCAGCATTATACCCTTTGTCCCCTTTCCCCAGCTTCATCTTAATCCCTCCCCTCCTTCACCTTACCCTAACCACACTTCTTTGTGCCTTTCTTCCTGGCTGTCCTTTTCCCTCCCTTTGATGTTTACCCACTGCCAAGCTCCTTTGCATCCCTCTTTTGTGTTTCTCCACCCACCCCCTCATGCATGTGTGTTCCCTACATGTTTGTTTCTTGTACTCTGTCATTTGCCTTTCAGAAAGAACTTGCTTTAGTTCAAAACGTCAGGCCAGCTAATTTTTTGATTTCTAAAGATAAGTGTGTTAGAATTCTTACCTAGACAGATATTGGTTTCCGTCCTGTCAATGGTGTAGCCTTGCTGACAGGAACAGGCAAAGCTCCCAATGGTGTTGGTGCAAATCTGCTGACAGTCGTCTGTATTCACGTTGCACTCGTTGATGTCTACAGGATTCAAATTAAGAAGATATCAGGAAAGGGTGATCCCACAACTGACAAAAGCACTATGATTTAAAAGGTAGTATACAACATTTGCAAACATAAAAAAACAAAACTACTCTGAATTGTTATGAAATACCGTACTAGACTATGTTAATAGCAGTCTCAAGCATCCTGTGAAATCATGGCACCTGGGGTGCTGTCGCTTTCAAGAAAAGTGGAAATTTATATCGTTTTCCAACGATTGTCGGCTGACAATCATTGGAAATAGTCTAGTTCCCCGACCTGATAATTCCCCGAGACTATAAATTGCTCCAATTTGTCTAAAGTAGGGTAAGGGAACCAGACTACTAGAACAAAGTATTTTTTTTTCTCTTTTCCCAGCATCTATGCACACAAAACATGTAAGTGTTGCAGTACTTGATAGCACCCTACAAAATACTAACCCCCAAATCCCTTTATTTCTGAAAATTACAGCAAAAGCAAATGTTGCACGCTACCTTTAACCAAATATTCAAATTTCAATAATGTTTCTGTTTTGCTTCAGCTGCCTAAAAACACTTTCGGCAGATGGGTTAAATCCCATCAAATATAGTGGGAAAGACAACATGAGCTTTTCCTGCCTGTTTATGTTTTTCCCCCGACCTCTGGTACAATTTTATTATAATTTAATTCTGAGCCGTTTAACTTTCTATATACAGCATATATTCACTTCGTTGCCTGTTTGCTTATCTCCTATGTCAAGTTGATATATAAATCAAAACTATTGGATACGTTGTTAAACAAATTTTGTATTTAAATTTTGCATACATGACTGTAATGAGCATGGTGTTTACTGCAGGCTGATATGTACTCCAAACATTATAATCATCAAATCACATTGCAATTGATAACATAGAATTGTCGGCAGATCAAAATATTGAGTAATGGTTCTACTAGCTAACCTGTACAGGTCCTGCCATCGCCCTCATAGCCCACTACACACATGCAGGTGTATGACCCTATGGTGTTGAAGCATGCTCCTAGTGTATCGTTACATGTATCCAATCCTTCTGTGCACTCGTTCATATCTGGTGGCAGCAACAAACAGCAGATAAATTACGGGGTAAATACAGTTGAGAATGTCTTGGCCGAAACTGCTTCAATAGAGTCTGTTACTGGAGTATTGTGCTCAGCACTATGACAATGTAAAAATATAAAACTAACACTTCGAAACGATTTTATGAATAAAAAAACCACTATGAAACAAAAGTATTCTATCAATACTTCAAAAGTTTGTGGTGTTTAAGTTTATGAATCCTTATTGCAGAAAGCAAGGGTTAGAAAAATGTAGCATATAAATAGGGAATTGATAACCAAGATTTTCCAGCTTTCTGCAAAGATTGTTGAACTGTGAATTCAATATAACAGAAGAAAAAGCCAAACTGTATAAGTTTTCCAACTTTTACAGTCATAAAATTACCATTTCCCCCTATGCACTCTCAGAAAGGCAAGTCTCAAACAAATGGAAATCACACAGGACCTTAAGTTCAATGAACAAAGCCATCAAAGGGTGACTTGACCATTAGAGAACATCATCTTCATTTACTTGGGAAATAAAGGATTTAATGTTCCCTTACCAAAACACGCTGCACCATCTCCGAAGAAGCCATCCTTGCAGCTACAGGCATAGGAGCCAGGGGTGTTCAGACAGTTGGCGTTTACCGAGCAAATTGTAGCATTGATTTCACACTCATTCGTGTCTACAGAATTGAAGGGTTGTAACACAAAATTAAATTACTTGCGGATTTTTTTATAATTAATTTTGGAAATTCACAATATAGTGGGCCACCACGGCCCCGAAGAGGCAATTTTTCCCAGTGCTTCACAGCCTGTCAAATGATCGTTGCATTATGTGAAAAACTGCAGATTTACATTTGATGGGCTTGCACAGATTTTGGAAATTTTCTCTGACCATTATTAGGCCAATTAAATTTTTCTGATACTGGTTAAGGGAATCGCCACGTAATATGCCCTTGTTAAATGCGGCAATATGGTAGATTTGTCCTCCATGAAGTTGAAAAATTGCATTTTTGGAACCATTGCTTAGTGGCACACTATAATATATTGTGAATCACCTAAATTTGATTCTGAAGAGTAAAAATGGTGGAAAAAACTAAATTCCTGACAAACTTTTCTGTTGATAATTTTGACATGGACCATTTTCAAAACCATTTGAGCTACCACTACAAAAATTTATTTGCAATGGATGTACAATGTAGTATAATGAGCAAACAGTACAAGCACTCTTAATAATGCAGAAATCATTCTTCTTGTATCTTGAAGCAGTACGCTGTACGTGTCTAATAAAGCACCACGATCTCCTGGTTAGTTTGAACCAATATTTAGAATATCTTTGGCACCATAATAAACAGAAAATTCACAAATAAGCCAGAAAATTAACTGACCGTTACACGTAAAGCCATCGCCAGTGTAGCCTTCATGACAGCGGCACTCGTACGATCCCTGTGTATTGGTACACATGGCCGTACCAGCAGCACATTCATCCGTGTTGGCTAAACATTCATCCACATCTACAGTCATGAAATATATATAAAAAAATTAAAAAAACACGAGGTAAATTAAAAAATATGTTTATTCAAGTCTTGTAGAGTTAGAAATCATGACAAGCCAATTTTAATGTTTTACATTTAAATACAATTATAAATCAACCAGTAGGATGCTCAATAAGAAGAATTATAGGTGTTAACCCTAACAGTCCTGAATCCTCCAATTTTATTGTGATTTTCAGCACACCCTAGGGAGTTAGAGCTAATTGATCAGTGTGTAAATGTCTAACCTCTATAATGTTCATCTCTGGACCAAGTTTTGAAATTTCAGTCCAATCTATCACACCAAAATTCAACAGTAGAAACAGTACAAACAGCTGCTTGTTTGTGATCCCAGTGACTGTTTTTGATTTTGTTGGTACCAATTTATATTAAATTAATACTTTTATATTTGTATATGTAAATTTTAACCCTCCCTCTCCAGGTGCCAAATTGGAGCCAACTACCCTATCTATCAAAACCTATCGTGTGACAGATTGAGACACACAAGCTGTGGGAGAGGAGAGGATTTGGTTTTTCAATAGGTTGTGATGATTACAATAGTAGGAGGGTTAATGTATTTTATATCTGGCAGTGTGCTCAAGATGAATTTGTCTATTTTTATGTGGTGATTAATAAAGTATTCGTATCAGTATGTGTTATCTGGGGCCCTACCCGTGCACATGATTCCATCACCAATCTGGCCAGGGTTGCAAACACAGATGTAGCTCCCGATGGTGTCCTCGCACTCGGCCCTAGGGTGGCAGGGCCGGACTGACAACCTGCACTCGTCAATGTTCTGGCACTGTAGTCCATCCCCCTCAAAGCCGGTGTTGCAGGTGCAGAAGAATAAGCCCGGTAAGTTGGCGCAGGTAGCAAAGCTGTTGCAGTTGTGCAGTCCGCGTGTGCACTCATTCATGTCTGAAAAGACCATTGAAATGTAATTGTAATCTGCAGCTATATGTAGGAATTGGGTGTGCTAATTAAAATTGCAGTTATTAAAACAGATTTTAAAAATAATCGGTGTGGGTGAAAAGATTAAAGTAGTGCCTGGCATAGAGACCTTTTCAACCACGAGATTAGATAGCACGTTAACAATGCCACCATTTAAAAAAATAAGGTTTTTTATTGAAATCACCCAATACAAGGCTAAAAGCCCCCCTAGTTAAAGGGTTACGATCAAAGGTGGTAGGGTTGGCAACATTTTGAATTGCCAACCTTATGGTTTTTCTGGGCCCATATCTAAATTGAGGATAATTCTTCAACAGATTCCACAGAATAATGCGTGTATTTGGATCGTTTTTGTTTGTCAAAGATTTGGAATATCATGTGATGTTCAACAGACGCTACGATTGGATAATGGTCGTGAACGGCGATAGGTCAATTAAGGCCGTGTCCAAATTACTTGGCTACGGCTTGAAATTACACACAGGTCTATGTTATGTGGCTGCAGCCACTACCATAGACATGTGTGTAATTTCAAGCTGCAGCCAAGTAATTCAGACATGGCCTATCCCTGACCATTAATCGATGAAATGAGCTTGCCTGTAGTGATGACAGAGTTAGCATTGTCAAAGCCTAGATCAACAATGGTGTTAAACTGATGTTCAGGCAGATGTTTTTCTCCAATTAAACAATGTTGACTACTGAAATTAGCAATGTGTACATACTTCAAAGTGCTCAACCATTTCTTTGCTTTGAGTTTCAAAGTACTCATGTAAATTTAAACATGATGCCGTAAAAGATTCTCCAAGTGAATGTTACACCCATAACTTTCTTCATATTAAAAACCAAATAGGTTTTATAATTATATATACAATTCCTAGGGTAAACAGACTTAGAATACTCACCTTCACACACGCCGTTGATCTTCTCATACCCAAGGTTGCAGATACAGGAATAAGAGCCGATGGCGTTCATGCAGTCCGAGTTAGTCTCACACACAGACACTTGATCGAAACACTCGTTGATATCTGAATAAAGAACAAAGCAAATGCAAATAAATGTTCTGCATTTTTGTAGAGAGTTGTGAAGGAGATAGTGCAGGCTGTGTGCATGTGAGATATTGATGTTTGCCGTATGAAAAATTTTGCAATGTTGCTGTGTCAATTTCCAAAGGTTTTTGGAAATTAAGAAACTCTCATAAGTAAGTTTGTATTAAAAGCATAGATGGCTTTTGATGGTACAGTACATATTTCACCAAAGTGGGAATATATTGTTTGGCAGAGTTGGGGGGAAAAATGTTGCAGGTAGTGTTTATACTTTGCGTGATTCATACACATACAAAAACAACAAGCCTGTAGAAGCTTGAGCTCAATCCATCATCTGAGTCACAAGAACATAGTGAAAACCCGTTCTGTTTCAAGTGATTTTGTGCACATTTGATTTTGTGCACATCTATTTATGTGCTTGTTTCAATTGTTGAAAGCAAAGTAAGCCACTGCATTTTTGGCGGTAGTCAGATGCAATTTTCTCGCAAATGACAGGATTTCAGACGGAAATATTTCTCAAGAGGATTAGCACTGGTATCATCTTTATAAATAAGCTTTCAGATTGAATCTAATTTCATTTCTTGATCATTACAAAAGCTATATCATACCTTCAAAATTAAGCCAACAAAACAATTATAAAACACTGTTGGGAGTCTTTACTAATGCAAAAGGACCGCAGATAAACTATTTTGTTCTCAAGTTGGAAAATTAAAGTCTACAAAATCTAATGCATGCTTTGGTGGGAAGATCAGCATTGAAAACAACCCCGACATCAGATAAATAACACCAAATCTTGGACTCTCTTGATTTTGTAACAGTTTCAATGCAAGTGTGACGAGCACACACCGACTAACTTTGGGAAAAACAATTCACTAAAATCAGACATTTCTCTAACAGCACAGATATATAAAGGGAAATACTACATCTCATAAACAGACCTTCGCATAGTGTTCCGTCTCCATTAGTGTCTGTGAACCCTGAAATGCATTCGCACGTGAAGCTACCGGCTGTGTTGCTGCAGGTTGCAAATTCATGGCAGTTATTTGTCTGTAGGTCACACTCGTCAATGTCCAGGCAGGTGCGGGCATCTGGGTGGAGTTCGTAACCCGCCTCGCATGAGCAAGTGAATCCCCCCAGGATGTTGTTGCAAATCTGTCCGCATGGTGAGCAGCCTGGTTGGGTGCACTCGTCCAAATCTGCCGACAAAATGAGACAAGGGGATTAATTTCTTATTAGTTTGCTCACAGTGGATATTCTGGGGTTAAAAAAATACCTTTGAGTGTGAAATCTTTGGTTGAAAAAACAACTAATCAGCAAGCAGTCAGCTGCTTTTTCTGCTCGAGTGGTTTACGCTTGACTGAACAAAAAATGTGGTACTGGGGAAGATAGGCCAATAAACAATGTGGTGCTGAAAGGGTTAATTGTGATATTACATAAATATGTCAATTTGTTAAATTCCATGTAAAATGTTAATTTATGAAATCCATCATTTCCATTTAGGTATTAAAACTTGTGATGATCCTATGCAGGAATTCATATCTTTTCAAGATATGGCCTTCTGTACCATTGCGTTTCTTGCATTTGAAGTACCCAACTCGCTGTAAAGGGCATATTACTTTTGAAGATTTATTCTAATTATTAAATTTTCCTTTTTATGGAATTTGTAGAATCCTGGAGGCAAGTACTAACCTCAGGATGGAAACGCTTCTTAAACGGTGACAGTAAATTGATTGGAAACAGGGAACCAAGAGTTTAAATCATGACCTTTCACACACACCAAACGGACATTATTCACACGGTTTCATCGTGACCTCTATGGTATTTTATATTTTATCAGTTGCTCTCACCGTAGCATTTGAAACCATCCCCTTCCAGGCTTTCAGGACATGGCCCACAGTCATTCCCCTCCAGTGGTGCAATGGCATCCACACAAGTAATGCCAGGGAAACAAGGGTCGTCGTCGCAACCATTGCGATCGGCCTCGCAGAAGTCTCCCGTCCAAGCTGTTGTACTGCAGGCACAAACAACCACCTGCAATCGAAGATTCAGAAACAGAGAGTTAAGTAGTTCAATTTGCTTTTGTTTCATATTTGAACATACCAAGTTGTGGCTAATTACAGCAGCATTTTTCTCTATTTTATCTTAACCCTTTGCGTAAGGAAGACGCCATATGGCGCAAAAAAACCAGCGCCACCAGGTCGGATGACGCCATTTGCCGCTGTTTGTGCAGTTCAATCCATTGTTGGGTTATTGTGTATGTTACGATTGGCTGCCAGAGCCACCGCGACGCCCCGACGTCTCCCGTAGAAAAACGTACTCAAGGGGTTAACTGTCCCTTTTAACTATTTTGAAATTTTGAAAGAATTCAGAAGAGGTTTGAAAGTTTCATGGAAGGACAGTGTCAAATATTGAAATCTGCAATCGATGCAAGTACAATAGAAGTCTAATGAAAGAAATCAAGAATAGGCAAATCAAATTTCTCGGCTTCATACTAAGGAAGGGCGGCATTGAACAGAATATGATATGTGGAATAGTTGAGGGAAAGTGAAGCCGAGGGCATCAACACATGTTTCAACAGTCAAGAACACATCTGACAAACAACCAGCTCATTCAAGCAGCTCACAAGAGAACTCTGGAGATCTATGGTCATCAAACATCTGCAACCAGGCATGATACCAGAAGACCACTTTGTGGTTTAAGTTTTTAAGGCACCCAAAATAAATACATGGAAGTTCCATCTTTGTTTTAAAAAATAAATTACATACCCTAATACAATTATGAATAATTATGAGCATTTCTCTGCCTAAAAGTTGCTGAGTTAGTTAATGAAATGTTGAGGGCAGGTAACACATGCTATATTGTATGCATGTTTCATATCTGTCAAGTTGCATAAATAAATAAATAAAAGGCAGCTTGCAGCCGTCTTGTCAGCTGTGACTAGCCTTCTTTGTGATATCGAATGATTTTATATATGGATATCTAATGCCCTCAATTTAATCCTGGATGCGTTGGCAGTCATTTTCAACGAATGCCCTTAGCACATGAAAAAATCACAATCTAAGGCTCGACGTAATAAATCCTCTTCTCTTGAATAGAAAAGAATATCCTCATGTTAAAAATCAAAATGCCTTGAATGACTCAACTTACAGCAAATTTATCTACGATGATGTTGGAGCCACTGGTGTACTGATCGTACATGCAGGTCCCACCATTCTGGCAGTCGCAGATTTTGACGGTTGGCTCAAATACTGCATTTGTCTCTCCATCAAATGCTCGGATCCCTACCCTTACTTTGTTCACATTATCTGGGTTCCACCTGAAAACACCACCTAAAAACAAAAACAAAGAAAATGTTTCATCCAAACAATTTTTTTTTTAACCATTTTGCGCCGGGATTATTTTTGCCGAAAATTTCTATTTTTCAAAAAGGCAAAATATAGTCAGCCAACTTCTGATATACACCCAAACGCCACAAATACTGATTTGCAAGAGTCATTTCAACAGTATTTGTACAATATTTCTTGCCGAAACCTCATATATTTTAATACTCCGGGTGCACCCACCGGAGCGTAAATTGTAGAACAACAGGCCGTGCACAGCGGCCAAGTTTAAGTTCAACACACGGTCCACCTCCACAGACTTCGTGTGTGTGTACAAAACAAATGAGGGATTAGCGTGTTAAGACATCACCCGGAGGTGAGTCGAGGCAAGCTTGACGTTTTAACCCGTCAGCCGTGCCCGTGTATAAAAACAGCCAGATCGTGTTAACATGCCCTCAGACGCGAACTGGTTAAAGTGATATATCTTTCTGGTAATGATTCAGAAGTGTGTACAGCACTGCAGCCCAGAAGCTTAAGGAAAGCAGTGGAAAGAAGATCAATTGTATCTGATGAAACTGTTGGAAATCCGAATATTTGAATATTCGATCGTCAATCGAATATTCAAATACCTTTTTGCTGGTTCGAATATTCGAAGAAAAAAAAGAAAAAAAAAGTTACGGCACTTAGCAGTGTCAAATGCTGCCTTTTGGTCGATGGTTAACTTTTTGTGGACGGAGGTTTATTGTTCCCGTCCATAAAACCTTAGACACTTAAAAATATATATTCTGCAAAAACGTAGGCTGGAGTTTGGTTTCTTGTTATCAGAATGTTATAATGAAGGTGTATGAACAAAATGTCTATCGGGAGGTCCATAATATTGATCGCCGCACGTAAAACACAGGCGTGCTTTGCGTGCAACTCTTTAACGGCGCGGCATGCAGTTGCATCAGTTGCATGGCGAGTATCAAATATTCGGTCAAACCCAGATTAGAATAATCGAATGCTGAATTGTTCGAAAATGAACAGCCCCACCAAGAACATAGGTCCTATTCCAGTTCCCTCTTACAAACTCTGTCTCCATTCCATTATTGGGGGGAGGTGAGTTGGTCTAAGCAACAATGAAAGTTACCTCGCATGGGTCTATAGGTCTGCAAACTGGGACAATTTCTTTGGAATCTGTTAAAGAATTATCCTCTATTTAGATTTGGACTCAGGAAATCCCTAAGGGTGGTGGGGAATCTAACCTAAAATGTGGCCATCCCACCACTTCTGTTGTAGCCCTTTATCTGGAGTGGCTTTTAGCCTTGTGGGCGACTTCCTTGGGCGACTTCCATAAAAAATTTTTTTTTAAAAAGACAATGAATAATCACTTACTCTGATTCACGGTGCCATTGGGGACATCCTGAGTCAGGGAGAACACGACTGCCTGACCCTCTGGGTCAAACGAAGTTGTTGTCAATGTGGTTTGTTGTCCAACCACAGCTTCAATCAGGGTGGGACCAGTGATGTTGGGCGGGAAATTTGCTGTGGGGGGGGGGGGGAAACATTGCAAAATCACAGGTTGAATATGACTGCAAATGAGATTTTGAAAGTTGGAAATACCGGCTTCTTTAGTTCTGAAAAACTGGAATAATTTCTCTGGGATCTGTTAAAGAATTATCCTCTAGATAGTTCTAGGAAAACCATAAGGGTGGTAGGGTTGGCAATTCAAAATGTCACCAACCCTACCACCTCTGATTGTAATCCTTTACCCAGAGTGGCTTTTAGCCTTGTATTGGGTGATTTCAATGAAAAATGGAAGGACTGCAGCTGGGATGCCAGCAGAGTTGTATTCGAGTCCCTGCAAGTCCTTTCACAAGTCCATTCACAAGCCCAGTCAGGAGTGCTTTCATAAAGCCGGTCACAAGTATTAAACTGGATGAACAATGACAAAGGAATGCCTTTGTCACAGCTCATTTGAATAGCTTGTGATTGGGATTAGGACTGGAGGGCTTGTGATGGACTTGCAGGGACTTGCAGGGACTTGCAGGGACTCGAATACAACTCTGGATGCCAGTGAGGTTCTTGTCCAAAGCCTGAAAATAGGGCATAGAAGGCTTGGTTATAACATGTCATAGCCAGAAATTGGCCCAAAATTTTGCATGACAAAACCTCAATTTAAATCGGCCAGCCGATACCGGCAAGCTCGGTGATAGAGTGGTTAAGACATCTGTACTAGTATGCAGGAGGTTTGAGGTTAGAGTCTCGCCAAATACATCCGTTATTTTTTCCCACAGGCTCTCGGAGACACTGACAATTTGGTAGACCACCAACATAGGACAAGATAGCTCAGTTGGTAGAGCACCAGTACGGTATTCCGGAGGTCGCAGGTTCAAATCCCGCTCCTGCCAGTTTTCTTTTAAAAATTCTTTCAAATTACATCAGTTTCCCTTGTGGTTTGTTTGATGAAATTATAAATAAAAAAAGTTGCATCTTCATCGAGTGATATGTCACTTCCCAGGTTGTATCGTAAAGTTGGGGCATGATCCCTGGTCATAAGGCATTATGGGTTTATGACTAGCCACCCTAAACAAAGACACTGACAATTTGGTAGACTGCCAACATAGGGCAAGATACAGGTAGCTCAGTTGGTTGAACATCGGTACGGTATTCGGGAGGTCGCAGGTTCAAATCCCACTCCTGCCAGTTTTCTTTGTTCACTTTGGAAACTCCCTCTCCATTTGACCCCAGCACTTCACCAAAAACTGACAATGAAAGAGGCCCACTAATAAATGACAAAGCTTGATTTGGAGACATGGAAATCTCAAGGATAGAACAGTTCAAGAAAAGCTCCCACGTACCAAGATCGGCGGCTTCATTTGTGAACTCCTGGTTCTGTGACTTTGTTTCCATGCCGAGGTCTACGTTCTTGGTCGCCAAGGTGTCGTACAGACACTGATTGTCACTTCCACACGCTGCCTGGGCCAGACTGAGGTAGGCAGGGTCAGCGGCAGCTATCAGGTCGTCCAGGAACAGAGGCATGAATGTTTCGTCATTAAAAGTGTTCCAGGTCTCGCCAGTGGCATAATAGAAGAGAGAAGAGTTTGATGTTGTTCTCCCTGATGTAGGACAAAAAGAATGTACAATGCAAAGTATTAAGATTCAAGTGCGGTTAGTTGGCAAGTTTGAAAAAGGTAGATGTGGAAACTTGGTGCAGAGCACCAAAGTGATGATGTGGTTATCTACAGCGATCTTCATGCCAAAATGTCTTCATGACTAATTATTAACATAGAAATCATTTCAAATTCATGGTGTTAAAAACTCATTTTTTTACCATGCTTGACCTTATCAGCAGCTACGGTAACAGTTTGTTAAGAACCAGCAGTCAAGCAAACTGACAGATGTCACACTTTGGGACACTGACTCTGGTCACAACATGCAATTCTGAGGTGCGCAGAACAAATGAGTGAAATAGTGTTTGAGGGAACATGTCAACTCCTGTCCTACAATCCTCCAAATCTACAAAGGGGTCGTTTGAAGGATTTTACAGGATTGAGAAGAGGGTGGGGGGGGGGCTCTTTGTCCATTGAAAGGTCAAGTACAAAAAGTGTCATTGGTTTACTGCGCAGTGTGGGATTCAGGAATTCAGTGAGGTTCCTCATAAAGAAATTATAACCCTAACACTCCTGAATCCTCCAATTTCAATACGATTTTCCATACCACCTAGGGAGTTTATAGTGATAAGGTGGTTAGGTATAATAGATGATTAAAAGAAGGTTAAGGCCGTTTTCTATTTGTGTAGGCATTTTGCATTACACTATCTTGAATCTAAGAGAGGCAAGTAATGACAAGACTGCATGAATATGCCCTAATGAGGAACAGGATTTGTTCAGTTGGAGAAAGAACAATGATGTAAGCAGTTGTCTCCACTTGAACACAATGAAAAAAAAATTCTATAGCAGACATGCTTATCTGATGTTAGTCATGGAGTTCATGATAAAAGCAATGCCTGCCTGGAGTTAATGGGGACAAATCTAAATAGATGGGAATGGATCTTTGTACTTCTTACAAGAGATGTTTGCCCTTCCCTGAAGCAAATTCCATCTTCACTGTACTTCTTGCTTTTCACAACCGTCAAGTTGATCCCTCTAGGATGATAAGGCTTTGTTTCAAGAATGTTGTCTGCCTACAACCGACTCCATGAGAGGTGCGATGTATTTGGTGCTCCTAGTGTAAACTGCTTCTGAGCAGATATTTACAGATGCCTTTTAACTGATTAGTTTTTGGTATTTTGTTCTTATTTGTTTTGCTTTTATCCTTATGCATATTGTACCCCAAGATGATTTGATTTGATTTGATTTTAAATTTTTACCCTCTGCCAATTTTGTGTATCTGTTGCTTTTGTTGTCTTTGTCAAACTGTCCTTTGTGTGTTGGGAGGGCTGGCTGTCTGTCTGTCTGTCTGTCTGTTGGGGGTGTTGAGAGGTCTCTTGGGTTGTCTGTTGGTCGGCGGGGCAGTCTGTTCGGCTGTCTGTTCGGGTCAGGTGGTCTAAGTTGGTTGTTTGTTTGTTTGTTTTGCTGATTATATATTTCTCTTATTTTCTGATGCTCAACGTGTGACAACTGTATTTGTTAATTGAAGAATTTTAAAAGAATTTTATGAAACCTATTAATTTATTTAAATAGTGGCGGTAAACTGCTGTTGGTTATCATCAAACAAATAAATATATAAAAAATATATAAAATGCATCCACTTACACGACTCTCCAAATGTGAAATAATCTGCCTCAGTGTAGGTGTTACCAGCACCAGTCGGTGTGAGCAGCATACCGTCTTGTTTAATGTAGTCATCAGCAGGATCATTGTTCCATACGCCTGCAATGCCAAGATGCAGATTCAAAAAAAAAATAAGGAAAATAGAATCAAGAGCATGACTATTATCAGGCTGCTTCTTGCATCACCAGAACATATTGATTATTTCTGTGAGGGACCCTAACATCACACTCGTATGTAACTTGAGAACCCCGCTGTGGTCGCACATGGTTTGTATTTGACCCATGTTCAGCCTAATGTTGACTGTCAAACAGAACCTACTTGGCTTTAGTCCCAGATATAGATTACAACCAATGAAGGTTCCTGGAGGCACACATCATAGAATACACTTTAACACCACACGTCCGGCTTTTCTGATGGGCTGTGCAGCCAAGCGTAAATGCAAACAATAGGCACCACACTGAATAAAGTGGACCTATTCACTGCACTTGGAGCCCCCTTTCGTGTGAATGAAAGCTTTGTTTGGAAAAGCTCCATCTATTCATTACACTCCCATTCAAGAACAATATAGTTGAAAATGAATGGATTTAGTATGCGCAGGAATGCACCTATAGACGTCAACCAGGTGGTCTTTTTCAAACCGCGGCTACTGCTATCGTCCGTATTCAAGAGGTTAAGCAACAGCCATTTTCTTATATAATGGAACGTTAGAAGATGAATATACATTTGAGTCAATAGGGCTAGTATTGTTTGAAGCTTTGCATGGTGGAGTTGTAAGCTGGAAGTATGTTGCAGGTACCACCATCGAAAGATCTCTTTTGGGAGCAAGCATTGGCTCTGAAGAGAGTATGGTGAGATAAGGTCTTCATGTTTCGAACAGTGGGCTCTGTTCGTCTCCAACAGTCTCCTGAAGATGAACAGAGCACGCTGTTCGAAACGTCAAGACATTATCTCACCATCGGCTCTTTTCAGAGCCAACACTTCCTCCCAAAAGAGATAGCTTTCCATGGTGTATCCACAACCTACTTTCCAGGGCTAATAGTCCTAAACTTACCAAGTAGGCCTCGGCTGGAGCCATCCCGGAATGTTTCAGGAGCAGAGAATACCATGTCCAAGATCCCGCTCACACTGCCGACGCTGATAGACATCCCATTCAACCAATAGGCAATGTATCTTGTGGTGCCATTGGTTGTTTGAAGGCTGAGCTGTAGGGTGTCATTTACGAGGTATTTTCCTGCAAATGAACAAGATATTTTTACTTCCATTTTCTTCATATGCTAAATTGCTATGACTTCACATGTGACTTGGCAATCATTAGGCAATATTTTGAAAATTACTTAAGTAATCATTATCTATTTGCACATACTGACAGATTTAACGAACATCAAGTACTTTGTTCTATTTGGAAATGGGTAAACATTTTCCTAGGTATTTCTTTTATGTGCAGCACATTACCAGATGATTTGGACATAGATGTATACATTGGAATATCCATTGTCCAGCTGTTGAACAATATAATTTAAACATGAATGGATTGAGTATGTGCAGGTAGTCTTTTTCTAAACTGCGGCTATGGCCATCATCTATATTCAAGAGATTAATGCTCATGTCACAGTATGACAGGGTATTGGTATGTGGCATGTATTAATAATAATGTAATCTTAATTTCATTCTAAATTTATTTTTTTATACGGTTGTACTTGAATCCTCACCATCAACAAACAAGGCTTTGTCAAACAGGACATTGTCGACATGTATGTCCACATCAGAACCATCAGCACTCAGAGTCATCTGGACCTGTGAAAATAAAATAAATTTCAGATTACAACATCTTAGGTTTGACAATAATTAAATCATTTCATTTCAACAAACTCAACTTGTAACTAGAAGTTAAAACCGGTCACACCATACAAACAAATTCATACCTTTTGTGCGTCTAGAGCCTTGGCAACAAAGGCGACAAATACGGTGGCCTGAGTGAGCTGTTGGGTCCGATTGTCCAGGGCCTGGGCCGTGCGACCCTGTACCTCAAAGAGGGCGCTGCCATTACCGTCTGGGAAAGTGACGTGAATGTACTCGCCAAGACCATTGAAGGTGTAAGTGTTCCCGTCCAGGGTCTCGATGTGGGGATCACCAACTGTCCAGCCTATAAGCAGAAACAAAATCATTTAGCTGTTGCATTTACTCAAACCAGATGGCATGTAGGAAAGTCTCTGAAGCAAGTCTGCCATGATTTTTAACCTCTTGAATATGGACGACGGCCATAGCTTGAAAAAGACCACCTGGCTAGTCTATAAGTGCATTCCTGCACTTTATTACTCAATCCATTTTTTTAAAAACTATAATGTTATTGAATGGGAGTGTAATGAACAGATTGAGCTTTTTCGAACAAAGCTTTAATTCCCATGAAAGGGGCTCCGAGTGCGATGAAGAGTCCACCACTCTATTCAGTGTGATGCCTATTGTTTCCATTTACGCTTGGCTGCACAGCCCGTTCTTGGCATTCCAGCCCCCCCCCCCCCCCCCCCATCAATAACAGCAGAACACAAGGGGTCAAAATAATGGAATACGAGGCAGTTTACTGAGATTTTTTGTTATATAACCCAAGAAAGATTCTGCTAGAATTGAAATGTCAGGCCCTCCCCTAACTTTTATCAGTTATATATTTGAGGTAATTCGCGTAGCAAGCATTTTGTAGCAGTGCATCGTTTCATTTTGTTCTAGTAAACTTTACTCATCAAGTTTTTTCATGCAGGGGCCATCACAAAAGATTTAGTAATCACTACGTAAAGAGTTGCAAACAGAATTGGTGCCTGATCATTGGTTTTACTGCAAGCTGAATCTGGGGCACAAAACAAAATTGACTTTCTCAACTTATAAACTCAGTTGAGGACAAATGAAACAAAGTTGGAGCCAAACATTGAATTTCAAACGAAGGCTAAAAATCTGAATTCAACTGTTGGAGTTGATAAGATCACTACAAAATCCTACTGACAAATATACCAGTTTGTGTTAGCACTCTGTACTTTTGTCTGTTTGTCCAGATGGTTTTGTTTTTGTTATCTTTTTTGTTATGCTGAGTGTTGGCCAATTGCTATGCCTGTGTTCTTTTACCTCGTAATTTGTAATGTTTGCAATTTTAATGTAACTTTTTGTATTTTTGTTTGTTTGATGAATTTTAATTTTTAATGTATATTTATTTGTTATGCCTGAAAAATAATCTGATAAAAAAATAATAAATAATACAGGTCTCAGACAGTCCACATTTCCACATTACATGCTCTCACCTGTGTTGGGTGGCAAATACCCATTGCAGGTACCAGCTGGTCGTTTCTCAAAGTACATATCACAGAAGGCTTCGTCGTTTGCTTCATTGCAGCAGTAGTGCCGTGGAAAATAGTCCTCCACTGTCGAGGGAAAAAATCCACACAGTAAGTAGATCTTTCATAGGCATCATTTCCTACATGAAAGCACCCATCTAAGGCCATATTTTGATGAGAAATAATTGCTAATTTTGTTAGTAATGAACTGATGATTCATATCTTTTGCACTTGCCAGACTAGGGCTGCGCATCTGAACCAGGTACCCGACTGCTAATGTCAGGAGCAGGTTCCAGATTATGGAATGGAGTACCCGTACCCGAATTAACACATTACTTAATTTCTCAGACAATGAAAACATGGACATACAAGACAGATTAACATTGATGACGCTTGCGAAAATGCAGTTTACACCGTAAAGCTATCGAGATCACTCTACACACTTGTATCTTGCTGCATTGATGCACCGATGCGGTATTAACACTGCTGAATCCATCAATATCAATACAAATTTCCACACACACTGGGAGGTTAGGGTTAACATGTGGACCTTTACGAACAATATAAACAACAATTTCCGAGATTTAATTTTTGGGATTGGCTTTCTTTAGCAGGTACCCGTGTGCCCAATGCTTTTTTCCAGTCAGTTACCTGATTCCCGAACTACCTGTAAAGGCACACCCCTATGCCAGACTTAAAAGAAAACAAAAAAAACAAAAACAACAACAACAACAACAGTGGGAAAGTGACACTTCTGCACATCGGACACTAGTTACAGTAGGAAGGTTCTGCTGTCTTATATTCGGCATTAAAATACTTCTATTAAAACTCTCTCACTTACACAGCCAATTGATCAGTTGGGGCTCATATTGCGTCGTGTCTCCCTGGAAGTTGAACAAATATCTCTCCTCCACGCTGATGAGGTCATTAGTGTCGTAGCCAAGAATCAAAGACCGATCTGCGCGATAGCAGCATCGCATACCAGCACCATTCAACGAAGGGGATAGTTCCGTCACTAGACAGAACTCTTGTCCTGTTATAAGGATGGCAAATATAAACTAGAAACTGGTGTTTGTGTACAAACACAGGGCTGTTTCGGGTGTTTTTTTTTTTTTTGTGGTAGTATGATTCTAATTCTTGATGAGATATCAATGGTAGATGAAACAAAACCTTGTTTTACATTCAAGCAATTACGTATCCTTAATCATAATTGTTTTGGAAATGTGAGCATACTTGCAGTTTGTGACCATGATGATGTCATTGTGATGTCACACATTTTGCACATTCATATGTAAGTACCTATCACCTAACAAATGTATTACAAATTGTTTTTTGAAATTAGCATGTAGGTTTGATGAGATATGGCTTTGGGGTTTAAAAACTTAAAAATTACTAGAAAATCGTATAATGATGTCATCATGACGTCATGTAATTTTTGTCAATAACGCCTGCTAGCATACCTACATATCACGTTTCAATTTCATTGGACTTGTAATTCTGTAGATATATGGCTTCGAAGAATCCACCTTTAAGATGACGTCACGTGACATGTGATGACATCATCATAATGTCATGTCAATTTTCATCTATAAACTTGCAGACGTACCTAGATATTACATTTCAACTTAATCGAACTTGTACTTTTGTAGATATGGCTTCAAAAACTGCCCCTTTAAGATGACGTCACGTGACATGTGATGACGTCATCATAACGTCAATTCAATTTTTATCTAAAAACCTACTGGGCTACCTAGATATTACTTTTGAACTTAATCGGACTTGTGCTTTTGTAGACATATGGCTTCAAAAACTGCCCCTTTAAGATGACGTCACGTGACATGTGATGACATCAATTATGATAATGTCATGTCAATTTTCAGCTATAAACCTACTGGGCTACCTAGATATTACTTTCAACTTAATCGAATTTGTACTTTTGTAGATATATGGCTTCAAAAACTGCCCCTTTAAGATGACGTCACGTGGCATGTCATGACGTCATCAAGAGGTAAAAGTTCGGCACACATTGTGAGCAGTTAGTCTAAGTGTCTGCCAAGTTTAAAAGTACCCAAAGTGCCGGTAAGAAAGAAAACGTGTACAATTATGCTATAGGCAATAATCTAGCGAGTGCCCCTTTAAGATGACACCACGTGACATGTTAAGACTTGATCATAACGTCATGTCAATTTTCATCTATAACACCAGGTGGCATACCTTACGTTCCAACTGAATCGGACTTGTACTTTTGTAGATATATGGCTTCGAAAAATGCCCCTTTAAGATGACGTCACGTGACATGTGATGACGTCATCAGGACGTAAAAGTTCGGCACACATTGTGAGCAGTTGGGGTAAGTGTCTGCCAAGTTTAAAAGTAGCCAATGTGGCCGGTAAGAAAGTAAACGTTTACAAATGCTATGGGCAATATTCTATCGACTTGAAAAAAGAATTTTTTTATGACGTCATCATGACGTCACACAATTTTCGCTTTTTAGGGCATATCTTTGAGACATACCAAAGCTATAACAAAAAGAATTTTGAAAATATCTTGTTTTGTTCGCTAGATATAGTGAAAAGAATGTTACGATTTTAGAACTTCAAAAATTCAGCGACTTGAAAAAAGACAAGAAATCAACCTCTTTTATAAACAGCAAGCACATTTAAGCCATGGTTATCAGTCCTTCCCAGAATTCCTTTGTGTTATATTGAATTTGGTCTAAATTTTGAAATGGCTGTTATTTCTTACTTGAGTGCGCCACGATCATGAAATTTTGGAATTGGGTACAAACAAATTCAATGTATACATTTTTGTAATCGGATTGACCCTTAGATGCGTTTAAAAAAAAAAATTTTTTTTGATGACGTCATCATGACGTCACACAATTTTCGCCTTATAGGGCATATCTGTAATTACATACCAAAGCTATAACAAAAATAATTTTGAAAATATCTTGTTTTGTTCGCTAGATATATTGAAAAGAATGTTACGATTTAAAAAAATTAAAGATTCAGCGACTTGAAAAAAGACTACAAATCAACCCTTTTTATAAACAGCATGCACATTTAAGTCATGGTTATCCGCCCTTCCCACAATTCCTTTGTGTTATATTGAATTTGGTCTAAATTTTGAAATGGCTGTCATTTCTTACTTGAGTGAGCCACGATCATGAAATTTTGGAATTACGTACAGACAAATTTAATGATTACATTTTTGTAATCGGATTGACCCTTACATGCGTTTAAAAAAAAAATTTGTTGATGACGTCATCATGACGTCACACAATTTTTGCCTTTTAGGGCATATCTTTGAAACATACCAAAGCTATAACAAAAAGAATTTTGAAAATATCTTGTTTTGTTCGCTAGATATATTGAAAAGAATGTTACGATTATAAAACTTCAAGAATTCAGCGACTTGAAAAAAGACTACAAATCAACCGTTTTTATAAACAGCATGCACATTTAAGCCATGGTTATCAGCCCTTCCCAGAATTCCTTTGTATTATATTGAATTTGGTCTACATTTTGAAATGGCTCCTATTTCTTACTTGAGTGAGCCACGATCACGAAATTTTGGAATTAGGTACAGGAAAATTCAATGTATACATTTTTGTAATCAGATTGACCCTTACATGCAGTTAAAAAAAAAAAATATTGTTGATGACGTCATCATGACGTCACACAATTTTCGCCATTTAGGGCATATCTTTGAGACATACCAAAGCTGTAACAAAAATAATTTTGAAAATATCTTGTTTTGTTCGCTAGATATATTGAAAAGAATGTTACGATTTTAAAACTTCAAAATTCAGCGACTTGAAAAAAGACTAGAAATCAACCCTTTTATAAACAGCAAGCTCATAATAGCCATGGTTATCAGCCCGTCCCAGAATTCCTTTGTGTTATATTGAATTTGGTCTAAATTTTGAAATGGCTGTTATTTCTTACTTGAGTGAGCCACGATCATGAAATTTTGGAATTGGGTACAGGAAAATTCAATATATACATTTTTGTAATCGGATTGACCCTTACATGCGTTAACAAAAAAACACATTTTTGATGACGTCATCATGACGTCACACAATTTTCGCAATTTAGGGCATATCTTTGAGACATACCAAAGCTATAAGAAAAAGAATTTTGAAAATATCTTGTTTTGTTCGCTAGATATAATTTAATGAATGTTACGATTTTCAAATTTCAAAAATTCATAAAAAATCACGTGATGACGTCATCATGACGTAAAAGTTCGGCATGCATCCTGAGCAGTTGGTCTAAGTGTCTGCTAAGTTTAAATGCAATCGGCTGCATAAAAGTAGCCAAAGTGCCTGGCAGAAAGAAATCGTGTACAAATGCTATGGGCAAAAGTCTGAAAAAGAAAAAAAAAAAAAATAAAAATAAATAAATAAATCTTAACGAAAACAAGGGCTGTTTCGAAAAACTTTCGAAACAGCCAATTATAACTGAAAGACTGCAACCATGTGCATTTCAAGCAACATGTCCTTAAAATTTACTGTGATTCATCTGGTATTTTCAAATATAAATTCAAAAAATGAAAAAAAGTTACCAACAGTAATCAAGTATTGAAGGTCTTTTCTTTATTTTGTTTTTATATAAAATTTTGTAAAACTTTTGTAAGATTAACTGGAAACTGAAGGTGCAATTCTCTTAACTCTGGCAATTACAAAAACATTTTTGATTGATGAATTCTATGGTTGCTATAATTTGAGTAAACATTTGGAGAAACCAACCCTCCAAAGCTTCAATCTGGTCCAAGAGCTCTTGGCTGAATCGGCGTCGTCCTCTGGATGCTGCAGCTCTCACGCGACCTCTAGAAGAAGCCCTGCGACCATAAGATCTATCGTTCCTTCCTTGGCCGAATGAGCAAGGGCAAGTACCAAGAAAACGGTCCCAGGTGTTCGGGCGAGGCTGTCTGCTGTACCAGTCCAGACAGAATTGTTTGGGGTTGATGGTGTCGACCGTGTTGCTCTCAAGTCGGTAGATCCAGCGGCCCTTCAGTCCGGTGTTCCCAATGGCCTGGTCAGGCCGGAAGGCATCACTTCGCGTCGCAAACGGTGGATTGTCATTCTGGGAGTTGGCATAAGTACCCGATCCATCATTGTAACCAATGATGAGGTTGGTGCCGGCAAGGGAATCATAGTCCCATAGCATGTCTCCCTCACGGTAGTTGAAAATGGCAAAGCTGTAGATGCCATCGGTCAAAAGTGCAGCCTGGAATGTGTTGGTTTCCTGCAAACAATAATAAATGTTGACACTATTTACTGCAAGGGTATTGCAATAAATTAGAAAACAGGATCCAAACTTGAAGTACAAAGCTCATCGTCACAGGGAAATATTTTGAGTATTATAATGTTCAAAAGATGCCCAGCTTATATGTTCCTTTGATTATGATTGTTGGCTAAATAAGCAACATAAGGTTAGTTTGTATAAACTCTGAACATACGGTGCTATTCTGCTTAACTTCAGCTGATACTTTACTCAAAACTCCTAGAAAAAAATTATGAGCTTATTCATGCATTGTTGCTATTTGACAGTTTCTTCCAAATCTGAAGCCAAGTGAAATATGTTCAATCTTTAGCAAGATATGGTGATTATATCGGCCATTCATTGTTGGAGTCAGTTTAACTACAAAGTTGCAGCATTAACCCCTTGCGTCCAGAGGATGTCTATAGAAAATTACCACCTGGCTGGATGACATCTATACACACATTATCTGCATTTTCAATGCATTGTTGGATAATTGTGTATGTTACGCTTGGCTGCACAAGTCTCTTGTGTCTGTTTTGCTTGGCTGCACAAGCCAGCATGGCACCCTGGCACCCTATTATAGCACCCGTACTCGAGGCACGACGCTTACATTTTGCTGGATGAAGGATGGAAGTTGGTCCCACGTAACAACAAGCATCCACGTAGCATTGAAGGTCAAGAAAGAGGGAGCGTATTGGGCTCGAATCCTGGAATTAGCATCAGCTAAAATGGCATCTCCGGCCTCAGTCCCAGAGGCTGACGGCTGGTAAACCTAAAAATACAAAAATAGAAACATGAATGTGAACAGGACTGCAAGGTAAAAACAAAAACAAAATACTTGCTTATAAAGGTTTCACCTGCATGGTTTAATACTATAATCACTCCAAGTCAGTCCACTTATACAGCACTATTTACATCTATCCTTATCTTGTCACCTGGGTGAAAGTCTATACCAACAAGGCCTTACTAATTAATGTGTGATACATAATGGTATTGGCTAGCTGTGCTGAAAACTTAATATGCTGGTGCAAAAAGAGAGCCGAACTTACTACTGCATCTGTGGGTCATTTCATTATGGAGGTCTGGCTTCTAATATGACGCACTACACAAATTTAAAAGTCAGGATCAACTCATTGTAATATTACCTGGTAGAAGACGTCTCCCTGGTTGGATGTCAGGTCAGTGTCGGCCCAGAAGGGGGCCACCATGGGGATGGTATTAATGTCCGAGAATCCCCCTGGGAAGGGGTTTGGGAAGCCCAACTTGTCATCGTTCTGGTTGAGCAGAATGATCAAGCCGTTGTCCATAAACTGCGGCAAGGGAGGGAAGAAGAAAAATAAATGTGATGTGATCAAGCAAAATCAGTCTGAAGTAGGCCCTGGTCAATTTTGGGATTTTTACATATTCATTTGTAGCGTACTTCAAGCTCCATATTTAATAGTGAAAACCCCATGTGAATACGACCTTTGGTTAAAAAGTTACAAATATTTGAACACCGGCACATTAAAAAGAAAGAAACTGAGAAAATCAAGTTTAAAGTTACAGTACTTTAATTTAGTCATTTTTAGTACATTTATAATACATGTGATATTTCCATGTGAAAGGAGAATGCTTTTCTATTCTGCTTTTGTAAAAAAGTCAATTTAGATTTTTCCACTACGAACATATTTGGCCCATATCTCAAAACCAAGGATTGACGAGTTCCGACTGATTTTGCTTGATCGCATTACAAATGATTTAAAAAAAGATACTTCAATACAAGCATCAACATTTAATGTCATACATCTTTCAGTGTCATGTGCCTTCCAGAAGAACATTTACAGACTTTTCTTGTCCACACAAATATTATAAAACAATGGATGCCTATTTTAATTTCTTGTTACTTCTTCTAATTCTGCTCTTTGTTTGACATACAGGTATTATATTACTTTCCCATAGCATATATGAAACAGAATAATGTATTGTGTATGTCCCATTTGCTATAACCTTCGGTCTTGTAGTATATAGGACACAGATGCATAAAGGATAGAGAATTTATCATGAAGAGGCATCTTGACGTGATGCAGGTGATCCCATAGCCCTAGTACATGTACGTGAACGAAATCAAAATGCACAAAGAATTCACAATACACACTATGCAATACAGGGTTTACAGACCATCCAATATGGAATATTTGTTACCGATTGACCAATCAGGATCAAGCAGGGATGAGATTGTCAATTAAGAAAAAAAGTCTGACAATTTATGAAATGTCTGAAAGATGCATTAATGTCTTTCTCCAAGATTAAAAAAGTCCGCGATTCAGACTAAAGTCTAAAAATTGTCATGCCTGACCAAGGGTTCAAGACTGCTTGAAGATGTGTATATTATATAAATAACCTGTCATAGAGGGGTAACTTTTGTTTTTTTTTAACCCTAACATCCTAGGTATTAACTTGGAGTAAAGTACAATATACTACAAAGTACTACTTGCCAGTGTAGTAAGAATACTGCATACAGTTTACTTCTTGTAGTATTTTGTAGCCTTAGGTGAAGTTAGGGTTAAGATTGGGAAAAACAAAACTTTCTTACATAGAGGCCATGGTAGAATGTGCTGCCGAAGGGGAATCCTGTTTCTGGTCGAAGGGTCATTGACACAACCTCCTGGTCGAAGCGTGGACGGGTCAAGTCCATGGCAACCTGGTCATACAGATTTCGCAGAGACTGATCCCCATTCTCAATACCGAATGGGAATAGAATTATTTCTGTTGGGTATCAGAGAGAAAAAATGAAGGTCAACAAATGTTTTTTTCTGTTCATTAAAAAACATGTTATTCTTTACAGTGATCAAAAAGAAAAGTTTGAGTTTGCTTGATTGATTGATTGAATAAATGATTGGTTCATCTTGAATGTTATAAAGTGAATAGAATATAAACTGTGAAATGTAATCTTTTACAGAAAAAATATACCATACCACCCATTGAGGTACAATAAAATACAATGAATTCTTACTCACCCATTGAGTAAGAATTCATTGTATTTCTGGTGAAAATTAATCTTGCCTTCTTCCCAAAAATATTTGTATAAAAACACACAAATAGTAAACTAATTTTATAGATAACATTAGATTTCTTTTCATATGAATGAGATGTCATAACATTTCCCCCTTTTACATTGAAAGGCCAACAATGTGTATCTTAAAGTAAAGGTACAGTAAGACCAGATTCGCTCCCATGCTTAGTTATTGCGAGTGTGGCATGGAGAGACCGTCTATTATGTCCATAGATTTGTGCTTTTTATAATGACAAAAATTGAGGTGCATGTATCCCACATCTGTCCACCCTATAAAGCTAACATTACCCCTAACCCTGCTGAATCCAACAAGGGCCAAGTTGGATTTTATTGGATTTGGCAGGGCTCATAAAAACAAACACCTGTTGTATTTTGTTGGATTCAGCAGGGTAGCTGCAAAATGCCAAGGCTGATGTATAGGTAGTACACTGCAGAATCCATCAAAAACATTTGTTGGATTTTGTTGTATTTAGCAGGCTTCCCATTTCAGTTTTGTTGGAAATTGTTGGATTTAGCAAGGCCATAGGAAATCTTTTTAAGGGGGTGAGGGTTGAGCAACTGTGAAAGTACACAAAATCAGGACACATGGTTCCTGTTTGCATTTAATCCAAGCGCTTGCTTTTGAACAAGTGTCAAACAAATGTGATGCTGCTCTTACAACAAATCCATTACACAGATAATGTATGGCATAGGTATTGACCGAACGCGAGAAAAATATGCATTTTACCTTTGCAGTCAAATCCGTCCCCTCTGTATCCATCACTGCATGTGCAGGTGTAGCTCCCGATGGTATTGCTGCAGACTGCGTTTGCATGGCATGTATCCGAACCAACCATGCACTCATCTACGTCTGAAAGACAAGCACAAGGATACAGCAATGTACAATATGATGACATAAAAAGAGACAGTCAGTGCAGCCGAGAGTCATGTAAAAATATGCCACATCCACATCAACAGCTCATCAAGTAAAAATCTGGACTCTAATTGACCCTTTCTGTCTGGCCGTTATTGATGGGGTCCGGTATGCCATGAATGTGCTGGGCAGCCAACAATATATCATATGCACCACACTGAATAGAATGGTCCTATTCATCGTACTTGGAGCTCAGCCTTCCCTTTCGAATAATTGAAAGCTTTGTTTGAAAAAGCTCCATCTGTTCATTACACTCACATTTAAGAACAATATAGCTGAAACATGAAGCATTGAGTATGCGCAGGAATGCGTGTACATGTGTATTAGACAACAACCGGCCAGGGGTCAATTTCATAGAGCTGCTTAAGCAAAAAAATTGCTTAAGCGCAAAAAAACCTTGCTTAATAAAATCATGTTGCCAGCCAAAATTCCATGTTATTTTTATTGCTTGTGACTGGTATTTAGCTGTTGTTTGCTTATCATAAAAATCACATGGGGTTTTGGCTGCTTACCTGATTTTATTAAGCAAATTTTTTTGTGCTTAAGCAATTTTTTGCTTAAGCAGCTCTATGTGATGAATTTGGCCCACGTGTGGTCTTTTTCGAACTGCTGCTATGGCTGTCATCCATATTCAAGAGGTTAAAAACCATGACATCCTGGGAAGTGTGTTGTAAGCATTACGTTTCTGTATAATAAGAGCTACTTTTGGGATTTGAAAACTAAAGTTTTGACAACAGCAACTTGAACACGCACTCATCTCTGAAGTATCCATGTTGGAATAATCTTTGGCAAATGGACGTCTTTCGAAAGACTTGAATGGAGTACCGAAGTGATGAAGTCAATGCAATGTTTGGAACCAGAATACGTTTGTTATTTTGTGTCAATGTATTTGCATGACTGGCCGCTAACAAAGGAACTGTCAAAATCTCCAATTGTTTGGAGCCAGTTGTCGTGCCAACTGACGTCAGACTTCGATACTCTATTGCAGGACAAACTTTATACCCATTTCACAGTTGACTCCAGTCCAGGCAGGGACACAGGCGCATTCATAGGTGTTGACTTGGTTCAGACAGGTTCCATTGTTCAGGCAGGGCAAAGAGGCACATTCATTGATGTCTGCAAAATGATAACAATGTTAGTTAATGGACAGATTGTTTTATCAGTAAATGGTTTTGTTGTAAAGTTAACAGCTTTGTACAGTAAGTGAAACAATTTAATAGCAGTGCAATAAGTAAGCGTACTTAAGAGTGAACTATTTGGTTGTAACAAAACTTAGGGCCTACTGCCACCTTATGATTACACATGTACTAGACTCTGAATGTCGTTCCCTACAGTTGTCAGAATTGCCAAAGATCATTTTCTTTTTAATTTAAGTTTTTATCTGTATATCTATCTACATGACATGTTTTTGTAATCAGCTACTTTAGACTGCTAATCTTTTGTTGCAATAGAAACATTATAAGTTATCCCACGAGCGCAGAGTGGAACACGGAATAATGTAGTTGCCCCGTGTCCCACGGACGTACTACATTATTCCGTGTTCCACGAGTGCGAGTGGGATAACGAATTTATCTTCAAGCAAACTTGACGCGCAGTAAAGATGGAACACGCACGGTGCTGTACCTGTACCACATACACGCACACATCAATAACAGTCAGAAGAAACAGGAGCTATCCGAAAAAAAAAGGAACAAGTGTGCGCCAAAACAGACGTGACAATCCACATGGGACGCAAACGCGCAGCTTTTGAATTACCAATGGACTGTGCAGCACTACGTTTTGCGTATCGCGCAATTCGTGGAATTAGAACAGCACAATTCGGAGTGTGTATATTGGCCGTGTGATATGGGTTATTATCACACTCTCAGCTGCCACGGATCGACCAATCAGGATCGAGGATTCAAGTTTGCTTGAAGATAATGTGTATAGACCTTTATCATGGTACAGCCATCTTGCTTTTCTCCTATTAAAATCAATGTAACCAAACCGAGGCTGGAAGGAAAAATAGTCTGGCACCTTCATTCAATAATTGGAATCACTATTCATAATTGCTAAGGCGTACAGGGAACAAGACAAAGATGGTGACAGCATGATAAAGATCTATTACAGTTGTAAAGTGACTGTTGGATGCCATCAAAGTTGAGAAAAAAGTACAAACATGAGAAGAGAAGCATCTGTGGCCCTACCCATCCAATTCCCCCTGGTGAAAATCGTGTATTGAAGTCTTTCTTACCTTGACAAACTGGAACGGTCCCATTGATTTGGCCATTGCTGCATTCTAGGGTTGCATTGGCTGGATCAAGCTGATAGCCGGCTTCACAGGAGGAGCCAATCACATCAGTGTGGTTGAAAGCCGTGGCATCTATAAAGCCATGTGCTGGTGGTACAGGAATGACACAGTTTTCTGGGGGGAGAATGAATACTATTTGATTGTCAACAAGATTTTATGATCATTTCAATAAACCCTAAATCTAAAATAAGAATATAAATCAATTTACATTTAAATTCAAAATATTAGATTTTGAACTTAAAGATGAAAGTTACAAAAAGACAATCCTATATTGCCTAAAATCTACATGTCAATGATACAGATGTTTATATAATGACAAAGCGAATGCAGAAATGTTAACAAATATATCCACTGAAAACAATTCTGTCCCACATTTTTTTGACAACTTTTACTTTTCCAGTGTTAGAGATTTCTTCTATTTAGTTCATGTTAATATGTAATTATATGTGATGCTCTGGAGTTTCCTGCACCCGCTTAGATCCCAAAAATGTTTACAATTAAAATAATGATAATTGATTGTGAGCTAATAATTTCTGAATAAAAAAGCCACTGCATTAACCAAATATTGAATCTTACCGACTACGTGTGGAACAAATTGCTCCATCATTTTCAACTTACCATAGCAGATGGGCAAGCTATCAGACCACACAGTATTGTTGCATGTGATCTCTGACGGTCCCACTAGGGTGTAGCCGTTGAAACACTGGAAGAACACACTCTCTGTATTGCGGTATTGGAACTTCTGGGGTCCCAACCGCCCATTCACAAGATCTCCAGGGTATGGGCAAGCCCCTGTACAAAAAAGGTACAATATAATTTGTAAACTTGGCCCTCCAATCCACTTCTATGGGGTGCGTTCGAGCGTGTTACTCTTGATACTCGCGGGTGCAGGAAAGTGTTGCGTGTGCATTACTCTTAAACCGCGTCGCGCGAACGGTCAAGGTTAGTATTGAACATAGTTTAACATTTTCCCTTATGTATCATATTTATGACAAAGATCAGTTCAACAATCGAAAAACGATCATTTTATTGGGAAAGTCTGAAAAGTTTTACTTTGCGCCATCTTGAAATGCTAAGTGGAAACAATCATGTGATGACACCTCCGGCGCAGGAGTATACTCTCGGTCTGAACGGAAGAAAACTTTTGGTTACCCTTGGATCATACTCCTGCCGTTTGTGTGCTCAAGAGTATACTCGTGTTAACACGAGTAAAAACATGCTCGAACGCACCCTATATGTCTGAGCTCAAAGATGCCCTTCAGGTTTTCAGAGGAACATTTATAAATTGCCTTATTACTTAAAATCATTACTGGATATGGTTAAAGTCTGCACTGCACTTACAGGTTGCTTTGGATACAACTTCATAACAAATTTGTAAACAATTTATACCTCTGCAGACTTCTTCCGATTCATCCACGTTGTTGCCACAGTCAAAAGGAATGCCATCGCACAGGTAGTCATTTGGTATGTAGACGCCACCAGGACATCGATAGTGGTTTTCCTTGAAGCAATGACTTGTCACATTTATACCTGTAGATATCAAGAAATCAAAGACAGTGCATTAAATTTCCCAAAGATGAGCTCAATCCGATTAATTAATTAATGCTCGTTTTGCATGGTGTATATATGCATATATTTTTTACTTTAGAAATGTTAGTGAGTGATCTTCATCGAAAACTGTATATTAAAGGTTCCACTGCAAGAATTTCCACTCAAAGTAAAGTCCCCGTCATTACTCTTCTTCTCAGCCACTTACCAAAGTTTGCACTGCTCTAACAGTTAAAAACCCTGTTTGACCTCTCAGATATATCATTTCAGTCTTTGCCACTATCAATATTGCACACACTTGGCAAATCAGCTGTATAATATAGTGTTGTTTCACAAATGGCTCATATCTCAATATGGCAGGATATTCACAGTAAACTACGTTGTTGGAATTGTGCTCTAACAAATTATTACTGAACAATACATTGACCTTGCAGTCTGACACATAAAAGTTAAATCTATTGTGGAAAAGAGTGGACACAAAAATTCACGTACCACAGCAGAGCATTTCATCCTCATCGGAGAAGTCATTACAATCGGGGAAGGCATCACAGATCCACTCACTCGGAATGCAGGTTCCTTCGGGACATCTGAACAGATTCGTTTGGCATGCACCTATCATAAAATTGTGTTAGACAATGTCTTCCATTAGCTATTTTAAAGAGCAACTAAAACGGCGATTACAATTTTGACTTTTTGGACTTTTCCGACAGTTTAAATACTCTTAACTGATGGAGATTAGTTTGCAGACGAGAGGGATTTTGTTATTTAAAAAAAAGGGTTGTTATTCTGAAACATTTCTCCTGTTTCGCGAAAGCTCATTATGTATGTAAATGTATGTACGTGACCCCGTGACGTACACGTGTATAGTCAGTTGATGCTACATCCAAACACTGGTGCATGTATGTACGTGGAGTTGATGCTGCTGGAAGAGTTTTTGTCGACATAACTCCTCCGTTTTCCCATTTATTTTGTCTAATTTTGATATTATTTCAGTATGAGCATGGTTCTGAGATAATAATTATGCCTCCATCGTGTGTAGTTGCTTGGCTGCACAGCCACAATCCTGGCATACCAGCACCCCATCAATAACAGCCGGACACAAGGGGTTAAACACTGTTTCGGACAAAATAAGATATTTTGTCGAGTGTAGCTTCTCTTTCATGACATTGGTCTTGTATTACTTACGTTCGCAAGTAATTCCATCTCCTTCGTAGCTCTCTGAGCAGACACAGTCATAGGCGTAATCGATTATCTGACAGACCGAGTTGACACTGCAATTCAGTGGCTGGCAGGTAGTTATTCCTCCAGTGTCACATGTACAAATACTGCCACATCCTGCCACAATGAAAGTTTGGCTGACCTATCAAGTAAAATCAAAACATATTGTTAAATATTTGAAATTTGAACTAAACTCCTCAAAAAAAGTTCGGAAACTCAGGTTTGACAGACGATTTCTCTCTTGTTTCCAACTCCTTTTCCTTGAATTTGGTATCATTGGAAAGCCCCGTTATTCTTCTTTACAATGATGTGTCATTTGTTATGATTAAGCAATTGGGGGGTGTGCAGCACAGCAGAATATGGGGGCGAGTGTAAAGTGAAATGTTACAAAATGCATTGCTATTGTCCAAAAGTGTATTGACTCTTGCTGTTAGGAGTTGTATGAAGGATTGGTGTGTCTGGAATGATTCTCTGCTTACTAACCAATATATAAAGGTTGTAAGCCATAAATGTGCAGGAAAAGTTTAGAAATCTACATGGCCAGTCACAATAAATTGCCTTCGGGATAGCAACTCAGTTGTTAATGTGCTTGCGTTTCAAACAGAGTAAAAGAATTTGTCATTTTCTGCACTCAAACACCCAGTAATGCTCCATCAGTAACAAGAAGTCTCTCTCACAGTACAATGCAACACTCTATCTCTAACAAAAGAAAAAAACAAGCCTTTTTTTTCCCTGGTTTAATCATTGAACAGTTTCTAGCCTCAGTAGCGGGTGGACGATCCGAATGCAGCCACAACAGCCTGGCACCTTCTCCTCATACTGTTCACGAGCCGGGTCACACGTTGCTGTGGGATGGCGTCCCATTCATCAATCAAGATCTGTTGCAGATCTGTTGCACATTCCCATCCTCCAAGCAAAAGGGGAATGCACTGTATGCCAATAGCAATGCATTTTGTAACATTTCACTTTACACCCACCCCCATATTCAGCTGTGCTGCACATCCCCCAATTGCTTAATCATAACAAATGACACATCATTGTAAAGAAGAATAACAGGGCTTTCCAATGATACCAAATTCAAGGAAAAGGAGTTGGAAACAAGAGAGAAATTGCCAGTCAAACTTGAGTTTCCGAACTTTTTTTGAGGAGTTTATTACAAAACTCCAGTAATACAGTGGTGATCTACTCATGGAAAATGAATGGAACAACAAAAAATGTATTTTTCACATTAGTTTTATGTGTATACCCTGATATTTACAGAAACTAAGTACCATTGCATAAACTGGAAAAAAAATGTACAAATAAGTAAAAAATTCCCTAAGCAACTTCCTCCTCAAAGAGTGAAAGAGAAGAAAAGAAAGCAGGCCTCTTCAACTTTAATCTGCTTATCATGTGAGGAACCCAATAAAGATCTTTTTATACTAGCCCAGACATCACTGCAGATTAAACAAACAGTATAGTAAGCTTAACTGGTATGTTCACTTCCTGACACATCAACAATCTGGAAGACTTCACGGATTTGGCACTCAAAGATCTGAATGCGTTAAATGTTGAATTCCTTAGAATGGGAAGAAAATCTCATTTCCCCCAAACGGAAACTTTTTAAAGAAGTACTAAGTACTACATCCTTGCACACAGAAGGAACATTAGCTGATTTTGCCTCTGCTTTAAGACCAAAATTAAGCCAAACAACTTGACCTCTTTCCTGTGATGCCACACTGGACCTCATTAGATTGCAAAGTGTTATATAAGAATAGAAGGGGATTTATTCAAAATCTAAAGCTATGCATATTTATCTTTGAGAGGCTCTTGGGTGCAGCATTTTGTAGCTGGCCACCGTCTCATTCTGCATTTGCAGAATTCGAAAGTGGAATCTTGCAAACGAGTACTTCCTTAAAAAAATCCAGCCTCAAAATATTCACCATGGGCATAAAAAAAGCCTTTTTATTATAAAGTGTATGTTGTGAATGTTGTAGTCAGATACACATTCATAATCAATGGTTCGCTTGCTAAAACCCTGCAAACCTCCGAAATAATGCTTTGGAATTAAATATGGGTCTGACATCTTCAATGCAGTTTGCAGGTGCTAAAATGAGTTTGTTTGAATTACATATGATTGCTCTATGATGGTCCGCATGTGGTAGCATTGTTTACATTTTTTACATTTTAACGCTACCTGTTAACATTGGTAAAAAAAGTTCTATACATTCACACTCATGAGCCACATTTGCACCCTCACTGGTCAAATCATTTTGGTGTGATATACCAACACTTCAGCTACCACTCACATTGTAGTATTCCCCATCGTAGACACATCCGCATTCCTCTACTGGTACACAGCTGTCGCCGTCCTGGTAGAAGCCACTCTCACACATGCACCCTTCAACGCATGGTAGTCCGTCACATGCAGACTCCACCTGCCCACCACGACGGTAATCAGCGCATGTCACCTCACAGTCACTGATGCATGTGCTGTAAACGGAGTTGGCTGGGCACGTCAAAGCTAAAAACGAGAAAAATGAAAAAGCAAAGAAGTTTTCAGAAATACTTTTTTTTTTTCTGATAAATATGGGAGGTCACACTTAAAAGAAACTTAAATTAAAATTAAGGCATAAAATTTCGTAGCTACAGCTACTTCATTAGATGCCTTTTTTTCTGAAACCTACTTTATGAAGTCTAATTTATGAAAATGAATGAACTTGCTGAAGTCTGAAACGTTGGGCCAGCTAATTTTGTTGATTTCTAATTAATTTAGGTATTTTTTTTCTAATAAAATGATTCTCTTTAAAGATATATTATTCTTGCTCTTTTTGAGTTTCGCCCCCAAAATATAATTTTTTTTCCCAACTTGCAGCCCCATAGATAACCCAGGTTTTCTTTGATTACGTAATCATCCCAAGGACTAATAACATAAGTTCATATGGGTATTCTCCTTGCAGATCATGCCCAACATTAAAATTACAAATGCTGACATCTTATTTGTTTTGAGAGGGCTACTTAGTGTTATATATGGGACATTCATACAGATAAATTCTTGGACATGCCCATACACCAAAGTTATTCGATTTGAAATGAGATATTGAAGAAAAAAGTCAGCCCACGTTTAGATATCAAATAATAGATATTACTTTTATAAGTTCAAATTATAATAAAAGCAATAATTGGTTCCTGCTGGATAGTTCTTTTTGTTAGGTAGAAGCATGAATGCACCATAGAATACAAGACCTTTTTTACAAGGGTTGCAGATACCCAATAAAAATTTGTGAAGTTGTTCCTTCTGAGGCCGAGACAAAAGTGACAGCATAGCAAATTTGTCTTCCCGCCTCAATAACCAACCCTACTACTCAATGGCCCACAGCCAGGCCATGCCAAGTATCACATAACAAGATCTCTGATTGGCTGGTTACCCTTCCCAGCCTTCTCAGCAATTGGTTGGAATTTGTGGCATTTGTTTGGCTATTCTGCAGATTACAGAATCCCACTTTTGTCACAAATTCTTCTATGGGCTTTTTTTGTACAAAATTCTCCATAACAAAGTACATGCAATGCAGGCACAGCGAGCTGTTATTACATGCAGTATTGCCATCCTTTTACACCACACATAATAAATAGGGGAAGATCAGTTGCAAAATTAGCTGCTTATAAATAATTGTTGCTTAAAGAAATGTAAAAATTTGGTGGAAAAAAACAACCCAAATTTGTTGAGCACGGGCAGTATAAACAAATATCTCACATCCAAAAAAAGTTTTTAAAATGTCTATCAGATTTGACCCAAAGGTTTTAATGTGGTGTCGAATTTTTCAAGGTCTTCACGGCTTGATGGATCTTTGCAAAGACTCCAAAGAAAGGCTTCCCACTGATGGTGAAAGTAATTTGAATTAATGTGGATGTGCAGATTACGGGATTAGCTGTCTAAAAACACTGCAACAATACCTTTTCTCAACCAATGATGAGAATTGGGTACACACCTAGATGACAGACCCACAGTGGATAATACAAAAAAAACTTTCATGCAGTAGAATGATTCCAGCATTAATAGATTAGGAAGAATTCCATCTTTTCACTGAAGCATCACAACCCAGACGCTCAAATAATTATGGGGCTAACAAAACCTATTCAACATCCACACCTAAGCCTATTATAATGAAACCAAATATAATTACTGAAGTAGCTGTATAGTACAGTAGATAAACTGAAATTACTCAATTTAAAGCTACAGACCTGCCATAAAAGCACCATCCTACATGTCATCAATAAACCCGAAATGGGAATTTAGTGTAAATTAAGAAAGGAACAGCCAGATACAAGTAATCCTTTGATAACCATGCAATTAGAAAATATAACCAATGCAGTGAGTCAAAGACATCATCTACTCGGGTAATACAATCAATACATAATTATCATTCTTGGCATGATATATAGCCTGTAATAGTTTGGGATGGTTATGCTGGGAGCCACACTGTACTACATGTACATGAAACCAATTCCACACATCAATACATAACCCAAGGCAAAAAGGATCAGACTACACAGAAAAGCTCAACCTCCAAAGAAGTTTTAGAAACAAAATGGGCAATTTGTTTTCCAAGCATATCAATTTGACTATCGGAAATTGGCAAAATTGAGAACTATTATCCCCTTGAGTACGGTTATTTACAGGAGGCGCCGGCGTCGGCTTTTGCAGCCAAGTGAAACGGACACAATGTGCTTATGCAAAAGTAAATTCTTAACACAAGACATTATTAGTAGATCCTAGCAAGTTGCCTGACCTGTGATCGGGTCCTTCATGGTCCACAGATGTTATGCAATTTAAAACAGAGGTGGCAGAAGCGGGGGGGGGGGGGGAAGGCATTGGCTCCATATTGGCCCTGAGAGAGGGAGGGTTAACAATGTCATTCACATTTTCTTTGTGCTTCCTCTTGTGGGCTATTCTTTGGCCTTTATAAATGGCAAAGCAAGCATAACTGGTGTGGCACCAAGGTGCCTCAAACTCTACAGCCTAAATACAAAATGAAATGTTACTGCTAAAAACTGAGCCATACATTTAAAAAAAAATCATTAAAAATATTCTTATTCTCACTTCATTGTTAATTGAATCGCTGGTAGTATATTTTAAGAACTTTTGATTCGGTCACAAAACACCAAGCTGAAACCCTAAAGCTTAAAAGCAAAAACTCACAGCATGGGGTTGTTGAACGCCACTCAGTTGGTGGGTAGCCTCGTGCATTACAGGTATCTACAAACGCTGCAAAGACATCACAGGCTCCAGCTGTGTCGGGATATACAGCACAAATATCATACTGGCAATCGTCGTAGAAGTTACTTGCATCTGTTGGCAATGCTGTAGCACAAATACCAAATGGACCTGAAAACAAAAAGTTGATAAGACAAAATTCAGCCATATTTGTTGGTTGTGCTTTCACAAAATGTAACTAGGATACAAATGAGATAAACAAAAAAATCTGATTTTATCAGGCAATTCGGATATTTGATGACAGCAAGCGAAATCAGACTAAGTTGGAAATTTTGAACATTGAGATTTCCATTCCCTAATAAAATATATAATGTAAGCTTTCTAATGGCGAAAAAAAATTACTGTTATACAATAATTTGGCTTTCAGATAGAGCCGTAAATTCAGCATCGAGAATGGAAAATAATATGTAGTTTAAACAATTTCTTTCATAAGTACGCCAGACTTAAATGTCAAATTGTACACATTTCATGGTCTCGACACAAAAGCAAACCAGGTATTGTTAATTAAATATGCTTTAAACTACAGTATTTTGACAAAAAAAGGAATAGTGATTTGTTTTTTGACGATTTTCATATAAACTGCAATTAATCAAAAATAGGTCATGGCACTTATGTATGATTTCCCTTGTGGACGCCACAAATGTGTTATGTATTTTCCATGATGGACCTTCCTTATTTTTTCATGCTTTGACCGACTGTGAAATCCCCTAATTTGATTCTAAACGTTCAACAGATTGACAAAGGTGTTTCCTCTATCCTTTTACATTTTAACAGTTGTTTGAAGAAGACAAATAAAAAGCCTCCCTAAAGAGCATGTGCCCTCAAAAAAAGGAAGAGGGCGAGAATGCAAAACAAAATTTGTTTTTCTTAAATTTGCCTTATTTCTTAAAAAAAAATCAATATTCAACCAATCTAAATTTGTCAACTTAGAGTAGCCTGGCATCCTTACCGTCAGATCTGATGATCTCATTGCAGATATTGGCTGCAATTGTGGCAATTGTGGAGTTGCTGTCACAAGGGTTTGGTACAGTGGATACTGTTTCAGGACACTCAGGGGTGTTGATGGTGTAGCTATTGGCAAAAGCTAATAATGAAGACTGTAAATATGAAATGATAAAAAACATTAAAAACAAAATTACAAACAAAAACATTCATGCAGATTCTTGGAGTTGAAATTTTAACAAAGTAAAATTTCAAACTTGCATCAGAATTTAATAGATTATCTTCTGCGAATTTGAATAGAAATGAAGTTTGTGCATAACAAAATGACAAAGAAAAAAGGAAAAAATCTGTAAAAGTTCTATACTAAAGCCATACATAGGCCTACCACAAAATGCACTTGTAAGAAAATTAAAGTTTATATTGAATTTGAAGTTAGTCATTTTCCCAGTTCATGATTTTTCGAAGTTAAAATAGGTTAAACTTTCCCACCTCTGCTTATCAACATAATTTTTGATACAACACGGATACTTAATAGACATAAGGTTTCAAAAATGTGCAGAGTTTGTTTATGAAAGTCCTACCATGGTAATTAAAATTGACATTCAGATGTTTGTGATATTCAACACGAAACACCCGTCTTGAAAACATGCCGGTGAAATTCTGTTTACTGGATAATTTTTTACAGATTTTTGACATTTTTACAGATGACAATTTGGTAAAACTTATGTAAATTTTATAAGCTTTTACCTTTTGTTAAAATTGTATTTGAATGTGTTGTGAAATTGAGAACTCGCTACAAGAACGGCAGCAACCTTTTGTTCCTAGTTTCAGATAGCCATAATCATCCCTGTGCATCTTCTGCGTGAATGAACTTTGCCATTCTGCAATGATGCCCATTGTTTAAGGCTGTTATCCAGAATCAATTTAATCTATCCAATACTAGGAAAATTTGTCATAGAATACTTTTATATTTTGTGTCCAAATAGAAGGGTACAATAGAGTAAATCATTCTGGGCAGTTTCCTGACATGCATGATATTTTGTGCGATAAGTGCAACAAATGTTTTGCATTCTATTTGAAGTGTTGACATACGAGGCAGTGGAGTAAAAAGTGTTATCCGGAACTAGGAAAACAAACTGCATAACAAAGTACATGTATAAATGAAGACATCACATTCAACATTTAACAAAAAATCAATTTCTGTTCACTGAATAAAATTTTTGTTTTTCAATGATAAAGAAAATAAATTCTATTCAAATCTTACTAGTGATCCAGAACTGGAAGTGAAGTCATTGCTTGGGTCACCGTCACTGTTTCCTCCAAGGCCGCACATCATCGTCCCGTAGGTAGTTTCATTCAGAAGGACTTTCACTCCCGAAGAGCCATCCCACTTTACACGGACTCCAATAGAGGTCAGAACCGACTGCAAATCCAGTAACAATTGAGTGTCTTCATTACATTTGTTTGGATTAAACCAACATTTTTTTAATAAACAGACAAATATTATAGAACCGGCCAGGTGGCCACTGATAAACGATGTTAAAATACAAAATTAATCTGTTGCTATCAGCACAAGTGTACTACACAGACCTATCATCGATAGTATCACACTCGTGGATGGGGAACAGACCACTGATCTCTATGTACAACTGTATACATGTATACAAATCTTGGAGATTAGTGGAATAGAAAAGTGAAGAAAAAAATACGCACCGTCTGAAGACCAGTTCTTCTGATGCTTATGCCGTTTCCCAAGAAAGCTGGCGTTTTTACTCTAATGTCGTTGACAATCTGCTCCCGACCTTGCTGGAGTAGAATAACCTGTGAAAGACATAAGTAAGCCAACCTCAGAAAGTTTGTCAGACAGGTGTGGTGGAACACTTTTGAAAGTGTGAGGCTAAAGCAGTGCCAGCGCCAGCCGGCTGCTGCCCTTTTCTTCATTTTTCTTGTGTGAAACTACCAAAAGTGAGGGGAACTTCCCCTCAAGTGGAAAAAGTGGAGGCAATGTCCCCCCTGTTCCGCTGCCTGCATTGTCACATAGCAAATCCCAGCACTCCGTTAATTCGTATACAATATTGCCAGCACATGGCGCAACAATGCGAGCCTAGCAGAAATTTGTATCTTTACGACAATGCCTCTTGCAGGGGCGGGTTGTGTTGGGGGAGATGACAATTAAGGCCGCTTCAGTAACCGAAGAGGAAAATTGGGTTTGTAAAAGTCTTGCAGTGACTTACTTCAGAGGTACTTCTTTCTACATGTTTATTAGAGAGGAAAGATTTTGCTTTAATACCCCCCCCCTCCCAAATCGGTCAGGAACAGCAAAATCTTGGAAAATCTAAACATGTGGCACAACCCCCTATTTCAAGATATTGTATGTAAACACTATAATTGACCATACACTGTGTCAAAAAACTAAAACTCTTCCCCTATATTGCATGAAAATTTCCTGACTAAAGTCACAAAAAGGCTGTGCCAGGTGTTTATACAATCCTGAACTCAAATGGATGGTTATTTTCCAAGTTTTTGTTGTTACTGGCAGATTTTAGTGGGGTATTAAAGTAACATCTTTCCATTAGCGACACACCCAGGATTTTTCAAAGGGGCCAACAATTCGGATTCCATTGAATGTTTCCCAAAACAACTTCTGCTGAGGGATGACACTCTTTGGGATGCTGGGTGCAAATATGTATACATGTAATATGACATTATTATACTCAAAAACATTTTCAAAGAAATTTTCTTTAAAAAGCTATTAAGCTTAAAATGAGAAAAAAATATATTTAAAATGAAAACTGACAACACCCCCTTCCCGGTTGCCCTTAGTTTGCACCCACCGACTGCAAGACCTTCGGATTCTATAACATAATGAAATATCCAAGGGAAAATAAGACCTTTGTTTTACCTTTGAATTTTTCAGTTTCAATTAAGGGCAAAACCACTTACTGCACTGCCCATAGTGATGCGCACAGACTGAGTTGTTGCTGTCTGGTAAGGATTGGTGCTTTGCTGGTTGACAACCACCACTTCGAACTGTGAGTTATCTGTGATGCAGTCGGATGCAAGCAGATACTCACAGTAACCCTGAAAGGTGAAGTGGCGGCCGTCGAAAGATGTGTAGTGAGGATCACCAACGGCAACAGCCTCAACTTCTGTAGGGGGAGGAAAGCAGGTGAAAGCAGTATTACAAGCATCGGTCTAATATTTATAAGATTGATTGGGTTGGCTGACAAACAGCCGACTGCGAAAAAAAGCAATGATAATGGTGCCGAGTAAAAAGTTAGATTGACGGGACAGACGGGACAGACCTGACAGACGGGACAGACTTTTGCAACAACCTTAAAAAACAGCCCACTGTGAAACGATCTCAGTCTAAACTCTAAACCTATACCTGCTTAAATGTTACTTTGTATATAAAATCAACCTAACTTTGGCTTTGTGAGATGAAGTAATAACCCACCAGAAAAAATGAAACCTTGGTCACACGACCACCCGGACAGAAATGGAGATTATAAGGTTTAGGAACAGAGTTAGTGTTAGTGAAAGAGATTGTTCCTATACCTTACATCTGCACTTCCTTAGAGCAATTGTAGGCCAAGGCCCCCTTTTTCAAAGTGTCTTAAGAGTTATCACAACAAAACACATCACCGTTACTAATGCCTATTTAAACTTACATTAATTAAATACTTTACTTTTAAATGAGCAGGTGGAGTAAGCTTGTTCACTTGGGTGTTCATCGATAAAGTGCCCTCTTTATACCTAAACTGCTCTCCTGAAGTACATGTAGTTTTTCCAAGCTGTTGAAGCGATATTCCTCAAACTACAGGACGCTAAATTACTTGCATTTCATTTGCATGTTCTCGCACCTATCAGTAACAATTCTTAATGTTCCACAACTAAAACGAAAACTCAAAGCAACAGTCTTTGCTATTTTTCCTGTTTCAAATAATGCCACAATAAAAGTAAAAATCTGAATAAATTTAGTGATGTCACTTTCTGCCCTGTTTACTGGCGCTTATCTGTAATTAAAATATTTTTAACCATGTTCATTCCCTGGGAGCAGTCTGAAACACTTTAGTATTTAAAAATAATTTACTTTGTTAAATTAAAACTAAAATGAAAATGCTTTGCTGAGAGACCCAGAGATAAAAAAGTTTCTGGTTGATAAAAAGTTCCCTACTTTTTGGTGTGTTCAGATCCTACATTTTTCTAAACCCTAAAACTATTTGTAGTATTCCTAGTGTACAACGATGCTAGATGCTATAGTATCTTTCCCACATGAAGCTCAAACATCCTAATTTATCCAGGTAGGCGGGTGCAAAGAACACCACATGCAACTTCAAGAAGGGGCGAGGCAAACAACCCTGCAAGCTGGATCTTCGGCTATAATGTCCGCTCAAGTATTTGGCATATACATGTACACGGCAGCACCCTTTTGGTGATTAAAGAGACGTAATATATTGCACAGTAGGCCTTTGCAGTATAATAGTTTATTATCTTGGGGCCAGAGGTGGTGGGTTGGTTGTCAATGGCCATCGATCACCCGGTTCAGTTTTGTTGAATGGTTTGACCACAGATGATATTTTTCAATAAATTCTCTTCTCGAAAATCAGTCATTCCAGATCCACCATGATGTTCAGTTTCCTTCCTCCATGAGTCAAGTTACACTGCAAGTTTTTACAGCAATACTTTTTGTTCAATAGTTTCGGTTGAATAATACTCCTTTTAAACTTTTCATCAAAGTAAACTGCTGACCAATTTTGGTTCAAAAAAGGTTAAAGTGGTTCAGGGAAATACATAAATTTTCACAAAGAACGTGTCCTGGTCAATTGTTCAGACCATGGAGCTATCAATTACAACACTGCCAATAATCAAGTGTACTCAAACACACTGCAAGGCCGAAAACTGAAGAAGGCTCCAAATGTCTCTTCCAGAACAAGTCCTTCACAACAAGGAAAAAGTTTAAGTCACGTTCGTCGGCCGTAACATTGCTGAACAACTTCGTGGTATAATTTCAAACTTCTATGATAAAACATCAGCACCACGATTTTAGTGGAGTAGCTTCAGTGAGGGGCATTTCCAAGTTGTAGCTTTTGGTGAATCATGGAGAAATAAAACACAATCTAGTCGAACTCTATGCACAGCGACGGAGGCGTTATTCCACTCCAAGTCTGATTTCAGTCCACTTCCATGCTGCCGCAAATGTGACTGGCATCGTCGAAAGTTCCGGACAGGAGATGATTTTGCTCATATCAAAACCAAACCGTAATAATCCCACGTAAGAAATTCAATAACAAGTGAAATTCAGCAGCCAGCAGAACTGTGAGAGATTTTCCTCGCGTCGTGACAGTCGATCGACGTAAACTCTGGCCCCAACCATTCATCCATGCCCCACCTGAAGAAACAGCCCCGTTAATAGGTTTGGCTTTCGTTGATTCACGTAACCTCCAAACCCCACATCCATTCATCCACCATTGTGACGCCTGGTTGCGTATACAGCTCATGGTACAAAGAGGATAGACGACACACCCAGACTTTGGACGTAGCATCCTATTCACGCTTGGATGCAGGACAAAGGACATTTCTTATCCCCCTTAATCCGGGGCACGTACTTTTCCCAGAATGTAGACCCACCCTTAAGGCCGCGAGGTTACCCTCAACGAGATTACTCTCAACGAGGTTACCCTCAACTATAGGTTACCCTCAACAAGGTTACATCATGGAGGAAGGAACCACGGGTGCTGGTTAACAACCATGATAAAAAGTTGCAAAAGGTGCAGTATGATGTATTATGCATGGTACAGACATCATTTTTAGTTTTAATAAAAACTTCCATCAAATTAAAGGTTAACCGTACAAGAGAAACCCAGTGAAGAACAAATGTAAACTTTGTGTGAAAAGAAAACCAGTTATGCTAAATTTAGGGCATCCAAACTTGAGAACCAAGGGGATGAAGCCTGACGTTTTCACACATACACAGGGAAAAACAAACGAATTTCAACTTTCGCGATGCAAAATGTTTCGGTCTAACAATTTAGAAGTTCGCGTCATTTAGTGAATATTTTCAGGTATCCGTATGCACCTGTTAACTCCCAACTGAATGACACCTTTACATCAAATATTTATCCCTGATTCAACTTAAATGAGTAGGCCCAATAAAAGTTGCACATGGACGTTTTGATAAGCTCTAACTTTGACCAAACCTTAAAAATCCAGATCTGGGTCTGTTCCTTCCTCCATGGTCTAATGAACAAAAACACTGCCTTCATTCGCCATTGAACCTGCTAATAAGTAAAGGCCGGTTCATGCGAGCAAAGCGAATTTTGTGACGTCAACAATTGTTGTTCCAGTGTGACGTGTCGGCCGACAATCGTTGGAAATAGTCTAGTTCCCCGACCAGATAATTACCGGACTCTATAAATTATCGTTTTGTCTAAAGTATGGTCAGAGAACCAGACTACTAAAGCAATTATTTTCTCTGTTTTCCCATCTGTGCACACAAAACTTTAAACAGGTCAGTGTCAGAGTATTTGCCAGCACGCTATAAAATACTAACCCCCAAATCCATTTATTTCTGAAAATTACAGCAAAAGCAAATGATGTATACTACATATAACGCAAAACATTCGCGGCGAAGATTCGCACAAGTTTAAATGTGTTCAACTTTTGCGAATTCGTAGCGCGAAAATCTGGCGTTGACGTCAAAAATTCGCTTCGCATCCGCGTAAAGTATGAACATGAATCTTTATGGTTCACGCGAGTGTAAAAGCGAAGTAAATTTGATGACGTCAATAGTAGTGATGTGGCGTTCTACTCACGTGCACGTTGCGAATGTTGGTCAAATTTGCCGAACATTTACGAACGTTCGCGTTGTCGCGTGAGTGGAACGCAGCCCAGTGTTTGCCCTTAGCTATATTTTTTGCACATCCAATGGAAAATTGTTCGCGTGGTTGGTAAACGTTGGCATCGTTCGCTTCAGTGGAACGCACCTATATAGTATCTCCAGTCTTAATCCAGCCACACATTGGGGCCTGTATAGAGCGTCAAAAGTGGACAACCGTATTTTCCCATTTTCTGCTAGTAGAATTTTAGGTTTTTAGAAATGGCAACACCGGTTTTTAGGATTTTACTTTGACGACTATCTCGGCGCCTCAAAAGTGGACAACTAAAAATCTTAAATTCTTACTGACAAAAATCATGATGCTCCAAAAGTGGACAACCCCGTTTTCCCCATTTCCTGCTAGCAGAGACTTAGATTTTAGAAGTAGCAACACCCGTTTTTAAAAATGTCAATTTTCTGCTAGCAGAAATTTGGGTTTTACTTGTCCACTTTTCTTGACGCCTCAAAAGTGGACAACTAAAAATCCATAATTTCTGTTAGTAAATAGCCGCTGACCAGCCTTCGCAGATAGGAATCGTCCACACTTTGCACAGGGGTTTAATTAGGTGAACTGAGAACGTGAACGGAGGGGTGTTGTGTTACATTGTTTACGGAGGCTTGCCAAAAAGTGTCCGCGTTAAAGCGTGCATGTTATTACGTGGCTTGCTGTTGAGGTCAGGCTGTCAAGACGTCATGCATTTTTCATCTTAATTGTCATTTTACAATTTCTTTGAATGCTTTTATTTTTACCTATGATTACTAAGGATCCGTGGATTTGTTGAAATAGCTTTTAGTGATAGTTCAACTTATATTTGTCCAAAATCTTTGTGTGTTTTTCGTGATACTGACAGTTCACCTGTTGTCAGAACACGCCGCGCCGGCGTATAGGAAGGAAAACTGCGGCACTATACTACGATTCTGCACATTCTCTGCACGTTTTTCTGCCTGATCCTGCCAAATATTGTCCGTTCCTGCCAAATGTTGTCCGTTCCCCGGGGTCAGTCCGTTCCTGCCAAATGCTGCCAGTGTCCATTTTCGCCAATTACATATGTACTGTCCAATAACCGATCCTGCCAAATACTGTCAGATCCTGACAAATACACTGTCCATTCTTGTCAAATGCTGTAAAAAAAAATTCTGGTAGTAAATATTCGGGTTGAACTTATTGTAGAAACCAAAATCTCTTATTTTTTGCTCGCAGAAATTTGGTTGTGAACCAAAAGTGGACGAACTCAAATTCAAACTGTCTATACTTAAAATTGTTTGCATTTTCCCCCATATGTAACACAACACCACTCCGTTCGAAATAGAACAGTCTGTGGGTTGTTCACGTCGTCACGTTCTCAGTTCACCCTGTGCAAAGTGTGGACGATTCCTATCTGCGAAGGCTGGTCAGCGGCTATTTACTAACAGAAATTACGGATTTTTAGTTGTCCACTTTTGAGGCGTCAAGATAAGTCGCAAAGTAAAACCCAAATTTCTGCTAGCAGAAAATTGACATTTCTAAAAACGGGTGTTTCTAAAACGGGCTACTTCTAAAATCTAAATCTTTGCTAGCAGGAAATGGGAAAACGGGGTTACCCACTTTTGGAGCATCATGATTGTTGTCAGTAAGAATCTGAGATTTTTAGTTGTCCACTTTTGAGGCGCCGGTATAGTCATCAAAGTAAAATCAAAATTTCTGCTGGCAGAAAATTGAGTTTTTTAAAAACCGGGGTTGCCATTTCTAAAAACCTAAAATTCTACTAGCAAAAAATGGGAAAATACGGTTGTCCACTTTTGACGCTCCATAGTCCTGTTTGTTTCACACTGATATTCAGATCGCGATCAGTTATCCAACCGCTGGTTCGCTCCATCCATGATGCGAGATTTCGCGTGTGAACCAACGCATGGATAACGGATCGAGATCCGGATCTGTGTGAAACAAACAGGCCCATAGGCCAAAACATAAAAGGGATCTGCAAATTGGATTTCATGAATTATATCCGCCCCAAATTGTAATCGTGAACATTTGTAAATACTGTTGGTGCATCACTCTCTTATTTTCATTATGATTGTTCTTTTTGCAGTGTGAAATACTTGTGAAACTTTGTTTCTCTAAAATCCCACACAATCAAGCAAATCGTTGGCTTTTCGGCAACTTGAAATGTTCAAAATTTTATCAGGACAGGTTTCCTGCATAAATTGTAGTTCACGTTCTGTGCCATTAATAAACGACAAATTACCCGAATGGTGGGGAAAAATCCCATTTGTAAACTTTCTTCCATCAGGAATGTGTGTATGGGTACAAGACTTCATAAAGTTAACCAAGGATGTAATGGCGGGATCGCGTGTGAGACCCGTAACATAACTCCACGGACAACAAAGTCAGGGAAAAAACCTAGTGAAAATATTCATGCACTGTAAATATGAACCGTTTTCCTAAAATAAATGTCCAGGGTTCTGAACCCAGACACAATGTGGAAACAAACGCGGTATAAGCTCCTTACGGGAGTGTACAAATTTAGAGAAAACACGTTTTTGTCGAGTCGACTGAATTTGAGAGGACTAATCGTTACTACCTACCTAAAACTTAGAAATCTTCATCTGAATGCACTGTACACTCTCAGTTTGTAACCATGTTTAGAAACTAAACATAAAAAACATCAATGTTCAGTGGCTAAACACTATCCGCCAATACTCTAAACGTACTAGGAAGAAAGTGTTTGGAAAAGTTTTTAATTGCTAAACACAGTTTTTGCAGTGTATGGCTATATGGAGGTGATAATTAGAAAGTAATTTCTGTTTTAAGGATATTGAAGATCGAAATCTGATGGGAGTGCCAAGTATACATTTTTTGTTGACGCTGGTTGCCTCTTTGATTGATTAAGTAACCGAGATGTATATGGTAAATTTTGCACTCGTTTAAACAGCCCCATCAGTCAAAAAAAGGCAACAGCAAAACAATAAAATACCGCAACACCTGCATCACTCTTATTGGCCTACCAATAAATCTCCAAACTACTATGCAGAAGTGTAGGCCTCTTGCATTAAAACTCTTTAAAAACGCATTAGGCTAAACAAAACTTTTTTTAACCAACTGAAACTCCAAGGTTTCCTCTATAAGAATATCTGCACGTCATGTTAAATGTGTGTCGTGTGAAAGCACAATAAATGAAGCTATTTCTTTATGCTCTGACTGAAAATTTCAATTGAATGGATTTCCTCTTATAGCGTATTATGGAAGAAAATTATTTCTAAACGAAAAAGTCAGTTATTACACTGCACTACACTTGATCTTCCTAAAATAGTGTTATATGATACGCGAAAAGATTGATATGCAATAATATAGGCCTACTGCAGTTGTGAAACGTTTAAATGTGTTACTTATCGTCAGTAATTTGTTCGTGTGGTATGTCTCATTGGATAGCCCTTAACTTATCTAATGCGAATTTTTTTCGGGGTGATAGTAGCTGAAAGCACAGACACAGCAGCATTAAGGGAGAAAAACTATATTAATCATTCCAATCACTGCAACTGTTCTCAAGTTATTGACTGAATTCTTTGGGAAACAGTGTCCATGGGATAACCGAGTCATGACATTGTATAAGGCCCGTCAGTTCTTTTAAAAATGTCACATTCTGTAAAAACAACAACAATAGGACCTAGACAAGACTACTTTCCATGTCTGTTGACATTACAATTTTCATCTTCTTTTAACTTCTTCGTTTCCATTTGTCAATGTCGAAACACAACTCATGCTTGACACAACAGCTGACCTCGGGTTTTTTGGTCCTTGGAAACAGTGTCTCATCCCACGTATGGAATTGGCAAAACAGGCAATGTTGAAATGGTTTTGCAGATCCATGATATCCGTCTCCAAGACTTTAGGTTGGATATGGCCATTACCGGGAAATTCACTGTTACCAAACAACTTTTAAGAACGTTCTGATGCCATTCTCACATAGTTCATCTTATATAACTCTCAAACACCATAAATGATTCGAATACAAGGGGCCTGCAGCAAAGCTAAAAGGCCTAAAATTAGGCTTCCGCATCCATACTGAATGACTTAAGCCGCTTCCAATTACTGTTTGAGCACAAACTTGACCGGAATGCCTTTTCAAGTGCCACCACAATGATGAGATGTTGCATGGGGCGTGCAATTGACTTTTTGATCCAATTAAATCGACTGGAGATTTTCACTAAAATTTTCGTAAACAGGCTATCAATTTCTCAAAACTAAAAAAGTACGGGAAATGATTAATCGAAAGAAATGAAAAATAGTTGAATTTGTACAAAAATCTCTACTTTAACCCCTTGCGTACGGTTGACACAAATACGTGCAGATTGAAAATTGCCACCTGGCCAGTTGACGTCCATATGTGCCAATTTCTGCATTTTCAATCCATTGTATTTGGGGTATTGTGTACGTTATGCTTGGCTGCACAAGCCTCTTGTTTCCGTTTCGCTTGGCTGCATAACTCGGCCTGGTGCCCCGGCGCCCCCATGAAATGCCCGGGTTCAAGGGGTTTTAATTCAAAATTTATGTTTGTTTTCTTTGTTAATGTACTTACTCGCCTAATTGTACTATTGCCAACTCATAAAATGAAATTGAATGATGATGTGGAGCTGCATTCAAACTGAAGACGTGCTTGTGTTACGTTCCCATTAAATTTTGCACGCACGCGACAGTACCCTCGTGCACCACGCAGGTGAGTACGAGTGGACTCTGGAAGGGTGTAAACTTTGGGGTACGAGTCGACCCATTACCTTTAAAAATAATGCACAGATGAGTTCTGTTAGTTTCGAGTTCTTTACTCAACCCTGTCTATACAGGGTGTCTTTTAAAAAGGAAACCGAGAATAATCTGTATTTCTCAGATACTGCTCAATTTTGTTTAAAATGGTAACCACCATCTATTAGTGATGTCCTCTTTCTTATGACACCAAGAAATCCATGCTACCATCAAGGATGACTGAGCACAAAGCTGTGCAACGGACCATGTCAGAAATGGCTTTGTACCAGATGCACCACAGGTCTATTCGCACAGTGTTCAGCGTGTCTAAAAATAAGAACAAAGACCAGTACGTAAAGACCAAAATCATTTCTTTAATGATTAAACAGTTGGAGGCTTATCCCTGTTCCAACCTAACCCCAGTGTCCTTCAACATGCCCCCCCCCCCCCCCATTTCTTTCAACGCAAACTTCTGCCCTGGTTCTCATTGCTCTGACCGCATTCCTGATTACGTCTCCCTGTCCTCTTAAGGTCTCAACTGCAGCCACGATTCTGGCCCGTAGGTCATTGATGTCTCTGGGCGGTGACGTGTAAACTTTGTCCTTAAGATGCCGCCACAAAAAGGAAGTCACAGGGCGTGAGGTCCGGGGACCTTGGTGGCCACTCGATCTCATGGTTCAAAGCAATACTCTCATGTTAAATAGACCTGTGGTGCATCTGGTGCATCTGGTGCAAAGCCATTTCTGACACGGTCCGTTGCAAAGCTTTATGCTCAGTCATCCGTGATGGTAGCATTGATTTCTTGGGTGTCATAAGAAAGAGGACACCATTAAGTAATAGATGGTGGTTACCATTTTTAAACAAAATTGAGCAGTATCTGAGAAATAAACAGATTAATCTCGGTTTCCTTTTTTTAAGACACCCTGTATAAAGCACCGTTTTTATTATTTACACATTAATGATAGCGGAAAGCACTGCAAATGTGACACCAGCAAGCAAAATCAAACATAAATTGAACATATTGAAAATTTAGATTTCCATCCCATAATAAAATATATAAGCTTTGTAATGGTGAAAAATTACTGTCATACAGTCTCTGATCGCAAAAAAAATAATTTCTAGATTTATATAACATATAAGCTTTAAAATGATGAAAGAACCATTAAAATCGGAGCAGTATTTAAAACTTTAGTTTTATTAGATGACACAAATTCCGGTGATTATCAGTGAGTTACCCGAGGGCCTACTAAATTCTCTTTAAAAACATATTATTGTACTGAAATAAAAAAAAATAACGAAAAAGACAGTATTATATTTGACATAAACTATAGCATTTTAAGCAATTAAAGGAACATCGAAAATTTCGACCCTCAATTGATTTTTTCCTGTAGCTCAAAACGGAGAAATGCGACTTCCGACTGGTCCCTTGTAAGAATGGCACATATTTTGGTTCTCGAATAGAGGTAAATTCAGCATTGAGAATATAAAATAATAGTTTAGACGAAAGACTAAAATGTCAAATTGTACACATTTAATGGTCTCAACACAAGCAAACCAGGTATTTTGAATTAAATATGCTTTAAACTACAGTATTTTGACAAAAACAGGAATCGTGGATGTTTTTTTTACAATTTTCATGTAAATTGCAATTACACATGTAGGCCTACTCAAAAATAGATCATGCGACGTATGTCAGATTTCCCTCGCGGACGCCATAAATGGCCATTTAAAGTGTTCTTTTCTGTTCGCTCTAGTGGTCTGCAAGTAAATAGACTAAATAGGCTTAGTGTACGGAAATTGCAATGTTTGCATAGCTTACATAATCAGTTGGATGTATACGCTCAAAAAGCTTAAGCCAAGGATCCTTCACATCCTTGGACAACACGGACACACCCTCTTTTGACAAATCTGTCGTTACAACCCTTATCACCGTCACACACAAAGATGAATAAATCTTTTTAAATGGGAATAGTGTCTGGATGCTGTTTTCAAGGACGTTTCTGCGCGCCGACGCGTTTTGAACAAAGTGATCTGAGGGATACTTACTCAACAATTAACGGGGCTGTATCGTCACGATCATAGCAGGCTTGCGGCTGTACACTGAATCCCGAACGCAGATGAACCCCGGGGGGGGGGGGGGGGTGCGGGTGCGTGATGTACTCTGATGAATTGCACCAACCTTAACAAACAACGATGCCCAAAATATCACCATTGGTAATTTCTATACCAATATTTTACACAAAATTATGAAGAAGATTTCATGCTATTCATAGGGCATATATTTTGTTTGAGGGGAGGTGATCATAACCTTGGCCGCCCGTCCCACAATGCATTTAGGCATAAGCCATGCAGCAAACCAGCAGTACAAACTTTAAAACTTGCAAGCAACATAATCGCACAAAATCCAAAGTGATGCCGTGATAAAACTATTCTACTCCTTGGGCTGCCATACAATTTTATCAAAAACTCGTACTGCAATAGCTACGTGACCACGCATGGTCATGCAAAACCAGCTAGTGTTTTTCCGGGAGTTTTGATTTCTCAAACGGGATTCTTGTTAATTGAATATAACACAAATATAATTATTTTCAAAGTGAACAAAGAAACTGACAGGAGCGGGATTCGAACCTGCGACCTGCGGGTTACCGTACCGGCGCTCTACCAACTGAGCTATCTTGCCCTATGTTGGCGGTCTCCCAAATTGTCAATATCTTTGTTCGGGTGGGTGCTAGTCAGAAGTCATAAACCCAGAATGCCGTATAACCAGGGATCACACCCAATTTTACGATACAACCTGGGAAGCGACATTGTGGGGATCACTCAATGAGGATACGACTTGTTAACTTTGAAAATGTATTCAAATTTACTTAGTCAGTTTCCCTTGTGGATTGTTGGACGAATTATAAGTTAAAAAGTCGTATGAAATTTCTTTTTTTGGGGGGGGGGGCACCCCCCCCCCCCCCCCCTTGCGACGCCCATGAGCATGTACCTTGTTCAGCCTTGAGCATTGTTTAAAGCATACAAATCAGGATAAATGCGGTTATGTAATATATGAACTTAAATCGTACACAATTTTGAGCTTTCCATAGGTTTGTGCACAAACATCTAAGGCACTCATCAGCACCCTTCACTCCATGCACCCAGTTAGCACCTAGTTTAATACAACTCTGTGTGTTAACACAAAGTTGATTACAGTTTTGGCAGTTCAGTTCAGTGCTATAAGAGTTATGGTTTCCCATTTTCTTCCCCCAAAGTGTTTTATTTCTGGCTAAATTTTGTAAATGGGGTCTTTTTGACCAGGACCTTCTAGAACTAAGCTGATGTACATCAGGACACTAAAATGAAACTCTCTCAATGTTACAGAGAGTTTACATATTAGGCTATGACTTCCACGTAAATTAATGTACTGAACTTAATAGTTTAGGACCAGATCCAGGAGGTGGGGTAAAAACAACCTGGCCTATTACTAGTGTATTATATATACACACAGGCACACACACGCATTCTTATAAGAGGGATAGCTCTCATTCTATCCAATGGTGGACAGTTCTTTTGGTTTGAATTGTACTCATCCTGAAGGGTTTAATATATTGGTTCAAGGGGGGGGGGGGGATCATTTTCCATCTTAAAATCGGAGGTTGGTGGGGTGCAAATCCCTCTTCATAGTTTAAAGATTAAATTAATAAGGGATTATTCTCAGACTGAAAATGAATGACAGCACACCCCTAATGTATTTGTTTGTAACTATGCCACAGCATTTGTTGTATTTTCCAAAATATTGGCAGATACCAGAGTTTTTTGGGCAAACTGGCAAAGACAAAAATGCATTTACATGGGGCACACCAGACCCCCTGGGCTCACCAGTCCCAGCCATGAAATAGAGCACACCAGACCCACCATATGGCACACCAGACCATCACAGTTAGGGCACACCAGACCCTGATACATGTCAATATGGCACACCAGACCATCATAGTCAGGGCACACCAGACCCTGAAAACTAGGGCACACCAGACCCTGCTAACTAGGGCACACCAGACCCTGTTAGTTACATAGTGGATGTAACACCAGAACTATAGCCAGAACATGTACACAAAATTTGCAAAACCAGGCCACACAAATTATCAAAGGCCAACAGTCATTTTAACACCAATTAGGAAATCTGTAATGAAAACACCGATATGAACTATTAAAACATCCAGGCACAGGATGTTCCCCCACTTAATGCTATGAGCTACGGGAGGAATGGCCCCTGGTGAACCTCCAGGGAGTCATGAGAGTGCCTATCACAAAACTTGAAATTACTGTCATAGTTCTTACATTTCATGTTAGGGCAATTATAAATGATGAAATAAATTGATCGAATAAATTTATTGGCCATTCTGATAGAGCATTGAGAAAACTTTTAACCTGTGTCTGTCGAATTTCCGCAAAAAAATGCCTTAATATATGACAGAATTCAAAGATACCCTTGTAGTTAAGAATCCGTAGTGAAATACAATAACATATACATGTACAAATGTACATAGGACAAGAAATTTCCCCCAACTGAACTGATGGGAGGAATAACGGCTCCTGGAGAACATCCAGGAAACCAGCAGAGCATAAAGTAAAATTAAATATTAAATGTAGTGATATAAAAGCAGCAATTGAAAATACATCTTCCCACAAAGTACTTGGCAATTGGCGGAGATGGGGTGGAGGTGGGTATTTGAAAAGCTCAACAATGGTTGTATACCCAATAAAGTGCTGTGACAAAGTGAACCCAAGTTGCACTTCCTATTCCCACCCAACCATCCACCAGAATAAGAAGCTGCCCATTGGCTAAAAGTTTGATCCTACAAGAGCCTTTATTGGACAAAATTCTCTAATGTGATTGGCTGACATGGTTATGAATATTTAGCACTGAATCCTGTTTAGAATCATGTGTTTTTCACAAAATTTGTAATGGTATTTTGAACCACAAATTGTCTCTAAATTCTACACCTCCTGCAGGGAAATAAAGCTACTAAAAAGTACTACATAGACATGTATAGTTTTCCATCCTAAGAGTTAATCCTGTGCCAGAATCCTCTGTTTTCCTCCAAATTTGCAGTGCCATTTTGGATACATTTGTTTAACCTTCACACACCTATGTCTGCACAGCTTACTGTTTGCCAGTTTGTTACAATACATTAGATTATTCCACACAGTACAGATACAAGGGTTTTTCCAGGTCACAAAGTGCAATGTCCCCTTTTTGTGAAGTATGATTTCACACACCCACCACCATGCATCCAGCACTGCCAAAAGTTGTGCATATTCATGAAAAAGTTTGCCACCTCAGCAGCTGATTGGCTGCTTGCGATCAGCTTAGGATCCTGTGTTGACACAAAATTGGCAATGGCATTTTGTGCAGTAAATGCACACATGTATACATGTATGCAGCCAACAGTACATGCAGTATGACTTCAGTAGTGCAGATGAGAGTTGTGGCATAATACCAGGTAATCCATGTATATTAAAACAACCAACCTATTAATTCTGAGAATAGAGCATTTGATCACTTAAATGATAAAATGTCATAAATATGTGCTTGGCCGGTTTTAAACGTTTGTGGCCTTGGTTACACCCAGCTGTAGTTGTAGCTTGGTCGGTGGTAGTTTCGCAAGCTGTAGTAACATCAGCCATTGTCTCTGCTACAGTTGTGGTTATCTCATCAGTTGTACTTTATGCTACTGATGTGGTTCCTTCTGCTGCTGTTGTCTGTGCTGCAGTAGTAGTACCATCAGCAGTCGTTGTTACATCAGCAGTTGTTTGTTTAGCTGTAGTTGTAGTTTGGCTGGTGGTAGTTTCCACAGCTGCAGTAACATCAGCCGTTGTTGTCTCTGCTACAGTTGTGGTTACCTCACCAGTTGTACTTTGGCATACATATGTGGTTCCCTCTGCTGTAGTTGTCTGTGCTGCAGTGGTAGCACCAGCAGCAGTTGTGGTTACATCAGCAGTTGTTTGTTCAGCTGTAGTTTTAGCTTGGCTGGTGGTAGTTTCCACAGCTGTAGTAACATCAGCCGTTGTTTTCTGTGCTACAGTTGTGGTTTCTGCTGTTGTGGTTACCTCACCAGTTGTATTTTGGGCTACCGATGTGGTTCCCTCTGCTGTAGTTGTCTGTGTTGCTATGGTAGAACCGGCAGAAGTTGTGGTTACACCAGCAGTTGTTGTTTGTGACGGCAAGAATTAAAAAGTTTCAACAGAAGAGATTAATCTCACTTAACTGCATTCAAGTTGTTTGCCTGTTATACTCATTGCTCATGCTGGAGCAGCCAGTTTGTCCTAGATGATGAATGTGGTATGATTCACAAAGAAACACTCTGTGCTGTCCAGTGATGTAAATGTAGCCCAAGCCGGTATGTCAAGCTTACCTAGGACCAATAATACGCTTGTAGTCATTACGTCAAACCATAGGTTCTATTATAATAGAGATTTCATGTGAATAAAATTGATATAATTGTAAAAATTCTGTAAAAACCCGGCAAGTCTACTTCACTCACTTACCCAAATAGCCAATACTTATGCATATTTATCCAGCCGACAGGCTCCATTCGCTAAAGGTTTATTCAACTGTCAGGTGCCCTCTCAGGGCCTTGTAGAGTTTTAGAGTTATTGGTTTGTAATATTTTTGGATGCTTTCAGAACTCAACGGCGCCAGGTAGGCCCCGTGGATTGGTTTAATTTCTCATTAAAAAGTATTTTCTTATTTGTTTGCCTCCTGTGTTTTCTTTACTGTTATTATACAGTACCCTTTCCCGGGGAAGGAACAGGTCTCCTTTCCCTGGCTGTTTGGGTTTAACTTGCCTCGAGACAGGTACGTCTCCCGAGCTTTTCATTTCGATTACCGTCTTAATTTTTGTTGGAGAGAAGTGCGGTTCTATCTCCTTCACGGGGTATAGCGGCCGTCTTAGCTAGCCCAGGGTGCTAGCGAGCTCGAGCAGGGCGTGTTGTGCGTAGGAGTAGGACTCCCGGCTGTTCAGGGACTAGCGAAATGTATCGTGAAGAATAGTGGCCACCGGCTGTTCCCTTCTCCCGGTCGTTTCTCTCTTGCTCGCGGTGAGCTCGAGATCTAGTGCATCGGCTCTCTACCAACGGCTGTCTCAACTAGCCCAGGGCGCTAGTGGACTCGAGCAGGGCGTGTTGTGCATTATAAAACTCCTCAGAGTTCGGTCAGCTAGTCGCTCCTCTAGCGGGGTATATTAGCCATCGGTCGTTCCCTTCCCCCGGCCGTCTTGACTAGCTGGAGAGCTAGTAAGCAAGTCGCTCCACTCGTGGGGCCCCTGTCCGGGAGTAGGACTCCCGGCCGTTCAGGGGACTAGCGAAACCGTGGAGAATAGCAGCCGTCGGTCATTCCCTTCTCCCGGCCGTCTCATCTAGCTCGGGGAGCTTTCCCCCGAACGCCCTGAAGTATCTTGGTGAAGAGTCTGTGGCGGGCTCCCCGTAGTCCAAGGTCAGCCCATCGTTGGTCGTAAGGGTCCCGCGGTGAAAAAGGGCTCAGCAAAGGGTGAGAGGGCAAGGCCCAGAAGGGGGATGCGAGTCGCTCGAAATCGTCGTTGGTCTCTGGACCTTCGACTTCACCTAGCCGGCCGGCATTCGTCTACATCGGGTCTTCCGAGTTTCCACGCCGCAGCCCCTTAGCCTTATAGCGCCGGCTTCAAGGGTGAGTGTACACGGAGCCGCGCCGGGGCTCCGTCCTCTCCGGCATGGTCGGTGCGATCTTCACGCACCGGGCCCCCGTGCCCATGCAGGTGGGTCTGTCAACCCTCTTGGTCGGTGACTCGCCTCCCACTCCGGTCCGGACCTGGGAGTCGCAGTCGACCTCCATATTTGATGAATGTTCCGGGGTTCCGAGATTGAATATTACCTCGGATCCTTCCCAAAGGAGCGGATCTGGCCATTCCTCAGACAAGAAACGCAAACAAAAGCATTGGGTGTCCTCCGGGGATTCCCCTCTTGGGTTCGCAACCCGGAAGAAGAAGGAAAGTGTGTCCCCCACTGACTTTATTAAGGCTTTTCAATCGATCAGCTCTTCATTATCTGCCCTTTCTCAACAACAGTGGCGGCCGGCGCCGACTCCCACGGTGCAACACCCGGCGTCCATTTTTCCTGACCCAGATCCTGACTTGGTTCTTTAAGGTCCAAGCGGGATTGTGCCGTCCGTTGCCTGGCCTCCGGTTCCTCCAGACACTGGCTCCAATGTACCTCGCACTCTGGGCCATGGTCACCCCCTTCGGGGTCACCGCTGGGCATCTCTCTTCACCTCTTGATGCATCTCGGGACCTTCCGTTCATGATGATCCTGATACAGAGGTGATTGGTATTCGTAGTTCTCCTTCGCATAATACATGCTCCGAAGATGGGGAAATCCCGGACCCTGGCAGACTATCATTTCAAACCCAGCTGAGATTGGTTCAGCAGGATATGGTTCGCGTTTTGCAGTTACCGAAGGATAATGAACCGGATGAGGCAGCTGGCCGCCATTAATTCAAATCATCCAGCCTTCCCAACTATGCCGTTGGACCGTCTGTGCGTGGATCGTATCCACCGCGTAGCCTCCCTCAAGAAATGGGCCCCGCACCCCTCGGGGGTGGCGGCCTACTTTCAGTTTCCAGTTTTAATACGGACTGTGAAGTTTTCTTGACGGTCCCCCTTATCCCCGCCATGGCGCGGGATAAGTTGGCTGGCGATAGCGGCAGGGCGGCAACTAAGTCTTTGTGGACAAAGGGAGAGCCAGGTTCAGCTCTCGGACGAGTGCCTTCCTCCTGTTATCTGAATACATCATCAGTGCATGTAAAGAGGGTTCTTCCATCCTGGCTGACATGCTAGCAATGGCCTTTAAATGTCTGGATGAAGCCCTTCGGCTCTCCTTGGACCAGTTTACGAGGATTTCCCTCTTCTCTACTAGGTCCCGTAGGACTAACGTTGTGGAGGCCCTTTACATTCCTTATGAAGGGGCAAAGAAGCAGCTGGAAGATCTTTCCCTTCTCAGGAACGATCTGTTCGGCGGCAAGTTCCAGGAGATCCTGGAGACTGAAGCCAGACGTCTCGACACTGCAGCCAAACTGCGCTTGAGGAAACCAGCAGCCAAACTGCGCTTGAGGAAACCAGCAGCTTCCGCCAAGGCCTGCAGGGAAAAATGCGTCTAGAGGTACACCCCCTTTCTGCCCCGCTCTTCGAAAACCCTTCAAGCCCTTCGTCAACGGACTGCCAGGGCTTCACCTGGGGCGGCAATGACGGCTCCACATCCCTACGTACAACATAGCCAGGCCTTTCGGACCAGTAGCCGGGGCCACGGCAGCAGGCCTCCACCTCCCCAGCACACCGGGGGGGGGGGGGGGGGGGGGTGGCACTGGTGACACTTCCCCGTTGGTGTCGGCCCCCGCCATGGGACCCATCAGGGGCCACCTCAAAGATTTCGTAGGGTCCTGGGAAGAGATCACCTCCGATCATGGGTGCATTCTACGGTCACCCACTGTTTAATACCAATTAGAATTTACAAGCACCCCTCCACCGGATACCCACGTTCGCGAAACGCCAGTTCCGGTCCATCTGGACAAACATCTGGCTCTGGAAGAGGAGATCTCCTCCCTTGTCGGGAAGGGAGCTATTCAACCCGTTTCTCTGACGGATCAGCTCAATGGGTTCCTTTTTTCCTTCTTTCTAACTCCGAAAGAAGGGACAGGCGAGTGGCGTCCAATTCTCAACCTCAAACCACTCAACCAGTTTAAACCCAGGCGTTTCCGGATGGAAACTCAAGTTATTCTGGATTCCCGTCCATCCAACGCACTCCCGCTACCTGCACTTCCGGTACCGGGAGTGCACTTTCGAGTTCACAGCCCTTCTTTCGGTCTATCGACCTCACCGAGGGTATTTACAAGGGTTACACGAGCAGTGGCTGCGTTCCTCTGACATCAGAACATTATGATTTTCATGTACCTGGATGACTGGCTAGTCGTCGGCAGATCGGAGGCCGAGACTGCTTGGAGCATGAGAAACACTTACGCACTGAAAACGGCCCTAGGGTTCGTTGTCAACGAGGAGTAGTCCCATTTTATTCCGTCCCAGACACCTACTTTTCTGGGCTTGGCTGCAGCTTCTGGGGTTGGTTGCCAGCCTAGTAGACCTCGTCCCTTGGTGCCGTCTAAGGATGCGTCCTCTGCAGATGCACCTTTTGGCATACTACAGGCCAAGGAAAGATTCCATTTTTCTGGCTGTATCGATCGACGATCATATTCGCCCACATTTTCGGTGGTGGCTTCTGGACCGGAACGTTCGATGCGGGCTGAGGTTTCTGCAATGATACCCTCAGCTCACCATGTCGGGCGGCGGGTAGGTGGCACGAGCACTTCCGGTCACGGCACATTAACATCCTGTAGTCAATGCTTTAACACCACTTTTAAGCAGACATAGTGGGCCGGTCGGTCCTGGTCAGGTCCAGCAATATGACTGTGGGAGCCTACATCAACAGACAGGGCGGCACCAGATCGTCTCAGCTGTGTTTTCTAACCTGGGACATGTTTCAATGGAGAATCCGAAACAAAGTCGACCTGTGCCCAGCTCACATGCCGGGCGTAGAGAACAGCGTAGCCAATTCCCTATCCAAGGGCAGATTGATTCCCACAGAGTGGTCCCTGCACAAGGGGATCATTCACCAGATTTTCTCGATCCTAAGTCGCCCCCACATCGATCTGTTTGCTCCCGGTATACTGCGCAAGGTTCCACCATCCTCAGGCCTCGGCCACAGATGCTCTCTCAATAAAGTGGACAAACATGTTCACCTAAGCCTTTTCCCTGATCTCCCTTCTTCCAAGGGTCATCGGGAAAATAGAAAGGGAATGTTGCAAGGTCCTTCTGATTGCCCCCTTTTGGCCGCATCAGCCTTGGTTCCCCGAGATTATAGTGAGACTCCGGCTCGCCTCAACCTGCCCACTGTCAAGCATGCCTTCCGCTCAGCAGGCCTTTCTGAAGGCACTGCAGCCTTGGCCGCAAAGGGACGTCGCCCGTCAACGAGACAGATCTACGACAGTAGGTTACGACATTATAGTAGGTGGTGCGACGAGCGAGCGGTGGATCCACTCGCGGCGTCTTTGACGGTTGTTTCTGACTTTTTATTATCCCTGTTCCACGCTAATTTGGCGATAGGAACAGGGAGGAATTACAGATCGGCCATTGCAGCAGTCCACAAAGGCTTCTCCGATGGCACCTCCGTTTCGTCTAACGTGGCGATTACACATCTCTGTCAGGGGATGTTCAAAGCTAACTTCTTGACAAAAAATCAGACCTCGGGTTTCACCCCACCTGATATTTTCGTTCGAGGAATTCAATGGGTCTCCTCTGTTCCTCGGACAGACTATGGTGCCCGGTACGATCCCTTAAGTGGTATCTGGCATGCACTAAACCACTAAGGGGGTATGCACTCAGTTATTCATTATTGCGGCACCCCTACATCGTCCGGCCTCGAGAGATACCACTGCGCACTTGATAGTTTCGGCTATCAAGTTTGCAATTCCGAACTGGCCATCTAAAGCAGATGCTTCCGTCCAAGGACTCGTCCGAGGCCATGATGTTCACGCCATTGCAACGTCATGGGAATTTTTTAGGGGAATTCCCTATCTCAGAGATCTCGCAGGCAGCATGCTGTAAGTCACCATCGACTTTCACCTCTTGCTACCTGCGTGACGTGCTCCAGAGCACAGGCAGAACGGGGAAAGCAGTTCTTACACCTACCCAGTATTCCTCCAGGAGCCCTACCCAGCTGAATGGTCCTTCCCGGTATTGCCAGGAGCCCATTTAAGGTGCCTAGAGAGTTTTAGTTAGGCATCTCGCCTACTAAACCACCAATTTACGGTGCTACTCTATGCATATTAAAGTAGTGGCTATTTGGATAAGTGAGTAGACTCCTCCCCCACAGTAGTGTGGGACGAGTCTACGAGCGATACTTACCTAAATAGCATCCCGCCCTCGGCTCGCGTTACCGGTTCTAACTCTAGAACGCGAGAAAAAAAAGAGGATTTAAGATGGCGGAGCCACCGCACGGCATGATGGGTAGGCATCTGACGGTTGATTAAACCTTTAGCGAATGGAGCCTGTCGGCTGGATAAATATGCATAAGTAGTCACTATTTGGGTAAGTATTGCTCGTAGACTCTTCCCAAACTACTGTGGGGGAGGAGTTCTTGTCGCAATTCAAGTGATTTTTGTCTATGTTCTCTAGTTTTCCCAGTATGGAATATCGGAAAAGTACGTTAAACTGATCCATCAAGAAATGTATTGAGTTGGTGATAATTAGATTTTGTTGGGATTTAATCGGATGTTACAGTCTACATATAATCCGTCATCATATGTTAATACATCCGTCATCGTACATGTTAAATACATGTACATGTACATATTGCGTATGTATGTCATTGTGCACGTACATATCCAGTTGTGCAGAGCACTGCAGTAATGTACGATCAATTGTCCCTCCCCCCCCCAACCACCCACAACTGCCACACTGTTTGTATTCACTCTCACTATACAAAAAGCAACCAGACAACACAAGGTGTACTGTGTATTACTTATCTTTTATTATAACAACTCTAGGCAAGATTAGGAATACAGACAAAGACGAAGTACGCAATTGTCGAAGGTATTGGAAAACATGTCTTGTCTGTCCTGCTGCTAAAGAGAAAAGAGGAAGCCAAGATGGCGCTCGTGACGCAGGGCAGTGTGGGTAGCATTATAGGGGGCGCCATTGTATGAACTCTTAGCGAATGGAACCTGCCGGTCAGGGGAAATATGCAAATGTAGTGGCTCTACAGTGAGTGATGTAGACTTTAGCTGTTTCAGCAACTGTGCCGAAACAGCTCTTGTCTTTATTTAAAAATTTGTTCCCTTTTCAGACTCCTCTCCATAGGGTTTGTGCACGTTTTTATTGCACCCATAGACTTTGGCACTTTCATAAATCTGATCGACTTCACCTTTATAGTCCAAAACAGTGACGTCATGATGACATCAGCAGTTTTCAAGCTATGACATCATGAATATTTAATAAGTCATTTTTGCTGACCCACATTTCTGAAAAATCATTGCAGTTGCAAAGTATTTTTCTATTGCAAAGTATGTCAAGATGGCAAAAATGTTTCTGCTCAAGTAAACAATTTCTGACATCATCATGACGTCATCTGGAGGCAATTAAATTCAAGCTAAAATGTATCTTTAGCAATGTTGTATGGAAAAAAGCTTAGGAACATATATTTATTGAGTTTTTGTCTACCTAATTCCAAATTGTCATGACCGTGGCTCATTCGATTGTGCAAAAACACCCATTTCAATATCTTAGAGAAAAAACAATAGAAAAACATAAGAATTCTGGATGTCATGTGGCAAATTGTAAATTTATTCCAGAATGTACCAATAATGTATCATAACCCAGAAGTAGCATCGCAAATCATGAATATTGACGTCAATATTCCTGCCCTATATTTACTATGTGTTCCATTGGGTTCATATTTGATATGGATCTAGACAGGGATGTGTCAAATTACATTAAAAAAAGGGGATGTTTTAACATTCTCTGTTATAACTACAGGTTCAATTGGGTTTATATTTGGTATGCACTAAAATGGTATAGATGGTATAGATTAAAATTGATGCGACGTCATGATGATTTTATCAGGTGTCAAATTACATAACATTAAAGATGTACATTTTAAAGCTCTATATTTACACAAGTATGAGTGCCATTGGTTCATATTTGGTATGGATCTAGACAGGGACGTTTTATAGATAATAAAATTTGATGTGATGTCATGACATCATCGTCAGGTGTCATATTACATAACATTAAAGGGGCATTTTCTTAAATCCTATATCGCCGAAACTATAGGTTCAATGGGGTAGATATTTAGTTTGCACATAGATGGGAATGTGTTATATAGATGAAAATTGATGTGCTGTCATGATGACGTCATCATAATGAGGCCAAAAATATAGTTCTGCTTCTGATTACATGCTTTTCAAAAATTGGGTAGGTAGGTAGGTGTTTTTTTTGCCAATTTTGTTTTGCTGTTTGAATGGGGTATTCAATTATATGTAAATTTCAGTCTGAACAATTTCCATTTACGCTACGAAAGCTATACAAAAATGGCCACAAAAAGTGATAAAAACTTGCCTTAATAATTAATGTCAAAAATATTTCAGGTCGATAATTCTAAAAAATAATGGGAGAATTTAGGTCGTGCACACCACACTATGCATAGCGCTAGCCATGACGGGAAACTGGCCAACACAATATGTTTGTCGTGCGGTAAGCGTGCGTGATGCACTGTGTGTGGCGGGCGACGAACCTGTGTTGAGGCAGGAAATGTCGGGGAAACACGCTGCGCTATCACTTTAAGTACAAGCGGTAAAACCTCAAAATAAATTCATGAACACGGAAAATATATATACAGACAAGAAAGATGATCAAGTTCTGTATTAACTTGGAGAAATCTTCTTTCTCCATCGATGTTTACTTGGCATTTTTACGATGTCAGATCTGGTCGGCCATATGCAATAGACTGGTTGCCGCATTTCCGTCATGCCTTCTTTGGCACTTTTAGTGGGCGGCGCGACGGGAACCAGTACAGCATTGCTGCATTGAGCAATACGCACGTGTTTTCATCACGGTGATAGGAAATCACGCACCGAAGGGAACTTGTAATCGCAAAGGGAACTTGTAAAAACAACGGAGGTTTCTTCTAAAAAAATAACAAATGTAAAAAGGCAAACAAATTACAAGCATTTTTGACGTAAATAGGTTGTTGGGAAGCATTTTGTGAAGACAGAAAAGGCAACAGGGTTATTTTTTTGTTCTTTATTTTTTTTCTTTATTTTATTTTTGTAACTTGCCGATAAAAAATTTTGGGTCGGGGCGGTAAAATTAGGGTAGGTCAGGTAACCGGAAGCAGAACTATTTATTTTTGGCCTGAGGTGTCATGTTAGATAACATTAAAAGTGCATATTTTGAAGCCCTTTATCTGCCGAAATATAGATTCAATTGGGTTCATATTTGGTATGCACATAGACAGGGACGTCGTATGACGTCACATTAAAGGCACATTTTTCTTAGGCCTATATTTAGATAACTATTGTCCTAGTTGGTTATAACTTGGTATGTGCTTACAGCAGAATACTGTATAGATGATAATTGAAGTGATATCATCATGTGACATATCATTATTAAGGTGCATTTTCATTTTCAACAATGTTTATTTTCTATCTGCAGTTCTAAATATATTTGATCTCTTCAAGAGCCGAAACAGCTCCGTATCTGTTCACGCACAGACACATCCAGTTAAAAGTTTTTTTTTCTACAAAACCCTCTTTTTCCCTTGTTTAGGAAAACTGGAGAAATATTAAAATCGTATTGAATTCAGTGAAATGGCTACAATTTTTGTGTAAATATTGTGAGCGTTTTTATTCTTAAATTTCCTCTTTTTTTTCAATAAAACTTATGATTTTGGACAATCGGAGCTCTTAATTGCTTATTTATGCAGTTCATATTGTGTGTACGTGTAAAATTTCATTAATTTTACTTATTTCTATCTTCCAAAAAAAGGTCATTTGATTTTCAGCAGATCACCAAAATATTATCTGCGAGCATGTCATAAGTCAAGTGATATTTTACGGCAGGTGTATTGTCCAATATCTTTTTTCAACTACATGTTAATAAGTCTGACCTAATTACCTTATGTACATTTTATGCAAAACAAGGTGTGGTCCGATATGGTTAACACCCCTGTGTGGTAAGGACAGGGAGATTTCAAAGGCTAATAATTAGCATGACAGTACTTGACAGTACATGGGGTAATGTGGAGATTTCTTGGGGTTGCGGATTGTAGAGGAAAGAGAGAGGCAGACAGACCGCAGGTGCGATAGCACGTATAAAGCGATAGCAAAATCCAGCCAAGCAAAATTAGGAGCTGAGTGTTTTGCTTAATTCTGGAGTTGGAGAACTAATTTGGCGATAGCCTTAACTTCAGCGGTAGCTGAGGAGAAATTAGTTAAGCTTGGCATTTTGCCGGAGTTTTGTTCGTTTTCAATATCTGCAGTGCCAGTTACATTGCCCCACCCCCTCCCCCCCTCTAATAGTGTTTTAGACCATAGAAGCCAGTATAAACTAAGTTTTGTTTAAATTTGTCTTAGTTTTATTTAATTACTTCATTGGAGGTGAATGTGCCAATTTTGTTGTATTTTAGCTTGTGCATATTTGAATGATCATCAGGATTGCAAATCTCTTTTGGGATACACCCCTTTGGATCGTTAGACTGAGTTTATTAATAATGTTGATATATTTTGCCCGAAAATTCTATGATAGGTTCTTCTGACTGTATTTAATATTTTTAGGGCTCCTTACCGTGGAGTTAAATCCACGCCCAATACGTATATTCTGGATTTGCCTATCGGCTTGGCGTCACCTTTCCATGGCATCGCCTCACCACTTGGTCTGGATGACGGCCTTGTACAATCTGCCCCTTGCTCGCACGGACGGTCAACTGGTGTCATCCACCACCGCTTCACAGTGCATGGATGCGTTGCTAATTGAAGACTCACCGGAAATTGGACTGTTTGCCTATTAAGTGAGCAAAGGGGTAACCTGTTTTAAGACCCAATTTTACGTAAAACCACAGAGTTTTGTTATAAAAATATATCTATATCAACTGTCCAGTCTTAAAACGAAATAGTGTTTGGCACATTCAAGTCAGTGGTCGATTTAGAAAAAAAAATCACATGCACTGGTGCATCAGACTAAAAAAGTTACATACACAAAATATATTTTACATGCACAAAAAAGTGTGCACAAAAGTCATATCCCAAAAGAACAATAGATATTTGTTTTAAAATATGTGTATTCCTAAAAATATTAAAATGTAGCTATTATCTGATTATATAGTGCTGTTAAGGGTGTTGTTTTGTTTTGTAAATAAAATGTGTTTTTGTACCGTCACAATTGACATTCACTGTTTGTTTATTTCATCAATGGATATCAATCTCTGACAGTGACAGAGGCAAACTTCAAAAGTGTAATATTACCCTCACCTGGCAGGTCCCCTGTATGCAACAAAACAACCGTGATCGAGAGAAGACGAAGGCGAAGCCGAGTTACGTTAGTATCAATCATGTTCCACAGTTTCAGAATGTTGTTCAATATCCATTTATTTTGATACCGAAATATCGGCAAAAAAATATTGCAATATTTGATATTATCGTGATGACGTCACTTTTTCCTTAACTGAAGAACGGAGGAATAAAAAAAATACATGATGGAAATCACAACAGCATCATGATATCGGGCCCACCTTGATCGGGCCCGCCGGAATTGAGCTCGGTTTGGCTAAAATGGGCCGGCTAGCGAGATCACGAATCGGGCCGGCAAGATCGGGGCAGGCAGGATCGATCGGGGGCTGACATGCATGGTCGGGTTGACAAGGCTTCACTCGTTGAGTAGTTGGAGTACTACGACATTTACCTTCAGTTGGCTTCTTTACGGCACTTCAGAAAGACTGGCGTTTGTTTCTATTTCGGCACTGTTGATTAGTAACAGCTGATAATTAATACCATGGACGCCTACAATCACGGCGATGAGCTGTCAAAAACAACGTCTTGTGTTTGTACACACGGATGCTCCACACGTGTTTGTCTTCTCTCGAAACGAATTTTGCTGCACGTTAGCTGCATGTTTTTGTATGTACACTGGGAATAAGACGGTGGAATTCAAGTGCGGTTGCTTGCACTTGACCAAGGCTAGCAACAAAGCAACACGCACGTGCAAATGCGCTTGGCGTTATTGATCAATTGCTCTAGAAAACCAGGTCGGGGGGCTGGGTTGACAAGTCTTTTCTCAAGACAAAATTGAATAATACGGCACTGAGCAGTGCGGTTGTTGTTTGCACTTGACCAAGACTACAACGATGTAATATCACGTACACATGTCGATCGTTGCGTGCTTATTGAATCAAATAAATCGGGTGCGCGTTGTGATAAGTTGTTCAACATGGGAAAATATATAACAGGTACGTCAGGCCTTAAAAAAAAGTATGTGCACGGCGTGCACGTTGTACCTGAGGTTTACATGCACTAGTGCATGCGTGTACCTGTCTAAATCGACCACTGATTTAAGTACTCTTGTCGTTTGTAGGTGCCATGTTCAACATAGGTTTAAGAGGACTGGCTTTTTTGAGTTTTTGGAGAAAGAATCTAGTCTTGTTGATTGTTTTGGGCATTTTGTATTATTTGTAAATAAATATTTGATAACTGTACATTTTGTTTTCCTTATTGATTATGTCTGAGCATCCTTTATGACTAGACCGGGGACACATTGCATGTGAGAGGGTAGGGGGACCCGGGTTTGTGACAGAGCATCTTCTGCATTGATAAAACCACACACAAACCTTCGTAGATGGCCCAGTGTGCATGCGTCAAAAGAAAAGCAAGTGGTAGAAACCATACATAAAGTGTCCGTATGGCATCTTGTTGACTGAAACGTATTCACATGCAAACACATGTCAAATACAAAAAGTGATTCATCTACAGGCAAAATGTCTCATCTACAACATTAATGCGATTTTACGTATACTGCAATTGTGCAAAATTGTCCAAGAACAAATGGCCATAAGTCAATTGTAGCCCTACTGAAATGAGAATAACGGAACAAATCAAAGTGGTACAGGAAACTCCACCTGCCCACCAAAATAATAAACTCTATTCCAATATTCTCCAATTGGCGATCATGCCTTAGCAAACACTATGCCATATAATCTCAAACAACACCCATCATGCATCATCGTGCACATATGCACGACATTGCATATTGTGCATACCATGGGTATAGCAGCATGCTGTTGGGGACCCGGTTATTGCCCATCAATGGTTTCCAGTTTTATGAATGTTCTTTTGTGGAAGAGTACTTTTACATCTTTTTCACTTGAATGAAACGGCATAACAAAAGTTTTAATTTAAATTTGACCAATCTGATTCAATAGCAGGTTTTGGAACAAAATGTGCATTTTTTACAATGCACAGCCGAGTCAGTGGGTGGTGTAATTTTAAATGCCTTCCACGTAGGTGGGTGCTGAAAGTTACAAATGCAAATACCAGAATGTGCAGTATATTGAAAGAAGGCAGAAACCCAGCAAACACAAAACGTTCAAAAAACGTTTTGGTTAGGTTCTACTAGGTCACTTACGTCTTCGTTCTAAAAGGACGTTTTTAAAACGCGTATAAAATGTTGCAGATTACGTACAATTCAGAGGTTTTTCCAGGACGTTCTAACAACGTTTTGCGGACGTTAGAAAATGTACCTACATGAAACGGTCTTTTGCGACATTTGAAAAACGTTTTTCGGACGTCAGAAAATGTACATAAATTAAACGGTCTTCTAGTGACGTTTAAGAAACGTATTTCGCCGAACGTTTTAAAAACTTTGAAATCAAACGTACAGAAACTAAAAAAGTGAAAAAACCTTTTGATTAGGGGTTCTGTATAGGTTACTTACGTCTTCAAAAACGTTATTAAAATGTGTCTTAAACGTTTCAGTTTACGTATAACTCGGAGGTCTTAAGTACGTTTTTCCAGAACGTTCGCGTAACGTTTTTTGGACGTTGCAAAATGTACCAACATTAAACGTTCTTTTGTGACATTTAAAAAACGCTTTTTTCTGGACGTACCAACTGACCAATCAGAACTGAGGAAATTTGTGTTCACAAAAGTCATGTTAAATTTTGGTGTTTAGTCCAAAATCACACAAATTACATAGAAATATGGATTTTTTGCAAACATAGGTGAACAATTGTATTAAATCTCCTTTGTATTCAAATATTGTAATTGTTCATGGTAGGAAAAGTTTAATATAAACTCACGACAATGCCTAGTTTGTAGTGTGTAGTAGGTTATCGTATTTGTATACATTCATAGCTTTATATATCGTATCTGTGCATATGTAATCCCAGCCAGCAAACCCAAGTGGGGCCTTGTTGGGCCTTTGATGGGCAACTGAGTGGTCCCAATTGGGTTGCCCATATGGGCCCCATACAGTTTTGGCTGATGGGGCCACTTAAGGGCTAGCCCAGACCTGCACAAAAGGGTCCCACATGGGTGTAATAAGTTACTTCTATTTAGTCTAGTTTCCACTCCATTCACTTCTGTAAATTTGCACTTACTATCTGGAAACGTAGCTTAATTCCAGTAAATAGACATTTAGTTTATGTAACTTAAGTTTTTAATACGTTTTTTATGTTCTGGGAAAGTTCTTGGAACGTTCTTAGAACATCACAAACGTAAGAAAACATTCAGAAAACATGCCGAAAACGTTAAATGGTTTGCTGGGAACCAACACCAAAAATTTAAAAAAGTGTTTTCACCATAAATTTATTATGCTTAATTGCAAAATGAGTCAATGTAATTTGAATTGTTTATAATTGTCTTGATGAGAAATAATTTGCCATTGAAAAAATATTCCGGAAAAACAAGTGCAATGAAAGATTGACTTCTGTGCAAGCTACACCCAAAATTAGTACCAATATGAACATGTTTATCACACTGTCACCAGTTACAAATATCACAACTTTAACACAAACATAAAACCAAAAAATACGTAACTTGAAACAAGTAACAGAAACACATGTAATACCTAAATTATCCAATTCTAGTTGTAGGCTTGTAGATAAGAGATTGAAATTGTCTTAATAAATTAGTGGAAAATAAGGGAAAGACATTAGTATCAAGACATCAATTGCATTATAGAACAGGTGTGCAAATATTATCCCAAAAGAACAGCTAAATTGTTGCATCCGATGTTACTTTCAGACTTTCTGCATTAGACATTAAATTCAGTTCAATTGAACATCAACCAGTTTAATTGGGAATAATATCGAGCACTGTCTGAAATGAGTGCATTGTAAATAACATACTAAAAAGTATTTACACAACACCTCCTCTTTAAACAATGGTTTAAATGGTTTAAATGTCTCTTCAGACAGATTATTCGAGATGTTTGTATCAAACTGAAAGAACAGTCAGTTGGAATAGTCATCATAAGCTGGCATAATGTTCTCATTGATTTTCTGTTTTTCCTTATTACTACAAAATGACTGGATGGATACATTTAATTAAGCAGTGTGTCAATTTCACTTTTATATTTTCTTTTTTCCTAAATTAGATTTTGGACAGCTGTCAATTCAATTTGACTTTTGGGGATGTAAGCAGGTGGTGCTCAGCAGAACATTTCAAATGAAGTGTTAAGACTGCAACAAGCACATGGAAAATGTTAAGTTAGAGAATTATGGGAACAAAAACAGGAAAACAACTCAAAGACTATATCTGCAGGTTTTTAGGAAGTAATCAGTTGTATTTGTTACGTTATTCTAAGGCATTAAAATTATCTAAGTAAATTGAATTTTTGGAATAAAACAAGCAAAATTGGTATATTGCATAATGACGTACATGTACGTAAAATTAGCACCTAATCATACCTGCATCATACAACCTCTGCATTGTGTTAAACAGTGAAAACAAAATCCCACAGATGACATGCCCATATTCACTCCACAAAATTATTAAAACTAAGTTAACACACAAATATGTTGCAAATCTGTTAACACAAAACAAATGCTGCAAAATCTTTGATGAACGTTTTAGTATCAAGACCTTCCAAACCAATTCAATGACAAATTTCCACAATAAAAACCAAGCAAATATATATAATTCATAAATTGGAATCAATGAAGATTATATTAAAAATCAACCAACCTGCAGATGTGGTTCTGCCTCCTGTAGTTGTTTGTGCAGCAGCAGTAGTGGCCAAAGGTGTACCTTGTCTGGTGGTAGTTTCTACAGCTGTGGTGACATCAACCGTTGTCCCTGCTACAGTTGTGGTTCTTGCAACTGTACTATTTTCTGCTGTCGTGGTTACCTCACCAGTTGTAGTTTGGCCTGCTGATGTGGTTCCCTCTGCTGTAGTTGTCCGTACTACACTGGTAGTTCCAGCAGCAGTTGTCGTTACACCAGCAGTTGTTTGTTCAGCTGTGGTTGTAGCTTGGCCGGTGGAAGTTTCCACAGCTGTGGTGACATCAGCCGTTGTTGTCTCTGCCACAGCTGTTACTGCAACATTGCCCAAAAGAAGGTATTCATGATTGGGGAGAAATATGTGAAGACTCGATCTTTACAAATCAAAAATGACCACGGAGGGTCATGACTGCTGTTAAACCTCGATCACCTTCACCTCGGTACATAAACAGCTGCCATGCCATGCCCCTCCTCAATTATTATTGACATGGGAAAGACCAGTTTATCACATTTAGCATAGTATTGCTGATCTTCGTCCAAACATTGCATTAATTAAAATTTGTTTTGAAATCACATACCATTCGCCCATTCTTCGTTAGTGATTTTTCATGCAAAATCCTATTTAGAACATCTGTTGTGGCCTTCCTTTAACAAATTTATATGACACATTTGGCGATGGCAAGAATTGAAGTTTAAATAGAAGAGATTACTCTCACCTGCATTCAAGTTGTTTGCCTGTTATACCCATGCTCATGCTGGTGCAGCCAGTTTGTCCAAGATAATGACTATGGTATGATTTGCAAAGAAACACTGTGTTCTGCCCAGTGATGTAAATGTAGCGAAAGCCATACAGTAACTGAAGCTTACTAAGGATCCATAATAGCTCTATATTATTTAAAACATTATGTCAAACATGGTTTTAATTAAATTATTATGGGTATTTGCAAAATGAGTAACGTAATTTGAATCAGATCAACCAACCTGCAGATGTGGTTCTGCGTCTTGTAGTTGTTTGTCCAGCAGCAGTAGTGGCAATGGTTGTAGAAACATCATCTGTGGTGGTTACCTCACCATGAGTAGTTTGGACTACCGATGTGGTTCCCTCTGCGGAATTTGTCTGTGCAACAGTGGAAGCACCACCAGCAGTTGTCTGTACAGCTTTAGTTGTAGCCTCGGTTGTGGTTGTAGCTTGTCCGGTGGTAGTTTCCACAGCTGTAGTAACATCAGCCGTTGTTGTCTCTGCTACGGTCGAGGTTTTTGCTGTTGTGGTTACCTCACCAGTTGTACTTTGGGCTACTGAAGTGGTTCCCTCTGCTGTCGTTGTCTGTGCAGCAGTGGTAGTACCAGCAGCAGTTGTGGTTACATCAGCAGCTGTCAATTGTTCAGCTGTATTTACCGCTTGGCCGGTGGTAGTTTCCACAGCTGTAGTAACATCAGCCGTTGTCTCTGCTACAGTTGCGGTTACCTCACCAGTTGCTGTTTGGGCTACAGAAGTGGTTCTCTCTGCTGTAGTTGTCTGTGCTCCAGAAGTAGTACCGGTAGCAGTCGTTACATCAGCAGATGTTTGTTTAGCTGTAGTTGTAGCTTGGCCGGTGGTAGTTTCCACAACTGTAGTAACATCAGCCATTGTTGTATCTGCTACAGTTGTGTTTTTTGCTGTTGTGGATACCCCACCAGTTGTACTTTGGGCTACTGAAGTGGTTCCCTCTGCTGTAGTTGTCTGTGCTGCAGTAGTAGTACCAGCAGCAGTCGCTACATCAGCAGTTGTTGTTTGTTCAGCTGTAGTTGTAGCTTGGCCGGTGGTAGATTCCATAGATGTAGTAACATCAGAAGTTGTTGTCTCCCCTCCAGTTGTGGTTTCTGTTGTTGTGGTTACCTCACCAGTTGTACTTTGGGCTACTAAAGTGGTTCCCTTTGCTGTCGTTGTCTGTGCTGCAGTGGTAGTACCAGCAGCAGTTGTGGCTACATCAGCAGTTGTCGTTTGTTCAGCAGCAGTTGTCATTTGTTCTGCTGTAGTTGTGGCTTGGCCGGTGGTAGTTTCCACAACTGCAGTAATATCAGCCGTTGTCTTTGCTTTAGTTGTGGTTTTTGCTGTTGTGGATACCTCACCAGTTGTACTTTGGGCTACTGATGTGGTTCCCTCTGCTGTAGTTGTCTGTGCTGCAGTGGTAGTTCCAGCAGTAGTTGTGGTTTGTTCAGCTGTAGTTGTAGCTTGGCCAGTGGTAGTTTCCACAGCTGTAGTAACATCAGCCGTTGTTGTCTCTGCTACAGTTGTGGTTACCTCACCAGTTGTACTTTGGGCTACCGATGTGGTTCCCTCTGCTGTAGTTGTCTGTGCTGCAGTGGTGCTACCAGCAGCAGTCGCTACACCAGCAGTTGTTTGTTCAGCTGTAGTTGTAGCTTGGACAGTGGCAGTTCTCACAGCTGTAGTAACATCAGCCGTTGTTGTCTCTGCTACAGTTGAGGTTACCTCACCAGTTGTACTTTGGGCTACCGATATGGTTCCCTCTGCTATAGTTGTCTGTACTGCAGAAGTAGTTCCAGCAACAGTCGTTACATCAGCACTTGTTTGTTCTGCTGTAGTTGCAGCGTGGCCGGTGGTAGTCTCCACAGCTGTAGTAACATCAGCCGTTGTCACTGCTACAGTTGTGGTTACCTCACCAGTTGTACTTTGGACTACCGATGTGGTTCCCTCTCCTGTAGTTGTCTGTGCTGCAGTAGTAGTACCAGCAGCAGTCGCTACATCAGCAGTTGTTGTTTGTTCTGCTGTAGTTGTAGCTTGGCCGGTGGTAGTTTCCACAGATGTAGTAACATCAGAAGTTGTCGTCTCTGCTACCGTTGTGGTTTCTGCTGTTGTGGTTACCTCACCAGTTGTACTTTGGGCTACTGATGTGGTTCCCTCTCCTGTAGTTGTCTGTGTTGCAGTAGTAGTACCAGCAGCAGTCGTTGTTACATCATCAGTTGTTTGTTCAGCTGTAGTTGTAGCTTGGCCAGTGGTAGATTCCACAGATGTAGTAACATCAAAAGTTGTTGTCTCTGCTAAAGTTGTGGTGTCTCCGGTTGTGGTTACCTCACCAGTTGTACTTTGGGCTACCGATGTGGTTCCCTCTCCTGTAGTTGTCTGTGCTGCAGTTGTAGTACCAGCAGCAGTCGTTGTTACATCAGCAGTTGTTTGTTCAGCTGTAGTTGCAGCTTGGCCGGTGGTAGTTTCCACAGCTGTAGTAACATCAGCAGTTGTTGTCTCTGCTACAGTTGTGGTTACCTCACCAGTTGTACTTTGGGCTACAGATGTGGTTCCCTCTATTGTAGTTGTCTGTGCTGCAGTAGTAGTTCCAGCAGCAGTCGTTACATCAGCAGTTGTTTGTTCAGCTGTAGTTGCAGCTTGGCCGGTGGTAGTTTCCACAGCTGTAGTAACATCAGCCGTTGTCACTGCTACAGTTGTGGTTACCTCACCAGTTGTACTTTGGGCTACCGATGTGGTTTCCTCTCCTGTAGTTGTCTGTGCTGCAGTAGTACTACCAGCAGCAGTCGTTACATCAGCAGCTGTTTGTTCAGCTGTAGTTGCAGCTTGGCCGGTGGTAGTTTCCACAGCTGTAGTAACATCAGAAGTTGTCTCTACTACAGTTGTGGTTACCTCACCAGTTGTACTTTGGACTACCGATGTGGTTCCCTCTCCTGTAGTTGTCTGTGCTGCAGTAGTAGTACCAGCAGCAGTCATTGTTACATCAGCAGTTGTTTGTTCAGCTGTAGTTCCAGTTGGGCCGGTGGTAGTTTCCACAGCTGTAGTAACATCAGAAGTTGTCTCTACTACAGTTGTTGTTACCCCACCAGTTGTACTTTGGGCTACTGATGAGGTTCCCTCTGCTGTAGTTGTCTGTGCTGCAGGAGTACTACTAGCAGCAATCGTTACATGAGCAGTTGTTTGTTTAGCTGTAGTTGTAGCTTGAACAGTGGTAGTTTGCATAGCTGTAGTTACATCAGAAGTTGTTTCTCTTCCAGTTGTGCTTTCTGTTGTTGTGGTTAAGTCACCAGTTGTACTTTGGGCTACCGATGTGGTTCCCTCTCCTGTAGTTGTCTGTGCTGCAGTAGTACTACCAGCAGCAGTCATTACATCAGCAGTTGTTTGTTCAGCTGTAGTTGCAGCTTGGCCGGTGGTAGTTTCCACAGCTGTAGTAACATCAGAAGTTGTCTCTGCTACAGTTGTGGTTACCTCACCAGTTGTACTTTGGGCTACTGAAGTGGTTCCCTCTGCTGTCGATGTCTGTGCTGCAGTAATACTACCAGCAGCAGTCGTTACATCAGCAGTTGTTTGTTCAGCTGTATTTGTAGCTTGAACAGTGGTAGTTTGCATAGCTGTAGTTACATCAGAAGTTGTTTCTCTTCCAGTTGTGCTTTCTGTTGTTGTGGTTACCTCACCAGTTGCACTTTCGGCTACCGATATGGTTCCCTCTGCTCTAGTTGTCTCTGCTGCAGAAGTAGTAACAGCAGCAGTCATTGTTACATCAGCACTTGTTTGTTCTGCTGTAGTTGCAGCAGGGCCGGAAGTAGTCTCTACAGCTGTAATAGCAGCAGCCGTTGTCACTGCTACAGTTGTGGTTACCTCACCAGTTGTACTTTGGGCTACCGATGTGGTTCCCTCTCCTGTAGTTGTCTGTGCTGCAGTAGTAGTACCAGCAGCAGTCGTTGTTACATCAGCAGCTGTTAGTTCAGCTGTAGTTGTAGCTTGGCCAGTGGTAGATTCCACAGATGTAGTAACATCAAAAGTTGTTGTCTCTGCTAAAGTTGTGGTGTCTCCGGTTGTGGTTACCTCACCAGTTGTACTTTGGGCTACCGATGTGGTTCCCTCTCCTGTTGTTGTCTGAGCTGCAGTTGTAGTACCAGCAGCAGTCGTTGTTACATCAGCAGTTGTTTGTTCAGCTGTAGTTGCAGCTTGGCCAGTGGTAGATTCCACAGATGTAGTAACATCAAAAGTTGTTGTCTCTGCTACCGTTGTGGTTTCTGCTGTTGTGGTTACCTCACCAGTTGTACTTTCGGCTACTGATATGGTTCCCTCTGCTGTAGTTGTCTGTGCTGCAGTAATACTACCAGCAGCAGTCGTTACATCAGCAGTTGTTTGTTCAGCTGTATTTGTAGCTTGGACAGTGGCAGTTCTCACAGCTGTAGTAACATCAGGCATTGTTGTCTCTGCTAAAGTTGTTGTGTCTGCTGTTGTGGTTACCTCACCAGTTGTACTTTGGGCTACTGATGAGGTTCCCTCTCCTGTGGTTGTCTGTGCTGCAGTAGTAGTACCAGCAGCAGTCGCTACATCAGCAGTTGTTGTTTGTTCTGCTGTAGTTGTAGCTTGGCCGGTGGTAGTTTCCACAGCTGTAGTAACATCAGAAGTTGTTGTCTCTGCTACCGTTGTGGTTTCTGCTGTTGTGGTTACCTCACCAGTTGTACTTTGGGCTGCCGATGTGGTTCCCTCTGCTGTAGTTGTCTGTGCTGCAGTAGTAGTACCAGCAGCAGTCGCTACATCAGCAGTTGTTGTTTGTTCAGCTGTAGTTGTAGCTTGGCCGGTGGTAGATTCCATAGATGTAGTAACATCAGAAGTTGTTGTCTCCCCTCCAGTTGTGGTTTCTGTTGTTGTGGTTACCTCACCAGTTGTACTTTGGGCTACTAAAGTGGTTCCCTTTGCTGTCGTTGTCTGTGCTGCAGTGGTAGTACCAGCAGCAGTTGTGGCTACATCAGCAGTTGTCGTTTGTTCAGCAGCAGTTGTCATTTGTTCTGCTGTAGTTGTGGCTTGGCCGGTGGTAGTTTCCACAACTGCAGTAATATCAGAAGTTGTCGTCTCTGCTACCGTTGTGGTTTCTGCTGTTGTGGTTACCTCACCAGTTGTACTTTGGGCTACTGATGTGGTTTCCTCTGCTGTAGTTGTCTGTGCTGCAGTGGTAGTACCAGCAGCAGTTGTTACATCATCAGTTGTTTGTTCAGCTGTAGTTGTAGATTGGCCAGTGGTAGTTTCTACAGCTGTAGTAACATCAGCCGTTGTTGTCTCTGCTACAGTTGTGGTTACCTCACCAGTTGTACTTTGGGCTACCGATGTGGTTCCCTCTCCTGTAGTTGTCGGTGCTGCAGTGGTAGTACCAGCAGCAGTCGTTACATTAGCAGTTGTTTGTTGAGCTGTAGTTGTAGCTTGGCCGGTGGTAGTTTCCACAGCTGTAGTAACATCAGAAGTTGTTGTCTCTGCTACCGTTGTGGTTTCTGCTGTTGTGGTTACCTCACCAGTTGTACTTTGGGCTGCCGATGTGGTTCCCTCTGCTGTAGTTGTCTGTGCTGCAGTAGTAGTGCCAGCAGCAGTCGCTACATCAGCAGTTGTTTGTTCAGCTGTAGTTGTAGCTTGGCCGGTGGTAGATTCCATAGATGTAGTAACATCAGAAGTTGTTGTCTCCCCTCCAGTTGTGGTTTCTGTTGTTGTGGTTACCTCACCAGTTGTACTTTGGGCTACTAAAGTGGTTCCCTTTGCTGTCGTTGTCTGTGCTGCAGTGGTAGTACCAGCAGCAGTTGTGGCTACATCAGCAGTTGTCGTTTGTTCAGCAGTAGTTGTGGTTTGTTCAGCTGTAGTTGTAGCTTGGCCAGTGGTAGTTTCCACAGCTGTAGTAACATCAGCCGTTGTTGTCTCTGCTACAGTTGTGGTTACCTCACCAGTTGTACTTTGGGCTACCGATGTGGTTCCCTCTGCTGTAGTTGTCTGTGCTGCAGTGGTAGTTCCAGCAGCAGTTGAGGTTACATCAGCAGTTGTTGTTTGTTCAGCTGTAGTTGTAGGTTGGCCGGTGGTAGTTTCCACAGCTGTAGTAACATCAGAAGTTGTTTTCTCTGCTACCGTTGTGGTTTCTGCTGTTGTGGTTACCTCACCAGTTGTACTTTCGGATACTGATGTGGTTCCCTCTGCTGTATTTGTCTGTGCTGCAGTGGTGCTACCAGCAGCAGTCGCTACATCAGCAGTTGTTTGTTCAGCTGTAGTTGTAGCTTGGACAGTGGCAGTTCTCACAGCTGTAGTAACATGAGCCGTTGTTGTCTCTGCTACAGTTGAGGTTACCTCACCAGTTGTACTTTGGGCTACCGATATGGTTCCCTCTGCTATAGTTGTCTGTGCTGCAGAAGTAGTAACAGCAGCAGTCATTACATCAGCAGTTGTTTGTTCAGCTGTAGTTGCAGCTTGGCCGGTGGTAGTTTCCACAGCTGTATTAACATCAGCAGTTGTTGTCTCTGCTACAGTTGTGGTTATCTCACCAGTTGTACTTTGGGCTACCGATGTGGTTCCCTCTAATGTAGTTGTCTGTGCTGCAGTAGTAGTACCAGCAGCAGTCGTTACATCAGCAGTTGTTTGTTCAGCTGTAGTTGTAGCTTGGCCGGTGGTAGATTCCATAGATGTAGTAACATCAGAAGTTGTTGTCTCCTCTCCAGTTGTGGTTTCTGTTGTTGTGGTTACCTCACCAGTTGTACTTTGGGCTACTAAAGTGGTTCCCTTTGCTGTCGTTGTCTGTGCTGCAGTGGTAGTACCAGCAGCAGTTGTGGCTACATCAGCAGTTGTCGTTTGTTCAGCAGCAGTTGTCATTTGTTCTGCTGTAGTTGTGGCTTGGCCGGTGGTAGTTTCCACAACTGCAGTAATATCAGCCGTTGTCTTTGCTTTAGTTGTGGTTTTTGCTGTTGTGGATACCTTACCAGTTGTACTTTGGGCTACTGATGTGGTTCCCTCTGCTGTAGTTGTCTGTGCTGCAGTGGTAGTTCCAGCAGTAGTTGTGGTTTGTTCAGCTGTAGTTGTAGCTTGGCCAGTGGTAGTTTCCACAGCTGTAGTAACATCAGCCGTTGTTGTCTCTGCTACAGTTGTGGTTACCTCACCAGTTGTACTTTGGGCTACCGATGTGGTTCCCTCTCCTGTAGTTGTCTGTGCTGCAGTAGTAGTACCAGCAGCAGTCGTTGTTACATTAGCAGCTGTTAGTTCAGCTGTAGTTGTAGCTTGGCCAGTGGTAGATTCCACAGATGTAGTAACATCAAAAGTTGTTGTCTCTGCTAAAGTTGTGGTGTCTCCGGTTGTGGTTACCTCACCAGTTGTACTTTGGGCTACCGATGTGGTTCCCTCTCCTGTAGTTGTCTGTGCTGCAGTTGTAGTACCAGCAGCAGTCGTTGTTACATCAGCAGTTGTTTGTTCAGCTGTAGTTACAGCTTGGCCGGTGGTAGTTTCCACAGCTGTAGTAACATCAGCAGTTGTTGTCTCTGCTACAGTTGTGGTTACCTCACCAGTTGTAATTTGGGCTACAGATGTGGTTCCCTCTATTGTAGTTGTCTGTGCTGCAGTAGTAGTTCCAGCAGCAGTCGTTACATCAGCAGTTGTTTGTTCAGCTGTAGTTGCAGCTTGGCCGGTGGTAGTTTCCACAGCTGTAGTAACATCAGCCGTTGTCACTGCTACAGTTGTGGTTACCCCACCAGTTGTACTTTGGGCTACTGATGAGGTTCCCTCTGCTGTAGTTGTCTGTGCTGCAGGAGTACTTCCAACAGCAGTCGTTACATCAGCAGTTGTTTGTTCAGCTGTAGTTGTAGCTTGGCCAGTGGCAGATTCCACAGATGTAGTAACATTAGAAGTTGTTTCTCTTCTAGTTGTGCTTTCTGCTGTTGTGGTTACCTTACCAGTTGTACTTTGGGGTACTGATGTGGTTCCCTCTGCTGTAGTTGTCTGTGCTGCAGTAGTACTACCAGCAGCAGTCGTTACATCAGCAGTTGTTTGTTCAGCTGTATTTGTAGCTTGGACAGTGGCAGTTCTCACAGCTGTAGTAGCATCAGCCGTTGTTGTCTCTGCTACAGTTGAGGTTACCTCACCAGTTGTACTTTGGGCTACCGATGTGGTTCCCTCTCCTGTAGTTGTCTGTGCTGCAGTAGTAGTACCAGCAGCAGTCGTTACATCAGCAGCTGTTAGTTCAGCTGTAGTTGTAGCTTGGCCAGTGGTAGATTCCACAGATGTAGTAACATCAGAAGTTGTTGTCTCTCCTCCAGTTGTGGTTTCTGCTGTTGTGGTTACCTCACCAGTTGTACTTTGGGCTACTGAAGTGGTTCCATCTGCTGTAGTTGTCTGTGTTGCAGTGTTAGTACCAGCAGCAGTTGTGGTTACATCAACAGCTGTCGATTGTTCAGCTGTATTTACCGCTTGGCCGGTGGTAGTTTCCACAGCTGTAGTTACATCAGCTGTTGTTGTCTCTGCTACAGTTGAGGTTACCTCACCAGTTGTACTTTGGGCTACCGATATGGTTCCCTCTGCTATAGTTGTCTGTGCTGCAGAAGTAGTAACAGCAGCACTCATTGTTATATCAGCACTTGTTGTTTGTTCTGCTGCAGTTCTAGCTTGGCCGGTGGTAGTTTCCACAGCTGTAGTAACATCAGAAGTTGTTGTCTCTCCTCCAGTTGTGGTTTCTGCTGTTGTGGTTACCTCACCAGTTGTACTTTGGGCTACTGATGTGGTTCCCTCTCCTGTAGTTGTCTGTGCTGCAGTTGTGGTTGCATCAGCAGTTGTTTGTTTAGTTGTTGTTCGTTCAGCTGTAGTTGTAGCTTGGCCAGTGGTAGTTTCCACCGCTGTAGTAACATCAGCCGTTGTTGTCTCTGCTAAAGTTGTGGTGTCTCCGGTTGTGGTTACCTCACCAGTTGTACTTTGGGCTACCGATGTGGTTCCCTCTCCTGTAGTTGTCTGTGCTGCAGTAGTAGTACCAGCAGCAGTCATTGTTACATCAGCAGTTGTTTGTTCAGCTGTAGTTCCAGTTGGGCCGGTGGTAGTTTCCACAGCTGTAGTAACATCAGAAGTTGTCTCTACTACAGTTGTGGTTACCCCACCAGTTGTACTTTGGGCTACTGATGAGGTTCCCTCTGCTGTAGTTGTCTGTGCTGCAGGAGTACTACTAGCAGCAATCGTTACATGAGCAGTTGTTTGTTTAGCTGTAGTTGTAGCTTGAACAGTGGTAGTTTGCATAGCTGTAGTTACATCAGAAGTTGTTTCTCTTCCAGTTGTGCTTTCTGTTGTTGTGGTTAAGTCACCAGTTGTACTTTGGGCTACCGATGTGGTTCCCTCTCCTGTAGTTGTCTGTGCTGCAGTAGTACTACCAGCAGCAGTCATTACATCAGCAGTTGTTTGTTCAGCTGTAGTTGCAGCTTGGCCGGTGGTAGTTTCCACAGCTGTAGTAACATCAGAAGTTGTCTCTGCTACAGTTGTGGTTACCTCACCAGTTGTACTTTGGGCTACTGAAGTGGTTCCCTCTGCTGTCGATGTCTGTGCTGCAGTAATACTACCAGCAGCAGTCGTTACATCAGCAGTTGTTTGTTCAGCTGTATTTGTAGCTTGGACAGTGGCAGTTCTCACAGCTGTAGTAACATCAGCCGTTGTTGTCTCTGCTAAAGTTGTTGTGTCTGCTGTTGTGGTTACCTCACCAGTTGTACTTTGGGCTACCGATATGGTTCCTTCTCCCGTAGTTGTCTGTGCTGCAGTAGTAGTACCAGCAGCAATCGTTACATGAGCAGTTGTTTGTTTAGCTGTAGTTGTAGCTTGAACAGTGGTAGTTTGCATAGCTGTAGTTACATCAGAAGTTGTTTCTCTTCCAGTTGTGCTTTCTGCTGTTGTGGTTACCTCACCAGTTGCACTTTCGGCTACCGATATGGTTCCCTCTGCTCTAGTTGTCTCTGCTGCAGAAGTAGTAACAGCAGCAGTCATTGTTACATCAGCACTTGTTTGTTCTGCTGTAGTTGCAGCAGGGCCGGAAGTAGTCTCTACAGCTGTAATAGCAGCAGCCGTTGTCACTGCTACAGTTGTGGTTACCTCACCAGTTGTACTTTGGGCTACCGATGTGGTTCCCTCTCCTGTAGTTATCTGTGCTGCAGTAGTAGTACCAGCAGCAGTGGTTACATCAGCAGTTGTTGTTTGTTCAGCAGTTGTTGTTTGTTCAGCTGTAGTTGCAGCAGGGCCGGAAGTAGTCTCTACAGCTGTAATAGCATCAGCCGTTGTCACTGCTACAGTTGTGGTTACCTCACCAGTTGTACTTTGGGCTACCGATGTGGTTCCCTCTCCTGTAGTTGTCTGTGCTGCAGTAGTAGTACCAGCAGCAGTCGTTGTTACATTAGCAGCTGTTAGTTCAGCTGTAGTTGTAGCTTGGCCAGTGGTAGATTCCACAGATGTAGTAACATCAAAAGTTGTTGTCTCTGCTAAAGTTGTGGTGTCTCCGGTTGTGGTTACCTCACCAGTTGTACTTTGGGCTACCGATGTGGTTCCCTCTCCTGTAGTTGTCTGTGCTGCAGTTGTAGTACCAGCAGCAGTCGTTGTTACATCAGCAGTTGTTTGTTCAGCTGTAGTTACAGCTTGGCCGGTGGTAGTTTCCACAGCTGTAGTAACATCAGCAGTTGTTGTCTCTGCTACAGTTGTGGTTACCTCACCAGTTGTAATTTGGGCTACAGATGTGGTTCCCTCTATTGTAGTTGTCTGTGCTGCAGTAGTAGTTCCAGCAGCAGTCGTTACATCAGCAGTTGTTTGTTCAGCTGTAGTTGCAGCTTGGCCGGTGGTAGTTTCCACAGCTGTAGTAACATCAGCCGTTGTCACTGCTACAGTTGTGGTTACCCCACCAGTTGTACTTTGGGCTACTGATGAGGTTCCCTCTGCTGTAGTTGTCTGTGCTGCAGGAGTACTTCCAACAGCAGTCGTTACATCAGCAGTTGTTTGTTCAGCTGTAGTTGTAGCTTGGCCAGTGGCAGATTCCACAGATGTAGTAACATTAGAAGTTGTTTCTCTTCTAGTTGTGCTTTCTGCTGTTGTGGTTACCTTACCAGTTGTACTTTGGGGTACTGATGTGGTTCCCTCTGCTGTAGTTGTCTGTGCTGCAGTAGTACTACCAGCAGCAGTCGTTACATCAGCAGTTGTTTGTTCAGCTGTATTTGTAGCTTGGACAGTGGCAGTTCTCACAGCTGTAGTAGCATCAGCCGTTGTTGTCTCTGCTACAGTTGAGGTTACCTCACCAGTTGTACTTTGGGCTACCGATGTGGTTCCCTCTCCTGTAGTTGTCTGTGCTGCAGTAGTAGTACCAGCAGCAGTCGTTACATCAGCAGCTGTTAGTTCAGCTGTAGTTGTAGCTTGGCCAGTGGTAGATTCCACAGATGTAGTAACATCAGAAGTTGTTGTCTCTCCTCCAGTTGTGGTTTCTGCTGTTGTGGTTACCTCACCAGTTGTACTTTGGGCTACTGAAGTGGTTCCATCTGCTGTAGTTGTCTGTGTTGCAGTGTTAGTACCAGCAGCAGTTGTGGTTACATCAACAGCTGTCGATTGTTCAGCTGTATTTACCGCTTGGCCGGTGGTAGTTTCCACAGCTGTAGTTACATCAGCTGTTGTTGTCTCTGCTACAGTTGAGGTTACCTCACCAGTTGTACTTTGGGCTACCGATATGGTTCCCTCTGCTATAGTTGTCTGTGCTGCAGAAGTAGTAACAGCAGCACTCATTGTTATATCAGCACTTGTTGTTTGTTCTGCTGCAGTTCTAGCTTGGCCGGTGGTAGTTTCCACAGCTGTAGTAACATCAGAAGTTGTTGTCTCTCCTCCAGTTGTGGTTTCTGCTGTTGTGGTTACCTCACCAGTTGTACTTTGGGCTACTGATGTGGTTCCCTCTCCTGTAGTTGTCTGTGCTGCAGTTGTGGTTGCATCAGCAGTTGTTTGTTTAGTTGTTGTTCGTTCAGCTGTAGTTGTAGCTTGGCCAGTGGTAGTTTCCACCGCTGTAGTAACATCAGCCGTTGTTGTCTCTGCTAAAGTTGTGGTGTCTCCGGTTGTGGTTACCTCACCAGTTGTACTTTGGGCTACCGATGTGGTTCCCTCTCCTGTAGTTGTCTGTGCTGCAGTAGTAGTACCAGCAGCAGTCATTGTTACATCAGCAGTTGTTTGTTCAGCTGTAGTTCCAGTTGGGCCGGTGGTAGTTTCCACAGCTGTAGTAACATCAGAAGTTGTCTCTACTACAGTTGTGGTTACCCCACCAGTTGTACTTTGGGCTACTGATGAGGTTCCCTCTGCTGTAGTTGTCTGTGCTGCAGGAGTACTACTAGCAGCAATCGTTACATGAGCAGTTGTTTGTTTAGCTGTAGTTGTAGCTTGAACAGTGGTAGTTTGCATAGCTGTAGTTACATCAGAAGTTGTTTCTCTTCCAGTTGTGCTTTCTGTTGTTGTGGTTAAGTCACCAGTTGTACTTTGGGCTACCGATGTGGTTCCCTCTCCTGTAGTTGTCTGTGCTGCAGTAGTACTACCAGCAGCAGTCATTACATCAGCAGTTGTTTGTTCAGCTGTAGTTGCAGCTTGGCCGGTGGTAGTTTCCACAGCTGTAGTAACATCAGAAGTTGTCTCTGCTACAGTTGTGGTTACCTCACCAGTTGTACTTTGGGCTACTGAAGTGGTTCCCTCTGCTGTCGATGTCTGTGCTGCAGTAATACTACCAGCAGCAGTCGTTACATCAGCAGTTGTTTGTTCAGCTGTATTTGTAGCTTGGACAGTGGCAGTTCTCACAGCTGTAGTAACATCAGCCGTTGTTGTCTCTGCTAAAGTTGTTGTGTCTGCTGTTGTGGTTACCTCACCAGTTGTACTTTGGGCTACCGATATGGTTCCTTCTCCCGTAGTTGTCTGTGCTGCAGTAGTAGTACCAGCAGCAATCGTTACATGAGCAGTTGTTTGTTTAGCTGTAGTTGTAGCTTGAACAGTGGTAGTTTGCATAGCTGTAGTTACATCAGAAGTTGTTTCTCTTCCAGTTGTGCTTTCTGCTGTTGTGGTTACCTCACCAGTTGCACTTTCGGCTACCGATATGGTTCCCTCTGCTCTAGTTGTCTCTGCTGCAGAAGTAGTAACAGCAGCAGTCATTGTTACATCAGCACTTGTTTGTTCTGCTGTAGTTGCAGCAGGGCCGGAAGTAGTCTCTACAGCTGTAATAGCAGCAGCCGTTGTCACTGCTACAGTTGTGGTTACCTCACCAGTTGTACTTTGGGCTACCGATGTGGTTCCCTCTCCTGTAGTTATCTGTGCTGCAGTAGTAGTACCAGCAGCAGTGGTTACATCAGCAGTTGTTGTTTGTTCAGCAGTTGTTGTTTGTTCAGCTGTAGTTGCAGCAGGGCCGGAAGTAGTCTCTACAGCTGTAATAGCATCAGCCGTTGTCACTGCTACAGTTGTGGTTACCTCACCAGTTGTACTTTGGGCTACCGATGTGGTTCCCTCTCCTGTAGTTGTCTGTGCTGCAGTAGTAGTACCAGCAGCAGTCGTTGTTACATCAGCAGCTGTTAGTTCAGCTGTAGTTGTAGCTTGGCCAGTGGTAGATTCCACAGATGTAGTAACATCAAAAGTTGTTGTCTCTGCTAAAGTTGTGGTGTCTCCGGTTGTGGTTACCTCACCAGTTGTACTTTGGGCTACCGATGTGGTTCCCTCTGCTGTTGTTGTCTGTGCTGCAGTTGTAGTACCAGCAGCAGTCGTTACATCAGCAGTTGTTTGTTCAGCTGTATTTGTAGCTTGGACAGTGGCAGTTCTCACAACTGTAGTAACATCAGCCATTGTTGTCTCTGCTAAAGTTGTTGTGTCTGCTGTTGTGGTTACCTCACCAGTTGTACTTTGGGCTACTGATGAGGTTCCCTCTCCTGTGGTTGTCTGTGCTGCAGTAGTAGTACCAGCAGCAGTCGCTACATCAGCAGTTGTTGTTTGTTCTGCTGTAGTTGTAGCTTGGCCGGTGGTAGTTTCCACAGCTGTAGTAACATCAGAAGTTGTCGTCTCTGCTACCGTTGTGGTTACCTCACCAGTTGTACTTTGGGCTACCGATGTGGTTCCCTCTCCTTTAGTTGTCTGTGCTGCAGTAATACTACCAACAGCAGTCGTTACATCAGCACTTATTTGTTCTGCTGTAGTTGTAGCTTGGCCGGTGGTAGTTTCCACAGCTGTAGTAACATCAGCCGTTGTCACTGCTACAGTTGTGGATACCTCACCAGTTGTACTTTGGGCTACCGATGTGGTTCCCTGTCCTGTGGTTGTCTGTGCTGCAGTAGTAGTACCAGCAGCAGTCGTTACATCAGCAGCTGTTAGTTCAGCTGTAGTTGTAGCTTGGCCAGTGGTAGATTCCACAGATGTAGTAACATCAGAAGATGTTGTCTCTCCTCCAGTTGTGGTTTCTGCTGTTGTGGTTACCTCACCAGTTGTACTTTGGGCTACCGATATGGTTCCCTCTGCTATAGTTGTCTGTGCTGCAGAAGTAGTAACAGCAGCACTCATTGTTATATCAGCACTTGTTGTTTGTTCTGCTGCAGTTCTAGCTTGACCGGTGGTAGTTTCCACAGCTGTAGTAACATCAGCCGTTGTTGTCTCTGCTAAAGTTGTGGTGTCTCCGGTTGTGGTTACCTCACCAGTTGTACTTTGGGCTACCGATGTGGTTCCCTCTCCTGTAGTTGTCTGTGCTGCAGTTGTAGTAACAGCAGCAGTCATTGTTATATCAGCACTTGTTTGTTCTACTGTAGTTGTAGCTTGGCCGGTGGTAGTTTCCACAGCTGTAGTAACATCAGCCGTTGTTGTCTCTGCTAAAGTTGTTGTGTCTGCTGTTGTGGTTACCTCACCAGTTGTACTTTGGGCTACCGATGTGGTTCCTTCTCCCGTAGTTGTCTGTGCTGCAGTAGTAGTACCAGCAGCAATCGTTACATCAGCAGTTGTTGTTTGTTCAGCAGTTGTTGTTTGTTCAGCTGTAGTTGTAGCTTGGCCGGTGGTAGTTTCCACAGATGTAGTAACATCAGCCGTTGTTGTCTCTGCTACAGTTGTGGTGTCTGCTGTTGTGGTTACCTCACCAGTTGCACTTTGGGCTACTGGTGTGGTTTCCTCTGCGGTAGTTGTCTGTGCTGCAGTGGTAGTACCATCAGCAGTTGTGGCTACATCAGGAGTTGTCTGTGGAACTGTAGTTGTAGCCTCTGTTGTGGTCGTAACTTGGCTGGTTGTAGTTTCCACAGCTAACATGACATCAGCCGTTGTTGTCTCTGCCACAGATGATCATTTTCTTAAATTTAAAATTGTCTACATTTTTTTCTAATTTGGCACAGTATTGCTGATTTTCAACCGAACACTACATTGATGAAAAAACTAAATTGAAATCCAGTTCTATTCATTCATTGTTCTTCAGTGATTTTTCAAGCAAAATCGTACTTAGAACATCTGTTGTGGCCTTGCTATATAACTCATTTGAAAAGTTTCAATAGAAGAGTTCACTCTCACTTAACTGTATTCAAGTTGTTTGCCTGTTATACCCATGCTCATGCTGGAGTAGCCAGTTTGTCCTAGATGATGACTATGGTATGACTCACAAATAAACACTCTGTGCTGCCCAGTGATGTAAATGTAGCAAAAGCCGGTATGTCAAGCTTACCCAGGACCCATAATATAGCTTGTAGTCATTACGTCAAACCATGGGTTCTACTAGAATATTTTGGACTGTGCCCCGGGTATTCATTGAGTGGGCAAGGAGATGCTACATATTCCTGTATCAGGGATATGCTATGCCATCGGGAATTAATTTGGGTCTGCATGATGGTGCCGGCTACATCATGGTTAAGGTCGGTGGTAACACTATGTAGAGTTGGACAAGCCATCGTCATTCTTATGTAACAGCCAAAGGCCCAATCATAAATCCCATTCAAAAATCCCTTCCAATCATGTGCAAGTCACATATGTTTTGCACTTCCACTTAGTTTGTGCGCATGTGCGGAAACGAGCTTGTTTCCTTGGTAGGACAAGATGGCTGCTTTCAGGTCTGAAAGGGTGCGTTCGAGTAGCTCACCCGGGTCGACTCGGGTTAGCACCGTGCCGTTTGATTAGGTCTGACGTCATACCCGGGGCTCACTCGGGTCAGCCACCACAGACCCTGCTCGTGGAGCAGAGTCACTGGTGGAATTACGTCACACGCATGCATAGTTAAGTCTGACTACCCACAAATTCTACTGGAGCGGGGAATTAAAAATGGCTGACCTCAAGGGCGATTGTGTAGTTAAGGACTGTTCCAAAAAGAGAAAAAAATCCACTTTTAAGTTATTGGACTTAGCAAACTAGATTGCGACATTAAAAACCAACAGGTATGTCGTAGATAGAGGGCACAGTTTTAAATTTTTTGTGAGAATTTTTTGGGTAAAACGACAACGAAGATGACAAGACGCAACACGAAAATAAAGATGGCAAAGACCGCACTGATTCGCAAGACACCAACCGCAAAACACGTAAGAAAATTGCATTTTCTCCTGTTCAGAATTACAAAAAATGATGTCAATAGAATTGAGAGGAGTATACTTTAGGTTGATAAATTTATTTTGGAATGATAGAAACAACCTTGACTCGAAATGGATCAAATATAAAGAGGTGTCCATAACTACACAATCGCCGACTCTTATTCCTCCATGGCCGACTCGAGTGCAAGGTGACATCAACATGAGAGGGCATTTGAGTGTTCTTTTAGCCCAGCTCTCGTGGCTGACCCGTCTGCCTTCACCCGAGTCGATCCGGGTAAGCTACTCGAACGCACCCATTGTGATACTTGATAAATCGGATAACATCGTCAAGATATTTGTATTTTTTTGTTAAAAACCAATTGAAAAATAGTTAAACTTCAAATGTACTGAGATTTCAGTTTACGTTCGCTCTCGTGTTGGAAAAAGGAAACCAGTCCAGAGGGACCGAATAGAATTGCAAATGTACCGTAAGTACCGTTCACACCTCACAAATCGTGTGGTGCGTCTGTTCGTTTTTGTCTGTTTTATTGTTGTGCAATCCATGTTGTTTATTATTTCACTGGTCAATTGGTGACTGTTGAGCTCAGATTAGTGGTTAAAGTTGTCATTTTCTTTTTTATTCCCCCTGCCCCATAAAAAAAGAAAAAGAACTGCCGCACGGCCCACCCAGCCAGGACACTCATCCAACCTGTCAAAATTGGAAATTTCGAGGACTTAGGAAAGTTTATTGGGCTCCGTTCGCGTCGAATGAGGGCGCTGTCCACATAGTAACCGCGCTTCAATAGGCAGTACGTCGCTGGTATTACGCATCGCGCACCTCGTTCATTTGATACTCGTATACCAGTGAAATTGCTTTGTCTGTTTGCCGACTCTCGATAATTGCGTTTTCATTAAGAATATCATAGCGGGAACCATACACTTAAATTGAAGTCGGGTAAGATGGCGTCGATATTGAACCCAAACTCGCCTTTTCTTTCCGCCTATCTCGTTCGTGCGCTGCTTACACTTTAGGATTGCATGTGATTTTGATAGTGGAACCATTTTACATACGAGCGCTATGCAGCACGATGACTTTTGTGGTTGGTCGTCAGCGCCGCGGTGCGGTTTATACGTCGGTGCGGCTAATACGCCAACTATAAATCTTAATTTGCAGATTTTTGCGAGCTGCGGCTTATACTCCGCGCGGCTTACGGTAATACCGGCCGAGGAGGGGTATAATACCGGCCAAGGTTTAAACCGGCCTGATACCGGGAGCCGGTATGCATACCGGCCCAAAATGGACTTTGGGCCTTATTTTTTTTTAAATGAGGGAGGTGTTTTTAAGTTTTTCTTTTAATAAATTGCTTTCAATTTTTTGTCTGCATAAAAATGTAAGAAATTAAAAGAATAAAGATACATGTACACTTGAATTTTGTTAACTTCTTCAATTTTATGATTATCAGGATTTTTCAGATTGCCACCCATACCCAGGAACAGTCATAAATAATATTTTAAAAAGTTATGATTGAAATATTCCATGAAATTCCAACGTAATATCAAGGTTCATTGTACTACATGGACGTCAAGGTCACAAATCCTGAATTTGCTCAAGGTCCAATGGTTGGATACGTGGCTGGGGATACAGCGCAGCACTAGCGCAGTGCAGCGAGTCGCCCCACACTGGTAGTTGTGGGTCTGGGTCCGGGTATGTATGATGCGATGGGCGGGTGCATTCCTTGGCGATAAACTATTTGGTGAAAGTTGGCCCAAAAAGTGAGGTTTGAGGAGCCTTGTAATTGCAGGAGTATTATAAAGTTGATGCGTCATCGGATCAGTTGGAATTAATCAAGAATGTGTACGCTAAAGTCTCGGTAAAGTAACATGCTGCGATGGTGGCGCCCTTCGTGCAATGGGTCGTAATATTGCAAAATGACTCCCAATAATAATATCCTTCTTTTTTAGAAAAATCCTTTTTATCACCACACGAAACTACCACCATGAATTTAAGCTGTTTCAGGAACTCTGCCGAAGCTCTTGTTTTCGTTAAGATTTTTGTTCCCTTTTTTCTTCTTCCTTTGCAGACTCCTCTACATAGGGTTTGTGCACGTTTTTCTTGCACCCATAGACTTTGGCACTTTCATAAATCTGATCGACTTCACCCTAGTCCAAAACAAAGACCACATAGTATGGATGGTCCTAGAACAATGATGATGATGATGTCAGCAGTTTTCAAGCTATGATGACATCATGAATAAAGTCACTTTTGCAGACCCTATATCTGAAAAATAATTGCAGTTGCACAGTATTTTCTATTGCAAAGTATGTCAGATGAAAAAATGTTTCTGCTCGAGTAAACATTTCCTGACGTCATGACATCATCTGGAGCCATTCAATTCAAGCTAACATTTTGTATCATTAGCAATGTTCTATGGGAAAAAAGCTTGGGAACATATATTTATTGAATTTTTGTCTACCTAATTCCAAATTGTAATGACCGTGGCTCATTCGAGTGTGCAAAAACACCCATTTCAATATCTTAGAAAATAAAAACATAAGAATTATGGGAAGGCACTAAGGCAGTAACCGTAGATGTCATGTGGCACGTTGTAAATTTATTCTACACTCGGAGCTACCTACAGCATATACCAATAATGTATCGTGGCCCAGAAGGGGCATCGCAAATCGGGAATATTGATGTCAATATTCCTGCCCTATATTTACTAAAGGTTCCATTGGGTTCATATTTGATATGGATCTAGACAGGGACATTTTATAGATGACAATTTATGTGACATCATGACGACATCATCACGTGTCAAATTACATAACATTAAAAGTGCCTGTTTAAAATTCTATATGTTCATAACTATAGGTTCAATTGGGTTCCTATTTAGTATGCAAAATGGTATTGAGGGTACAGACGAAAATTGATGTAATGTCATCATGACAGAGTTGTATTCGAGTCCCTGCCAGTCCTTTCACAAGTCCTTTCACAAGTCCCTGCAAGTCCATCACAAGCCCTCCAGTCCTAATCCTAATCACAAGCTATTCAAATGAGCTTTGACAAAGGCATTCCTTTGTCATTGTTCATCCAGTTACTTGTGACCGGCTTTATGAAAGGACTTCTGACTGGGCTTGCGAAAGGACTTGTGAAAGGACTTGCACGGGCTCGAATACAACTCTGCATAATGACTTCATCAGGTGTCAAATTACATAACATTAAAGATGTACATTTTAAAGCCCTATGATTATGCATTCTATTGGGTTCATATTTGGTATGGATCTAGACAGGGATGTTTTACAGATAAAAATTCATGTGATGTCATGACATCAGGTGTCACATTACATATAACATTAAAGGTGTCATGTTACATAACATTAAAGGTGCATTTTCTGAAGTCCTATATCTCTGCAACTATAGGTTCAATGGGGTATATTTAGAGTGCACATAGATGGGGACATGTTATATAGATTAAAATGTATGTGACGTCATGATGACGTCTTGATGACGTCATGATGACGTCATCGGGTGTCATGTATGCAGACATGGACGTGTTATGGACGAAAATTGATGTGCTGTCACGACGTCATCATAATGAGGTGTCGTTAGATAACATTAAAGGTGCATATTTTGAAGCCCTTTATCTGCAGATTCAATTGGGTTCATATTTGGTATGCACATAGACAGGACGTCGTATAGATGAAGTTATGTGACGGCATGATGACATCATCAGGTGTCATATGACGTCACATTAAAGGCACATTTTGTTCTTAGGCCTATATTTACATAACTATTGTCCTAGTTGGTTATAACATGGTATGTGCTTACAGCAGAATGCTGTATAAATGTAGATGATAATTGAAGTGATGTCATCACATGTCATGTGACCTAAACATTAAAGGTGCATTTGTATTTTCAACTATTTTTATTTTCTATCTGCAGTTCTAAATATATTTTATCTCTTGAGGAGCCAAAACAGCTCAGTGTTTGTTCACACACAGACACATCTAGTTCCAAAGTGTTTTTCTACAAAACCCTGTATTTCCTTTGTTTAGGAAAACTGGAGAAATATTAAAATCGTATTGAATTCATAACAAAAGTTTTAATTTAAATTTGACCTATCTGATTCAATAGCAGGTTTTGGAACAAAATGTGCATTTTGTACAATGCACAGCCGAGTCAGTGGGTGGTGTAATTTTAGATGCCTTCCACATACGTGGGTGCTGAAAGTTACAAATGCAAATACCAGAATGTGCAGTTTATTGAAAGAAGGCAGAAACCAACACCAAAAATAAGAATAAGTGCTTTCACCATAAAATTATTATGCTTAATTGCAAAATGAGTCATTTTGCCATGGAAACAAATATTCAGGAAAAACATGTGGAATAAAAGATTGACTTCTACTATAGTGTGCAAGCTACACCCCAAATTAGTGCCAATATGAACATATTTTTCAAACTGTCACCAGTAAAATCACAACTTTATACCAAACATAAAACCACACAAAATACTTAAAACAAGTAACACAAACACATGTAATACCTAAATTATCCTATTCTAAGAGATTGGAATTGTCTTAATAAATTAGTAGAAAATAAGGGAAAGACATTAGTAAGACATCAATTGCATTATAGAACAGGTGTGCAAATATTATCCCAAAAGAACAGCTGAATTGTTGCATCCGATGTTGCTTTCAGACTTTCTGCATTAGACATTAAATTCAGTTCAATTGAACATCAACCAATTTTGGTAATGATATCGAGCCCTGTCTGAAATGAGTGCATTGTAAATAATATACTAAAAAGTATTTACACAACACCTCCTCTTTGAATAATGGTTTAAATGGCATCCATTATTGCATGTCTCTTCAGACAGATTATTGGAGATGTTTGTATCAAACTGAAGGAACACTTAGAATAGTCATCATAAGATGGCATCATGTTCTCATTGATTTGTTGTGTTTTTTCTTATTACTACAAAATGACTGTGGATGGATGCATTTAATTAAGCAGTGTGTCAATTTCAAATATTTTAAAAAATATTTCCAAAATGGTGTTGCACTAAAGTAAAACAAATTAGATTTTGAACATCTATCAATTCAATTTTACTTTTGGGGATGTAAGCAGGTGGTGCTCAGTAGACAATTTTAAATATAGTGTTAAGACTGCAACAAGCACATGGAAAATGTTAAGTTACAGAAATATGTGGACAAAAACAGGAAAACAACTCAAAGACTATATCTGCAGGATTTTAGGAAGTACTGTCGTATTTGTTATATTATTTTAATGCCTCAGAATAACGCAAGTAAATTAAATTTTTAGATTAAAACAAGCAAAATTGGTATATTGCATAATGACGTAAAATGTACGTAAAATTAGCACCTAATCATACCTGCATCATACAACCTCTGCATTGTGTTAAACAGTGAGAACAAAATCCCACAGATGACATGCCCATATTCACTCAAAAAAACTAATATACTAAAACTATAAGTTAACACACAAATATGTTGCAAATCTGTTAACACAAAACACATGCTGCAAAATCTTTGATGAACGTTTTAGTATCAAGACCTTCCAAACCAATTCAAAGACAAATTTCCACAATAAAAACCAAGCAAAATATATTTAATTTATAAATTTGAATCAATGAAGATCAGAATAAAATCAACCAACCTGCAGATGTGGTTCTGCCTCCTGTAGTTGTTTGTGCAGCAGCAGTAGTGGCCAAAGGTGTGGTTCCTGCAACTGTAGTAACTCCTGCTGTCGTGGTTACCTTAATACTAGTTGTACTTTGGGTTACCAAAGTGGTTCCCTCTGCTGCAGTTGTCTGTGCTGCACTGGTAGTTCCAGCAGCAGTTGTCGTTACATCAGCAGTTGTTTGTTCAGCTGTGGTTGTAGCTTGGCCGGTGGAAGTTTCCACAGCTGTGGTGACATCAGATGTTGTTGTCTCTGCCACAGTTGTTACTGCAACATTGCCTGAAAGAAGATATTCATGAATGGGGAGAAAAATGTTTAGACTCGATCTTCAAAAGTCAAGAATGACCATGGAGGGTCGTGACTGCTGTTAAACCTCACCTTCACCTCGGTACATTAACAGCTGTAAGGGGGAACATTTTAACCCAACCTCCAGGTGCCTTCTGGTTTCCGGCAGTTTTCGCCGGGTTTTTCTTCTGATCTATAATGAGCTCATTATCCAGAGGTCACGGCACACCTTAGTGCTACTCCAGAATGGTGTCTGCCTGGCCATGGAAGTCAAGAGGCCAAACAAAGAGACCACTTAACTGTATCTTAATCCACACTAATCCGGGCAGGTCTGGAGTTGGCTACACAATGGGAGGGCTGGAGTATAGTTTATTTCGGATGTAATTCCTCCTAATTGTTCAGTTTGGGCTTTTTGAGGAACTTGTTGCTTGGTAGAAAATCAGTTTTAAAAAGTTGTATGAGCTTTATTACCAAAATTTAGACCCCAAATCTGGGCCAATCTGGGGCCAAAAACACGTCTCTTAAAATCGGTGTATTCGTTGCCCACTTTGTTCTGGTCATTGGTAACATTAATTAATGTGTATGCATAGTGGACATGGCCCGCGTAAAGGATTGTTCATTCACCCGTCACCAAAAGATTCATGGCTTTATTCTTCATTTTCAGACTGCAGGCCCAAAGTGCAATACTGATTGACATTTAATTTTCACTTAAATTGTTATCAATACACCAAATAGAGAAGTTGTGTTATGCAGAAACATCACTTGCAAAGACTGAATACCAAACCAATCTGATAATCTCTTAATAGGGGTAATCAACAAGCCAGGCATCTATTGTCCACAGAGTTGGCCACTCTGGTGTAATCCTCCAGAGCTGTTTACTGATTTCTAATGAGCCTGTAGGCAAGGCAAGGGTGACCTCTTGCATATGCCAATATTCATGACTATAGGAAAACTGGCCAAAACCGCTGGAAACCGGAGGTCACCTGGCGGTTGGATTAAAATGGTCCCCCTAACACCCCTCCTCAATCATTATTGACATAAAAAAGTAAAGACCAGTTCATCACACTTATATCCCCTTCTTAGTACCACCTACAAAGTTCAAAATTCATAAAACAAATTGCTATTTAATCAATCCGAAGTTGTGATGAACATTTTTGAATTTAAAAATGTCTATAATTTTACCAATTTGGCATAGTATTGCTGATCTTAAACCAAACATTGCAGCCAGCTTGTAATAGATGATGAGGATGGTATAATTCGCAGAGAAACACTCTGTGCTGCCCAGTAATGTAAATGTAGCCCAAGCCATTACGTAACTCAAGCTTACCCAGGATCCATAATAGCTTTATATTATTGTAGACGGTACATAAAATTGGGTTTCAATAAAATTATTATGCTTAATGCAAAATGAGTGAATGTAATTTTAATAAAACCAACCTGCAGATGTGGTTCTGCCTCCTGTAGTCGTTTGTGCAGCTGCAGTAGTGGCAACAGTTGTAGCAACCTCATCTGTTGTGGTTACCTCAACATCAGTAGTTTGGGCTACCGATGTCGTTCCCTCTGCTGTAGTTGTCTGTGCAACAGTGGAAGCACCACCAGCAGTTATTTGTGCAGCTGTAGTTGTAGCCTCGGTTGTGGTTGTAGCTTGGCCGGTGGTAGTTTCCACAGCTGTAGTAACATCAGAAGTTGTTGTCTCTGCTAAAGTTGTTGTGTCTGCTGTTGTGGTTACCTCACCAGTTGTACTTTGGGCACCCAATGTGGTTCCCTCTGCTGTAGTTGTCTGTGCTGCAGTGGTAGTACCAGCAGCAGTCGTTACATCAGCAGTTGTTTGATCAGCTGTAGTTGTAGCTTGGCCGGTGGTAGTTTCCACAGCTGTAGTAACATCAGAAGTTGTTGTCTCTGCTACAGTTGTGGTTTCTGCTGTTGTGGTTACCTCACCAGTTGTACGTTGGGCTACCAATGTGGTTGTCTCTGCTGCAGTTGTCTCTGCTGCAGTTGTCTCTGCTGCAGTTGTCTCTGCTGCAGTTGTCTCTGCTGCAGTTGTCTCTGCTGCAGTTGTCTCTGCTGCAGTTGTCTCTGCTGCAGTTGTCTCTGCTGCAGTGGTAGCAGTCGTTACATCAGCAGTCGTTACATCAGCAGTCGTTACATCAGCAGTCGTTACATCAGCAGTCGTTACATCAGCAGTCGTTACATCAGCAGTCGTTACATCAGCAGTCGTTATATCAGCAGTCGTTACATCAGCAGTCGTTTGATCAGCTGTAGTTGTCGCTTGGCCGGTGGTAGTTTCCACTGCTGTAGTAACATCAGATGTTGTCTCTGCTACACTTGTGGTTACCTCAGCTGTAGTTGTCTGTGCTGCAGTGCTAGTTCCAGCAGCAGTTGTGATTACATCAACAGTTGTAGTTTGTTCAGCTGTAGTTGTAGATTGGGCGGTGGTAGTTTCCACAGCTGTAGTAAAATCAGAAGTTGTTGTCTCTGCTACAGTTGTGGTTTCTGCTGCTGTGGTTACCTCACCAGTTGTACTTATTGCTACCGATGTGGTTCCCTCTGCTGTAGTCTGTGCTGCAGTAGTAGTACCAGCAGCAGTCGTTACATCAGCAGCAGTCGTTACATCAGCAGTTGTTTGTTCCACAGCTGTAGTAACATCAGCCTTTGTTGTCTCTGCTACAATTGTGGTTACCTCACCAATTGTACTTTGGGCTACCGATGTGGTTCCCTCTCCTGTAGTTGTGTGTGCTGCAGTAGTAGTACCAGCAGCAGTCGTTGTTACATCAGCAGTTGTTTGTTCAGCTGTAGCTGTAGCTTGGACAGTGGTAATTTCCACAGCTGTAGTAACATTAGCAGTTGTCTCTGCAACAGCTGTGCTTACCACACCAGTTGTACTTTGGGCTACAGGTGTGGTTCCCTCAGCTGTAGTTGTCTGTGCTGCAGTGCTAGTTCCAGCAGCAGTTGTGATTACATCAACAGTTGTAGTTTGTTCAGCTGTAGTTGTAGATTGGGCAGTGGTAGTTTCCACAGCTGTAGTAAAATCAGAAGTTGTTGTCTCTGCTACCGTTGTGGTTTCTGCTGCTGTGGTTACCTCACCAGTTGTACTTATTGCTACCGATGTGGTTCCCTCTGCTGTAGTCTTTGCTGCAGTAGTAGTACCAGCAGCAGTCGTTACATCAGCAGTTGTTTGTTCAGCTGTAGTTGTAGCTTGGACAGTGGTACTTTCCACAGCTGTAGTAACATCAGCCGTTGTTGTCTCTGCTACAATTGTGGTTACCTCACCAATTGTACTTTGGGCTACCGATGTGGTTCCCTCTCCTGTAGTTGTCTGTGCTGCAGTAGTAGTACCAGCAGCAGTCGTTACATCAGCAGTTGTTTGTTCAGCTGCAGTTGTAGCTTGGACAGTGGTAGTTTCAACAGCTGTAGTAACATCAGCCGTTGTTGTCTCTGCTACAGTTGTGGTTACCTCACCAGTTGTACTTTGGGCTACCGATGTGGTTCCCTCTGCTGTAGTCTGTGCTGCAGTGGTAGTACCAGCAGCAGTCGTTGTTACATCAGCAGTTGTTTGTTCAGTTGTAGTTGTAGCTTGGCCGGTGGTAGTTTCCACAGCTGTAGTAACATCAGAAGTTGTTGTCTCTGCTACAGTTGTGGTTTCTTCTGTTGTGGTTACCTCACCAGTTGTACTTATTGCTACCGATGTGGTTCCCTCTCCTGTAGTTGTCTGTCCTGCAGTAGTAGTACCAGCAGCAGTCGTCGTTACATCAGCAGTTGTTGTTTGTTCAGTTGTAGTTGCAGCTTGGCCGGTGGTAGTTTCCACAGCTGTAGTAACATCAGAAGTTGTTGTCTCTGCTACAGTTGTGGTTGCTACTGATGTGGTTCCCTCTGCTGTAGTTGTCTGTGCTGCAGTGGTAGTACCAGTAGCAGTCGTTACATCAGAAGTTGTTTGTTCAGCTGTAGTTGTAGATTGGCCAGTGGTAGTTTCAACAGCTGTAGTAACATCAGCCGTTGTTGTCTCTCCTCCAGTTGTGGTTTCTGCTGTTGTGGTTACCTCACCAGTTGTACTTTGGGCTACCGATGTGGTTCCCTCTGCTGTGGTCTGTGCTGCAGTGGTAGTTCCAGTAGCAGTTGTGGTTACATCAGCAGTTGTGGTTTGTTCAGCTGTAGTTGTAGCTTGGCCGGTGGTAGTTTCCACAGATGTAGTAACATCAGCCGTTGTTGTCTCTCCTCTAGTTGTGGTTTCTGCTGTTGTGGTTACCTCACCAGTTGTATTTTGGGCTACCGATGTCGTTCCCTCTCCCGTAGTTGTCTGTGCTGCAGTAGTAGTACCAGCAGCAGTCGTTACATCAGCAGTTGTTGTTTGTTCAGCTGTAGTTGTAGCTTGGCCGGTGGTAGATTCTACAGATGTAGTAACATCAGCCGTTGTTGTCTCTCCTCCAGTTGTGGTTTCTGCTGTTGTGGTTACCTCACCAGTTGTAATTTGGGCTACTGATGTGGTTCCATCTGCTGTAGTTGTCTGTGCTGCAGTAGTAGTTCCAGCAGCAGTTGTGGTTACATCGGCAGTTGTTGTTCGTTCAGCTGTAGTTGTAGCTTGGCCAGTGGTAGTTTCCACAGCTGCAGTAACATCAGAAGTTGTTGTCTCTGCTACAGTTGTAGTGTCTCGTGTTGTGGTTATCTCACCAGTTGTACTTTGGGCTACCGATGTCGTTCCCTCTCCTGTAGTTGTCTGTGCTGCAGTAGTAGTACCAGCAGCAGTCGTTACATCAGCAGTTGTTTGTTCAGCTGTAGCTGTAGCTTGGACAGTGGTAATTTCCACAGCTGTAGTAACATTAGCAGTTGTCTCTGCAACAGCTGTGCTTACCACACCAGTTGTACTTTGGGCTACAGGTGTGGTTCCCTCAGCTGTAGTTGTCTGTGCTGCAGTGCTAGTTCCAGCAGCAGTTGTGATTACATCAACAGTTGTAGTTTGTTCAGCTGTAGTTGTAGATTGGGCAGTGGTAGTTTCCACAGCTGTAGTAAAATCAGAAGTTGTTGTCTCTGCTACCGTTGTGGTTTCTGCTGCTGTGGTTACCTCACCAGTTGTACTTATTGCTACCGATGTGGTTCCCTCTGCTGTAGTCTTTGCTGCAGTAGTAGTACCAGCAGCAGTCGTTACATCAGCAGTTGTTTGTTCAGCTGTAGTTGTAGCTTGGACAGTGGTACTTTCCACAGCTGTAGTAACATCAGCCGTTGTTGTCTCTGCTACAATTGTGGTTACCTCACCAATTGTACTTTGGGCTACCGATGTGGTTCCCTCTCCTGTAGTTGTCTGTGCTGCAGTAGTAGTACCAGCAGCAGTCGTTACATCAGCAGTTGTTTGTTCAGCTGTAGTTGTAGCTTGGACAGTGGTAGTTTCAACAGCTGTAGTAACATCAGCCGTTGTTGTCTCTGCTACAGTTGTGGTTACGTCACCAGCTGTACTTTGGGCTACCGATGTGGTTCCCTCTGCTGTAGTCTGTGCTGCAGTGGTAGTACCAGCAGCAGTCGTTGTTACATCAGCAGTTGTTTGTTCAGTTGTAGTTGTAGCTTGGCCGGTGGTAGTTTCCACAGCTGTAGTAACATCAGAAGTTGTTGTCTCTGCTACAGTTGTGGTTTCTTCTGTTGTGGTTACCTCACCAGTTGTACTTATTGCTACCGATGTGGTTCCCTCTCCTGTAGTTGTCTGTCCTGCAGTAGTAGTACCAGCAGCAGTCGTCGTTACATCAGCAGTTGTTGTTTGTTCAGTTGTAGTTGCAGCTTGGCCGGTGGTAGTTTCCACAGCTGTAGTAACATCAGAAGTTGTTGTCTCTGCTACAGTTGTGGTTGCTACTGATGTGGTTCCCTCTGCTGTAGTTGTCTGTGCTGCAGTGGTAGTACCAGTAGCAGTCGTTACATCAGAAGTTGTTTGTTCAGCTGTAGTTGTAGATTGGCCAGTGGTAGTTTCAACAGCTGTAGTAACATCAGCCGTTGTTGTCTCTCCTCCAGTTGTGGTTTCTGCTGTTGTGGTTACCTCACCAGTTGTACTTTGGGCTACCGATGTGGTTCCCTCTGCTGTGGTCTGTGCTGCAGTGGTAGTTCCAGTAGCAGTTGTGGTTACATCAGCAGTTGTGGTTTGTTCAGCTGTAGTTGTAGCTTGGCCGGTGGTAGTTTCCACAGATGTAGTAACATCAGCCGTTGTTGTCTCTCCTCTAGTTGTGGTTTCTGCTGTTGTGGTTACCTCACCAGTTGTATTTTGGGCTACCGATGTCGTTCCCTCTCCCGTAGTTGTCTGTGCTGCAGTAGTAGTACCAGCAGCAGTCGTTACATCAGCAGTTGTTGTTTGTTCAGCTGTAGTTGTAGCTTGGCCGGTGGTAGATTCTACAGATGTAGTAACATCAGCCGTTGTTGTCTCTCCTCCAGTTGTGGTTTCTGCTGTTGTGGTTACCTCACCAGTTGTAATTTGGGCTACTGATGTGGTTCCATCTGCTGTAGTTGTCTGTGCTGCAGTAGTAGTTCCAGCAGCAGTTGTGGTTACATCGGCAGTTGTTGTTCGTTCAGCTGTAGTTGTAGCTTGGCCAGTGGTAGTTTCCACAGCTGCAGTAACATCAGAAGTTGTTGTCTCTGCTACAGTTGTAGTGTCTCGTGTTGTGGTTATCTCACCAGTTGTACTTTGGGCTACCGATGTCGTTCCCTCTCCTGTAGTTGTCTGTGCTGCAGTAGTAGTACCAGCAGCAGTCGTTACATCAGCAGTTGTTTGTTCAGCTGTAGCTGTAGCTTGGACAGTGGTAATTTCCACAGCTGTAGTAACATTAGCAGTTGTCTCTGCAACAGCTGTGCTTACCACACCAGTTGTACTTTGGGCTACAGGTGTGGTTCCCTCAGCTGTAGTTGTCTGTGCTGCAGTGCTAGTTCCAGCAGCAGTTGTGATTACATCAACAGTTGTAGTTTGTTCAGCTGTAGTTGTAGATTGGGCAGTGGTAGTTTCCACAGCTGTAGTAAAATCAGAAGTTGTTGTCTCTGCTACCGTTGTGGTTTCTGCTGCTGTGGTTACCTCACCAGTTGTACTTATTGCTACCGATGTGGTTCCCTCTGCTGTAGTCTTTGCTGCAGTAGTAGTACCAGCAGCAGTCGTTACATCAGCAGTTGTTTGTTCAGCTGTAGTTGTAGCTTGGACAGTGGTACTTTCCACAGCTGTAGTAACATCAGCCGTTGTTGTCTCTGCTACAATTGTGGTTACCTCACCAATTGTACTTTGGGCTACCGATGTGGTTCCCTCTCCTGTAGTTGTCTGTGCTGCAGTAGTAGTACCAGCAGCAGTCGTTACATCAGCAGTTGTTTGTTCAGCTGTAGTTGTAGCTTGGACAGTGGTAGTTTCAACAGCTGTAGTAACATCAGCCGTTGTTGTCTCTGCTACAGTTGTGGTTACGTCACCAGCTGTACTTTGGGCTACCGATGTGGTTCCCTCTGCTGTAGTCTGTGCTGCAGTGGTAGTACCAGCAGCAGTCGTTGTTACATCAGCAGTTGTTTGTTCAGTTGTAGTTGTAGCTTGGCCGGTGGTAGTTTCCACAGCTGTAGTAACATCAGAAGTTGTTGTCTCTGCTACAGTTGTGGTTTCTTCTGTTGTGGTTACCTCACCAGTTGTACTTATTGCTACCGATGTGGTTCCCTCTCCTGTAGTTGTCTGTCCTGCAGTAGTAGTACCAGCAGCAGTCGTCGTTACATCAGCAGTTGTTGTTTGTTCAGTTGTAGTTGCAGCTTGGCCGGTGGTAGTTTCCACAGCTGTAGTAACATCAGAAGTTGTTGTCTCTGCTACAGTTGTGGTTGCTACTGATGTGGTTCCCTCTGCTGTAGTTGTCTGTGCTGCAGTGGTAGTACCAGTAGCAGTCGTTACATCAGAAGTTGTTTGTTCAGCTGTAGTTGTAGATTGGCCAGTGGTAGTTTCAACAGCTGTAGTAACATCAGCCGTTGTTGTCTCTCCTCCAGTTGTGGTTTCTGCTGTTGTGGTTACCTCACCAGTTGTACTTTGGGCTACCGATGTGGTTCCCTCTGCTGTGGTCTGTGCTGCAGTGGTAGTTCCAGTAGCAGTTGTGGTTACATCAGCAGTTGTGGTTTGTTCAGCTGTAGTTGTAGCTTGGCCGGTGGTAGTTTCCACAGATGTAGTAACATCAGCCGTTGTTGTCTCTCCTCTAGTTGTGGTTTCTGCTGTTGTGGTTACCTCACCAGTTGTATTTTGGGCTACCGATGTCGTTCCCTCTCCCGTAGTTGTCTGTGCTGCAGTAGTAGTACCAGCAGCAGTCGTTACATCAGCAGTTGTTGTTTGTTCAGCTGTAGTTGTAGCTTGGCCGGTGGTAGATTCTACAGATGTAGTAACATCAGCCGTTGTTGTCTCTCCTCCAGTTGTGGTTTCTGCTGTTGTGGTTACCTCACCAGTTGTAATTTGGGCTACTGATGTGGTTCCATCTGCTGTAGTTGTCTGTGCTGCAGTAGTAGTTCCAGCAGCAGTTGTGGTTACATCGGCAGTTGTTGTTCGTTCAGCTGTAGTTGTAGCTTGGCCAGTGGTAGTTTCCACAGCTGCAGTAACATCAGAAGTTGTTGTCTCTGCTACAGTTGTAGTGTCTCGTGTTGTGGTTATCTCACCAGTTGTACTTTGGGCTACCGATGTCGTTCCCTCTCCTGTAGTTGTCTGTGCTGCAGTAGTAGTACCAGCAGCAGTCGTTACATCAGCAGTTGTTTGTTCAGCTGTAGCTGTAGCTTGGACAGTGGTAATTTCCACAGCTGTAGTAACATTAGCAGTTGTCTCTGCAACAGCTGTGCTTACCACACCAGTTGTACTTTGGGCTACAGGTGTGGTTCCCTCAGCTGTAGTTGTCTGTGCTGCAGTGCTAGTTCCAGCAGCAGTTGTGATTACATCAACAGTTGTAGTTTGTTCAGCTGTAGTTGTAGATTGGGCAGTGGTAGTTTCCACAGCTGTAGTAAAATCAGAAGTTGTTGTCTCTGCTACCGTTGTGGTTTCTGCTGCTGTGGTTACCTCACCAGTTGTACTTATTGCTACCGATGTGGTTCCGTCTGCTGTAGTCTTTGCTGCAGTAGTAGTACCAGCAGCAGTCGTTACATCAGCAGTTGTTTGTTCAGCTGTAGTTGTAGCTTGGACAGTGGTACTTTCCACAGCTGTAGTAACATCAGCCGTTGTTGTCTCTGCTACAATTGTGGTTACCTCACCAATTGTACTTTGGGCTACCGATGTGGTTCCCTCTCCTGTAGTTGTCTGTGCTGCAGTAGTAGTACCAGCAGCAGTCGTTACATCAGCAGTTGTTTGTTCAGCTGTAGTTGTAGCTTGGACAGTGGTAGTTTCAACAGCTGTAGTAACATCAGCCGTTGTTGTCTCTGCTACAGTTGTGGTTACGTCACCAGCTGTACTTTGGGCTACCGATGTGGTTCCCTCTGCTGTAGTCTGTGCTGCAGTGGTAGTACCAGCAGCAGTCGTTGTTACATCAGCAGTTGTTTGTTCAGTTGTAGTTGTAGCTTGGCCGGTGGTAGTTTCCACAGCTGTAGTAACATCAGAAGTTGTTGTCTCTGCTACAGTTGTGGTTTCTTCTGTTGTGGTTACCTCACCAGTTGTACTTATTGCTACCGATGTGGTTCCCTCTCCTGTAGTTGTCTGTCCTGCAGTAGTAGTACCAGCAGCAGTCGTCGTTACATCAGCAGTTGTTGTTTGTTCAGTTGTAGTTGCAGCTTGGCCGGTGGTAGTTTCCACAGCTGTAGTAACATCAGAAGTTGTTGTCTCTGCTACAGTTGTGGTTGCTACTGATGTGGTTCCCTCTGCTGTAGTTGTCTGTGCTGCAGTGGTAGTACCAGTAGCAGTCGTTACATCAGAAGTTGTTTGTTCAGCTGTAGTTGTAGATTGGCCAGTGGTAGTTTCAACAGCTGTAGTAACATCAGCCGTTGTTGTCTCTCCTCCAGTTGTGGTTTCTGCTGTTGTGGTTACCTCACCAGTTGTACTTTGGGCTACCGATGTGGTTCCCTCTGCTGTGGTCTGTGCTGCAGTGGTAGTTCCAGTAGCAGTTGTGGTTACATCAGCAGTTGTGGTTTGTTCAGCTGTAGTTGTAGCTTGGCCGGTGGTAGTTTCCACAGATGTAGTAACATCAGCCGTTGTTGTCTCTCCTCTAGTTGTGGTTTCTGCTGTTGTGGTTACCTCACCAGTTGTATTTTGGGCTACCGATGTCGTTCCCTCTCCCGTAGTTGTCTGTGCTGCAGTAGTAGTACCAGCAGCAGTCGTTACATCAGCAGTTGTTGTTTGTTCAGCTGTAGTTGTAGCTTGGCCGGTGGTAGATTCTACAGATGTAGTAACATCAGCCGTTGTTGTCTCTCCTCCAGTTGTGGTTTCTGCTGTTGTGGTTACCTCACCAGTTGTAATTTGGGCTACTGATGTGGTTCCATCTGCTGTAGTTGTCTGTGCTGCAGTAGTAGTTCCAGCAGCAGTTGTGGTTACATCGGCAGTTGTTGTTCGTTCAGCTGTAGTTGTAGCTTGGCCAGTGGTAGTTTCCACAGCTGCAGTAACATCAGAAGTTGTTGTCTCTGCTACAGTTGTAGTGTCTCGTGTTGTGGTTATCTCACCAGTTGTACTTTGGGCTACCGATGTCGTTCCCTCTCCTGTAGTTGTCTGTGCTGCAGTAGTAGTACCAGCAGCAGTCGTTACATCAGCAGTTGTTTGTTCAGCTGTAGCTGTAGCTTGGACAGTGGTAATTTCCACAGCTGTAGTAACATTAGCAGTTGTCTCTGCAACAGCTGTGCTTACCACACCAGTTGTACTTTGGGCTACAGGTGTGGTTCCCTCAGCTGTAGTTGTCTGTGCTGCAGTGCTAGTTCCAGCAGCAGTTGTGATTACATCAACAGTTGTAGTTTGTTCAGCTGTAGTTGTAGATTGGGCAGTGGTAGTTTCCACAGCTGTAGTAAAATCAGAAGTTGTTGTCTCTGCTAACGTTGTGGTTTCTGCTGCTGTGGTTACCTCACCAGTTGTACTTATTGCTACCGATGTGGTTCCGTCTGCTGTAGTCTTTGCTGCAGTAGTAGTACCAGCAGCAGTCGTTACATCAGCAGTTGTTTGTTCAGCTGTAGTTGTAGCTTGGACAGTGGTACTTTCCACAGCTGTAGTAACATCAGCCGTTGTTGTCTCTGCTACAATTGTGGTTACCTCACCAATTGTACTTTGGGCTACCGATGTGGTTCCCTCTCCTGTAGTTGTCTGTGCTGCAGTAGTAGTACCAGCAGCAGTCGTTACATCAGCAGTTGTTTGTTCAGCTGTAGTTGTAGCTTGGACAGTGGTAGTTTCAACAGCTGTAGTAACATCAGCCGTTGTTGTCTCTGCTACAGTTGTGGTTACGTCACCAGCTGTACTTTGGGCTACCGATGTGGTTCCCTCTGCTGTAGTCTGTGCTGCAGTGGTAGTACCAGCAGCAGTCGTTGTTACATCAGCAGTTGTTTGTTCAGTTGTAGTTGTAGCTTGGCCGGTGGTAGTTTCCACAGCTGTAGTAACATCAGAAGTTGTTGTCTCTGCTACAGTTGTGGTTTCTTCTGTTGTGGTTACCTCACCAGTTGTACTTATTGCTACCGATGTGGTTCCCTCTCCTGTAGTTGTCTGTCCTGCAGTAGTAGTACCAGCAGCAGTCGTCGTTACATCAGCAGTTGTTGTTTGTTCAGTTGTAGTTGCAGCTTGGCCGGTGGTAGTTTCCACAGCTGTAGTAACATCAGAAGTTGTTGTCTCTGCTACAGTTGTGGTTGCTACTGATGTGGTTCCCTCTGCTGTAGTTGTCTGTGCTGCAGTGGTAGTACCAGTAGCAGTCGTTACATCAGAAGTTGTTTGTTCAGCTGTAGTTGTAGATTGGCCAGTGGTAGTTTCAACAGCTGTAGTAACATCAGCCGTTGTTGTCTCTCCTCCAGTTGTGGTTTCTGCTGTTGTGGTTACCTCACCAGTTGTACTTTGGGCTACCGATGTGGTTCCCTCTGCTGTGGTCTGTGCTGCAGTGGTAGTTCCAGTAGCAGTTGTGGTTACATCAGCAGTTGTGGTTTGTTCAGCTGTAGTTGTAGCTTGGCCGGTGGTAGTTTCCACAGATGTAGTAACATCAGCCGTTGTTGTCTCTCCTCTAGTTGTGGTTTCTGCTGTTGTGGTTACCTCACCAGTTGTATTTTGGGCTACCGATGTCGTTCCCTCTCCCGTAGTTGTCTGTGCTGCAGTAGTAGTACCAGCAGCAGTCGTTACATCAGCAGTTGTTGTTTGTTCAGCTGTAGTTGTAGCTTGGCCGGTGGTAGATTCTACAGATGTAGTAACATCAGCCGTTGTTGTCTCTCCTCCAGTTGTGGTTTCTGCTGTTGTGGTTACCTCACCAGTTGTAATTTGGGCTACTGATGTGGTTCCATCTGCTGTAGTTGTCTGTGCTGCAGTAGTAGTTCCAGCAGCAGTTGTGGTTACATCGGCAGTTGTTGTTCGTTCAGCTGTAGTTGTAGCTTGGCCAGTGGTAGTTTCCACAGCTGCAGTAACATCAGAAGTTGTTGTCTCTGCTACAGTTGTAGTGTCTCGTGTTGTGGTTATCTCACCAGTTGTACTTTGGGCTACCGATGTCGTTCCCTCTCCTGTAGTTGTCTGTGCTGCAGTAGTAGTACCAGCAGCAGTCGTTACATCAGCAGTTGTTTGTTCAGCTGTAGCTGTAGCTTGGACAGTGGTAATTTCCACAGCTGTAGTAACATTAGCAGTTGTCTCTGCAACAGCTGTGCTTACCACACCAGTTGTACTTTGGGCTACAGGTGTGGTTCCCTCAGCTGTAGTTGTCTGTGCTGCAGTGCTAGTTCCAGCAGCAGTTGTGATTACATCAACAGTTGTAGTTTGTTCAGCTGTAGTTGTAGATTGGGCAGTGGTAGTTTCCACAGCTGTAGTAAAATCAGAAGTTGTTGTCTCTGCTACCGTTGTGGTTTCTGCTGCTGTGGTTACCTCACCAGTTGTACTTATTGCTACCGATGTGGTTCCCTCTGCTGTAGTCTTTGCTGCAGTAGTAGTACCAGCAGCAGTCGTTACATCAGCAGTTGTTTGTTCAGCTGTAGTTGTAGCTTGGACAGTGGTACTTTCCACAGCTGTAGTAACATCAGCCGTTGTTGTCTCTGCTACAATTGTGGTTACCTCACCAATTGTACTTTGGGCTACCGATGTGGTTCCCTCTCCTGTAGTTGTCTGTGCTGCAGTAGTAGTACCAGCAGCAGTCGTTACATCAGCAGTTGTTTGTTCAGCTGTAGTTGTAGCTTGGACAGTGGTAGTTTCAACAGCTGTAGTAACATCAGCCGTTGTTGTCTCTGCTACAGTTGTGGTTACCTCACCAGTTGTACTTTGGGCTACCGATGTGGTTCCCTCTGCTGTAGTCTGTGCTGCAGTGGTAGTACCAGCAGCAGTCGTTGTTACATCAGCAGTTGTTTGTTCAGTTGTAGTTGTAGCTTGGCCGGTGGTAGTTTCCACAGCTGTAGTAACATCAGAAGTTGTTGTCTCTGCTACAGTTGTGGTTTCTTCTGTTGTGGTTACCTCACCAGTTGTACTTATTGCTACCGATGTGGTTCCCTCTCCTGTAGTTGTCTGTCCTGCAGTAGTAGTACCAGCAGCAGTCGTCGTTACATCAGCAGTTGTTGTTTGTTCAGTTGTAGTTGCAGCTTGGCCGGTGGTAGTTTCCACAGCTGTAGTAACATCAGAAGTTGTTGTCTCTGCTACAGTTGTGGTTGCTACTGATGTGGTTCCCTCTGCTGTAGTTGTCTGTGCTGCAGTGGTAGTACCAGTAGCAGTCGTTACATCAGAAGTTGTTTGTTCAGCTGTAGTTGTAGATTGGCCAGTGGTAGTTTCAACAGCTGTAGTAACATCAGCCGTTGTTGTCTCTCCTCCAGTTGTGGTTTCTGCTGTTGTGGTTACCTCACCAGTTGTACTTTGGGCTACCGATGTGGTTCCCTCTGCTGTGGTCTGTGCTGCAGTGGTAGTTCCAGTAGCAGTTGTGGTTACATCAGCAGTTGTGGTTTGTTCAGCTGTAGTTGTAGCTTGGCCGGTGGTAGTTTCCACAGATGTAGTAACATCAGCCGTTGTTGTCTCTCCTCCAGTTGTGGTTTCTGCTGTTGTGGTTACCTCACCAGTTGTAATTTGGGCTACTGATGTGGTTCCATCTGCTGTAGTTGTCTGTGCTGCAGTAGTAGTTCCAGCAGCAGTTGTGGTTACATCGGCAGTTGTTGTTCGTTCAGCTGTAGTTGTAGCTTGGCCAGTGGTAGTTTCCACAGCTGCAGTAACATCAGAAGTTGTTGTCTCTGCTACAGTTGTAGTGTCTCGTGTTGTGGTTATCTCACCAGTTGTACTTTGGGCTACCGATGTCGTTCCCTCTCCTGTAGTTGTCTGTGCTGCAGTAGTAGTACCAGCAGCAGTCGTTACATCAGCAGTTGTAGCTTGGACAGTGGTAGTTTCCACAGCTGTAGTAACATCAGCCGTTGTCTCTGCTACAGTTGTGGTTACCACACCAGTTGTACTTTGGGCTACAGATGTGGTTCCCTCTGCTGTAGTTGTCTGTGCCGCAGTAGTAGTTCCAGCAGCAGTTGTGGTTACATCAGCAGTTGTGGTTTGTTCAGCTGTAGTTGTAGCTTGGCCGGTGGTAGATTCTACAGATGTAGTAACATCAGCCGTTGTTGTCTCTCCTCCAGTTGTGGTTTCTCCAGTTGTGGTTACCTCACCAGTTGTACTTTGGGCTACTGATGTGGTTCCATCTGCTGTAGTTGTCTGTGCCGCAGTAGTAGTTCCAGCAGCAGTTGTGGTTACATCGGCAGTTGTTGTTTGTTCAGCAGTAGTTGTAGCTTGGCCAGTGGTAGTTTCCACAGCTGTAGTAACATCAGTTGTTGTTGTTGTCTCTTCTCCAGTTGTGGTTTCTGCTGTTGTGGTTACCTCACCAGTTGTACTTTGGGCTACTGATGTGGTTCCATCTGCTGTAGTAGTTCCAGCAGCAGTTGTGGTTACATCGGCAGTTGTTGTTTGTTCAGCAGTAGTTGTAGCTTGGCCGGTGGTAGTTTCCACAGCTGTAGTAACATCAGAAGTTGTCTCTGCTACAGCTGTGGTTACCTCACCAGTTGTACTTTGGGCTACAGATGTGGTTCTCTCTGCTGTAGTTGTCTGTGCTGCAGTGCTAGTTCCAGCAGCAGTTGTGATTACATCAACAGTTGTAGTTTGTTCAGGTGTAGTTGTAGCTTGGCCAGTGGTAGTTTCCACAGCTGTAGTATCAGCCGTTGTTGTGTCTGCTGTTGTGGTTATCTCACCAGTTGTACTTTGGGCTACCGATGTCGTTCCCTCTCCTGTAGTTGTCTGTGCTGCAGTAGTAGTAGCAGCAGCAGCAGTCGTTACATCAGCAGTTGTTTGTTCAGCTGTAGTTTTAGCTTGGACAGTGGTAGTTTCCACAGCTGTAGTAACATCAGCCGTTGTTGTCTCTGCTACAGTTGTGGTGTCTACTGTTGTGGTTACCTCACCAGTTGTACTTTGGGTTACCGATGTGGTTGCCTCTAGTGTAGTTGTAGCCTCTGCTGTGGTCGTAGCTTGGCTGGTGGTAGTTTCCACAGCTGTGGTGACATCAGCCGTTGTTGTCTCTGACACAGTTGTTGTTTCTGTAACATTTCCAGAAAGTATGTATTCATGAATGGGGATAACAATAAGAAGACCCAATCTTTACAAGTCAATAATGACCGTAGAGAGTCGTGATTGCTGTTAAACCTCACTGCTACGTCCCTCCTCAATCATTACCGAGGTGGTAAAGACCACTTTTATACAGTTGTATCCCCTTATTTGTACCACCTAAGTTGAAAAAATCATTAAAAAAAGACTTGCTATTTAATCAATCAAAAGCTGTGATGATCATTTTTTTATTAAAAATTGTCTAAATTTTTACCAATTTGGCACAGTATTGCTGATTTTCAACAGAACACTGCATTGATTAAAATTTGTTTTAAAATCCGCTTCTATTCACTCATTGTTCTTCAGTGATTTTTCAAGCCAAATTCTACTCGGAACATCTGTTGTGGCCTTCCTATAACTAAGAATTGAAAAGTTTAAACAGAAGAGTTTTCTCTCACTTAACTGCGTTCAAGTTTTTGCCGGTTATACCCATGCTCATGCTGGAGCAGCCAGTTTGTCCTAGATGATGACTATGGTATGATTCCCAAAGATGCCCAGTGATGTAATTGTAGCCCAAACCATAGAGTATCTCCAGCTTACCCAGGACCCATAATAGCTTTAGTCGTTACATCAAACCATAGGTTCTCAAATGCCATAGGTTCTACTAGAATATTTTGGACTGTACCCTGGGTATTCAGTGAGTGGGCAAGGAGATGCTACCTATTCCCGTATCAGGGATATGCTTTCTATCAGCTTCGGGAATTAATTTGGGTCTGCATGATGGTGCAGGCTACATGTACATCATGGTTAGGGTCGGTGGTAACACTATGTAGAGTTGGAGTAAATTAGCCATCGTCATTAAGTAACAGCCGAAGGCCGAATCATAGCGTCTGTTGAATATCACACGACATTCAAATTTTTGACCCCAACAAATTTAAACAATTGCAAGTCACATATATTCTGTCCTTCCATTTAGTTTATGTGCATGTGCGGAAACGAGCTGGTTTCCTTGGTTGGACAAGATGGCTGCTTTCAGGTCTCAAAAAGATACTTGATAAACATTGTCAAGAGATTTGTATTTTTTGCACTTTTTTGTAAAAAAAAAACCATTGAAAAATACTTGAGATTTCATGTGAATGAAATCAATTTAACTGTCAAAATTCTATAAAGAACCGGCGAGTTCTTGTCACAAGTGATTTTTTCGATCCATCAAGAAATGTATTCAGTAAATTTTAATAAAGTTGGTGATAATAAGATTTTGTTTGGATTTAATCGGGTTTTGCAATGACATGTTACAGTCTACATATAATCCATTATACACTTGTTGTCGCTGTGATGTGGGTAATGGTGTCTTGTACACCCGAGGGGGCAAATGGCGCCCGAGGCGAAGCCGATGGTGCCATTTTGCCTAGAGGGTTTACAAAACCCATGGACTACATTACAGCAGACAACAATTGTTTTGTTATACCATGCTATTAAATAAATGCCTGTACATATCCCCGAGTAGTTTGAACGTGAAAGAGCAAACGAAACGTAAACAGTAATGGCGGCAACGGAAGGTCACTCTTCCTAACTTCATGAACTTTACTTTCATTTTAACTGTTCCCTATGCGCGCATTACATGGAAATATACAGTGGTTCACGTAGTACCAGCGAAAACAAAACCTCTTCACCAGGATCTGCTTCTATTAAACTTGTTGTTCAGAGCAGCCTTGGGGACGATCAAGGTAATGTACTCCATGGGGTACATTACCTTTTAAGAGTGATGTAATCCGGATACATCAGTTTTGGAGTAACACATGAACTTTTGTAATAAACCATGTGACCGGTTATCGACCAATCGGATCTCCCAATTTAATACCATGGATCGCATGTTGATACATGTATATGTACATAATATGGCGTATGAATTTGTGCACGTACATCTTCAGTATGTGCAGAGCACTGCAGTAATGTACAGGTGACCATGATTGTTGTGACAAAGACGGAGGAGATTTGGCAGGCGGGGTAATAACACCAGAGTTTTTACCGCAAGTTCTAGTAATCGAGGATATCAGGGCTGTGTTTTCCACACTAGAGCCACAAGTAGAACTGTTGCCTTGTCTTGCATGATTTTCTGCAGACATCTTGCTAGTAGAGCAAATGGTGGAAACAGATATGCATCTATCTTTTCCCAGGTGATAGTGAATGTGTCGATTCGCCAGGCCAGTGGATCCGGATGCCATAACACAAACCGTGGAAGCTGACTGTTTAGCCGTGATGCAAACAGGTCGACAGCTGGGTGGACACCCATTACCCGCGTGACTTCTGCAAACACCGAGGGAAGAAGCTGCCATCCTGTCCGGTCATTGAAGAACCAAGACATTGTGTCAGCCGCCGTGTTCTGTGCACCTGGCAGAAATTCTGCTGGCAGAAATTCTGCTGACAGAGTTATGTTTCTGGCCAAGCACCATGTCCATATTTCCACAGCGAGTCTCGACAACTCCTGAGAGTGTGTTCCTCCTTTGTGGTTGATGTATGACAATGCTGTCTTGTTGACCACTTGTATGCGGATGTGCATGTTTTGTTGATTGTCCAACGATTTTAGGGCGTACATTACCGAGAGCAGCTCCAGATAGTTGATGTGGAGAGACTGTTCCTCGGGTGACCAGTGGCCCCCGAACTGTACCTCCCCTAGGCAGGCACCCCATCCATGGAGTGATGCATCCGTTTGAATTCTAACATCTGGACTTGGGTCCAGCTGAGTCTGACCATTCCACAGTCTGATGCAGCGTGTCCATGTTTCCAATTCCTCTCGGAAAACTGGAGAAAGAATCACCTGCGCTTCGTAGGAGTTCTCCGTGTGTAGGGCAGTCTCTTTGTCCTTTTGAAGGTTTCGATAAAATAGTGGTGCTGGGACCACTGCCTGAATGCTCGATGACAGGCGCCCAATGAGCTTTGCTAGATCTCTCACCATCAAATATCTGGCTTGCAGAACCTATCTACAGTGTTCTGTAATTCTGTTGACTTTCTCCAATGGCAGAGAAAAAGTCATCCTTGCTGAGTTGATAACGAAACCTAGATACGTGATCTGGTGTGATGGGGTGAATACCGACTTGTCCTGGTTTATCACAAAACCTAACTTCTGGAGAAGGTTGACTGTTGAGTTCAAATTTCACTGGCATTCGTCTGATTACCTTCCGAAATGAGGGCGTCGTTTAGGTAAAAAACACAGCGTATTCCCCTTTGACGAAGGTGTGCTGCAACTGGTTTGAGAACCTTTGTAAATGTTCTTGGAGCACTGGAGAGCCCGAACGGAAGGCAAGTAAACTGGAACAGGTTTTTCTGCCAAATAAAACGAAGGTATTTGCGGTGTTGTAAATGGATTGGAATCATGTAGTATGCGTCCTTGAGGTCTATTGAACCCAGAAAATCTCCTTGGTTAAGCAAATCCTTGACCAGCCATATTCCTTCCATCTTGAAGTGCTGGTAGACCACAAACTTGTTTAGTGGACGGAGGTTGACAATTGGTCGAAGTCCTCCCGACTTCTTGGGTATTAGAAAAAGAGACAAAACGAAAAGGCCCTCCACCGGATCTTCCAGTGTTATGACTCCTATCTGAAGTAACTTTTGAACTTCTTTTTTGTACAATCTCTACTTGAGATGCTGAACCCATGCGAGTGACAGGTCTTGAAACTGAAATGGTGGCTGAAGAAAGTCTATCTTGTGGCCACAAACTGTCTGGAGGACCCAACTGTCTTGAGTTAATTCTCTCCAGTTTTGAACAAAAAATATGAGACGACCCGTCTGTGCGGCATGAGTGAGTGGAGTTACTTTTTTTTACTTTTCATCGAAGCCCCGGTTAATCTTGAACTTCCCTCGGGAATTCCAAGTCGACTTGCCATAACCACCACTGGTTGAACTATTGAAGGAGCGCTCACCTCGAAAGGAACCATGGAACTTCCTTGTTACCGCCGAGTAGTAAGGAGAAAATCTACCGCTTACCCTTGACAATGGACGCTCCCTTTGTAACCTTGGATGAAAGCTTGATTGCCTTCTCTGCTTCCTCGATCTCTTGGATGATATTGCCACCAAAGAAGAGATCGATAGATCGCGCTTTCTTCTTTGTCGAAACGCTTATCAAGCAGCTCATCAAAAGCGTGTTGACGCGAGAGTGCCAGGCTATGGCACGCCGACCCAAGCAAAATGAGAGCAGAAGTGATGTGATCCTTCACCATGGCCTTTGTTGACCGTGTCCGGGCATGAAGGGTCAACCAGTGCATCGAAAAGATAAACTAGTGAAAGTGCTGACTTAAAGGAGGTGACCATGTGAATCCTTGAGACGATCATCTTGAGTGACCAAAGAAGACCGCATGTCTTTAAAGGAGGATCTCACCTGGCTGGGGAGTTCTGGAGCTCTAAAGGACTTCTCCTGTTCTGCCGGCACGAGGTTATTGAATAATTCATCTTTCATTTCCTCATGTCCAAGTTTATTGGTGTGAAGGTCTTCCCACCTGGAGAAGACTTTGTCAGCAATCAGTGTGCCCACTGACTTACAGTGCGAGTTGCAAAAGTTCTCTTGACCCTCGGCGCCCGCGGAAATTACCGACACATCTTCATTGTCAGTAGTATCGGAAGCGGTAACCTCCGATTGAGTATTTAAGTCGACAAATTGCTGACCAACTGGACTCAGGAAAGACAACTGTTGCGGGGATGTAGCTGTAGTGACCGAAAAATTTACACCTGGGTGCATCGGAACTCACTGCTGACTAGAAGGCAATCCAAACATGTACGGATTCATACCGTAAAAAGGATAGTGCATGGGTGCCACCATGTTGGTATGCTGCCCTCTAGTGTCTAATGTGGGGAAATTCCAATTCTGGCCAGCTGGACCCGTCGTGGTTACCGCTAGCTGTGCCGGATTAACCCAAGGCGAGGTTAAACCTGTGTTGGCTAAATTCTGCGCCCGAGGAATTCTTGATATCTGTGGAGCCAAGCACAGACAGGGCTGGACTGTCCGCTCTGAAATGGGGCAAGGCAGGGGGCTTGCTGCTTGAACGGTCGACCTGAGGCGAGGTCAAAATTACCGGCAGCGGAATCCCGGGCCTTCTTGTCGCTCGACGCTGACGCGGACTTACTTGAAGACTTGAAGACGGCTTGGTTTTCTTACTTGAAGACGGCTTGGTTTTCTTACTTGAAGAAGACTTGGCTTAGTTGAAGTTGCAGCCTTGTAGTTGTTTAATATCTGGGGATGCGTGCGTGTAATACACGTGCGTTGCAGACCGTACCACCTAACACAAAGACATGCTTCATTGGTTGGGGTTAGGGGTGTGCATCGGTACCCGACCGTTCATATAAGGAACCGGTTCCAGATTATGGAATCGAGTACCCATACAACTTTACATTATGAAAAAAGGAAAGGTTTTGAATGTTATTTGTTGGAAATTTTCAACAACAAAAACCGACTACATGGCCATGGGAAACTAGCACAGATTTCACGTTTATGACGCTCAAGAAAATTAACAACAAACGGATTTACCGGTTGTGGTTTTTGTAGTCAAGGCATGGATAAGAGCCTCGTTGAGACAATAGCAAGCCTCATCCACCATAAATACAACATGTATTACTATAAAGCTTCAGGATAGCCGTCTTTTGTGATATGCCGGCGCATGCACGAGCCGGCACAGGCAAAGGTGGAGAAGTGATCATGTTTACTAAACAGGCATGAGATTTTTCAGACTTTTTGTCTGCAATACGACTTTGAATCTCAGAGAAAGAAATTTTTACAACTTCCGGGATTGGAAGTTTTGGGTTGGGTTTCTTTAACGGGTACCCGGGTACCCGTATTTTTTTCAATCGGGCACCCGGTTCTTTTACTATCCGTAAATGCACACCCCTAGTTGGGGTTGCATTTATTGAGCTGGGGGCTGGGCTGATTTGCATTTTTTAAGGAATATTCCATTTTATTCAAAGGGTGGTCAGACCGTATTACGTAAGACAAAATACAGAGGGAGTCTTGACGACTAGGACAAAATATAATCACCAGACCACTGGTGTAGTTTGGTATGAGTCTACTAGTCCAATGCCCCAAATACTGCACTCCACCAGTCCCGGTCAAGTTTCAAGCCCTAATGTATTACCCTTATAAGATGTATATACTGATGGGTCATTTGTTTTTTTTCCTGCAAGACCAAGCACCTATTTAGTTAATTGGTGAAATTGGAATGAAATTTTCATCAAGACCAGTCATCAAAGTTAAATTATTTTACTAGAGGGAAGATTACATTTTCCCTTTATTTAAAAATGAGGGAGGTGTTTTTGAGTTTTTCTTTTAATAAATTGCTTTCAATTTGTTTCTGCTTGGAAATTTAAAGAATAAAGATACATGTAAGCTTGTGCGGTTTACCGGTAAACCGTTTTTTTTCCGGTTTTATAATTAAACCAATCACGTCCTGTTTTGATTTTTGAAAAACCTCAAAACCGTCTGCAACAATATTTCATTCATTTCAGAAAATCAGAGTGAAAAAAATGTCAAACAATACTTCCAAAACCACAAAGAAAAGATTACCGTACTTGTCTAAAGAACACTGAACAGTCTAATTTCCCGAATCGTAAGGCTTATTAATTTTACACATCACAAGCGCGAGCCCATGCTGGACACAGCGCTTGCCTGCACATGCACACCACACACTACACATGCCACATACGCGCTGCATGCATGACGCGCTGCATGCATGGCGGGCTGGCCGCCCGGCGGAAACGAACACCACTGGATTTACTATACTATACTCACGAGCTTGTGCGCGTCTACGGTCTATGTCACAAATCTCATTAGACTTCTACCTAGTACTCTATTGGAAACACTCATATCGCTCACGTATTAAACGCTTCACGAAAATTGACAAACAGCCAATTGAACCAAATAAGCTGCTTCGACTTAGCGAGTCTGATTCTCGCATTGCACATGCAGGGGAATTCCCTCACATGTGTAATACGTTCAATTTTGCACGTGTTCGCTAGTCGCAAGGATCGTCAGCTTCGTTGGTTCCGCCGCATGTACCACTATTAGCGTGACAAAAGCTCGTGATTACGGAAGCCAGCACTGCATTCCCAGTCACGCGAACGATGGCTAGCTTCGCGAAGAAATAATGTTTAGGATCGACAAAAGAGTGGTGGGCATTCACGTCGTTCGCGGGAGGGGAACGCATCCGGTGTTTCCGCGTGATCGACGTGTGCTTGAAGCCAGCGGCGACAAGATGGCGGCGCCCTTTGTTTTCAAGGTCGGTAAACCGGTTAAACCGAGTCAAACTTGGGCAGTTTTTCGGTTTTGGTTTAATCTAAAACCGCACAAGCTTAGATACATGTACACTTGAATTGTAATAACTTGTATGATTATCTTTTCCAGAGTGCCACCCATACCTAGGGACAGTCATAAATAATATAAAAAAAGTTTGAAATCCTTTAAAATTGCAAGAGTATTATAAAAGTTGACACGTCATGGGATCAGTAGGAATTATTCAAGAATGTGTACATGTACAATGAAGTCTCGGTAAAGTAACATTCTGCGATGGTGGCACCCTTTGTGCAATGGGCGTAATATTGCAAAATGACTCTCGATAATAAAATCCTTCCTTTTTAGAAAAATCCTTTTTATCACCACATGATACTACCACCATGATTTTTAGCTGTTTCGTCAACTCTGCCGAAGCTCGTTTTTTCGTTAAGATTTTTGTTCCCTTTTTTCTTCTTCCTTTTCAGACTCCTCTCTATAGGGTTTGTGCACGTTTTTCTTGCACCCATAGACTTTGGCACTTTCATAAATGTGATCGACTTCACCCTTACTCCAAAACAAAGACCACATAGCATAGATAGTTCTAGAACAATGACATCATGAATATTGAATAAAGTCACTTTTGCCGACCCCATATCTGAAAAATCATTGCAGTTGCACAGTATTTTTCTATTGCAAAGTATGTCAGATGGCAAAAATGTTTCTGCTCCGGTAAAATTTTCCTGACGTCATCATGACGTCATCTGGAGGCCATTAAATTAAAGCAAAAATTTTGTATCTTTTGCAATGTTCTATGGAAAAAAGCTTCAGAAAATATATTTATTGAGTTTTTGTGTACCTAATTCTAAATTATGACCGTGGCTCATTCGATTGTGCAAAAACACCTATTTCAACATAAAAAAACATAAGAATTCTGGGTAGGCAGTAATACATGTCATGTGGCACATAAATTTATTCCACACTCGGAGCTATAGCTACAAATAATGTATCGTGGCCCAGAAGGCGCATTGCAAATCATGAATATTGACGTCAATATTCCTGCACTAATTTTCGGAATATAGGCCGCGCGGAATATAAGCCGCAGCACGCAAAAATCTGCAAATTAAGATTTAAAGTTGGCGTATTAGCCGCACCGGCGTATAAACCGCACCGCGGCGCTGACGACCAACCACAAAAGTCATTGTGCTGCATAGCGCTAGTATGTAAATGGTTCCACTACACATGCAATCCTAAAGTGTAAGCAGCGCGCGAACGAGATAGGGCTCCGTGCAAAGAAAAGGCGGAAAGAAAAGGAGAGTTGGGGGTCAATATCGACGCCATCTTACCTGACTTCAATTTAAGTGTCTGGTTCCCGCTATATTCTTATTGAAAACGCAATTATCTAGAGTCGGCAAACAGACAAAGCAATCCCACTGGTATACGAGTATCAAATGAACGAGGAGCGCGGTGCATAATACCAGCGACGTACTGCCCATAAGCACGGTTGCTATGTGAACAGCGCCCTCATTTGATGCGCACGGAGCCCAAAAATCTTTTACAAGTCCTCGAAATTACAAATTTTTACGGGATGGATGATATTTTATTTTTTTTGACGGGCCGGGGGGAGGGGGGGGGGCGGGAATAAAAAGGAAAATTACAACTTTAACCACTAATCTAAACTCAACAGTCACCAATTGACCAGCGAAATAATAAACATGGATTACACAACGATAAAACAGACAAAAACGAACAGACGCACCACACGATTTGTGAGGTGTGAACGGTACTTACGGTACATTTGCAAGTCTATTCGGTCCCTCTGGACTGGTTTCCTTTATTTCCAACACGTGAGTACAGAGAACGTAAACGGCAACCAGGGTTCGAAATTCTTAATATGGGGGCCAAGGCCATTTTGGCCTTCGTGACCTCACCATTTCCTGGGGCACCAAGGCCACTAATGAAGGCACCAAGGCCAATGAAAAAAATTGATAAGGGCACAAAGGCCAGATAAAGGTCTTGCTTGCATATACTGGTGTATTTGTACAATTAGTCTCTTACGGCAGTGAGCGAAACTTTTAGACATATGGAAGGTGCCAAGAAATAATGAAAACTGAGCTGACGGCTTGCGTATTTGTTATTTTAACCACTTAGAAATTAAAGAGTAAGGAATGCGTAGCACTGTTCAATACGTTGCTTTAATATCTTCAGCACACCCATCGATCAATATTAATAAAAAATGATTCATATTTATAGCAGCATTGAGTTTGTCAAAGTTTTTCTTTTGCTAGTCAATTTTATCACATTGCTAATCAAATGACAATATGATTAGCATAATTTGCTAATCATTTTTCTTATTTCCATCACTGCCTGAACTTGTAAGTTGTATAGTCATGGAAGAAACATTGCACGTGCCGGGCATGCCGCGCGACGGCATGAGTAGTTTCACTGTGCATTGCCGCCATCTTCACCGGCCACGTTGCGTTCACGCCCCGCACGGGCCATTCGGAAAATCACGGTGCGCTATATCGTTGGCGGAAAAAGCGTCAACATTGTCGATCTCCTTTTCTAAGTCACACAGTAAAAATGAGTTTGGTTCCGTGGGGCAGAAATGAGTTTTATCATGATTCATGTCATTCTTGCACTTAATAGCCGACTTGTGAGTTCTGGAACGTTTTAATTAATTAAGCAGCGATGCGAGGCATTGTCGAATAAATCGCGAACAGAAACTGCTTCGGTTTCCACGTTTTCAAGTCATCAATGCACGTACATCGCAGCACACATGCACTATGCACGATCGTTTGCACGAGGGGAGTTCGTTGTGTTAAGTTAAACAGGCAACGCTACTCCCTCTGGACCATCGCTAAACCGCACACATGACTTAGCCGGCTTTGGGGGGTTCAGGTTACTGTAGTAAGAGCTACCTGGCTAAAGCTAGCCGCGGATTCAGAGCTTGTTTTTAGGGTGTGACTGGTTCCCGCCCCAGTGAGAATGAAGAAAAATAATGCATGGACGGGAACCAGTCTGCTTGGGGAATCAAGGTTTTGTGAAGGTTTTTACATGGGGTGCACGGGCCGTGCGGGCTATAGCGCAATCGCCCCGGCCGGCTAGCTGGCGCGATCGCTCATCACACGCACGGGCAATTACCAGCGCGATCGAAAAGCGCCGTTTTGTAGGATCCGGCAACGGTTTGGGTACTGAAAAATTGAGGGCTTGGTTCGCCAAGAAGGGCACAACAGCCAAAGTATTAATGGGCACAGCACAACTGGCCGTGAATAGTGCATTTTTACAAGGGGCATCACGGCAACTAAAAGGGTATTGACGGCACTGGCCGCCATGAATTTCGAACCCTGTGTGACTGATTTTATTCTTCAAATGTTGCCGTATAAGCCGCCCGGAGTATAAGCCGCAGGGACATTTTTCAGCGTCAGAATCAAAGTATAAGCCACGGCTTATATTCCGCAAATTACGGTACTATGGGTTCCATTGGGTTGATATTCGATATGGATCTGGAGACAGGGACGTGTCAAATAACATAACATTAAAAGTGCATGTTTTAACATTCGCTGTGTTATAACTACAGGTTTAATTGGGTTCATATTTGGTATGCACTAAAATGGTACAGATGGTATAGATGAAAATTAATGCGACGTCCTGATGACTTTATCAGGTGTCAATTTACATTTTAAAGCCCTATATTTACACAAGTATGGGTTCCATTTGGTTTATATTTGGTATGGATATACAGGGACATTTTATAGATGTAAATTCATGTGACGTCATGACATCAGGTGTCACATTACATAACATTAACGGTGTCATGTTACATAACAAATAACAGGCATGCAAATCTTCAATTGCAAAAAAAAGAGGAAAATATCTTCACCAATTTGCGAGCTCTGGTGCTCTGTGGTGCATTCTGAGCAGTTTTTGACCACTTGGATTGAAAAAGCTGAGTGAGAGATTTTTCCCTCATTTTGTGGCATGTTTTCTATTAAAAAATGACACAAATTGCTTCCATTTTGTATTTTTTTTTACCATTTATTCAGATGTAAAAATGGTTGTTACCTTGACATTCTCAACTGATGAATCCTTTTGACACGTTAAATCGATATCCAAACACGTTTTTCCAACATTTTACCAGCGCATGCACTATGTAGGTATAGTTTTCGTATCCGAATTTTACTGTATTGTATTAATTCATGCAAGAACAAAAATGCGGAACCTGACTATAAGTCTGTAGTCGATAGAGGGCGCTATAGTAACTCGTTCATAAAACGGCAAGATTGTACAGGTACGCTACATAATGCACACAGAGTCTGTGTCCTGCACCTTTCTATGCTATGTATGTATACAAAATACGGAGCCAGACGATGTGCACTAGCAATATCGGCGAACGATTCCACAGTCGCCACGGTGGGAAACGAGCCGAAGCTCGGATATTTTTTTCGCAGTCGGCGTGGAAAAGTTGCATGCCTGATTAAAGGGGCATTTTCTTAAATCCTATATCTCCGCAATTATAGGTTCAATGGGGTAGATATTTAGTTTGCACATAGATGGGACATGATATATAGATGAACATTTATGTGACATCATGATGACGAGGTGTCATTAGATAACATTAAAGGAGCATATTTTGAAGCCCTTTTATCTGCTGAACTATAGGTTCAATTGGGTTCATATTTGGTGTGCACATAGACAGGGACGTCGTATAGATGAAAATTTATGCGACAGCATGATTAATCATCTTGTGTCATTTAAAGGCACATTTTTCTTAGGCCTATATTTACATAACTATTGTCTGAGTTGGTTATAACTTAGTATGTGCTTACAGCAGAATGCTTTATAGATGATAATTGAAGTGAAATCATCATCGTGTGACATAACATTAAAGGTGCATTTTTATTTTCAACTATTTCTATTTTCTATCTGCAGTTCTAAATATATTTTATCTCTTCAAGAGCCGATACAGCTCTTCACACACAGACACATCTAGTAAGAAAGTGTTTTTCTACAAAACCCTGTATTTCCTTTGTTTAGGAAAACTGGAGAAATGTTAAAATCGTATTGAATTCACAGAAATGTGTATTATTTTGTGTAAATATTGTGAGCATTCTTATCCTTAAATTTCCTCTTTTTTTCTTATTTATGCAGTTCATATTGTGTGCACGTGTAAACAAAAATTTATTGGCTGTTTCGGAAGTTTTTCGAAACAGCCCTTGTTTTCGTTAAGATTTTTTATTTTTGGCTTTTCCGACAATCCGTCGGAAAAGGCCTTGTTTTTGTTCTGATTTTTTTGCTTTTATTGGCTTTTCCAACATTCCGTCGGAAAAGGCTTTGTTTTTGTTCTGATATTTTTTTTTATTGGCTTTTCCGACACTCCGTCGGAAAAGGCATTGTTTTTGTTCTGATTTTTGGCTTTTCCGACAATCCGTCGGAAAAGGCCTTGTTTTTGTTCTGATTTTTGGCTTTTCCGACAATCCGTCGGAAAAGGCCTTGTTTTTGTTCCGATTTTTTTTGTTGTATTTCTTCTTCTTCTTCTTACTTTAGTTCTATCCTAAATCCCATAGACTTTATACACGAATTTTATGACAGCCACTTTGGTCACTAAACAATCTCAGATCTTAATTAAACTTAACACAAACATAGACCCGAACCTGAAATTGTATGCCGAAGAGTGACGTCATGATGACGTCATCACATGATTTTTTATGATTTTTTGAATTTTGAAAATCGTAACATTCTTTTTAATATATCCAGCGAACAAAACAATATAATTTCAAAATTATTTTTGTTATAGCTTTGGTATGTCTCAAAGATATGCCCCAAAAAGCGAAAATTGTTTGACGTCATGATGACGTCATCCAAAATTTTTTTTTTTTTAAATGCATGTAAGTGTCAATCCGATTACAAAAATGTATACATTGAATTTTTCTGTACGTAATTCCAAAATTTCATGATCGTGGCTCACTCAAGTAAGAAATAACAGCCATTTCAAAATTTAGACCAAATTCAATATAACACAAAGGAATTCTGGGACGGGCAGATAACCATGGGTATTATGTGCTTGCTGTTTATAAAAGGGGTTGATTTCTAGTCTTTTTTCAAGTCGCTGAATTTTTTAAGTTTTAAAATCGTAACATTCTTTTCAATATATCTAGCAAACAAAACAAGATATTTTCAAAATTCTTTTTGTTATAGCTTTGGTATGTTTCAAAGATATGCCCTAAAAAGCGAAAATTGTGTGACGTCATGATGACGTAATAAAATAAATCTGTTTTCAAGTCGCTAGAATAGTGCCCATTGCATTGTAAACGTTTTCTTTCTTACCGGCCACTTTGGCTACTTTTAAACTTGGCAGACACTTACCCCAACTGCTCACAATGTGTGCCGACCTTTTACGTCATGATGACGTCATCACATGTCACGTGACGTCATCTTAAAGATGATTTTTCAAGGGCCCATATCTAGAGAGCCGTAGGTCCGATTGCCTTTAAACCCGGTATGTTGGTAGACCACCACGTGTTATAGATGAAAATTTACGTGACGTCATGATGACGTCATCATACGATTTTATAGTAATTTTAAAGTTTTTGAACATTAAAGTTTCTTAAAGCCATATCTCATCAACAGAACATGCTAAATCCAAAATTCTTTTTGGAATAGCTTTGTTAGCTCCTATATTCTTTCACATAAATGGGAAAATGTGTGACGTCATCAAAAATGTTCTTTTTTGAAACACATATAAGGGTACGTTCGATCGTCATAAAAATTGCTGGGTAGGTAGATAATGCTACAAGCATGTAAAATCCATAGACTTTGTAGACGAATTTTGTAAGTGGCACTTTGGTCACTAAACAACCTCAGATCTTAATCAGGCTTAACACAAACAAAGACCCTAAGCTGAAAATGTATGCCGAAACGTGACGTCATGATGATGTCATCACGTGTCACGTGACGTCATCCTAAACGTGCATTTTTCAAGGGCCCATATCTAGAGAACCGTATGTCCGATTGCCTTTAAACCTGGTATGTTGGTGGGCCACCACGTGTTATAGATGAAAATTGAGGTGACGTCATGATGACGTCACCATACGATTTTATAGTAATTTTAAAGTTTTTGAACCGTAAAAGTTTCTTAAAGCCATATCTCATCAACAGAACATGCTAAATTCCAAATTCTTTTTGGAATAGCTTTGTTAGCTCCTATATTCTTTCACGTAAATGTGAAAATGTGTGACGTCATCATGACGTCATCAAAATGTGCTTTTCAAAAACACATAAGAATAGGTCTGATTATCATAAAAATTGGTGGGTAGGTAGATAGTACCAGTAGAATGTAACATCCGAAGTGACGTCATGATGACGTCATCGGCTAATTTTCTATGAATCTTTTTGTTCTATCCAAAATCCCATGGACTTTGTACACGAATTTTCTACAAGCCACTTTACTCACTATAAACATCAGATCTTAATCAAACTTAACACAAAGATGAAGTTTTAGGGTGGAAAACAAAAAAAGAGGAAACGCCTTGTGTTCTGTTTCAAACAGACACAAACCTCTAGTTGTTTTATTGTTCTTTATAGACTAATGCCCATAGCATTTGTACACGTTTTCTTTCTTACCGGCACTTTGGCTACTTTTATGCAACTGATTGCCTTTAAACTTGGCAAACACTTAGACCAACTGCACAGAATGTATGCCGAACTTTTACGTCATGATGACGTCATCACATGATTTTTTATGAATTTTTAAAATTTTAGAATCGTAACATTCTTTTCAATATATCTAGCGAACAAAACAAGATATTTTCAAAATTGTTTTTGTTATAGCTTTGGTATGTCTCAAAGATATGCCCTAACACTATGAACATCTAACAAAAGACAACCCACGCAGTCCTTTGTTTGTAACAAAGGACTGCGTGGGTTTTCTTTTGTTAGATGTTCATAGTGTAAAAGGGAAAAATTGTGTGACGTCATGATGACGTCATAAAAAATGTGGGTTTTTTTTAAGCAAGTAAGGGTCGGTCCGATTAAAAAAATGTATACATAAAATTTTTCTCTACCAATAATTCCTAATTTTCATGATCGTGGCTCACTCAAGTAAGAAATAACAGCCATTTGAAAATTTAGACCAAATTCAATATAACACAAAGGAATTCTGGGAAGGGCAGATAACCATGGCTTAAATGTGCATGCCGTATATAAAAAGGGTTGATTTCTAGTCTTTTTTCAAGTCGCTAGACTATTGCCCAGACACTTAGACCAACTGCTCAGAATGTGTGCCGAACTTTTACGTCGTGATGTCAACTTAAAGGGGAATTTTTTGAAGCCATATATCTACAAAAGTACAAGTCCGATTAGGTTGAAACGTAATATCTAGGTATGCCACCGGGTGTTATAGATGAAAATTGACATGACGTTATGATGAAGTCATAACATGTCACGTGATGTCATCTTAAAGGGGCATTCGCTAGACTATTGCCCATAGCATTTGTACACGTTTTCTTTCTTACCGGCACTTTGGGTACTTTTAAACTTGGCAGACACTTAGAACAACTGCTCACAATGTGTGCCAAACTTTTACGTCATGATGACGTCATCACATGTCACGTGACGTCATTTTAAAGGGGCATTTTTCAAAGCCGTATATCTACAAAAGTGCAAGTCCGATTAAGTTGAAACGTAATATCTAGGTATGCCACCGGGTAATATAAATGAAAATTGACATGACGTTATGATGAAGTCATAACATGTCACGTGATGTCATCTTAAAGGGGCATTCACTAGACTATTGCCCATAGCATTTGTACACGTTTTCTTTCTTACCGGCACTTTGGGTACTTTTAAACTTGGCAGACATTTAGACCAACTGCTAAATTTAAAACAAAATCGTTTTAATCACCATTGAAATCCAATCCCCGACATCATCAAACTACCACATAATATCCCGAAACAGCCCTGTGTTTGTCCACAAACACCAAACCTCTAGTTTTGCTTATTTCTATCTTCCAAAAAACGACAATTGATTTTTAGCAGATCACCAAAACATTATTTGCGAGCGTTGTCTGCTTCGATAAAACCGCACACAAACCTTCGTAGATGGCATGCGTCAAATGAAAACCAAGTGGCACACAGTCTATGTGATGGAAACATACGTGAAGTGTCCGTATGAAACGTAATATGTGAACACATGTCAAATACAAAAAGTGATTTATCTATAACATTAATGTGATTTTACACATACTGCATGTGTGCAAAGTTGTCCAAAAACAAATGGCCATAATTCAATTGTAGCCCTACTGAAATGAGAATAACGGAACAAATCAAAGTGGTACAGGAAACTCCACCTGCCCACCAAAATAATAAACTCTTTTCCAATATTCTCCAATTGGCGATCATGCTTAGCAAACACTATGCCATATAATCTAAAAGAAAACACCCATCGTGCATCATCGTGCATATATGCAAGACATTGCACATGTAGTGCATACCATGGGTATAGCAGCATGATGTTGGGGACCCGGTTATTGCCCATCAATGGTTTCCAGTTTTATGAATGTTCTTTTGTGGAAGAGTACTTTTACATCTTTTTTTCACTTGAATGAAACGGCATATCAAAAGTTTTAATGTAAATTTGACCAATCTGATTCAATAGCAGGTTTTGGAACAAAATGTGAATTTTTTACAATGCACAGCCGAGTCAGTGGGTGGTGTAATTTTAGATGCCTTCCACATAGGTGGGTGCTGAAAGTTACAAATGCAAATACCAGAATGTGCAGTTTATTGAAAGAAGGCAGAAACCAACACCAAAAATAAAAATAAGTGCTTTCACCATAAAATTGCCTAATTGCAAAATGAGTCAATGTAATTTGAATTGTTCATAATTGTCTTGATGAGAAATAATGTTGCCATGGAAAAAATATTCCGGAAAAACATGTGCAATGAAAGATTGACTTCTGTGCAAGCTACACCCCAAATTAGTACCAATATGAAAATGTTTATCACACTGTTACCAGTTACAAATATCACAACTTTAAAACAAACATCAAACCACAAAAATACCTAACTTGAAACAAGTAACACAAACACATGTAATACCTAAATTATCCTATTCTAAGAGATTGAAATTGTCTAAATAAATTAGTAGAAAATAAGGGAAAGACATTAGTAAGACATCAATTGCATTATAGAACAGGTGTGCAAATATTATCCCAAAAGAACAGCTGAATTGTTGCATCCGATGTTGCTTTCAGACTTTCTGCATTAGACATTAAATTCAGTTCAATTGAACATCAACCAGTTTAATTGGTAATGATATTAAGCACTGTCTGAAATGAGTGCATTGTAAATAATATACTAAAAAGTATTTACACAACACCTCCTCTTTGAACAGTGGTTTAAATGGCATCCATTATTGTATGTCTCTTCAGACAGATTATTGGAGATGTTTGTATCAAACTGAAGGAACACTTGGAATAGTCATCATAAGATGGCATCATGTTCTCATTGATTTGTTGTTGTTTTTTCTTATTATTACAAAATGACTGTGGATGGATGCAATTAATTAAGCAGTGCGTCAATTTCAATTTTTCATTTTCTTCTTTTCCCAAATGGTGTTGCACTAAAGTAAAACAAATTAGATTTTGGACAGCTATCAATTCAATTTTACTTTTGGGGATGTAAGCAGGTGGTGCTCAGTAGACAATTTCAAATATAGTGTTAAGACTGCAACAAGCACATGGAAAATGTTAAGTTCCAGAAATATGGGCACAAAAACAGGAAAACAACTCAAAGACTTATATCTGCAGGATTTTAGGAAGTACTCAGTCGTATTTGTTAGATAATTTTAATGCCTCAGAATAACGCAAGTAAATTTAATTTTTGGATTAGAACAAGCAAAATTGGTATATTGCATAATGACGTACATGTACGTAAAATTAGCACCTAATCATACCTGCATCATACAACATCTGTATTGTGTTAAACAGTGAGAACAAAATCCCACAGATGACATGCCCATATTAACTCAAAAAAACGAATATACTAAAACTATAAGTTAACACACAAATATGTTGCAAATCTGTTAACACAAAACACATGCTGCAAAATCTTTGATGAAATGTTTTAGTATCAAGACCTTCCAAACCAATTCAATGACAAATTTCCACAATAAAAACCAAGCAAATATATTTAATATGAAGATCAGAATATAATCAACCAACCTGCAGATGTGGTTCTGCCTCCTGTAGTTGTTTGTGCAGCAGCAGTAGTGGCCAAAGGTGTACCTTGTCTGGTGGTAGTTTCCACAGCTGTGGTGACATCAGCCGTTGTCTCTGCTACAGTTGTGGTTCCTGCAACTGTAGTAACTCCTGCTGTCCTGGTTACCTCACTAGTTGTACTTTGGGTTACCAAAGTGGTTCCCTCTGCTGCAGTTGTCTGTGCTGCACTGGTAGTTCCAGCAGCAGTTGTTTGTTCAGCTGTGGTTGTAGCTTGGCCGGTGGAAGTTTCCACAGCCGTGGTGACATCAGCCGTTGTTGTCTCTGCCACAGTTGTTACTGCAACATTGCCTGAAAGAAGGTATTCATGAGTCAATAATGACCATGGAGGGTCGTGACTGCTGTTAAACCTTACCTTCACCTCGGTACATTAACAGCTGTAACACCCCTCCTCAATCATTATTGACATGGTAAAGACCAGTTCACCACACTTATATCCCCTTATAAGTACCACCTACAAAGTTCAAAATTCATAAAACAAATTCCTATTTAATCAATCAGAAGTTGTGATGAACATTTTGATATTCAATTTTACCAATTTGGCATAGTATTGCTGATCTTCAACCAAACATTACATTAATAAAAAATTCTTTTAAAATCCCCTACTTATTCGCTCATTCTTCTTTAGTGATTTTTCAGGAAAAGTCCTACTTAGAACATCTGTAGTGGCCTTCCTTCAATTTTTGTGACACATTTGGTGAAGGCAAGAATTGAAAAGTTTAAACAGAAGAGTTGACTCTCACTTACCTGCATTCAAGTTGTTTGCCTGTTATACCTAATGCTCATGCTGGTGAGCCAGCTTGTAATAAATGATGAGTATGGTATAATTCGCAGAGAAACACTCTGTGCTGCCCAGTGATGTAAATGTAGCCCAAGCCATAAGGTAACTCAAGCTTACCTAGGATCCAAAATAGCTATATATTATTGTAGACAGTACATCAAATTGGGTTTTAATAAAATTATTATGCGTAATTGCAAAATGAGTGAACATAATTTTAATAAAATCAACCAACCTGCAGATGTGGTTCTGCCTCCTGTAGTCGTTTGTGCAGCTGCAGTAGTGGCAACAGTTGTAGCAACCTCATCTGTTGTGGTTACCTCACCATGAGTAGTTTGGGCTACCGATGTGGTTCCCTCTGCTGTAGTTGTCTGTGCAACAGTGGAAGCACCACCAGCAGTTATCTGTACAGCTTTAGTTGTAGCCTCGGTTGTGGTTGTAGCTTGGCTGGTGGTAGTTTCCACAGCTGTAGTAACATCAGCCGTTGTTGTCTCTGCTACAGTTGTAGTTTCTGCTGTTGTGGGTACCTCACCAGTTGTACTTTGGGCTACAGATGTGGTTCCCTCTCCTGTAGTTGTCTGTGCTGCAGTAGTAGTACCAGCTGCAGTCGTTATTACATCAGCAGTTGTTGTTTGTTCAGCTGTAGTTGTAGTTGTAGTTTCGCCAGTGGTAGTTTCCACAGCTGTAGTAACATCAGCAGTTGTTGTCTCTGCTACAGTTGTGGTTACCTCACCAGTTGTACTTTGGGCTACAGACGTGGTTCCCTCTGCTGTAGTTGTCTGTGCTGCAGTGGTAGTTCCAGCAGCAGTTGTGGTTACATCAACAGTTGTTGTTTGTTCAGCTGTAGTTGTCGCTTGATCGGTGGTAGTTTCCACAGCTGTAGTAACATCAGAAGTTGTTGTCTCTGCTACCGTTGTGGTTTCTGCTGTTGTGGTTACCTCACCAGTTGTACTTTGGGCTACCGATGTGGTTCCCTCTCCTGTAGTTGTCTCTGCTGCAGTGGTAGTTCCAGCAGCAGTTGTGGTTACATCAGCAGTTGTTGTTTGTTCAGCTGTAGTTGTCGCTTGGCCAGTGGTAGTTTCCACAGCTGTAGTAACATCAGCCGTTGTTGTCTCTACTACAGTTGTGGTTACCTCACCAGTTGTACTTTGGGCTACCGATGTGGTTCCCTCTCCTGTAGTTGTCTCTGCTGCAGTGGTAGTTCCAGCTGCAGTGGTAGTTCCAGCAGCAGTTGTGGTTACATCAGCAGTTGTTGTTTGTTCAGCTGTAGTTGTTGCTTGGCCGGTGGTAGTTTCCACAGCTGTAGTAACATCAGTTGTTGTTGTGTCTGCTACAGTTGTGGTTACCTCACCAGTTGTACTTCGGGCTACCGATGTGGTTCCCTCTGCTGTAGTTGTCTGTGCTGCAGTAGTAGTTCCAGCAACAGTCGTTACATCACTAGTTGTTTGTTCAGCTGTAGTTGTTGCTTGGCCGGTGGTAGTTTTCACAGCTGTAGTAACATCAGCCGTTGATGTTTCTGCTACAGTTGTGGTTACCTCACCAGTTGTACTTTGGGCTACAGATGTGGTTCCCTCTGCTGTAGTTGTCTGTGCTGCAGTAGTAGTTCTAGCAATAGTCGTTACATCACTAGTTGTTTGTTCAGCTGTAGTTGTTGCTTGGCCGGTGGCAGTTTCCACAGCTGTAGTAACATCAGCCGTTGTTGTGTCTGCTACAGTTGTGGTTACCTCACCAGTTGTACTTCGGGCTACCGATGTGGTTCCCTCTGCTGTAGTTGTCTGTGCTGCAGTGGTAGTTCCAGCAGCAGTTGTGGTTACATCAGCAGTTGTTGTTTGTTCAGCTGTAGTTGTCGCTTGGCCGGTGGTAGTTTCCACAGCTGTAGTAACATCGGCCGTTGTTGTCTCTACTACAGTTGTGGTTATCTCACCAGTTGTACTTTGGGCTACAGATGTGGTTCCCTCTGCTGTAGTTGTCTGTGCTGCAGTAGTAGTTCCAGCAGCAGTTGTGGTTACATCAACAGTTGTTGTTTGTTTAGCTGTAGTTGTTGCTTGGCCGGTGGTAGTTTCCACAGCTGTAGTAACATCAGCCGCTGTTGTGTCTGCTACAGTTGTGGTTACTTCACCAGTTGTACTTTGGGCTACAGATGTGGTTCCCTCTGCTGTAGTTGTCTGTGCTGCAGTAGTAGTTCCAGCAGCAGTTGTGGTTACATCAGCAGTTGTTGTTTGTTCAGCTGTAGTTGTCGCTTGGCCGGTCGTAGTTTCCACAGCTGTAGTAACATCGGCCGTTGTTGTCTCTGCTACAGTTGTGGTTACCACACCAGTTGTACTTTGGGCTACTGATGTGGTTACCTCTCCAGTAGTTGTCTGTGCTACAGTGGTAGTTCCAGCAGCAGTTGTGGTTACATCAGCAGTTGTTGTTTGTTCAGCTGTAGTTGTAGCTTGGCCAGTGGTAGTTTCCACAGCTGTAGTAACATCAGCCGTTGTTGTGTCTGCTACAGTTGTGGTTACCTCACCAGTTGTACGTCGGGCTACCGATGTGGTTCCCTCTGCTGTAGTTGTCTGTGCTGCAGTGGTAGTTCCAGCAGCAGTTGTGGTTACATCAGCAGTTGTTGTTTGTTCAGCTGTAGTTGTAGTTTCGCCAGTGGTAGTTTCCACAGCTGTAGTAACATCAGCAGTTGTTGTCTCTGCTACAGTTGTGGTTTCTGCTGTTGTGGTTACTTCACCAGTTGTACTTTGGGCTACCGATGTGGTTCCCTCTCCTGTAGTTGTCTCTGCTGCAGTGGTAGTTCCAGCAGCAGTTGTGGTTACATCAGCAGTTGTTGTTTGTTCAGCTGTAGTTGTCGCTTGGCCAGTGGTAGTTTCCACAGCTGTAGTAACATCAGCCGTTGTTGTCTCTACTACAGTTGTGGTTACCTCACCAGTTGTACTTTGGGCTACCGATGTGGTTCCCTCTCCTGTAGTTGTCTCTGCTGCAGTGGTAGTTCCAGCTGCAGTGGTAGTTCCAGCAGCAGTTGTGGTTATATCAGCAGTTGTTTGTTCAGCTGTAGTTGTAGCTTGGCCAGTGGTAGTTTCCACAGCTGTAGTAACATCAGCCGTTGTTGTCTCTACTACAGTTGTGGTTACCTCACCAGTTGTACTTTGGGCTACCGATGTGGTTCCCTCTCCTGTAGTTGTCTCTGCTGCAGTGGTAGTTCCAGCAGCAGTTGTGGTTACATCAGCAGTTGTTGTTTGTTCAGCTGTAGTTGTCGCTTGGCCAGTGGTAGTTTCCACAGCTGTAGTAACATCGGCCGTTGTTGTCTCTACTACAGTTGTGGTTATCTCACCAGTTGTACTTTGGGCTACAGATGTGGTTCCCTCTCCTGTAGTTGTCTGTGCTGCAGTGGTAGTTCCAGCAACAGTCGTTACATCACCAGTTGTTTGTTCAGCTGTAGTTGTTGCTTGGCCGGTGGTAGTTTCCACAGCTGTAGTAACATCAGCCGTTGATGTTTCTGCTACAGTTGTGGTTACCTCACCAGTTGTACTTTGGGCTACAGATGTGGTTCCCTCTGCTGTAGTTGTTTGTGCTGCAGTAGTAGTTCCAGCAACAGTCGTTACATCACTAGTTGTTTGTTCAGCTGTAGTTGTTGCTTGGCCGGTGGTAGTTTCCACAGCTGTAGTAACATCAGCCGTTGTTGTGTCTGCTACAGTTGTGGTTACCTCACCAGTTATACTTCGGGCTACCGATGTGGTTCCCTCTGCTGTAGTTGTCTGTGCTGCAGTGGTAGTTCCAGCAGCAGTTGTGGTTACATCAGCAGTTGTTGTTTGTTCAGCTGTAGTTGTCGCTTGGCCGGTGGTAGTTTCCACAGCTGTAGTAACATCGGCCGTTGTTGTCTCTACTACAGTTGTGGTTATCTCACCAGTTGTACTTTGGGCTACAGATGTGGTTCCCTCTGCTGTAGTTGTCTGTGCTGCAGTAGTAGTTCCAGCAGCAGTTGTGGTTACATCAACAGTTGTTGTTTGTTTAGCTGTAGTTGTCGCTTGGCCAGTGGTAGTTTCCACAGCTGTAATAACATCAGCCGTTGTTGTCTCTACTACAGTTGTGGTTACATCACCAGTTGTACTTTGGGCTACCGATGTGGTTCCCTCTGCTGTAGTTATCTGTGCTGCAGAAGAAGTACCAGCAGCAGTCGTTGTTACATCAGCACTTGTAGTTTGTTCTGCTGTAGTTGTAGCTTGGCCGGTGGTAGTTTCCACAGCTGTAGTAACATCAGCCGTTGTTGTGTCTGCTACAGTTGTGGTTACCTCACCAGTTGTACTTTGGGCTACAGATGTGGTTCCCTCTGCTGTAGTTGTCTGTGCTGCAGTAGTAGTTCCAGCTGCAGTCGTTATTACATCAGCAGTTGTTGTTTGTTCAGCTGTAGTTGTAGCTTCGGCAGTGGTAGTTTCCACAGCTGTAGTAACATCAGAAGTTGTTGTCTCTGCTACCGTTGTGGTTTCTGCTGTTGTGGTTACCTCACCAGTTGTACTTTGGGCTACAGATGTGGTTCCCTCTCCTGTAGTTGTCTGTGCTGCAGTGGTAGTTCCAGCAACAGTCGTTACATCACCAGTTGTTTGTTCAGCTGTAGTTGTCGCTTGGCCGGTCGTAGTTTCCACAGCTGTAGTAACATCGGCCGTTGTTGTCTCTGCTACAGTTGTGGTTACCACACCAGTTGTACTTTGGGCTACTGATGTGGTTACCTCTCCAGTAGTTGTCTGTGCTACAGTGGTAGTTCCAGCAGCAGTTGTGGTTACATCAGCAGTTGTTGTTTGTTCAGCTGTAGTTGTAGCTTGGCCAGTGGTAGTTTCCACAGCTGTAGTAACATCAGCCGTTGTTGTGTCTGCTACAGTTGTGGTTACCTCACCAGTTGTACTTCGGGCTACCGATGTGGTTCCCTCTGCTGTAGTTGTCTGTGCTGCAGTGGTAGTTCCAGCAGCAGTTGTGGTTACATCAGCAGTTGTTGTTTGTTCAGCTGTAGTTGTAGTTTCGCCAGTGGTAGTTTCCACAGCTGTAGTAACATCAGCAGTTGTTGTCTCTGCTACAGTTGTGGTTACCTCACCAGTTGTACTTTGGGCTACAGATGTGGTTCCCTCTGCTGTAGTTGTCTGAGCTGCAGTGGTAGTTCCAGCAGCAGTTGTGGTTACATCACCAGTTGTTGTTTGTTCAGCTGTAGTTGTCGCTTGATCGGTGGTAGTTTCCACAGCTGTAGTAACATCAGAAGTTGTTGTCTCTGCTACCGTTGTGGTTTCTGCTGTTGTGGTTACTTCACCAGTTGTACTTTGGGCTACCGATGTGGTTCCCTCTCCTGTAGTTGTCTCTGCTGCAGTGGTAGTTCCAGCTGCAGTGGTAGTTCCAGCAGCAGTTGTGGTTACATCAGCAGTTGTTGTTTGTTCAGCTGTAGTTGTCGCTTGGCCAGTGGTAGTTTCCACAGCTGTAGTAACATCAGCCGTTGTTGTCTCTACTACAGTTGTGGTTACCTCACCAGTTGTACTTTGGGCTACCGATGTGGTTCCCTCTCCTGTAGTTGTCTCTGCTGCAGTGGTAGTTCCAGCTGCAGTGGTAGTTCCAGCAGCAGTTGTGGTTATATCAGCAGTTGTTTGTTCAGCTGTAGTTGTAGCTTGGCCAGTGGTGGTTTCCACAGCTGTAGTAACATCAGCCGTTGTTGTCTCTACTACAGTTGTGGTTACCTCACCAGTTGTACTTTGGGCTACCGATGTGGTTCCCTCTCCTGTAGTTGTCTCTGCTGCAGTGGTAGTTCCAGCTGCAGTGGTAGTTCCAGCAGCAGTTGTGGTTACATCAGCAGTTGTTGTTTGTTCAGCTGTAGTTGTCGCTTGGCCAGTGGTAGTTTCCACAGCTGTAGTAACATCGGCCGTTGTTGTCTCTACTACAGTTGTGGTTATCTCACCAGTTGTACTTTGGGCTACAGATGTGGTTCCCTCTCCTGTAGTTGTCTGTGCTGCAGTGGTAGTTCCAGCAACAGTCGTTACATCACCAGTTGTTTGTTCAGCTGTAGTTGTTGCTTGGCCGGTGGTAGTTTCCACAGCTGTAGTAACATCAGCCGTTGATGTTTCTGCTACAGTTGTGGTTACCTCACCAGTTGTACTTTGGGCTACAGATGTGGTTCCCTCTGCTGTAGTTGTCTGTGCTGCAGTAGTAGTTCCAGCAGCAGTTGTGGTTACATCAACAGTTGTTGTTTGTTTAGCTGTAGTTGTTGCTTGGCCGGTGGTAGTTTCCACAGCTGTAGTAACATCAGCCGCTGTTGTGTCTGCTACAGTTGTGGTTACTTCACCAGTTGTACTTTGGGCTACAGATGTGGTTCCCTCTGCTGTAGTTGTCTGTGCTGCAGTAGTAGTTCCAGCAGCAGTTGTGGTTACATCAGCAGTTGTTGTTTGTTCAGCTGTAGTTGTCGCTTGGCCGGTCGTAGTTTCCACAGCTGTAGTAACATCGGCCGTTGTTGTCTCTGCTACAGTTGTGGTTACCACACCAGTTGTACTTTGGGCTACTGATGTGGTTACCTCTCCAGTAGTTGTCTGTGCTACAGTGGTAGTTCCAGCAGCAGTTGTGGTTACATCAGCAGTTGTTGTTTGTTCAGCTGTAGTTGTAGCTTGGCCAGTGGTAGTTTCCACAGCTGTAGTAACATCAGCCGTTGTTGTGTCTGCTACAGTTGTGGTTACCTCACCAGTTGTACGTCGGGCTACCGATGTGGTTCCCTCTGCTGTAGTTGTCTGTGCTGCAGTGGTAGTTCCAGCAGCAGTTGTGGTTACATCAGCAGTTGTTGTTTGTTCAGCTGTAGTTGTAGTTTCGCCAGTGGTAGTTTCCACAGCTGTAGTAACATCAGCAGTTGTTGTCTCTGCTACAGTTGTGGTTTCTGCTGTTGTGGTTACTTCACCAGTTGTACTTTGGGCTACCGATGTGGTTCCCTCTCCTGTAGTTGTCTCTGCTGCAGTGGTAGTTCCAGCAGCAGTTGTGGTTACATCAGCAGTTGTTGTTTGTTCAGCTGTAGTTGTCGCTTGGCCAGTGGTAGTTTCCACAGCTGTAGTAACATCAGCCGTTGTTGTCTCTACTACAGTTGTGGTTACCTCACCAGTTGTACTTTGGGCTACCGATGTGGTTCCCTCTCCTGTAGTTGTCTCTGCTGCAGTGGTAGTTCCAGCTGCAGTGGTAGTTCCAGCAGCAGTTGTGGTTATATCAGCAGTTGTTTGTTCAGCTGTAGTTGTAGCTTGGCCAGTGGTAGTTTCCACAGCTGTAGTAACATCAGCCGTTGTTGTCTCTACTACAGTTGTGGTTACCTCACCAGTTGTACTTTGGGCTACCGATGTGGTTCCCTCTCCTGTAGTTGTCTCTGCTGCAGTGGTAGTTCCAGCAGCAGTTGTGGTTACATCAGCAGTTGTTGTTTGTTCAGCTGTAGTTGTCGCTTGGCCAGTGGTAGTTTCCACAGCTGTAGTAACATCGGCCGTTGTTGTCTCTACTACAGTTGTGGTTATCTCACCAGTTGTACTTTGGGCTACAGATGTGGTTCCCTCTCCTGTAGTTGTCTGTGCTGCAGTGGTAGTTCCAGCAACAGTCGTTACATCACCAGTTGTTTGTTCAGCTGTAGTTGTTGCTTGGCCGGTGGTAGTTTCCACAGCTGTAGTAACATCAGCCGTTGATGTTTCTGCTACAGTTGTGGTTACCTCACCAGTTGTACTTTGGGCTACAGATGTGGTTCCCTCTGCTGTAGTTGTTTGTGCTGCAGTAGTAGTTCCAGCAACAGTCGTTACATCACTAGTTGTTTGTTCAGCTGTAGTTGTTGCTTGGCCGGTGGTAGTTTCCACAGCTGTAGTAACATCAGCCGTTGTTGTGTCTGCTACAGTTGTGGTTACCTCACCAGTTATACTTCGGGCTACCGATGTGGTTCCCTCTGCTGTAGTTGTCTGTGCTGCAGTGGTAGTTCCAGCAGCAGTTGTGGTTACATCAGCAGTTGTTGTTTGTTCAGCTGTAGTTGTCGCTTGGCCGGTGGTAGTTTCCACAGCTGTAGTAACATCGGCCGTTGTTGTCTCTACTACAGTTGTGGTTATCTCACCAGTTGTACTTTGGGCTACAGATGTGGTTCCCTCTGCTGTAGTTGTCTGTGCTGCAGTAGTAGTTCCAGCAGCAGTTGTGGTTACATCAACAGTTGTTGTTTGTTTAGCTGTAGTTGTCGCTTGGCCAGTGGTAGTTTCCACAGCTGTAATAACATCAGCCGTTGTTGTCTCTACTACAGTTGTGGTTACATCACCAGTTGTACTTTGGGCTACCGATGTGGTTCCCTCTGCTGTAGTTATCTGTGCTGCAGAAGAAGTACCAGCAGCAGTCGTTGTTACATCAGCACTTGTAGTTTGTTCTGCTGTAGTTGTAGCTTGGCCGGTGGTAGTTTCCACAGCTGTAGTAACATCAGCCGTTGTTGTGTCTGCTACAGTTGTGGTTACCTCACCAGTTGTACTTTGGGCTACAGATGTGGTTCCCTCTGCTGTAGTTGTCTGTGCTGCAGTAGTAGTTCCAGCTGCAGTCGTTATTACATCAGCAGTTGTTGTTTGTTCAGCTGTAGTTGTAGCTTCGGCAGTGGTAGTTTCCACAGCTGTAGTAACATCAGAAGTTGTTGTCTCTGCTACCGTTGTGGTTTCTGCTGTTGTGGTTACCTCACCAGTTGTACTTTGGGCTACAGATGTGGTTCCCTCTCCTGTAGTTGTCTGTGCTGCAGTGGTAGTTCCAGCAACAGTCGTTACATCACCAGTTGTTTGTTCAGCTGTAGTTGTCGCTTGGCCGGTCGTAGTTTCCACAGCTGTAGTAACATCGGCCGTTGTTGTCTCTGCTACAGTTGTGGTTACCACACCAGTTGTACTTTGGGCTACTGATGTGGTTACCTCTCCAGTAGTTGTCTGTGCTACAGTGGTAGTTCCAGCAGCAGTTGTGGTTACATCAGCAGTTGTTGTTTGTTCAGCTGTAGTTGTAGCTTGGCCAGTGGTAGTTTCCACAGCTGTAGTAACATCAGCCGTTGTTGTGTCTGCTACAGTTGTGGTTACCTCACCAGTTGTACTTCGGGCTACCGATGTGGTTCCCTCTGCTGTAGTTGTCTGTGCTGCAGTGGTAGTTCCAGCAGCAGTTGTGGTTACATCAGCAGTTGTTGTTTGTTCAGCTGTAGTTGTAGTTTCGCCAGTGGTAGTTTCCACAGCTGTAGTAACATCAGCAGTTGTTGTCTCTGCTACAGTTGTGGTTACCTCACCAGTTGTACTTTGGGCTACAGATGTGGTTCCCTCTGCTGTAGTTGTCTGAGCTGCAGTGGTAGTTCCAGCAGCAGTTGTGGTTACATCACCAGTTGTTGTTTGTTCAGCTGTAGTTGTCGCTTGATCGGTGGTAGTTTCCACAGCTGTAGTAACATCAGAAGTTGTTGTCTCTGCTACCGTTGTGGTTTCTGCTGTTGTGGTTACTTCACCAGTTGTACTTTGGGCTACCGATGTGGTTCCCTCTCCTGTAGTTGTCTCTGCTGCAGTGGTAGTTCCAGCTGCAGTGGTAGTTCCAGCAGCAGTTGTGGTTACATCAGCAGTTGTTGTTTGTTCAGCTGTAGTTGTCGCTTGGCCAGTGGTAGTTTCCACAGCTGTAGTAACATCAGCCGTTGTTGTCTCTACTACAGTTGTGGTTACCTCACCAGTTGTACTTTGGGCTACCGATGTGGTTCCCTCTCCTGTAGTTGTCTCTGCTGCAGTGGTAGTTCCAGCTGCAGTGGTAGTTCCAGCAGCAGTTGTGGTTATATCAGCAGTTGTTTGTTCAGCTGTAGTTGTAGCTTGGCCAGTGGTGGTTTCCACAGCTGTAGTAACATCAGCCGTTGTTGTCTCTACTACAGTTGTGGTTACCTCACCAGTTGTACTTTGGGCTACCGATGTGGTTCCCTCTCCTGTAGTTGTCTCTGCTGCAGTGGTAGTTCCAGCTGCAGTGGTAGTTCCAGCAGCAGTTGTGGTTACATCAGCAGTTGTTGTTTGTTCAGCTGTAGTTGTCGCTTGGCCAGTGGTAGTTTCCACAGCTGTAGTAACATCGGCCGTTGTTGTCTCTACTACAGTTGTGGTTATCTCACCAGTTGTACTTTGGGCTACAGATGTGGTTCCCTCTCCTGTAGTTGTCTGTGCTGCAGTGGTAGTTCCAGCAACAGTCGTTACATCACCAGTTGTTTGTTCAGCTGTAGTTGTTGCTTGGCCGGTGGTAGTTTCCACAGCTGTAGTAACATCAGCCGTTGATGTTTCTGCTACAGTTGTGGTTACCTCACCAGTTGTACTTTGGGCTACAGATGTGGTTCCCTCTGCTGTAGTTGTCTGTGCTGCAGTAGTAGTTCCAGCAACAGTCGTTACATCACTAGCTGTTTGTTCAGCTGTAGTTGTTGCTTGGCCGGTGGTAGTTTCCACAGCTGTAGTAACATCAGCCGTTGTTGTGTCTGCTACAGTTGTGGTTACCTCACCAGTTATACTTCGGGCTACCGATGTGGTTCCCTCTGCTGTAGTTGTCTGTGCTGCAGTGGTAGTTCCAGCAGCAGTTGTGGTTACATCAGCAGTTGTTGTTTGTTCAGCTGTAGTTGTCGCTTGGCCGGTGGTAGTTTCCACAGCTGTAGTAACATCGGCCGTTGTTGTCTCTACTACAGTTGTGGTTACATCACCAGTTGTACTTTGGGCTACCGATGTGGTTCCCTCTGCTGTAGTTGTCTGTGCTGCAGTAGTAGTTCCAGCAACAGTCGTTACATCACCAGTTGTTTGTTCAGCTGTAGTTGTTGCTTGGCCGGTGGTAGTTTCCACAGCTGTAGTAACATCAGCCGTTGTTGTGTCTGCTACAGTTGTGGTTACTTCACCAGTTGTACTTTGGGCTACAGATGTGGTTCCCTCTGCTGTAGTGGTCTGTGCTGCAGTAGTAGTGCCAGTTGCAGTCGTTATTACATCAGCAGTTGTTGTTTGTTCAGCTGTAGTTGTAGCTTCGGCAGTGGTAGTTTCCACAGCTGTAGTAACATCAGCCGTTGATGTTTCTGCTACAGTTGTGGTTACCTCACCAGTTGTACTTTGGGCTACCGATGTGGTTCCCTCTGCTGTAGTTATCTGTGCTGCAGAAGAAGTACCAGCAGCAGTCGTTGTTACATCAGCACTTGTAGTTTGTTCTGCTGTAGTTGTAGCTTGGCCAGTGGTAGTTTCCACAGCTGTAGTAACATCAGCCGTTGATGTTTCTGCTACAGTTGTGGTTACCTCACCAGTTGTACTTTGGGCTGCAGATGTGGTTCCCTCTGCTGTAGTTGTCTGTGCTGCAGTAGTAGTTCCAGCAACAGTCGTTACATCACTAGTTGTTTGTTCAGCTGTAGTTGTTGCTTGGCCGGTGGTAGTTTCCACAGCTGTAGTAACATCAGCCGTTGTCTCTGCTACAGTTGTGGTTACCACACCAGTTGTACTTTGGGCTACAGATGTGGTTCCCTCTGCTGTAGTTGTCTGTGCTGCAGTGGTAGTTCCAGCAGCAGTTGTGGTTACATCAGCAGTTGTTTGTTCAGCTGTAGTTGTAGCTTGGCCAGTGGTAGTTTCCACAGCTGTAGTAACATCAGCCGTTGTTGTCTCTGCTACCGTTGTGGTTTCTGCTGTTGTGGTTACCTCACCAGTTGTACTTTGGGCTACCGATGTGGTTCCCTCTCCTGTAGTTGTCTCTGCTGCAGTGGTAGTTCTAGCAGCAGTTGTGGTTACATCAGCAGTTGTTGTTTGTTCAGCTGTAGTTGTAGCTTGGCCAGTGGTAGTTTCCACAGCTGTAGTAACATCAGCCGTTGTTGTTTCTGCTACAGTTGTGGTTACCTCACCAGTTGTACTTTGGGCTACAGATGTGGTTCCCTCTGCTGTAGTTGTCTGTGCTGCAGTAGTAGTTCCAGCAACAGTCGTTACATCACTAGTTGTTTGTTCAGCTGTAGTTGTTGCTTGGCCGGTGGTAGTTTCCACAGCTGTAGTAACATCAGCCGTTGTTGTGTCTGCTACAGTTGTGGTTACCTCACCAGTTGTACTTCGGGCTACCGATGTGGTTCCATCTGCTGTAGTTGTCTGTGCTGCAGTGGTAGTTCCAGCAGCAGTTGTGGTTACATCAGCAGTTGTTGTTTGTTCAGCTGTAGTTGTCGCTTGGCCGGTGGTAGTTTCCACAGCTGTAGTAACATCGGCCGTTGTTGTCTCTACTACAGTTGTGGTTATCTCACCAGTTGTACTTTGGGCTACAGATGTGGTTCCCTCTGCTGTAGTTGTCTGTGCTGCAGTAGTAGTTCCAGCAGCAGTTGTGGTTACATCAACAGTTGTTGTTTGTTTAGCTGTAGTTGTAGCTTGGCCGGTGGTAGTTTCCACAGCTGTAGTAACATCAGCCGTTGTTGTGTCTGCTACAGTTGTGGTTACCTCACCAGTTGTACTTTGGGCTACCGATGTGGTTCCCTCTGCTGTAGTTATCTGTGCTGCAGAAGAAGTACCAGCAGCAGTCGTTGTTACATCAGCACTTGTTGTTTGTTCTGCTGTAGTTGTAGCTTGGCCGGTGGTAGTTTCCACAGCAGTAGTAACATCAGCCGTTGTTGTGTCTGCTACAGTTGTGGTTACCTCACCAGTTGTACTTTGGGCTTCAGATGTGGTTCCCTCTGCTGTAGTTGTCTGTGCTGCAGTAGTAGTTCCAGCAACAGTCGTTACATCACCAGTTGTTTGTTCAGCTGTAGTTGTTGCTTGGCCGGTGGTAGTTTCCACAGCTGTAGTAACATCAGCCGTTGTTGTGTCTGCTACAGTTGTGGTTACCTCACCAGTTGTACTTCGGGCTACCGATGTGGTTCCCTCTCCTGTAGTTGTCTGTGCTGCAGTGGTAGTTCCAGCAGCAGTTGTGGTTACATCAGCAGTTGTTGTTTGTTCAGCTGTAGTTGTCGCTTGGCCGGTGGTAGTTTCCACAGCTGTAGTAACATCGGACGTTGTTGTCTCTACTACAGTTGTGGTTACTTCACCAGTTGTACTTTGGGCTACAGATGTGGTTCCCTCTGCTGTAGTGGTCTGTGCTGCAGTCGTTATTACATCAGCAGTTGTTGTTTGTTCAGCTGTAGTTGTAGCTTCGGCAGTGGTAGTTTCCACAGCTGTAGTAACATCAGCCGTTGTTGTGTCTGCTACAGTTGTGGTTACCTCACCAGTTGTACTTTGGGCTACAGATGTGGTTCCCTCTGCTGTAGTTGTTTGTGCTGCAGTGGTAGTTCCAGCAGCAGTTGTGGTTACATCAACAGTTGTTGTTTGTTCAGCTGTAGTTGTCGCTTGATCGGTGGTAGTTTCCACAGCTGTAGTAACATCAGAAGTTGTTGTCTCTGCTACCGTTGTGGTTTCTGCTGTTGTGGTTACCTCACCAGTTGTACTTTGGGCTACAGATGTGGTTCCCTCTCCTGTAGTTGTCTGTGCTGCAGTGGTAGTTCCAGCAACAGTCGTTACATCACCAGTTGTTTGTTCAGCTGTAGTTGTTGCTTGGCCGGTGGTAGTTTCCACAGCTGTAGTAACATCAGCCGTTGATGTTTCTGCTACAGTTGTGGTTACCTCACCAGTTGTACTTTGGGCTACAGCTGTGGTTCCCTCTGCTGTAGTTGTCTGTGCTGCAGTAGTAGTTCCAGCAACAGTCGTTACATCACTAGTTGTTTGTTCAGCTGTAGTTGTTGCTTGGCCGGTGGTAGTTTCCACAGCTGTAGTAACATCAGGCGTTGTTGTGTCTGCTACAGTTGTGGTTACCTCACCAGTTATACTTCGGGCTACCGATGTGGTTCCCTCTGCTGTAGTTGTCTGTGCTGCAGTGGTAGTTCCAGCAGCAGTTGTGGTTACATCAGCAGTTGTTGTTTGTTCAGCTGTAGTTGTCGCTTGGCCGGTGGTAGTTTCCACAGCTGTAATAACATCAGCCGTTGTTGTCTCTACTACAGTTGTGGTTACATCACCAGTTGTACTTTGGGCTACCGATGTGGTTCCCTCTGCTGTAGTTGTCTGTGCTGCAGTAGTAGTTCCAGCAACAGTCGTTACATCACCAGTTGTTTGTTCAGCTGTAGTTGTTGCTTGGCCGGTGGTAGTTTCCACAGCTGTAGTAACATCAGCCGTTGTTGTGTCTGCTACAGTTGTGGTTACTTCACCAGTTGTACTTTGGGCTACAGATGTGGTTCCCTCTGCTGTAGTGGTCTGTGCTGCAGTAGTAGTGCCAGCTGCAGTCGTTATTACATCAGCAGTTGTTGTTTGTTCAGCTGTAGTTGTAGCTTCGGCAGTGGTAGTTTCCACAGCTGTAGTAACATCAGAAGTTGTTGTCTCTGCTACAGTTGTGGTTTCTGCTGTTGTGGTTACCTCACCAGTTGCACTTTGGGCTACCGATGTGGTTCCCTCTCCTGTAGTAGTCTCTGTTGCAGTGGTAGTTCCAGCAGCAGTTGTGGTTACATCAGCAGTTGTTGTTTGTTCAGCTGTAGTTGTAGCTTGGCCAGTGGTAGTTTCCACAGCTGTAGTAACATCAGCCGTTGATGTTTGTGCTACAGTTGTGGTTACCTCACCAGTTGTACTTTGGGCTACAGATGTGGTTCCCTCTGCTGTAGTTGTCTGTCCTGCAGTGGTAGTTCCAGCAGCAGTTGGGGTTACATCAGCAGTTGTTGTTTGTTCAGCTGTAGTTGTAGCTTGGCCAGTGGTAGTTTCCACAGCTGTAGTAACATCAGCCGTTGTTGTTTCTGCTACAGTTGTGGTTACCTCACCAGTTGTACTTTGGGCTTCAGATGTGGTTCCCTCTGCTGTAGTTGTCTGTGCTGCAGTAGTAGTTCCAGCAACAGTCGTTACATCACCAGTTGTTTGTTCAGCTGTAGTTGTTGCTTGGCCGGTGGTAGTTTCCACAGCTGAAGTAACATCAGTTGTTGTTGTGTCTGCTACAGTTGTGGTTACCTCACCAGTTGTACTTCGGGCTACCGATGTGGTTCCCTCTGCTGTAGTTGTCTGTGCTGCAGTGGTAGTTCCAGCAGCAGTTGTGGTTACATCAACAGTTGTTGTTTGTTCAGCTGTAGTTGTCGCTTGATCGGTGGTAGTTTCCACAGCTGTAGTAACATCAGAAGTTGTTGTCTCTGCTACCGTTGTGGTTTCTGCTGTTGTGGTTACCTCAACAGTTGTACTTTGGGCTACCGATGTGGTTCCCTCTCCTGTAGTTGTCTCTGCTGCAGTGGTAGTTCCAGCTGCAGTGGTAGTTCCAGCAGCAGTTGTGGTTACATCAGCAGTTGTTGTTTGTTCAGCTGTAGTTGTCGCTTGGCCAGTGGTAGTTTCCACAGCTGTAGAAACATCAGCCGTTGTTGTCTCTACTACAGTTGTCGTTACCTCACCAGTTGTACTTTGGGCTACCGATGTGGTTCCCTCTCCTGTAGTTGTCTCTGCTGCAGTGGTAGTTCTAGCAGCAGTTGTGGTTACATCAGCAGTTGTTTGTTCTGCTGTAGTTGTAGCTTGGCCAGTGGTAGTTTCCACAGCTGTAGTAACATCAGCCGTTGTTGTTTCTGCTACAGTTGTGGTTACCTCACCAGTTGTACTTTGGGCTACAGATGTGGTTCCCTCTGCTGTAGTTGTCTGTGCTGCAGTGGTAGTTCCAGCAGCAGTTGTGGTTACATCAGCAGTTGTTGTTTGTTCAGCTGTAGTTGTCGCTTGGCCGGTGGTAGTTTCCACAGCTGCAGTAACATCAGCCGTTGATGTTTCTGCTACAGTTGTGGTTACCTCACCAGTTGTACTTTGGGCTACAGATGTGGTTCCCTCTGCTGTAGTTGTCTGTGCTGCAGTAGTAGTTCCAGCAGCAGTTGTGGTTACATCAACAGTTGTTGTTTGTTTAGCTGTAGTTGTCGCTTGGCCAGTGGTAGTTTCCACAGCTGTAGTAACAACAGCCGTTGTTGTCTCTACTACAGTTGTGGTTACATCACCAGTTGTACTTTGGGCTAACGATGTGGTTCCCTCTGCTGTAGTTATCTGTGCTGCAGAAGAAGTACCAGCAGCAGTCGTTGTTACATCAGCACTTGTTGTTTGTTCTGCTGTAGTTGTAGCTTGGCCGGTGGTAGTTTCCACAGCTGTAGTAACATCAGCCGTTGTTGTGTCTGCTACAGTTGTGGTTACCTCACCAGTTGTACTTTGGGCTTCAGATGTGGTTCCCTCTGCTGTAGTTGTCTGTGCTGCAGTAGTAGTTCCAGCAACAGTCGTTACATCACCAGTTGTTTGTTCAGCTGTAGTTGTTGCTTGGCCGGTGGTAGTTTCCACAGCTGAAGTAACATCAGTTGTTGTTGTGTCTGCTACAGTTGTGGTTACCTCACCAGTTGTACTTCGGGCTACCGATGTGGTTCCCTCTGCTGTAGTTGTCTGTGCTGCAGTGGTAGTTCCAGCAGCAGTTGTGGTTACATCAACAGTTGTTGTTTGTTCAGCTGTAGTTGTCGCTTGATCGGTGGTAGTTTCCACAGCTGTAGTAACATCAGAAGTTGTTGTCTCTGCTACCGTTGTGGTTTGTGCTGTTGTGGTTACCTCACCAGTTGTACTTTGGGCTACCGATGTGGTTCCCTCTCCTGTAGTTGGCTCTGCTGCAGTGGTAGTTCCAGCTGCAGTGGTAGTTCCAGCAGCAGTTGTGGTTACATCAGCAGTTGTTGTTTGTTCAGCTGTAGTTGTCGCTTGGCCAGTGGTAGTTTCCACAGCTGTAGTAACATCAGCCGTTGTTGTCTCTACTACAGTTGTGGTTACCTCACCAGTTGTACTTTGGGCTACCGATGTGGTTCCCTCTCCTGTAGTTGTCTCTGCTGCAGTGGTAGTTCTAGCAGCAGTTGTGGTTACATCAGCAGTTGTTTGTTCTGCTGTAGTTGTAGCTTGGCCAGTGGTAGTTTCCACAGCTGTAGTAACATCAGCCGTTGTTGTTTCTGCTACAGTTGTGGTTACCTCACCAGTTGTACTTTGGGCTACAGATGTGGTTCCCTCTGCTGTAGTTGTCTGTGCTGCAGAAGATGTACCAGCAGCAGTCGTTGCTACATCAACAGTTGTTGTTTGTTTAGCTGTAGTTGTAGCTTGGCCGGTGGTAGTTTCCACAGCTGTAGTAACATCAGCCGTTGTTGTGTCTGCTACAGTTGTGGTTACCTCACCAGTTGTACTTTGGGCTTCAGATGTGGTTCCCTCTGCTGTAGTTGTCTGTGCTGCAGTAGTAGTTCCAGCAACAGTCGTTACATCACTAGTTGTTTGTTCAGCTGTAGTTGTTGCTTGGCCGGTGGTAGTTTCCACAGCTGTAGTAACATCAGCCGTTGTTGTGTCTGCTACAGTTGTGGTTACTTCACCAGTTGTACTTTGGGCTACAGATGTGGTTCCCTCTGCTGTAGTTGTCTGTGCTGCAGTGGTAGTTCCAGCAGCAGTTGTGGTTACATCAGCAGTTGTTTGTTCAGCTGTAGTTGTAGCTTGGCCAGTGGTAGTTTCCACAGCTGTAGTAACATCAGCCGTTGTTGTTTCTGCTACAGTTGTGGTTACCTCACCAGTTGTACTTTGGGCTTCAGATGTGGTTCCCTCTGCTGTAGTTGTCTGTGCTGCAGTAGTAGTTCCAGCAACAGTCGTTACATCACCAGTTGTTTGTTCAGCTGTAGTTGTTGCTTGGCCGGTGGTAGTTTCCACAGCTGTAGTAACATCAGTTGTTGTTGTGTCTGCTACAGTTGTGGTTACCTCACCAGTTGTACTTCGGGCTACCGATGTGGTTCCCTCTCCTGTAGTTGTCTGTGCTGCAGTGGTAGTTCCAGCAGCAGTTGTGGTTACATCAGCAGTTGTTGTTTGTTCAGCTGTAGTTGTCGCTTGGCCGGTGGTAGTTTCCACAGCTGTAGTAACATCGGACGTTGTTGTCTCTACTACAGTTGTGGTTACTTCACCAGTTGTACTTTGGGCTACAGATGTGGTTCCCTCTGCTGTAGTGGTCTGTGCTGCAGTCGTTATTACATCAGCAGTTGTTGTTTGTTCAGCTGTAGTTGTAGCTTCGGCAGTGTTAGTTTCCACAGCTGTAGTAACATCAGAAGTTGTTGTCACTGCTACCGTTGTGGTTTCTGCTGTTATGGTTAACTCACCAGTTGTACTTTGGGCTACCGATGAGGTTCCCTCTCCTGTAGTTGTCTGTGCTGCAGTGGTAGTTCCAGCAGCAGTTGTGGTGACATCAGCAGTTGTTGTTTGTTCAGCTGTAGTTGTCGCTTGGCCGGTGGTAGTTTCCACAGCTGTAGTAACATCGGACGTTGTTGTCTCTACTACAGTTGTGGTTACTTCACCAGTTGTACTTTGGGCTACAGATGTGGTTTCCTCTGCTGTAGTTGTCTGTGCTACAGTGGTAGTTCCAGCAGCAGTTGTGGTTACACCAACAGTTGTTGTTTGTTCAGCTGTAGTTGTCGCTTGGCCGGAGGTAGTTTCCACAGCTGTAGTAACATCAGAAGTTGTTGTCTCTGCTACCGTTGTGGTTTCTGCTGTTGTGGTTACCTCACCAGTTGTACGTTGCGCTAGAGATGTGGTTCCCTCTGCTGTAGTTATCTGTGCTGCAGAAGAAGTACCAGCAGCAGTCGTTGTTACATCAGCACTTGTTGTTTGTTCAGCTGTAGTTGTCGCTTGGCCGGTGGTAGTTTCCACAGCTGTAGTAACATCGGCCATTGTTGTCTCTGCTACAGTTGTGGTTACCACACCAGTTGTACTTTGTGCTACTGATGTGGTTACCTCTCCAGTAGTTGTCTGTGCTACAGTGGTAGTTCCAGCAGCAGTTGTGGTTACACCAACAGTTGTTGTTTGTTCAGCTGTAGTTGTCGCTTGGCCGGAGGTAGTTTCCACAGCTGTAGTAACATCAGAAGTTGTTGTCTCTGCTACCGTTGTGGTTTCTGCTGTTGTGGTTACCTCACCAGTTGTACGTTGCGCTAGAGATGTGGTTCCCTCTGCTGTAGTTATCTGTGCTGCAGAAGAAGTACCAGCAGCAGTCGTTGTTACATCAGCACTTGTTGTTTGTTCAGCTGTAGTTGTCGCTTGGCCGGTGGTAGTTTCCACAGCTGTAGTAACATCAGAAGTTGTTGTCTCTGCTACCGTTGTGGTTTCTGCTGTTGTGGTTACCTCACCAGTTGTACTTTGCGCTACCGATGTGGTTCCCTCTCCTGTAGTTGTCTCTGCTGCAGTGGTAGTTCCAGCTGCAGTGGTAGTTCCAGCAGCAGTTGTTGTTTGTTCAGCTGTAGTTGTCGCTTGGCCGGTGGTAGTTTCCACAGCTGTAGTAACATCAGCCGTTGTTGTCTCTACTACAGTTGTGGTTACCTCACCAGTTGTACTTTGGGCTACAGATGTGGTTCCCTCTGCTGTAGGTATCTGTGCTGCAGTAGAAGTACCAGCAGCAGTCGTTGTTACATCAGCACTTGTTGTTTGTTCTGCTGTAGTTGTAGCTTGGCCGGTGGTAGTTTCCACAGCTGTAGTAACATCAGCCGTTGTCTCTGCTACAGTTGTGGTTAGCACACCAGTTGTACTTTGGGCTACCGATGTGGTTCCCTCTGCTGTAGTTGTTTGTGCTGCAGTGGTAGTTCCAGCAGCAGTTGTGGTTACACCAGCAGTTGTTTGTTCAGCTGTAGTTGTAGCTTGGCCGGTGGTAGTTTCCACAGCTGTAGTAACATCAGCCGTTGTCTCTGCTACAGTTGTGGTTAGCACACCAGTTGTACTTTGGGCTACCGATGTGGTTCCCTCTCCTGTAGTTGTCTCTGGTGTAGTGGTAGTTCCAGCAGCAGTTGTGGTTACATCAGCACTTGTTGTTTGTTCTGCTGTAGTTGTAGCTTGGCCGGTGGTAGTTTCCACAGCTGTAGTAACATCAGCCGTTGTCTCTGCTACAGTTGTGGTTAGCACACCAGTTGTACTTTGGGCTACCGATGTGGTTCCCTCTGCTGTAGTTGTTTGTGCTGCAGTGGTAGTTCCAGCAGCAGTTGTGGTTACACCGGCAGTTGTTTGTTCAGCTGTAGTTGTAGCTTGGCCAGTGGTAGTTTCCACAGCTGTAGTAACATCAGCCGTTGTTGTCTCTGCTAAAGTTGTGGTGTCTCCTGTTGTGGTTAACTCACCAGTTGTACTTTGGGCTGCAGATGCAGTAGTAGTACCAGCAACAGTCGTTACATCAGCAGTTGTTAGTTCAGCTGTAGTTGTCACTTCGCCGGAGGTAGTTTCCACAGCTGTAGAAACATCAGCTGTTGTTGTCTCTGCTAAAGTTGTGGTGTCTCCTGTTGTGGTTAACTCACCAGTTGTACTTTGGGCTACAGATGTGGTTCCCACTCCTGTAGTTGTTTGTGCTACAGTAGTAGTACCAGCAACAGTCGTTACATCACCAGTTGTGGTTACATCAACAGTTGTTTGTTTAGCTGTAGTTGTCGCTTGGCCGGTGGTAGTTTCCACAGCTGTAGTAACATCAGCCGTTGTTGTCTCTGCTACAGTTGTGGTTACCAGACCAGTTGTACTTTGAGCTACAGATGTGGTTCCCTCTGCTGTAGTTGTCTGTGCTGCAGTGGTAGTTCCAGCAGCAGTTGTGGTTACATCAGCAGTTGTTTGTTCAGCTGTAGTTGTAGCTTGGCCATTGGTAGTTTCCACAGCTGTAGAAACATCAGCCGTTGTTGTCTCTGCTAAAGTTGTGGTGTCTCCTGTTGTGGTTAACTCACCAGTTGTACTTTGGGCTACAGATGTGGTTCCCACTCCTGTAGTTGTTTGTACTGCAGTAGTAGTACCAGCAACAGTCGTTACATCACCAGTTGTGGTTACATCAACAGTTGTTGTTTGTTTAGCTGTAGTTGTCGCTTGGCCGGTGGTAGTTTCCACAGCTGTAGTAACATCAGACGTTGTTGTCTCTCCTACCGTTGTGGTTTCTGCTGTTGTGGTTACCTCACCAGTTGGACTTTGGGCTACCAATGTGGTTCCCTCTGCTGTAGTTGTCTGTGCTGCAGCGGTAGTACCAGCAGCAGTTGTGGTTACATCAGCAGCTGTCGATTGTTCAGCTGTATTTACCGCTTGGCCGGTGGTAGTTTCAGCAGCTGTAGTAACATCAGCCGTTGTTGTCTCTGCTACAGTTGTGGTTTCTGCTGTTGTGGTTACCTCACCAGTTGTAGTTTGGGCTACTGTTGTAGTTCCCTCTGCTGTAGTTGTCTGTGCTGCAGTGCTATTTCCAGCAGCAGTTGTGGTTACATCAGCAGTTGTTGTTTGTTCAGCTTTAGTTGTAGCTTGGCCAGTGGTAGTTTCCACAGCTGTAGTAACATCAGAAGTTGTTGTCTCTGCTACAGTTGTGGTTTCTGCTTTTGTGGTTACCTCCCCAGTTGTACTTTGGGCTACCGATGTGGTTCCCTCTACTGTAGTTGTCTGTGCTGCAGTAGTAGTACCAGCAGCAGTCGTTGTTACATCAGCAGTTGTTTGTTTAGCTGTAGTTGTAGCTTGGCCGGTGGTAGTTTCCACAGCTGTGGTGACATCAGCCGTTGTCTCTGCCACTATTGCGGCAGTTACCGTTGTCACCTTTGATGTTGATTCATCAGTTGTGTGTTGAGTAGCTCCAGTTGCTTGTTCTGTTGGAGAGGTAATGCCTTGTAAAGTTGTGACAGCTGCTGTGGTAACTCCATCTGTGTATGACAAGGAGGACAAGTATTACAAGTATGAGAATTTGTAACAATGGTGTAGTTTACCTGTGTTTTTATTCGCTTTTCCAACAAGTTGGAAAAGGCTTTGTTTTTGTTCTTATTTTGTTTCCCCGCTTATTTTAGTTCTATCCCCAAATCCCATAGTCTTTGTACACAAATTGTGTGCATGGCACTTTGGTCACTAAACAACCTCAGATCTTAATCAGATCTTAATCAGATCTTAAGTTAACACAAACAGACCCCAAACTGAAATTGTGTGCCGAAGAGTGACGTCACGATGATGACATCACGTGTCACATGGCGCCATCTTAAAGGTGCATTTTTTAAGGGCCCATATCTAGAGAAGCGCAGTTCCGATTACGTTCAAACCTGGCATGTTGGTAGGCCAGCATGTGTTATAGATGAAAATTGAGGTGACATCATGATGACGTTATCATATGATTTTATATGATTGAGTTTTTGAACCTTTAAGGCATATCTCCTCAACAGAACATAATACATTTGGGGGGGAATAGATTTGTTTGGTCATAGGTATACTTAGGTATAAATGTGAAATGTGTGACGTCATGATGACATCATCATATGATTTTATATGGTTTAGGTTTTTGAACCTTTAAGCCATATCTCGTCAACAGAACATGGCTATTTCGAAATTATTTTTGTAATAGGTTTGTTAGGTCGATCATAGGTACTTACAAATAAATGTGAAAAATGTGTGACATCATGATGACGTCATCAAAAATGTGGGTTTTTTTAAACACATATAAGGGTAGGTCCGATTGTCAATAAAATTGGTAGGCAGGTAGATATTGTCACTATTACGCAAAATTCGAAGTGACGTCATCAGTTGATTTTCTATGAATTGGTTTTTTATTTAATTTTTTTGTTAAATGTTTTACAACGTGTTTTGGAGTATGCCATACTTTGTAGACGACATGAACATATAAATTGTAACTAGCACTTTGGTCTGTAAACAACCTCAGATCTTTATCAAAATTTGCATAGACATAGACCCTACACTGAAATTGAATGCTAAAGATTGATGTCATGATGATGTATTCATGTGTCATGTGACATGAGCTTAAATGTCAAATGTTGAGCATGAATTTCAGGTCATAAAAAAAGCCTTACATGTAGATCTTAAACAAACTTAGCATAGGCTTAGCATAGATCCGGTAATGAAGGTTTCGCTCGATCAACAAAACAGAAAATCAGAAAAGCCCTGCGTTATCTTCTAAACAGATGCGGACCTCTAGTTTTGTTTTGCTTTGGTACATTTTTTTGTGTTAAGAAGTCAAGAATATTTGCTCCACTTAATATGTTTTAATAGTTAATGGCAGTTTTCTGAATTAAGGAATAAAGATGTAAAGAAATTATTCTTACATCACGTGGCAATAAACAAGAAACTGCATTGCTGAGCACTGATCACTTAGAATACCTTGATTAAAGTAACATTTCTGGGCACAGCATTTTGAGTGCCTGGGATGGTCATTCAATTGTGCAGTAATTTATTTATTTCAAGTAGGTATTTGAAAACATACATGTACAATGTACTATCATGATGTTTAAAGCATTGTGAAAGTTCTAAAACAGAGTCCTGCACTTCTAGACTTTCAAGGTACAGATATCTTAGGAAATGTACATGTACATGTAAATAGAAAGATGAGTACTACTGTACTTCAACGGTCCAAAGTGAACAACATATCAAGTATTAACTATGCATAATCAATAATTATTCATTCAATGAAAATTTTCTTTTAATAATATTTACTTCCAAAAATGATTAATTTGCCAATCACTTGCTTCTGCTTTTAGAGATACAATGTACATGTATGTACCGATCAGATGAATAAATCTGCTCCTTGCAAAACATACTTTGTACCAAGTACATGTACTAAATCAATTCCCAAGAAATTAGAACTTGGCATCATTAAAAGAAAAATTTGTGATTAGTACCACAACCACAAAGCATAGCCGGCCATCATGATTGATCAAACAACAACAGTTGTTTTGTGATAAATTCTGTTTGCATGTGTAAACCAGACTAACACATGATACACATAATCATTACTATAATTTACCTTATTTATAGCGCGTTCGATTACCTTCCCCGAGCTTACTTGCGCTTGCACTGCGTGCGATGTCGGACATGCGCAGTGGAGCAGAATAAACGAACCGTTTCGCGCAAACTCTAGGAAAGTTATGTGAACTTTGACACATTGCGACGTACAAAATGTATTATTCACGGGCGAAATGTGCAAAATCATGGATCTTTTAGAAGAAAGATAGAGAAAGCTGACGATGCTTGCCCTAGTTTTGATGGAAGGTAACCGTGATTACAGAGACTATACTTCGGTGCATTGAGGTTGATGTCTTTTTTATGACGACATCCGGTGTGCAAAAGTACCACGCTTTGAGAATAACACTGAGTGCGTTGTGCTACTGCAGATGTTGCAGTGCACTGTGGGATACTTCCCAAAGTAACCAGCTCAGCAGGTCGCTCACTTGGGCCTAGCTAGCGCGAGTAAGCACGAATGATGACGTCAAACATAAATCGAACGGTGTCGCGCCAGCGCGAGTAAGCTCGGGGAGGTAATCGAACGCGCTCTTAGTGTCTCGGACCTCTCTATTGGATTGTTGACTCTGTGGATCTGAACATTTGAAACTATTTGTAGTATTTTGCGAAGTTTGAAACCTTCATTGCAGAAAAATTACAACTGAAACGAGGTGTTCGCCAAAGAAGGGAACTATTAGGCCTAGTAGCAAAAACAAACCAAAACCAAAAAACATTGAACAGAACATAGCACTTTTCCGCATTACTTTTTATGACATCACTTTGAATTTTGAATACTAGTGAAAAAATCTAATACTTAACCCCAACAGCCCAAGGCCTTTTACTAGAATCCTTCCCTAACCACACAAACTCCAACACTGTGTAGTAAACCAATGGCACATTCTTTGTACTTAGACAAAATCAGGGCATCAAGTCCCATGCAAAGTGATGTTGCCAAGGCTCTACAGTACCCAATCACACAAAATTCAACACAAATGGGGTGTTTGATTTTGGCAGGTTAGGGATGGTTAGGGTTAATAGTTCTACTTCAGATTACATGGCATTTGAAAATAGGGTAGGTAGGTAGGGATTTTTTTTGGGGGGGGCCAATTTTGTTTGTGCTCATCATATGGGTGTCTACGTGTAGTCAAGGATTAAACGTAGTAATAAAAAGGTAGTAGAAAAAGTTTAAAGAAAGGTACAGGATGTTTGATATCCATTTATTTCGAAACTAAAATATCGGCCAAAACATATTGCGTTATTTGATATTATCGTGATGACGTCACATTTTCCTTTACGGAAGAACTGAGGAATAAAAAAAACAAAGGAAGTCACGACATCGTGAGAGCGAGGCGCGGCCATCAGGATTGGGCTCACCGAGATTGAGCTCCGGTCCGCCAGGATTGAGCTCAGATCCGCCCACCAATGACCGAGATCGCAAAATAAGGGCCGGCAAGATCGGGGCCGGCAAGATCGGGGTTTACAAGGCCCTGTAGTTGGAGTACTACGACATTTATGTTCAGTTGGCTTGTACCTGCATATGTATGCATCAGTTTATTTTCAATTGATTTTCAAGTATCATCTTAGTGCAATTTCTGAGATTTACCAAGTTTGTGGACATGTACAATGTAGTTTTGTACATCAGCTTTTTTAACCCCTTGAGCACGGTATTTTACGGGAGATGTCGGGGTGTTGCGGCGGTTCTGGCAGCCAAGCGAACCGCTACAATGTTTTGTGCAGTCAAGCGTATCATAAACAATAATCCAACAATGGATTTAAACTGCACAAACGGTGGAAAATGGCGTCATCCGGCCTGGTAGCACTTTTTTGTTGACGCCATATGGCGTCATCCGTACGCAAGTGGTTAAGCCAAAGACTGTACATTGTGGTAAAGGAGGTTTGCTGGCCCATCCCCATTTTCAACAAAAATGTGCTCAGCCTTAGTCTTTGTACACTTGATCAGCCACTGTACTATAGGCCTATACAAAGCTTGAAAAGTTTGTTTTCACCAATACAAATGTACACACTTCCTTATGGGTCAATCTATAAATTAGGGGTCCAAAAGTGTGACATGTTTTAAATTTGGTGTCCCTGTTACACCTGTCCTGGGTAATTTCCAATCTGACAAGCATCATTAAAATTGACTTCACACTATTTTTTACTTGTTTGGCAGGGTATATGTGACCCGCTCTGGAAAAAGGTATATTATGTCACAAAATATGAAAAATGAGTTTTATGTATGTTTGGAAAGCCCACAATGTAAGCTTTCATTTGGTACATGATGGAGCTCCAAAGCCCTTTCCGTTCTGGAGATATCACGTTTTTGCATATTAATTAGCTCTATGGAGTTCAAATTGCACAACAGAGAAAACAGGCTTTACAATAGCTAGTTATAATACAATGCAATGGAACAATGCACTCTAAAAGGGTTTATTTTTCACTTTATTCACTGAAATCAACATTGTTGTACACCAAACCTGAAACTTTAGATATTTAAGATGTCATTAAAGAAAAAAAATATATATATATTTTGACGAACAATTTTACCCTCTCAACGTTGAAAGGGCCATTACACGTAAATGCATAGCGCGACTTATATCACCTTTTTCTGGAGCGGGTCACATATGTACTTTGCTTTACATAATCACTCTTGGAGATAGAAGGCATTAAAGAATATGTCCTGAATTGCAAAATCATGTATGCAGTATGTAACAGGTACACCAAATTTCAACCTCTAATTTACAGAATGACCCTTATGTGAATTAACTGCGAAATACATGTATAGATTAGTGTAGATTAACCTTTTGCTAGCATTTTTGTCAGTATCTATTTATTGAAAAGGGATGTGGGTCATTCTATAAATTTGGGGTCCAAAAGTGTGAAATTTTTGGTGTCCCTGTTACATCGTGACATGTATTTAGATTTTGCATTTCAGGACACATTCTTTAATGCCTCCTAACTCCGAGAGTGATTGTAAAGCAAAGTACCTGCCAAACAATTTAAAAATAGTGTTAAGTCAATTTTAATGATACTTGATGGGAAATTACACAGGTCTGGTGTAACAGGAACCCAAAAAAATGTCACACTTTTGGACCCCAAATTTATGGAATGACCCATGTACAAACAACCCCCTTTTGTGTTTTGTAGTGTTCCAGGAATCAACCCTCAAACATGTGAGCTTTAGAAGATTACAGACTATACAGGATAATCTATGACTAACAAAAGAAAGATACGTCCCATATTTTGAAGAGATATTTTGCATACCTCATTTTTAAAACGTACCTTGGTACAAAAATCTGCACTGGTGTTGTCAAGATGAATATTGACTTCTAAAGATGAAACAAAGTTTCAAGACTGTTTCCATGAATTGCATTTAATATACACCAATAAATAAAAATTAAGAAATAAACTCGTAATTGAATTGTGAGAATGACTACTAAACTAATTTGCCAGTATGACACTGCCTTGTGATGTGAGATCAAACAGGCAGCCTGTTGGATCTGCAAATTCGCCTTATTGCCAGTTTTGCAAGTGAAAGTTACATAGGCCTCATGGCCTCTCCCCCCCCCCCCTCCCCCCCCCCCACTGTTTAGTCATTATGAAAATTAGAGGACATGTACATATATGGGTCTAATAAATTTGGGGTCCAAAAGTGTGAAATTTGTTGGTGTCCCTGTTAAACCTGTACTGTGTAATTTCCCATCAAGTATCATTAAAATTGACTTTACACTATTTTTTACTTGTTTGGCAGGTAGGCCTACTTTGCTTTACATTTTGTTACATGTAGGGAAACATACAGCTGAGGGCAGTGGCGGATCTACGGGGGGGGGGGGGGGGGGGTTTGGGGGTTTAAACCCCCCCCCCCCCTTGGGCTGAGAAAAAAAATTAAAAATAACCAGTGTCGGGTGTCGAAAAATCGGCACGCTGGGGTGTGTAGGCCAATCACCTCAGGTAAACCCCCCCCCCCCCCCCCTTGGGTAAAACCTAGATCCGCCCCTGGAGGGTGACAAGAAATGACCGACTGTGCACTCCCAGAGGATTTCACGGCTGAATAGCCGGAAAAAAAGGCAAGACCGGGGGTGCATTCCACCCACACGAACAATCAATGCAAACGTTTGCCAACTACTAACTAGGCTAACAATTTTCCCTTGAATGGATTGTGCATGCACAAAAAATAGCGAACATTTTGGCGAACGTTTGCATGGTTCTCGTGAGTGGACGCATCCTGATTCACGGCAAAATAAACACTTAAAAAAAGTGTACTGGATGGAGGTCTCCTCCTAGCTTAAAAATTCCAGCTCTATAGGCTCATGACATGTGAGATTCCCCATTTTAGACGCATCTCACGTCATGAACCTTGAGCTGGAATCTAGGCCTACTCCTTTTATAGCTCCATGCTCCTAGTACTGTACTAGTCCTCAACAAGCCATGCGCCAGGGCTCCTCATGGATTAGACTTCCACGAAACGGATTTTATTTGTTCTGCTATTAAAAAATCATACCTTTACAAACCTCACTACTGTGAATACCGGATGAAGTTGTTTTGTCTTCAACTCCAACTTTAAGACGTAATGACAAAGTGTAAACACATGCTTACAAATGTAGCGCCCTCTATTGTTGGCATCTGAACTTTCACAAAGCTGAACAAGCGAACTTGAAAATCATTCGCCGATGCCGGTCCAGGACAATTCATTGCACAAAAACGCTTCAGGACATCATCAATTAGAAACCTAATGATAATCCTGCACATTTCCAAACGCTTGTTTTCCTGTAGGCCTACCAGATCCATTATTAAACCTTTCTTGCGGAGGCAAAGTTCGTACAGTCAGTTGCTGCCGGTTTTAGTTGAAGTGTTTTGTAGATATTTCTATTTTTAAACACCGATCAGGTCAAACACGATCCCTTCACAATTTGTTCAACAATTGTTATGATCAATCGATTGATCTTTTTGATTGATTGCAATCACTGCAAATGAAAAAAGGGCGAATTTTGAACTTCTAAATGTTACATTTTGCAAATTAGGCCGACTTTTTAAGAAAAAATACAAAAACCACCCGAATCGAGCACGTGTTAATTTCAGTCAAAAGTATAGACGTGGAAGCAAGCTTTCTTACAAAAACCATACACTAACCACAAATTCCACGACTTTCTATGACTTTCTGGGGGGGAAAAGGGTTTCCATGACCAATTCTTACGTTCATTTGTTACATCTTATTTACAATAGGCCTACACCGACCATGCGTATTTATAATTTTCCATGAACTTCGGAAAAATTCGACGACTTTCCCACTGTGAAAAAGTAACAATGAATTTTAGTGCCAACGGTAACAATGGATGTTCATTATTAATACACCGTTTTGTTTTGTTAGATGTTCATAGTGTCCATGACAGCTTTAAATTCCAGGATTTGCAGGAGTTTTAACTTTGTGGGAAACGACAGGATACAATTCAGTTTTATTGGGTTGCTATGGCCGCAATACACATGTTGAAGACAAAGATGTTTTAAGAGTTTTGCATTTTATACTTTCACACTGTAATTTGAATGAAGCGCATTTAAAAGGAATCGTAACAATTATTCCCAACTTGAAGTTGCTTGGTACATAGGCCTATTGTGAGGCCTTTTATTGTGACTATCGATTCAAATCTGCGAAGCAGACCCATCAGCTTTGAAAGATTATACACTTTAATGCATCCACCACAGTCGAAACCAGTACAGTTGGCACAAGATATATATGAGCAGAATCCGTGAAAAATGAAGCAGAAATTGACATGTACTAGTGTACGTGCACTGTATATAATCTCCGAGGACAAGAGATAGTCTATAGGGGTTGGTTATATTAAAGGAACAATAGGAAACACAAAGCATTGTCCTCGGATGTATAAGTACGACTGGGTGTCGATACCGTATACACAGTAAATTTGCGAAGAACAATCAAAAGAACAAGACAAGAAAATGTCCGTATAAAAGTTGAAACTTAAGTCAGGTTTGAATAATTTTAAACATGAGTGGATTGTTATGTTTTTAGGTTTTTCTGTTCCTGATCAATTGTAGGGTATCAAAGACAATCTTTCGGAGTTGTTTGCAACATTAATGCGAAAGCACAGTCTCCTTCGGGGTCATTGGGGGAGACAGCAAGTCACAGCATTTCTTTGATTTTGGACATCTTCAAGCCGTGTTCGTTTAACATTGACAGGCCGTAAAATAAATAAATGAAAGCTATAAATTATAAAGGCAAGAGAATTAAGAAAGTTTGTCATCTTGTTTTCATTTTCCCCTAAGTCTCGAAACATGATTGTCTTGCCTTGCTGAAAACCAGGAGCTGTACGGTACATAGGCCCACCCCGGTACATGTATATTTGTGACGGTGTTGCCCGGCAGAACGGAAACAGTATCATGTCCAAAAGTCAGGAACCCGCCAACAACGGAAGCTATTTCGATATTATTTGATAAAAGGAAGCTGAGTATGGACTTTAACCCACACTAAAAACATGAGGAAACATACCCGGTATTACGTTGATACTACATCATAGGGGTTAGGAACCGAGCCTTCAGAGAAAATAACCACCCATTCATGTTCAGATTCGCATAAACACACCGCACAACGTATATTTTTAGGGTCGGGACTTTTTGGCGCAAAATCGGCTAAAACTATTGGATGTTCTTGGCATAATTTACCGTGCACATGGTCACTCATATTTTACATGAGAAACATGTTAATTTTTGATTCATGTTTCATGGATTTTACTAACACAAATCTTGAACTTACAGTCTCTGCCATGTCTGTTAAAACAGACAATCAAGGAGAGTTGGTTTAATTCCCATATTTTATGTTCCTGACCCTTATGGAGATATACAATAGGCCCAAACTGTTTCCCTGATGTTACCGTGAATTTTACTGATGGATACACTGTATTTCTATCATGCTTCATAATTTTCTGATAGAGAGACTATAACGACTGCCGTATTTGCATCCTGTCCGAAGGAAAAGAACTTTACAAAAAGAAGATGTTTCTACAGGTACACAGATTGTATCCAGTAGTATATACTTCTACCCACCTTGAGCAGAGACGATTGCACGTGGAAGAGAAAATCCCATCCAAAAGAATATGATGAAGATTGAAGTTATGGTAGACATTGTCCGAAGTTCATCTTTCTGTGCTTGTCTTTATTTGTAGCCACGATCACCATTTTCATCATACAAATCACATTTTATGCCCTATGTATTTTTGTTGCCGCCCGACTGATGCTGGTATCTGCTTTCCCTCTGATCTCTCGCAGTGTACCCTATGGAACCGTTATTGTCCCTCAGAAATCTATGACACAAATACTTGCCATTGAAAAGTATACAATGTACTATATAGTGGGTGTGGTGCACATTCGCTGAATGGCCGTTACGTAAAAGCAGTTTAGCGTGTATTGTCACCTTCTTTAGAAATAGGCTTAAGGGACCTTGCTGCGATGCAGTGTGATGCGAGGGCCGAGAAATTGTTCAGAGGAAGATACTATGAAAGGATCCCAGATTAGAGGGAGTTTCCTCGAACTTTGTCGTGAATGTCAAAGTTGCAAAACTAGGTTGACGAAAAACTGCATGTAGGATTGAGCTTATATTTGTCGCTCAAAACCGCTGATAGAAAATATTCTCTATGATGCTTGTAGACATATCTTGCATCTATTTTCCTTCCTCCATGACAAACCACTCCAACTCTATCTGGTGCAACTCGATGCATGTATGTTTCTTAGATACTCACTTACTATTGTGCAGATGATTAGACGGCAGTTGTTATTATTATTATTTATGGTTTATTTTAAAAGAAACCTTGCAGCCAAAGGCTGAATTACATAAAAACAACAAATTAAACACAGTAGGGCCTACACAACAATAAAAAATATATATAAAAAACACCCATTAGGGCAAGAAAAGAGCGACCAAACAGTAAACGAGATGTGACATGAAAAGAGGAAAACCAAACACAACATCATGACTAAAGCACACATGTAAAAAGACACCAATGGTAATGAAAGCACGTGATTAAATAAAACGCTGCTGGTTATTTAGAATTAAAGTTTACAAATGGGATGGGACTGCATTTATAGCGATTAGTTCTGCATCTAATACTAGTGAGTTTATTGGAATTCCTAAGGTTATTATTTCTAGATGTGGGAGCCAACTTCTGTAAACCTGGGAATTTAACAGAGCATTACCAAAACTGAGGCAAAGTAGTTTAAGTCTGTCAGACACAATAGGAATGGGATATATGTTTGTATGAAAATAATGCGAAATGCTTTCCGCTGCAACTTCTCAAGGCGCTCTTTCTGAATTTTGGTCCAACTACACAACCAAGCAGGCGAAGCATATTCCCAGGGTTGGTCGGACATATTGTACATAAATCGTTAACCCCAACAGTCCTGAATCCTCATTTTAATATGATTTTCCACACACCCTAGGGAGTTAGGTTAATAAATCAGAAACCGGAATATTACAACGTTTTAGTTGACGGAGAAAATACAGTTTACTATTAAAAAAGTTTAGTCCAGTGTTGTAGTACTCGTACTCGAGTAGTTTTTTCGTACTCGTACTCAAGAAAATGTACTCGTACTCGTACTCACATGAACAAAATTCCATGTAGGCCTACTCGTACTCGTAATAAAGTACTCGTAGTCGTAAAGTACGGTACTCGTACTCGTCGTAAAGTACTTGTACTCATGACAGTGCAGTGTTATAAAACCTTGCCACTGATAAAATCATATCTGCCCTGTGGTTGGACCTGTGATCTGCCCATTAAAAGTAAGTATGTAAAGCAGGGTGTCAGCCAACTCGACTTGGGACAACTTGAACGGTGCGACAACTCAGAGAGTCGACTTGTCACAGAGACAAGTCGACTTTGACATGGAGACAACTCGACCGTGCGAGGCGTTGCACCTATATGTATCTAGCCGAAGCATGGTACATGTATTTTCCACCCAGATCGCCAGTCGATGTTTGGGCATTTATTATGTGCGTTTTGTTGCAGGTATGACCGTGTACGAGGACCCGGCCAGGTGTATGGGTGGCACGGCATGCACCATTGACAGCGCGGTGGCCGCAGTGCCCGCCGTGCCCGCCGTGCCGGGAGCCAGCATGTGCATGGAATGACAGAGACGGTGGCGCGGCACACACCATGCAAGGTACTAGGTACACGCGCACAGGCGAGGCGGCCCAATGATCAAACTTGGACACTGTCATGAGTAATTTTGCTTTCCTTTTTTTTTCCTCTGTGAAGTTACTTTAATTTTCTGTTAAACCTTTTCCTTTAAACCTGTGCATAATAAATTAGTGTCTCCCCACAGCTTAGTTGTTATGTAACCCTCTGGTGAATTAAGGATGCAGACTACATGTAAAGCATTCCAGTATTACATCTAGCACAGTTTACAGTAGGGCCATAGTTAGGGTAATGGTCTTTTGTCATAGGCACCACTTAGGACTGAAGTCAACATAGAGGGAGTGTTTGGTATTTTTATGGTTCCTTAGGTGGTATATGTAGCCTAGGGTGTGGCCCCAGAGGCCAGATCACTCTCAGACGTCGGAGGTGTAAGACCTGTCCGCCCTGTCAGACAGTTGCCTGATATTTTCAGTATTGGTGTTGATATTTCGACATCGTGATTTACTTTGTGATTTTCTTCGTGATTGAGCTTTGTGAAGCTAGTGCTGTGTGCACACCTAGTTCCTGTGTGGAACCATTTGTGCCAATTTTGGCACCTTTGTTTTATGCCAGATTGGGCCTCCTGTGTGGAGAAGTTTGGAGCAGGCAACGGGCGGAGACAGATTGGAATGAAACTAACTGTAAGCATGATTACATATATTACTGTCACACGCATTTACAGACATTGATTGCTAGTGAATTATTTGATTTCCAGCTTTGAAAATTTATGGTTGTATTTTCATAGATTTGTAGTAATTGAAATTGCCGGGTAATAACTTGAATTTGACCAATCAAAGTTTGCATATTTGATAACTGTTAATTGAAAATGTCATGTTGGGAATATGGAATTATTGGATTGCGGGTTATATATATTTTCATATTTAGATGGCCAACTGCTTGGGTTATATGGACTGCTTGGGGGATGTCAACTGCTTGGGTCACTAACTACTTGGGAGAATGACGGCCACATAGAGTATCGGCCACGGGACTAGTGCAGGACGCGCCTTAAAGGCATCGTTCGTCTAATTCGAAGCTCCCGCTAGAGGTTTTTGTTTGATCTTACAAACTGTTGATCTTTTAGTTGGATAATTATTGTACATTTATTACTTGGATTTGATTCACCTTTCATGTGATATATGAAAGTACATCGAAGTGATTGGATGAGAGGTGCATTTATCACTTGGATTTGATTCATATTTCATGCGATGTGTACATGTAAATTGGAGTGATTGGATGATACATTTATTACTTGGATTTGATTCACATTTCATGTGATATATGAAAGTACATCAAAGTGATTGGATGAGATACATTTATTACTTGGATTGATCATCGTATTTTAATATATAATAAAAGTACATTCAGGTGACTGAATCAATAAGTACGTTGTGATATTCAGAATTCACAGAAGTGTAATTTGATACATGACGCCCGGAAGTTGTAATTTTCTTCAATTAATACCGGATTGGATTTTTGATTTGCTTTTAATTTGGATGAAATAGATTGCAATTTGTATAAATTGAGATTGTAAATAAGATTTATTTGAATGGAAATTGCGAGTGCTTGTGTTAATTTGTGTCCTTCATTTGTTCCTTTCTGTCCGGCTATTAAAATGGCAGGTACCTTTGCCGGTCGTGACAGACACAGCAAAAACATCTCCAGCCTGGTTCCAAAATAAAACTTCGACTGAGCCCCACCAACCAATCACACCCGCAGAATGTACACATACTAGCTCACATACAGTACATGTGCACACATAAATCGAGGGCAGGCAGCCTCGCCCACAAAATTGCGAGTCGACCTGTCCCACCGGTCGAGTTGCCCAACCGGTCGAGTTGTCCAAGCCCCCTTGTACAGCATAACTGGTATAGTTAAAATATAAACAAACTTTTGTCATGGCTCCCAGCCTCCCACTGATTCAAGCTGTTGCATTCTTGGTGGGGGAGTGAGTATGTAAATACCGGCAATAGTGGACTGGGGGTTAAAATAATTAGGGCGTAGACAAGGGGTTCACGATTGACCGAACGTCCGCGATTAAAATTCGTGTACAAAACATACGTTAGGCCTTCCGAAAAAGTTAAAGTACAAACAAAAGAGAGACAATAGGGAGTCCGCGATTGCCAGTATTTACACACTTGAGTGCCCTGATCATATTTTCTGCCATGTCATGTTGAAAAAATATACTTTTCAGACCATTCAAGCTAACCGGTGCCCCCGCACACGCACACTTTTCGAGAGAACATGTTATTTTCGCCCCAAAATATCAAGCTCATGCGTTAATGTCCCTCTGCAGTTTTTGCTTTAAGTACTATATCACAGCATTACTTATCGGAATGCATTCGAAAGTGAATCTTCAATTTTGGTGCACTTTGCTTTGAATCTATATTTCCTAAGTTTGAGGCTCGTTAAGTCATTCAACAGTACGATAAACACACATTTAAACAAATCACTTGCTATAAAAGTACATTCCCCTAACGACGGCACTTTGTCGAGTAGTGCTGGTAAATTTCTTTGACGACGAGCTTCAAACATATTCAATTAAATATTGATACCGCTAAGGCTTCATAGTCCTCAAACTGTATAATCATATGATAATAATACTTTCAATAAATATTGCTTCACAAATCATGTAAAATGTTGTAGTATCTAGGAATGTAGTCCACAATGTCGAGGTCTAGGGAATAAAACCGGGCCGAAGGTATCCCCAACGTCGCGCACTTGAACAGATCTCAATTATCCCCAGCGTGATGATGAACCATTATTATCTGCACACACATATATTTGTCATTCCATAAATTTGGGGTCCACTATAAAAGTGTGACATTTGTTGGTGTCTCTGTTACACCTGACCTGTGTAATTTCCCATCAAGTATTATTAAAATTGACTTCACACTATTTTTTACTTGTTTGGCAGGTACTTTGCTTTACATAATTACACTTGGTGATAGAATGCATTAAAGAATGTATCATAAATTGCACAATCTTATCCATGCATTATGTAACCGGCACAGCCAAAAATGTCATACTTTTGGACCCCAAATTTATGGAATGACCCATTTACACCATTTTTTACAATGTAGTTATTTTTAGCACTCCATGTCGAAATAACATTTTTACTCGCAACTTCAAGCGTGTCAGTAGACGCAGGATTTGAGAATGGGGATATTTTTGATGAACTCGCAAGAGTTCCACTTTCTGTGCGATTTGTGGTGAAACTAAAAGTGTCTGATCCGAACAAAATCGATATGCGTCAATAAGAGATGCACTTCCCCAAAACACTGACGCATAGAGGATACTGTATCTATATGTTTGTGTGCACATTTGGGTGGGTGGGTGAGTTTGTTTTCGCATTCAATAGGGGACCTTGAACAAAAGAGGACAAACAGGGTCCCGATTGAGAAAGGTCCCCCTTTGAAAGTCGTGTACAAAACCAATGGGAGGCCTTCCGAAAAAGTTTAAGTACAAACAAAAGAGGGACAATAGGAGGTTCCCGATTGCACCCGTTTACACACTTGTGTGTGTGTGTGTGTGTGTGGAGGAGGGGGGGGGGGGGGGGTGAAAAACTTTGTGAAATGTTTCCGAAAGGATGCTTTGCTGAACAGGATATTTCAAATTCATATTTCGGGGCCACAAATAATATTCACTCCCTCCTCCCACCACTTTGTCGTTTCCATCGTTTAAAATGTTTAGGCTGGAAGTAGATTCATCAGTAGGCCTAATAGTTCATGAATTCATTGTTTGCATTTGCTTATTTTTAAAGCTTAATATAATTTGTTCAACAATAATACGAAATTCATAATTTGTTCATCATAATACGACATTAGGCCCTATAGATTGGGTGACCCCAGCCTTCATAATATCATTGCAAGATCCCCATGATATTTGATATTAGGGCGGCGACAAGCTGTACGACATCCCTGCTGGTCTACGGACCTACAATGGTAAAATTGGCCACGATACAAGCACGATACTGCAATACATGTGTCTCCTAATTCTGTCATAGATAATGCACCTATTTGCTTCACCATCCCTCCCCGCGCTGACCCACTAACTTCGGTAATGGCCAAACCCCACCCCTGGGGAAACATTCTCAGGTACAGATGTTCAGGGCCGATTTCCACTCGAATAAGGACCGAAGTCTCCCCCTCCCGACGCGAGGGGGTGGGGCTAGTGCGGGAGTGCACAGGAGGAACAAATGCTTGAAAGAAATTAAGTTATGCACATCGTCTTTGTTTATCATTGAATTCTATTTCGTGATAAGCATTTGAAATACCTCAACCATAGACAACAGATATACTGACATTTATTTACTGACTATGGTTAATGAAAGACGATCGGTAAAACTAAGTTACAGGGAAAAAATGAGCTGAATTCTGCACGGTGTCTAATATAACTGACCAAAAGGCAGATAGATTTGAACGAATGCAATTAAAGTTTTAGTCTTACCTTTTGAAATAGTATATTGTAGCAATATCAGAAGAATATATACTTGATATAAAATCCCCATTGGGTTAACTTGGTACCCAGAGAGCAGTCTGGGTAGTTCTCACCGTCGTCTTGAGGTTTATCATGCGTAGTCTTTGGTCTGTGTTATTCCCGATGAAAAACAATGTGAGGCAATTTCACATGCACGTTGGTGACTCGTCGAGTCTTGTGATCTTATTAGGAGACATTCAGCAGCATCAGGTGCTTTTTTTGCCAGTTACACAATGACTGTGGATGACAAGACCAACACACAACTGAGGTGACGCCTTGTTCTTCAAGCACCAATGAGTCTTCTTATGCAACTCACCCTGTGCACATTGTGCATGTGCCTCGTTCGTGTTGTATTGACTTCTCAGATCAGACGTGCGTGGGTTGAATGGGTTCACCGAGGCATTCAGTCTTATCTTAAGAGCTTCATTAGAGCGTTGGACTATTCTTCATGTCGCATTTACGAAGTCGAGGTTCTCATAACTGCAATACATTGTACATTATGAAGCGCGATATGGGGGGAAAAGGGACCCCCCTCTTTTGTGTTGATCATTGTGTTCCCGGAATCTCAGGAATTCTATTCAGAAATCTAGGGGGATGTGTTAGATAACAATAATCTGGAGTGTGCTTAGGGTATAGGGATAAAAGGGGGGGGGGGGGGTACCCTTTTCCCCCATATCGTGCAGGGTATCACATTGTATCTACCATGGCGTGCGTATTAAAATCCGGCGCATAAGTGGGATTAAGTGGGGGGGGGGGGGGGGGGGGGGGCGGGTTCAATAATTAATTTTTTTCAGAAATCACTGAACATGTAATGCCTGCAAAACGTACAACAGTTTAAATCGTTGTATTGTCGTTTTTCTTTTTCAAATAATGATGTTTTCATGTTATGGGTATTGGCGTCTTATTAAGGTGCGTCAAGACTGACTGCAGCATTGTAGCGTTATATGAATGGAAACGGAGTAATGTTTCTACTTTATGAGGCTTGGGGCCAGGGGCAGATCCAGGGGGGGGGGGGCGTGGGGGCCCGGCGGCATTTGAGGCGTCATAAAAAAACGAAAAGAAATTGTCTTTTTAAGACGGTTCAGATGTTTGCCCTCCCTGGCACAAAAAGCTAGATACGCTACTGCCCAACTGCCCACCTCCCAAGGCCCGTTGCCGACAGAGACTAGTGCACTAAAATTTAAGCCTGTTGTATTTTCTCCCTTTTCGAGTTTAATATCGAAACAATAATTGGATTTAAATGGCATTTTTTTGCAAAGTTATTCAATTTTTAAAATGAGAAATCGAACGAAAAATAATCCACAAATATTCAATTTATTAAAGATGATGTTGATTGCTGGGGGAAGTCTGCGTCATTTTGTAGTTTTTATGTGACTTTTGAGAGCTATTTTTATCAAGTCCCCTCCAGCCGCAGCACGAGCCCGTTGGAGCCATTTGTCTAATAAAAGTCATCGCTGCGGGCAGCAAACAAACCTGACGTCATAAGACGAACTCCCCTTTTGTGTCTAGCAATCAACATCATCATTAAAGACTTTAAAAAGCACGGACAGTATATCTTTAGGTTTCCCTCGAGAAAAAAAAGGGGCACCTACATGTAATTGACCTATATAGGAACTAAATAAACAATGGTTTCTTTTTGGTCGTTAATAGCAAGTAAAGATAATCCTCAACATAAGCATCTACGTACACCCAAGTGCATTTCATCGGTAATATTTCCGCATGTTCCCATTTGACGGACGTCAAATTATAAAGTTATCCGGTCAAACAAAGATTGCTCTCGATATTCATTGCACCCAAGAACTATTCCAGTCTGGAATGCACTCCCGCCTAGTATTAAAGAAGCAAAGGATGTGGCCACATTTAAGTCTCTGATCAACGGAAAGTCGATTATTAGAACATAAGCGTGCATGATGGACTGTACGTTGATAGCAAGACAAGACAAGACAAGACAAGACAAGACAAGACAAGACAAGACAAGACAAGACAAGACAAGACAAGACAAGACAAGACAAGACAAGACAAGACAAGACAAGACAAGACAAGACAAGACAAGACAAGACAAGACAAGACAAGACAAGACAAGACAAGACAAGACAAGACTGTTCGAAGACCCATTTAAACCTACGCTGCTGCATGGCTACATTAGAAGAGATAACGATGCATACGTTGACAAAGGAAACTTTTTTGAAGTGCGGCCATAGTTTGAGATAACATCGTGGATTCCACTGCAACTGTTTTCAAATTCACAATAAAAAAAAATATGTAAATATGCATAATTTGCATAAATGAACACAACGAATTGAGTCCGTACGAAATGAACAAATTTGACAATTTGAACCTCCGTGGAAACTTGACAGTGATTTATCTTATTACATCCTCCTCTCAGCGGAGCCTTAACACAATGTTCATGAAAACAGTTGAAATTCTCCAAGTTGTGGCGCAGTAGCATCAGCGGGGTCCAGGGGCCGGAGGAGGGGCCGGGGGAGGGGGAGGGGGAGGGGAGGGTTAATGGGCCAAAAACAAAACAAAATTGAAAGAGCACCAAGTTTATGAAGCGATACTTGGCTTTCCGGTGTCGAAATGATCCAAATGATTGGAAATAAAATTTCCCCTTTCCTCAAGATCCAAATACCTCTTCAATCTAGGTTTAATCCCCAACTGGGCAGGCATGTGGATTGAGTTTTTCAGTCCGTCTCATTCAGTGGGTTTTTCTTCAGAATACGAGTATCGGGCTTTCCTGCTACCGCCATACAACTTAGAATTTCATTTCTTCAAGATTTCGAGCTATACAGTTCGGTATGATGCATTATCAGGAATCGCTGGTTTCATTAAACATTAATTAACTCAGTGAGAACTCTTTTAAGGCAGGGGGTCCAGGATAGTTTAAGTTGAACATCTAGCGAAAGATGCATCGCAAAGAGGGCAGCTGCAGTGTTTGGAGCAATAATTTTGTCCAACTGTTCAAATCAATTGTAATGTATTTCATAATTTGTTTTCGGAAAGAAAACAAAAATGCCAAGAGAGAGATCTGGAGTTGAGAACCACAACATAAAAGAATCCTGGATGTTCCATTGACTGATTTTACTAGTCAAGATGCCCAATTTGCATAAATAGATCTGCACCTCGCACCTTTTTAGACTTCAACTGCCGTGATCTGCCGGTTACCGAACCAATGAATTCGGAGTGCTGACGAACATTACTAAGAGTAATTAAACCTAATCCAATTTCCGAACGTTATCTACTTTTCCTTTACCTCATTGATTACAATTAAGATGTTAATCGCATTCTCAACAACAGGATAAAAAACACTAAAGCATTCATACTTCTTCATGCCTATTTCACACTTTAATAATGTAATCGTACCAGTTACATGGACTCTTAATCGAATTGACCTTAATTTTATCCTACTAAAATGCTATTTGTAAAAGATAAATTTTGTACAATTTTTTTGATAGCAATCCCGAATTAGTTGTTACAATTACGTTATTAAATTCACAATTCATATTGTGTCTCAGTGGTTTGATGTTCTAGTGAAACCAATGTGCAAAACTATACATAAAGCTATGAAAAGAACGCCTTAGATCTATTCACTTCTTTGGTCAACTAATTTACAAGCGACTACATGTTTCCCTGGTGCATACTACTTCCAGGTAGCATTACCAGTTTATAATAGGTTGTGCTAAACGCTGTTAATTAGTGAAAATGTCATCAGAGCAGATTATATATACAACCATGGCAGTAGCGTATCCAGCTTTTTGTTCCAGGGAGGGCAAACAACGTCTGAATCGTCTTAAAACACTTTTGTTTTTTAATGACGCCTCAAATGCCGTCAGGGGGAACAAGTTGCCCGGTGCCGCCGCCAACCCCCCCCCCCCCCCCCCCCCGGATAGCCACTGAACCATGGAATACTGGCGAGTTACAATGTAGGCCAATCCATTTCTAATTGGTTATCCTTAACTACAGAAAAGTCAATCAAGGGCCAGGCTGCTGACCCGTTTCCATGACACTGATCCCCACTTAGCTCCCAATTATGAAATGACAAAAAGTACATATAATCCCCAATGGCAAAAACAGAGGTGTTTTTTTTTTCAAATCGATTTTCTTCAGTGCACTGGATCTGTTATTATTTAAGACCTTTTACTCACAAATTTTGTTTAACATAATTAATAATCATGACAGAACTACTAATATTTTGTGCAACAATCACTGCTAACTAAAAAATGACTGACGAAATGATGCTACATGTGCATATCTTTGTAAACAATGTTAGTTTCAAATCCCCCTTACAAATTATACACACATTGATGTGTCTCCCTGGTACCAGTAACCAGGGCCTAAGAAATCTTTAAATCAATAATTTAAAAACCCGACTTTTGTGACCTTTAGGGTCGGTCGTGGAGGTCAACAACTATTTTTTGTTTGGCCTAATGATCTAAATGCACATGTAACAACCCAAATGAACTGAAACCCCAAAACCAAAACATTCAAAGCAACAAAAAACATTTCCATCTCACTGTGATTACATTTACATGTACATGTACTTGCATTTCCTAAAATCGGGCACTCACTGATTCATTTTTTCAACTACAATACTTGTAGAGATTATTAACCCACAATCTAAAGAATACTTCCAAAGCAAATAAGAGAAATACATGTAAGACTGGGAAAAAAAAACATAATTTTTTTTTTACTTCTTTTGTGCTGAAGAAATACTTGTAAATTTAGTTATATGCCTGTACTACATCATCTACGATTCACACATATAGGGTAATTCAACTGCCTCAATAAACCAGTTCGGTATTTTAACTGCGCATGTGCACAATGACATGGGTCACGGGTCATTCAGGTCAACTACAAGATATAACGCACGTGTACATGTATGAATGCGCAAGGTGGTCGCACAACGAGCACGTGTTAAATTCAATCAGAATGAGCATTCGCGTAACATCGCATGACATTACATCGCAATTTTATCCTGAATATCGTTTGACCTGGACCACTTCATCGAGATATCGAACTGGCTTACTCCTTTTACATGTAATTTCCATTGTGCACAAACTGGAAATGATATTGTTTGTGCATAACATACATGCACATGTAATTGTTAACTAACCTTTAACACAATTACAATGTAACAAAACCAAGCATACATGTACATGAATCAACACATTAAAGGTACATTGTAGTATACATCATTTGCTTTTGCTGTAATTTTCAGAAATAAATGGATTTGGGGGTTTAGTATTTTATAGCGCGATAGCAAATACTGTAACACTGACCCGTTTAAGGTTGTGTGCGTAGCTGCTGGGGAAAAAAAAGAGAAAAACTATTCTGTTATAGTAGTCTGGTTCCCTGACCATACTTATGCAAAACGAATCAATTTAGAGAGAAGAAATTATCAGGTCGGGGAACTAGACTATTTCCAACGATTGCCGGCCGACACTCAGTGGGACAATATAAATTTCCACTTTTCTTGAAAATGACAGCACGGCCAGGTGCCATGATTTCACAGGATGCTTGAGACTGATATTTACTACAGTCTAGTACGGTAATTTTTAATAATTCAGTAGTTTTGTTTGATGTTTGCAAATGTTGTATAATACCTTTAACCCTGCTAACCCAATAATTTCAATATGATTTTGCTTGCACCCTAGGGGGTAAGGGTTAATGCATATAAACATTTGAGGAACTCATTAGTTTTTCTTCAATGCCAACACTACATCCTCCAAACACTTTCTAAAAAAGATAAGATTTTTGTTTTAATATTTGTTACTGGGCTACTACATGTATTACAACCAAAGCGGATGTTTGCTTTATCCAAATGTTCAGCATAGTAGTGCTGGTTATACAAGTAGCTGCATTCTACTCTACTTTTATAAATACAAATGTATTATCACATCAAAGCAAAGACCATATAAAATGAAATCATAAAAACAGTCAATTATCGTTGCTCATTAAGTTAAAACAATACACAACATTTTAAAAATTCAGTTTACCATTATCGCAACAATTTAAGGTACTAGATAAAAGAATAACATGATTTGTAAATATCTGAAGTTAAGCACCTACACGTAACAAGCTAGAATATTAAACGTTTTTGTACAAATTTTGTACACTCAAAGAGCATACATAAACTTATGAACTGTCCAAAAACCAATTACATTGTACATGTATTTGATTTACTCTCTAGCTACATGTGTACAAAATGTACATAGATATCAATTATAAAATATATTGTTGTAATTGCCAGGATGCCCAGGCTTCACTGTGCTTTCCTCATGGTTTTGCAGCAGGAAATAAAAGTGCAATTTTGTGCACTTTGGAGTTATTGATATTTAGAATATTAGTAACTAATTATGTGCAAATGTGTACAATTGTGCATCTCTCCATTACCAGCTTGGTTAGGAAGCTCCACATTATTAATACTTGAACTGTGAACAAATTTAATTGTTTTATTGTTACTCTTGACACATTCAGGGTTTTGTTGATTGATGAATCAGCTGTTCTCTTATCAACTGTTAAAAGAACAAATCAAGTTGTTTTTTTCCAGTCATTCTATTCAATCAATGAGAATTGGAATATTAAATTTGTACTGGGCTATTAGGCCAATGACCAAAAGTAGCCACTCAGCTTTGCCAATTAACCCACTGAATACGGATGACAGCTATACCCGCGGTTTGAAAAAAAAACACCAAAAAAACCATGGCCATTTAACATCTATACCAGCATTCTTACTGTATTAATTCCATTGTTTGCCTATTGTGTGCGTTACACTGGACTGCACCAGCCCGTCTGGCATACTGGTGCCCCAGCAGCTAGAACCCTTTTGGATTGAGAAAACCATGCAGTATGCACATACCAAAACACAAAGTCGTACTTTCCCCAATACTTCCGAGGACAATGCTTTGTGTTTCCTATTGTTCCTTTAATATAACCCAACCCCATAGACTAAGCACGTACTTCTACCTGCGAGGACCGATTTCAACAAAAGACTTGACTTGCGAGGACTGAAAGGTTTCTTTGTATTTCCTTTCTCCTCTTGTCCTCGGAAGTATATACAGAACCTGTACACACTTATGTTAAAACGTTTATACTCAGATGTGTCACATTCTCACCTGGTGTAGTGCCTGAATATATTAAAAAAATTATGTGATGGGCTGGTTTTAAATAAGTACGTTTAAAACCGCCTTGGGGCCTGAACGCTTGATAATGACCCGAGCCGAAGGCGAGGGTCGATATCAGCGTCCAGGTCCCAAGGCGGTTTTAAACGCACTTGTTTAAATCCGGCCCAGCACATATTTATTTCCATTCACAAAATACCTTTTTGTATAATTCAGCAAAAACCTTTGAAAATTACAAATTTCTAATGATTTTGTTCAATTTAGTTTACCTTGGTTTGTAAAACACCCCTTTAGATATTTAATGGTTCGTGCCTCACACGAGTAGTGCTAAAAATTTCCTGATATGGAAATTGACGCGCGCGTGACATGTGGCGTGATGTGGCGCAGAACGCAGCAGTGCCGGTGTAGTGTGAAATCCTGGACTCAAAATACGGACGCAACGGTATAGTAAGTATTGCGCTTGCGTAATTGGGAGAGTGACTGGTTGCATGAGTGTTCAACTAATAAATGGAACCAGATTTCACAGGAGTCTAAATTTCGTGTGACACCGGAAAAAGTGTTTAAAACCGGTTGGTGTTTTATCGGCCGTTTAAAACCACCCACGTGACAGGCTTTCGACCAATAGGAATGGGTAAACTGTCTTAGGTATTTATGAATATGATTTTTCAGTTCGATGTTCAGCAAAATGTTAATTAACCTTAAACTCCATACATCATTTTTCCTACATGTAACCCCAATCCTTCAATATCCTCCGATTCAAAAATCATCCAATGTTACTGGGGACCACTGCCAGTGGGTTTTGGATTAACACCCTAGTATAAACCTAAAATCCTCCAAAATCATCCAGCACCAGATTGGGCCCGATGACCCGGATCTTCCATTTTCCTACAGAGGCAAAATCCTCTAATGCCCTCAAGGCTGCAAAAATCCTCTGATGCTTCTACTTCCAAAGACCATCTACCCTCCAAATTCCTCCATTTGGTAGAGCAGATTTTGGAGTAATTGGGAAGTCAAAAAATTAGCTGGCCTGACGTTTCGAACTTAAGCAAGTTCTTTCTCAAAGGCAAATGACAGAGTACAAGAAACAAACATGTAGGGAACACACATGCATGAGGGGGTGGGTGGAGAAACACAAAAGAGGGATGCAAGGGAGCATGGCAGTGGGTAAACATCAAAGAGAGAGGTTTGGGTAAGGATGAATGCGGGGAGGGATTAGGATGAAGGTTGAAGCTGGGGAATTGGGAAGGTTAGGTTTAACCATATTCCTTGGTACAATGTAAATTATGGGAGTAGCTCACCCGGGTCGACTGGATAGCCCCGTGCTGTTCGATTAGCTCCGACGTCATACCTGGGGCTCACTCGGGTCAACCACCACAGACCCTGCTCGCGGAGCAGAGTCACTGGTGGAATTACATCACACGCATGCGTAAAGTCGGATTACCCACAGATTCTACTAGAGGGTGGAATTAAAAATGGCCGACTTAAGGGCGATTGTGTAGTCAAGGGCTCTGTTCCTATAAGAGAACAAAATGCACTTTTCAGTTATTGGACTTATTTCCTTACTCTTTGGACTTACATGTAGCAAACTAGAATGCAACATTAAAAACCTACCAGGCATGTCGTATAGAGGGCAGGGTTTAAAAATTGTGGTAAATTGTGGGGTAAAACGACAACGAAGATGACAAAACGCAACACTGATGAAAATAAAGATGGCAATCACCGCGGCGCATGGTAAACCACGCTAAACCGCACTGATTCGCAAGACACCAACCACAAAACACTTAAGAAAATTGCATTTTCTACTGCAAGAAACTGTTCAAAATGACAAAAAAAATGATGTCATTAGAATTGAGAGAAGTGTACTTTTGGTCGATAAATTCATTTTGGAATGATAAAAACAACCTTGACTCGAAATGGATCAAATATGAAGAGGCGTCCGTAACTACACAATCCCCAACTTAAGTGCTGGGTGACATCAACAGGAGAGGGCGTTTGAGCGTTCTATTAGGCTAGCTCTCGTGGCCAACCAGTCCGCCTTCACCGGAGTCGATCCGGGTGAGCTACTGGAACACACCCTGTAAATGGTTTAGTCAGTTGAACAAGTCAAGACATTTGACAACCAACAGGTCAAATCCTGCCTTAGAATCCAAAGCCTCCCACCACACTGTAGTCAGAAAGGACACATACATGTACATACATGTATGTACATATGTATGAAGGAATCTCTTTAATCTCCAACTATTTCAGCTCAGCCGTTTTGTGTGGTTATCACAGCTTTAACCCCAACCCTGCTATGTAAATCCAACAAAACCCAACAGTGGTAAAATGCTGTTGTCATTCTTTTGGATTTACATGTAGCAATGAACACCATGTACATGGTATTTTGGATATTGTATGCACAGAAGGATACAATGTAGCAACTAAAAATACATGTTGGATTTGGTCATGTGTAGCAGGGTGGAAGGTTTACCTATTGGATTTTGTTGTAATAAGCAGAATGGAAGCTACATGTACATGTATTTATACATATACTCGCTGGATTTTGCCATATTTAGGGTGGAGAAGCATACTGCTACGAAAATTTCAGTTGGATTTTTCTGAATTTGGCACATGTATAAACAAATACCTGTTGTATTTTGTTTGATTCAGCAGGGTACAATGTAGCTGCAAAATGCCAAGGCTGATGTGTAGGTGATACCAGTGTTGGAGTACTCGTACTCGAGTACAACTTGAGTACCACTAAGTACTCAGCCAAAACTCGGCATGTACTCGGACTCAGACCCGCACTTGGCATTTTGTACTCAGTACTCGATACCTGTATTTGGGAATACAATCAATTATTTTCTCTTTCGGACTTGAAAGTACACATGTACGTACATAAACTGTTCTTGAGCTCTTGGGTAAATTCCCAAAAGGAGAAATTTCTGGCTCAATCACTTGTGATGTATACAACTTGTTGGTAGGTTCATCATGTTGTGTAAAAGGTAAATAAAACAACATGGAAATAAAGTGAAATAGTCAGTCTCCTGAATTGTTGGTGTTTAGACTTGATGCAGGTACATTATAATAATGTTCATAATATAACTTTGCATTTTTGTTCATGGTGTACTCGTACTCGGCCCGTACTTGGACCCTGAAAAACTGAATTTTTGGACCAGGACTCGATCATCAATGTACTTGGACTCGGCCCGTACTCCGCTCTCAATGTACTCCGAGAACTTGGTACTCGGATTGTAGGCCTCGACTCCAACAAAATTTGCTAAATGGATTTTGTTGTACATGTACTTAACAGGCTTCATTTCAGTTTTGTTGAAAATTGTTAGATTTAGCAGGGACAAGTGAAAAAACATTGAAGGGGTTTGGGTTAATACAATTTAAACTGACCGTGTTCACACCTGATTCTAAATTCACTGGAGGATGTGAACTCTCACAGGCTTTCGGAAACAAGTGAATATTCATTGTACATGTCAATGGACATGATGGATAATTGCTGATGCATGCAGTGTTCACTCTGGACACTTCTCTCATTCAGGCAGAACATACATGTAAATGTACATTAGGCATGTTAGGGCTGTTTACAGTTAATCATCAACATATTGATAACATGATATTAAAATGCTGCGATACAGTATTGTGATATGAATTCTCCATGCGAGAATGTTAACATATGGGAACAATAGAGAAGACAAAGCCTTGTCCTCGGTAGTATTTTAAAACACGGCCGTGTGTACTTGTGCATGACAGTGAAGCCAGGGCCTCTAAAACACCTCACAAGGGCGGCGGAACAGGGGTGGCAGTTGCCACCCCAAAGTAACATTTCATAATGCAAAGATTTAAAAATGGTGATGCCACCCCAATAAAAATCAGCTTCCGCCGCCCTTGGCCTCACTAATTACACGGCTCATGTATAATGGATATCAGTAGAATGACAGTTCCATAACTATTGAATTTGTAGCCTACTGTGATAATCAAGCAAGTGGCAGCAGCGTTTGCAATATAGAAAAAATTAAAATGGCCAGACGTACAGTATTTGTTTCCTAAACTATAGCATCTGATATAGGCTTGTCCTTAACTCACATGATCACCAAAGCTACAGGTCATGAATTACCAGTGAAATCAGATTTTAAAAAAAGTCCAGTATATTGGCTTTTGGTTTATCCCCACGGCAACCTGAAGGATTTCTAAAGGTAACATATGAAAAGGCATACATGTAGCTAACCCTTATTACTCTTACAAATGGTATCTCATACTTTTGGCATGTTCTACCACAAATAAAAAAAGGACATTAACTACATCACAAGCAGCAACTAAAGGCCTATTTACACTACGAAACATCTCGGTGTTGGACCCGGGTTGGACCCAGGTCCGACCCGTGTTAACTAGACTGACCTTTTCACACTGCAACATCTCAACACGGCACTGACCCGTGTAGAGCGCTCAACCCTGCTCGGGAGGTGGGTTGAGAGCTCTCGACCCGTGTAGAGAAGTTGGACCCGTGTTGAAAGTCGTAGTGTGAACGTCTCCGGGTTGAGTTTGACCCGTGTAACTGCGGATCGGAGTGCGAGTGCGTGCACAGCACCACATGTATTCAGCAACGAACGAACAAATAACCTCTGACCTGCGGCATTGTGCATGCACGCATACATGTAACACGCGTCATTTCAATAAGCCAGTTCGGTATTCCAACTGCGTATCAAGATTTGACGATTTTTCTCTCGTACCAAATGTTGCAGATAAATACACACAAGTCTATGGGGGAGGTGGTAATCAAATATGCATTCTGTGCAATTTTTTGTGCAATCGAAAAGACGATGGAAACTTTTGTTCGAACAAAAATTTGGACACACAAGACACCTGAAAACACTTCGCTGTCCAAACGTTTTTGGAAAAATGTTACTTCAGAACACGCCGATCTCTTTAAATGTGCTGGTACCCGCTATCCTTTAGCATGCATACGAAGAAATGTTTAGCCCAAAAGAAAAGCTGTGCGATGCGCACAATTGAAATACCAAACTGGCTTATTGTGCGTGCATGGAGGAATGAAACGTGATGCGTGCTACTTTCACGAGATTCTTGTTTATACTCCGATATGTCCCGAGAAAATGGGCCCCAAATCAGACAAAAGACCGACATGGAGTGAGGAGGAGGTGAATGCTACGTTGGCTATTGGCCGACAGCTCCATCCAAAGCCAGCTCGACGGAACGACCAGATTTTTTTCCGATTCGACCCGTGTTGAACAGACCGCACAATACACGGGTCGAAACAATACACGTGTAGCAAAAATGCTGGCGCTGCGTTGAGTAGTGTGAAAAGGCAGCGTAATTGACCTGTGTTGAAATTTTAAGAAGTCTACATGGGTCGAACCTGTGTAGATTTCAACACAGGTCAAATGTACAGTGTGAAAAGGCCTTAAGCAGGCATACTTCATTTTATCAAAGACACACTCTGTTACAAAGATGATTTCTCAAATGAAGTTCCCAGCAAAAGCATGAAGTCTTCTTGCAACACAAACTTTGACAAAGAATGCTCGCCTTCAGCACCTACACATTGTACTACATGTACATGTATAAATACAGAAACAGCTTGCAATGGAGAAATTCAGAAGCAAAAACCCTGAAAAGTTCTACTCGGCATCCTTCTTAGACTCAGTGGCCGCAGTACACACTACGGGATGCTTAGCCCGCTTGTGCCGTGCCAAATCCGAGGTACGACTGGTTCGGTAGCTGCACTGACTGCAACGCAATTTTGTCCGGCTGTCGTGCCGATCATGGATGTGACGCACTAAGGAATTGGTATTGTGGTACATCCGGCCGCACTCTTTGCACTGATACACGACATTCATCATCTTGTTTTGCGTCTGATTCCGGAGTTCTTCATTGACCGTTGTCCTTGAAGTTTCCAGCTTAATCTGGGCTTCCCCATCACTCTGAAGAATAAATGGAACAAGAATTATTGGTCAGAGCGGTGGCCCTTTGATGTTTTGGCAAAATGTGACCAGAAGAAAACATGAGGTCAACAAGACAGGTAGTGACCAAAGTGACAAAACAGTAATGATAAGCAAAGCCTACATAATACACATGGGCATGTATCCAAAGCAACCCGGTGTTAATATGTACATGTACACGTGTACAGGTTCTGTATATATCTACGAGGACAAGAGGAGAAAGGAAATACAAAGAAACCGTTCAGTCCTTGCACGTCAAGTCTTTTGTTGAAATCGGTCCTCGCACATACGTGCTTAGTCTATGGGGTTGGGTTATATTAAAGGAATAGGAAACACAAAGCATTGTCCTCGCATGTATTGGGAAAGTACGACTGTGTGGACATACATGTATGTGCATACGTGTACACGTGGGCATGTTTACATGTACATGTACTCCAAAGCAACCCTGTGTGTTAATTTATCCTTCAGACTGCAGCACAAGATTACAAGTGATGAGACAACTGACAAGTGATGAGATAAAAGTCTGTAATTAAAAACTCCTAAACTGAGCCGATTATTAATGCTATCAAACACAAAATGGCAGTTGAACATTTTCCGAATATTTATAAACTACATTGTACATACATGTAGGGCAACATATGGCAAGATAGCTCAGTTGGTAGAGCGCCGGTACGGTAACCCGGAGGTCGCAGGTTCGAATCCTGCTCCTGCCTGTTTCTTTGTTCACTTTAAAAATGTATTCAAATTTACCTAGTCAATTTTCATTGTGGATTGTTTGACGAATTATAAGTTAAAGTCGTATCCTCATTGAGTGATCCTCACAATGTCGCTTCCCAGGTCGTATCGTAAAATTGGGTGTGATCCCTGGCTATACCGCATTCTGGGTTTATGACTTCTGACTAGCGCCCACCCGAACAAAGATGCTGACAATTTGGGAGACCGCCAACATAGGGCACGATAGCTCAGTTGGTAGAACGCGGGTACGGTAACCCGGAGGTCGCAGGTTCGAATCCCGCTCCTGCCAGTTTCTTTGTTCACTTTGAAAATGTATTTATAAACTACTTAAAATTAATGTAGTGATTCATAAACTACATACATGTACATTGTATACGACACAAAACACGGTAAAAGGGGGCCAGTCACGTTAGCAGATTTTAACAGAGTATAAGGCGAGTGAGTTCAGTGATCTCACCAAAAATAATTCTGCATGTAAATCAGTATTTAGACATACTAAAGATAGCTAGAGTAAAATAGAAAGAACTTGCTTAAACCTCTTTTGTGTTTCTCCACCCACCCCCTCATGCATGTGTGTTCCCTACATGTTTGTTTCTTGTACTCTGTCATTTGCCTTTGAGAAAGAACTTGCTTAAGTTCGAAACGTCAGGCCAGCTAATTTTTTGATTTGTATATTTCAGGTCCATTCAGTCAGTCAGCAGTTTGCAGCAGTTTTATTCATTTTCGTAAAATAGAAGCAGCGGTTTTTTTGTTAAAGAGAAATCGATCTCGATTATCCGTCAATAATGGACGGAAAAATCTAACCACAAAAACACGGCTGGGTACAAATTCCTTCTGCTTTATTTCCAACGAGAATATTGTGATTACATTGACCAATGTTTGTCAACCGTGAATTTTGCTAACATTTCCGTGCCCTTTTCAGGTTTGATAATACGTCTTTACCGTTTTGTTGATGTGCTGAAAAAGCAGTTCTAACGTGACTCCGTTCTGTCCAGGACACCGTCTAACGATTGCAGTCACGTTGTAAGACGTTTCCTGTGTGCTTTACTAATTTTTGCCAAGTTTTTACATTCTAAAAAGAAATCTCATTTGATATCGATTTTATTATGTGGTAAAATACAAGAAATGGGGAAGTTTGTTAGAGAAAAACCATAGTTGGTTGTGCAATCGTAACTGCCGTCACGATACCACTTTGAAAGCAGACAAGATTAGCTGAGGTAAGTATCCAGAGGGCCTCCTTATGCTATTTTAGTCATGGCGAGACGACGGAAACAAGACTATGATGGCAAGAAAGACAAGGTTTGTACAGTTTTGAAGAGTAAGATAATACAACATGATTTTCCAGTTGAAAACGTCACGTTTAATAGCATTCTGGGATTCTATTTTTTGTGATAAATTATGCTAATTTTTTTTGAGATATTGCATACTCTATTTGCGGGTAAAGCACGAGAACGCGTCGCGCCTAGACTCTCCGTTGAGTGCGTACGCGGCCGCGTGATCAGTTTATGGCGCGAAATAAAAAACTTTATCCTATTTTGACGGAGTGGAATGCTATCGTGAGTTATCATTTGACATCAGCGTTGTTAACGTGATGTTTCGGTGGACAGAAACGTTAATAACGGACACATTCTGGACACACCAATTGCTAAGGTGACGAATGTTGGACAATGGCGCTGTTAACGTGACATCCTTTTGGACGGAAGTCGTGCTAAGGTGACGAATTTTGGACAATGGCGCTGGTAACGTGACATCCCCATGGACGGACAAAATGCTAACGTGATTCAGGCCTCAAATTTAACAGCGGCCACGACGGCCAGTGCCGTCGATGCCCTAAAATTTGCCGTGGAGTCCTTCACAAAATCGCACTCTTCACGGCCAGTCTTGCCGTGCCCTTTTCCCAACTGGCCGTAGTGCCCTCGTTGCCGGCCCCGCTGCCCCGGGTCAATGTTGGCTCTCATTGCGCGGAATGAGCGCCGGCTTGATATTACAACATTGAGCGGGGCGCGGGGGAGGGTATGTTTATCATCACGTGGCCCAAGCATTTTGGCCGGGATTGTAGCTTATAATGTTCTAGTTAGTATGTATTAACAACCGATGTTTTTTTATGTTGTTTTTTTCCTTTAAAACGCCGACTTACTTGCGGTGTATTTAGCCCGTGAGTTTCCGACACCAACATTTTCTTACAGGTCTTTCACTATGGTGGCGCACGAAACAGAAATTGAGTTCAACACACGGCGATGGGCCACGTGTGCTCAAACTTATTAGCTTAACTGGTTGCGATCCCCACAGGGCGCCAAGCCAGCCTTGGCTCGCTCTCAAGTTGCAAAACAAAAAGGTCATGACCATTGTTTACTAAGGCTGAAACGATACATCGATATATCGGTGCATCGCGATACATTCGTTCACGATACGATATATCGATACGAATTTTTGATATCGGTAGCAAGCTACAGATCTGTATGGAAACATTTTGGTTTTCTGATATCAACCGATGGAGAAAAGAAAGTGGACAAAACAAAAACAGTGTGCAGGCACTGTTCTGTTGTTATGAAGTACACTGGTAAATAAATACTTATAATAAATATAATTTGTAATGCAAATAAATTTCATTTAGTATGAAATTCAACATTAAAAAAGGAAAAATCTAAGGTGGCTAAATCAAAATTTAATTCATTATCAGTTGTATGAATTTATAAAATTGATAAAATTTAAAGTTTATATTTTTCCAAGTTTGCTGAAATTAACAAAATACCAGTAACACTTTGTGGACATTTTACTTTAATACCAGCATTATTTTTTTCCTTATAGTTATTACAGTTATTTAATGTCAACCACTACAAAATAAAACTCATGATTTTAGGTGGAAATGTGTTAATTATTTTCGGAAAACTACATGTAATTAAAAAAACACACAAAATAGGCCCAGGCCAGATTCATATTTTTTGGCAAGGTATAAAAGAGCAGGTTTTAAAGTAAACTTAGTATGCACTAGTATGCAGGTGTTTTGTAAAATACAAAATTATTTTTGTAATATTCCCCTTGAAACTAAATCAAAGAAAATACCTTCTTTGTCATGTATCCTGCAGGCCAAACTACCAACATGTCAACACATATACAGAGACACCACCCACTTGGCTCAAAACTTACACCTGCCAAGTCCAGTGTTAGTGTTGGTAAACCCAACTGTCCTAGCAGCACTACAACCACCAGCGCCACTGCCAGTTGTGCCAGTGGTCAGTTGAGACTGCCAGACATATTTAAAGCAAACCAACCTCTCAGTGCAACATCTGCCCGAGCCTCTGCCATCACAAAACACATTGGATTTTTTATAGCCAAAGACATGAGACCCTACTCAGTCATTGATAACCCTGGTTTCACCAGTTTGGTGAATGTTCTTGAACCAAGGTATCATATTCCATCACGCACCCATTTTGCACAAAAGGTGATTCCAGATCTTTATGAACAAACCAAAGCTGCAGTTGCTCATAGCCTAGAAGAAGCCGAGTGTGTTGCATGTACTACGGATGGATGGACATCTAGAGCTACAGAAAGTTACGTGACAATCACAGCCCACTTCATAGACAGAGAGTGGACCATCAAAAACTATGTTCTTCAGACAAGGCCCTTGTCAGAGTCTCATACAGGCAAAAACATTGCAAATGTCTTGACTGATGCTGCAGAGGAATGGAAAATCAAAAGATGCCATGGAATATTACCTCTTGTATCTGATAATGCAAGTAACATGGGCATTGCTGCAAAAGAAGCCCACATGGAGCCACACGTCAAGTGTTTTGCGCACACTATCAACCTTGCTACACAACGGGGAACATCTGTACCACAGGCATCCAGGCTACTTGGACATATTCGCCATATTGCTGCCTATTTCCACAGCAGTTCTACAGCAGTAGCCATCTTCGCAGCCAAACAGAAACTACTGCAACTACCGAGTCGCAAGTTGGTTATTGATGTACAGACCAGATGGAACAGTTCGTATGACATGGTTGAAAGGTACCTGGAGCAACAACCTGCCGTGGTTGCCACTTTGATGACCAAAGATGTGAGGAAGAATGAGAAAGATTTGGTGACACTTAACGAAGATGATGTGAGCCATGCAGAGGAGCTTGTCTCTGTACTGAAACCCTTAAAGACTATCACAACCCTTCTCTGTGATGAGTCTCACCCAACAATTTCCATGATACTCCCTCTCAAAGAACGTATCAAGAATGACATGTCAGTGAAAGACGGTGACTCGGCTTTCATCAGAGGTGTAAAGGAAGCTGTAAGCAAGGATATTGCTGGAAGGTACTCCGGTCAAGAGATACACCAGTTCCTGCTGGAAAGTTGTAGTCTAGATCCTCGCTTCAAGGAGCTGCCTTTTGCCACTGACACAGCTGTTGTTAACATCTCCTCTTCTCTGACCCTGAAGGTTATAAAAGTCAACGAAGAACGGGTTAGTATGCAAAAATAAAAACTGGCACAGTACCTTACAGTAATATGAAATAACAAGAATGAAACCCTGATCCAGACTGATTGTGTTTTTATAGTGCATTTGTGAATGTGATTCGTCTCAATTATCCTAATATACATACTTACGCTTTCTTTTCTTCTAATAGCCTTCCCACAATGTGGACGAGAAGTTGAACCAAGAACTCTGCACTAAAGACTTACCACTCAATCCATCCAAGGCATCCAGTGATACTGAAGAGCCTCCTGCCAAAAAAACTGCCCTGCAGGATCTACTTGGAGAGGTTTATGGAGGAATTGAACAAAAAACAAAATCGCTCAGTCTCAGGCAGAGGGTAGAGGAGGAATTGTTGCTGTATAAAAGGGAAGCAACCTTACCTCTCACAGATTTACCTCTCCAGTGGTGGAGAAGCCACGAAGGCACCTATCCTCTTTTGGCAAAACTTGCCAAGGTATACTTGTCTATTCCGGCAACAAGTGTACCATCCGAGAGAGTATTTTCAACTGCAGGGGACATTGTTACCGCACAGCGGTCCGCACTGAGTGGCAAAAATGTCGACAAACTGATATTTTTGAAGAAAAACCTGTAGTGACTTTACTGACTTATGTCTCTTTACACTGTAACAAGTACCTTACTGTATTATCAGAAACGTGTATACTATAGATAGAGTAAAAGAGGACTTGGGCCCTGATTATTAGTTCATCTGTTATGATTTTATTGATTTTTTTTTAAACCAAGATATATCGCGATATATATCGTATCGTTTGCATGTATCGTGATACGTATCGTATCGTGACATAGGCGTATCGTTTCAGCCTTATTGTTTACAGGGTTCGGCTTATTTTTTTTCTCAATTACAATGATTGATAAATGTAATTATTAGTTGTAAAAGTCTGAATAAAAACCTTTGGGGTGTAACGATATCGTGAATTCGCGATACGTAACGAAAACAAAAAAAATAATAATAATAATCCCCATAAAACCCCCCCCCAAAAAAACAGCTTACCCCCGCCAAATGCTTTATTCCGGTAATGAAGTTACATGTACGCTCAATTTCCAGATAATATTGTATGAATTTTGTAAGATCTGAAATAAAAAGAATATAAACGTGAAAACAAGAATTGTTTTTAAATTGTGCCGCAAAAATATTACCGATTCAGAGACATGCATGTAAGCATAACGCCTGGGAAGAATTTAATAACGATCAACAGTGTATACAGCATTTGAAGTGGGGTGATTTGGCCAAATTCTCACTACATTCGTGGCTGTATATGCATGCCAATCATCCAGTAACCACGCCCTTTAGTTCCATATAAGGTCAACGCGATCAAGCAACCCATTGCGTCTGCGCTGCACCTACTTCATTCTTATTGGCTGATAACGAACATGCATGATGCATATCGCATACACGTGGGCGGGAACGCACACGTGACGTCGAGCTGGAGCTACGTACAATGTACACCGATCGTGGGGTTTTGCCAGCTAAAATAGAACTGGTTGATCGACAGACAGCAAGTATGTCGGACAAATTTGTTTTTACCGAGTGTAACTCGTCACCGAGCGGGGGGTTCAGTAGTCTTGGTTCCAAGACGTCCTTAGCGGTGCGACGTATAGCGCGCACGGCCGGCCGACAGCGCCCTTCCGCTACACGCACATGCCACGGCCAAATCGCTAAGACCGATTTGGCCTTGGCGCGTGTGTGTAGCTAGAGGGCGCTGCTGTGCGCGCTGTACGTCGCACCGCGCTAAGGACGTCTTGGAACCAAGACTAAGGGTTCAGAGTTAAGCCGGCCAGTGAGCTAAACATGCACGTGGGTACAGCGCGCGTGGATAAGGTATTTTCCACAGACATATGTGACCCGCTCTGCAAAAAGGGCACATAAGTCGCTGTATGCTTTTACGAGTTATGGGCTGTTCAATGTGAAGAGGGTGGAAAATTCTTCAAACAAGTGATTTTGAAGGGAGGGAATTTTTTGCATCTTTGATACCTCTTTGATTTCAGTGAATAAAGTTGGAAAAAGAAGGTGTTTTTGTCGAGTGCTTCCATCTATTGCTTTGCTTTTTGTTTTTTTAAATGGCTTGTTTCTCCTTAAGTCATTTCAAGAAATTCCTGAAAACAAACATGCAAATTTCCAAATATCTCATGATTGCAAAATGCTAGAGACCTTAGACATACACCATATGAAAGCTTATAAAATGGCCTTTCCAGCTATATATAAAACACTATTTTCAAATTTTGCAACATAAGTGCCCTTTTTGCAGAGCGGGTCACATATGTCTGTGGTATTTTCCGAGAGAAAAAGACGCCCTCAAGTGTTACGGAACATTGTAATTTAGGGAAACTGGTTCTCGACGCGACAAAGTGAAAATGATATTACCAGGGAGATTGCAACCAGTCCAGAATAATATTATTACGTGTATAGTTTTATGATGTGAATGCATAATATGTTGCATACGTTGCGTCCAGATCTGTTCGATTACTATAAACGCTACTGCAATACTGCTGAATGTTAATGCTGGCAAACTCTTCATGTTCGTTCCACAGAGTGCGGTAAACTTCTTCGTACTTCGATAAACTGTGAAGACGGTGGAGAATGGGGGAAAATCCAATGGAAAAAAAATAGCAGGGCAGTGAAAATTTTAGCGGGGCGGTAAAACTTGCAGATGGTTTTGATTTTTTTTTAATCAAAACCGGACGTGATTGGTTTAATTATAAAACCGGAAAAAAAACGGTTTACCGGTAAACCGCACAAACTTACAAGTAACCACACTGCCGTAATTGTGATTGCCATCCGCATGGCTGGGTAAATGTACATTGCATCAAGCGCGAAGTACGGTATGTACGAGGCACCAAAGCCAAAGTTTTAGGCATAAATCAAAGGCTTCGTGTGATGTTGAAATCACAAAAATACAAGATCCCATTTTTAAAAATCTTGGTTTCGTTTAAACATTTGGAAAAATGTGTAAACGTATTTAGATTTTTTTTTTAGTTTAAACATCACATCTTTAGTCTCAATCTTAAATTATAAAGTGGTCCACTGTTTGCTCTTTTCCCCCTTAACCCTAACCCTCCAGGGTATTTTGGCTAGAAACCCTGCCAGACACATCAGATTGCATACTTTGTCACATTGACTTGTGTGCAGAGTGCAGCAAAGTGAAGCTGTCACCACAGATGCACTGTGCTGGCTGCTGGCTTCTGGCAGGGTTATGGTTAATCTGTTGATGCTTCTATGCATTCCAATCAATGTGATTTAAATCAGCCAAACCCGATTTACTTTGCTAAAATAAGACCTTTACAAAAAAGTGATCTATATCAGTGATTTAAACAAAAATCATTTTATTTAAATCAACGCTAAGTTACACAATGTACAATGTGTTTTAGCACTATTGTCATAGAGCTAATTAGCAGAAAATACATCCACTGCTCAGCAACTGTTTGTGGTTAGTGATAAAACTCAGAACTAGGCAATGGCAATATCAATGGCAACACAATTTGCCTGGTAACCCCTTTTTGTGGCGTAGCCTTTAGTAAGGCTGTTCGATATCCATTTATTTTGATACCTCCATTTTTAATATGATTTTCCACACACCCTAGGGAGTTAGGGTTAAAGAAACCCAACCCAAAACTTCCAATCCCAGAAGTTGTAATAAAGTCTTTCTCTGAGATTCGAAAAGTCTGATTTTAGACAAAAGTCTGAAAAATCTCATGCCTGTCCAGTAAACATGATCACTTCTCCACCTTTGCGTGTGCCGGCACATGCATGTGCCGGCATATCACAAAAGGCGGTTGTCCGGAAGCTTTATACAGTTGTATTTAATGTGGAATAAAGCATGCTATTATGTCTCGTCGAGGCTCCAAAAACCACGACCGGTAAATTCCCTTTGTTGTCAACTTTGGTGAGCGTCATAAATGTGAAATCTGTGCTGGTTTCCTGTGTAGTCGGGTTTTAATTTTGAAAATTCCCGACAAATAACATTCAAAACCTTTGCTTTTTCCATTGTCTGGGAAGTTGCTATGCGATAATATAAAGTTGTACGGGTACTCGATTCTATAATCTGGAACCGGTTCTAGACATGAACGGTCGGGTATCGGGTACCCGGTTCCGATGCACACCCCTAAAAAATACAGCCCAAATTCTTCTGAAATGTAATTCCGTTACCACAAATTGCCCAAATATGTTAAAAGAAATCTATCACTTGATCTCACATTTGTTTTGGCAGGGAAATCCTACATTACACGTGTACTTGTACCTTAGAAACTGACTCTAGTGCCTGTTCACAGGCTTCCAGCCATATCAATGTACATGTTTTACATGCACTATGCCGTCTGCATATCAACCATGGGATACATACATTAATGTCTAGCATTCATAAAGCCCACATGTTTCTTATTTAATGGATGACACACTAACAACTATTTCATGAGGGCTTATTTGATATGTCCACTTACATTTTGATCATCAGCTTGTGGTGCTTGCGCTTGTTCCCCGCTGGTTGATGGAATTCCTTTGTTTTCAGTAACTGTACTCAAAGCATTCAGCCCCTCTTTATTATTGAATGGTATAATTATCCTTGGGCGACAGTCTGGGTTTTTAAACACTTTTGATGTGGATTTAGTGATCCAGGTGGGATGGGCGCGGTTCAAGTGGGTCTGCATTGTGCTGGGACGCATAAACCCTTTATGACACTTTGGGCAGTAGTAGCGATAGCGTCCCTGGTGATCCCGCAGCTCGTGTTCTCGCAGCGTTGAGCTGCGGTAGAAGCCTTTGCAGCATGTGGCACACTGGTAGCTGGCCTTGCTGTGCAACTCTGTGTGCTCTTCCAAGTGCCTGGCATGTTTGTATTCCCTGTCACAGGGGATGCAGTGGTAGCGCATACTCACATTCCCAGCATGGTATGCCTTGGCATGGCGGACAAGCAACTGCACACTGCTGACTCGTTTCTGGCACAGGGTACACTTGTAGTTGAGTGAGGGAGGCGTGCGGCGAGGTTGCGAATCAGTGCCGTCACCAGCCAGTTCATTTTGTGCTGCTGCTTCATCCAACCCATCCTCCTTCTCCTCTGGGTTCGTGTTTGCATATATGTAGATCTGCTGCTGGATCTGGTCCGCATCCATTGACTGATTTGGATTAGTTGTGCCTATATTCAACTGTCCACCCTGGCTGCTCAAGGCCGATTCGATAGCCACAGGGAATGGTAGGGTGACAGTGGTCTTGGTCCACGAGTCCACATTAGCAGTCGTGGTCAGTTGCGAGTTTCCTGGCTCAGCTTTTACCAAGTGCACCACAGTATGGCCTTCATTTGCTTGGTTTCCAGTGGACACATTAGCTAGGGATTCCAAAGGAAGACTATTGGAGAAAGACTGCTCCAGTGAGTCATTCATTTCGAAGTCCCGCCCATCACTGCTGAGCTCATAGTCTTCGGTGTCTGTCATACATGTACTTCCATTCCGATCCTCGCTCTGATTACCAGTATGGGACACAGGCAGCCCTGTGACCCCCGACACCATGACTTCCCATGGCTGTTTGGACAGACCCTTCTCCATGTATTGTAGGTTGAGGGTTCTTGTGGCATAGTATTGGCAGCCAGAGTGGTCTGCAGAGTCCTCCAGTTTAACAAGTAATTCACAGCCTGTTTGGATGGCCAGCTTGTGTGCCTAAAGAAAAAAAAAATGGAATATCAGTGTTTGTTGGGCAAAGACAGATTATGCAATTTTAACAGTTAAAGCAAACTCACTGAGGCTAGAGTCCAGTATTTCCTTTAGGAATAGACATGTAATATGATGCTTTTTATTCAAATTAATCAAAAATGTAAAAACTGCAGACCCGAGTTATTCTTCAAACTCAAGACATTTTAGAGAGGATCCAAATTTTCTTGAGAATTACATTACATTGCCCACTGATTTTCTCTCTCTGCTGAGAAATGCTGACAGCTTTGTTTGTTCCTTTTGCAATGGGACTTTCAAATGCTCGTCAATATAAGCAACCTTTTAAAGTTCTGCGTCCGTGCATTTTTTGCATGGTATCATGACAATTTAATTTGTAACCCATTGAGCCCGGATGACAGCTATAAGGTAAAACATTTTTTTTTTGGGTTCTTCGATCGCCCGCTCTTATTTTTCGGCCCGCCCCAACAAAGGTTTTTTTTCCTTATTTTTCCTCAAATTTTATCCCAAAACTCAAATTGATTTCGCTGGTTGATTCGTTCCAATCTTGTTTCCATCTTTATTTTGTTATTTGTAATGAACAAACACGACCCTGCCTTTTATCCCAGAGTTTGAAAGTTCATATTCTAGTATCAGTGTGTGACTTCGCACAATAAATATCTCGATGGAAATACACGCGGTACAGAAATACACAAATGCAGCGTGGCCACTCATCATATTTCAAATTCCCAAGATTCATCCAGTAAAATTCCCAAGAATTCCCAAGGCGATGGGAAAACACTGTGCAAAGAATAAGCACTTTGCGCATGTGCAATCCATATTTTTCTCACCCAAATTCCGAAGGAGTGGCCACGGTGCACACATGTATAACGCACGAGGCTAAAATGTTATGAAAATCCCTTTTTGAGAAAATTTTTCTAATTATATTCTTTAATCACTATATTTTTTTTTTTAATATTTAGTTTGGAATTTTGTTGTATATTTACACAAACGATTAAATAATAAATATTTAAACAAAAAAAATGCATCAACTGAACAGTGTATGCACAGGGGAAGCCAAGATGGCGTCTTTAATACACGCTCAGCATTCATTGCAAACTGGGTGTAAAAGTCTTGTTTGATTGTATTGTGGCTACCAAATCGAGACTTTGTGAGGTTTTTTGGTCGAATGTTGAGCCAGCTCAAATACAGCTAAAACACACAAAGGTCGCGTCCACCAAAAAGTGGTCCATAGAGTGACATTGAGCCCCAGGAGACAGTGTCAGCACTGGCAGCCTTAGGGCTACGTAGGCCATGTTACACTCCCGTTTTTCGTGTCACCTGGCAGTACCTGACGGGGAACTGATTAAAATAATCACTAACAGATAGTTAAATCACTGAAAATCAGATAATCGGTGTCATTGCAATCGAACGGAACAAGGGGGTGAAATCAGGCCTCAAAATGCCCCTCTTGCGCCTTTTAATTGTACGTCACAGATGACCATTTCTTGACACAGATGGACAGCCATTTGGACAAAACAAAAATCAAATATGACAATAAGAATCTTTTACATTAAAAAACATAACTTTTACAAATTAATAATATAGAATTCCATATTTTCTCTGCAAAGGGTACATTCCTAAAATGCAACGGAGAATACATTGTTAATTCTATTATGTATACGTCAATCCACTACTTTATTTTTGGAAGATACGGCGTTCCATACAAAGATGTCGAAAGCTTCTTAGACGCGCTATTATGCAGACAAATATATCCCACCCCCCACTGGCGAAGGGGTGTGGTCAAGTCATGATTATTCATCGGAAATTCGAAGCGCGGTACGGCAGGCAACTGCCGGCCGTACCGCGCTTCGAATTTCCGATGAATAATCATGACTTGACCGACCCACAGCCCCCCCGCACATTACCCGGCTGGATGCATGCTGGGATATCTTACAGGAGCTTCATGTGTGCGGCTTAATCGATGGTGTGCGTGTGTGATCGCTTCGGAACGACTGCATTTTTTTTTTTTTTTTCCCGCAAATTGGACCCGTTTCAGGCGAAAATTGACTTGGCGCAACCAAGGTGAGGATGTAAATGCGGCATATTATTTTTTTGGGGGGCAGCCATGAAGTAATTCACGCCGAAAAATGTAGAAACGTGTTGCATGGAAATGACGTTCTTATTCTTGCTGTACTAGCCTATGGGAAAAATCGGCGTCTTCCTATGAGGTTCATGTCAGGAACCTCATAGTTCTAGGAGTAGGAGTAATCTGAACCCACGTAAAATTAGGTGTCTTCAAACGATGATAATCGGTATTTTGAGCAGTCCAAAACAAACAGTAAATACAGTATTATAAGGACAAAAGGTTTAACTTATTATTCATCTAGTTTATTCACAAACTTACAGTCAATTGAATGGAAAAATTACTCCTCCAAACTTGTGCTGTTAATTCAGAGCGACATCTTCACCGTGCTTGCCGCCATTTTGAAAATGTTCGCGAGGAGAGCACTCATGAGGGCGCCTTTTCTGTATGTCTATTTTTTCGATACGACGATGTAAAATCCACATTCCGACATGTATGATGCTGTGTTCCAATTTGTCAGTGTAGTAGAGATGAGTGGTTCCAACCTCGTTACCATGGGTACGATCTTGCGGCGCCATGTTTTCCCACCATGCCTTGCGCGATCTTAACCCCTGGAATTGTGTAATTACCATATCCCACATAGTGGGATATGGTAATTAGGACTGCAGTCGATGTGTTTAACGCTCGACGCAGTGGTTTTTAGTAGGAAGGTTTTATTTGTAGAATCAATCGTTTGGAAGGATGCGATTAGCTTCTAATAATGATGCCTAATGTTTTTCCCGCCTGACGTTAAATCTAACACTGCACTGAATAGTAGTAACAGCCGACCTGGTGGGATCGGGAGGAAGGAAAAGTATGACGACCGTCATGACCGTTTCCGCCCATTATCGCCGGATGTCAGTTTTGTAATTTTCCAAATGTTTTTCTCAGCTGTTTTCGCAAATTTGTCAAACCTTCCGATTCATCTTCTGCAGCGGCGGAAAACACTGTCATTGAGAATGAGCTGCTTTCTTGAACTGGATAAATAAGTAAATTTACTATCGATTGGAAAAATTGATTTCCGGCCTCGACTCGAATTTATAATGTTTGCCTTTTTTATCTGTTTAAACATAAAATACATGAATTTCCCGACCAGAAAAAATCCAATCGTTTATCGTAGCCACCAAGACTAGTGGCCTTGTCTTGATAATGGAAAAAAGTGCTCGGAGTCGTTTTGCTGATGTGACGTGACGAACAGGATGTTAAAGCGGGCGCGGGCGCGGGCGCGAGCGCAAGCGCACACAGGGCGTTCAACATTCGGATTACGCGCGCGGTTCGCTTTTAATTTCAGACATAACTATTCATTTCGAATAGCCAGTCAGCGTCGTTAACGTATTCCTCACGGCCAGGGGTTAGTGGAGGAACGCACACGCGCCCATGGAGTCGAGGATGGAGTGGTTCCAATAAGCCAATTCGATGTCTCGGGCGCGGCGCGCAGGGAATTGTGGGTTTCTTCCTCCATGATGGATGGATAAACCATGGAGGTATTAAAAGGAAAAACAAACCCATGTACGTGGGCGCGCCATTCGTGTTGTGCATAGCGTACTCAAAAGTAGTCAATTTTAAACAGTGATAATAAGTATTAACATGGCTCTAAATCAATTAACAAGTGCCCTGATATCAAAAGGAATATTAACTCTTACGATCCATGGTGTTTATATAGAAACTTCATTCATTTTGGCAGGAAAATAAAATATCAAAAAATCGAACTTTGTCGGCTGACAAATTGTAACTTTTTTTTAATGTAACTATATAAATAAAAGGAACGCTAAAAAACGCCTAAGCTTCGTACACATGGAGTCTAAACTATTATTAACAGGGTGATATAAAAAGACAAACCAGGCGCACTAATTAGTCAACAAGTATTTTTATAGATCGAGTACAGAAGCAAAACGATTATTGTGCGTGGATGCCATAAGTCCATTCCCAGACTTAGTCTGGCTTGCGGTACGCGACGCATGTTCCGTGTTGCATGCTGCGTTGTGCGAAGCGAGATTTTGAAGTAATTTTTCCCGTGTCTCACGGGCTGGACGTCCGGCCGGTGGGCCCGGACAATGTGTTGTCTGAGTATCAGACGTTGCATGCGTTGCACGAGCGGCTATTCCATAGACTAGACAATGTGCGGGGGTTCGGGAAAAATCACAACTTTTTTGTTCTGAGCGATAAAATGCTGATTCCAAAACCAATTTATAGTTTATTTAATGGGGTTTCCTATGATAGCAAACATTTCGACAGGTTTGGAAAATTTAGACTTGTAATATGAAGAAACTGAAATGAAAAAACGCGTGTCCAAGACGTGCGTTGCTATCGGGCGGAAAGGTTTGTTTATAAACAAAAACGGTCGTCAGGGAGTTGGCGCATGCGCGAGCGAAACATCGAACTAGCTTATCACGTCGTGTTTCCGTGTTCACAAGTTCACAAGTCTGGTAACTCGTATTCACCAGTGGTGAACCGGAGGCGGAATTTTCTTCTCGAGTTCACGACTTGCTCGACGACCTGTGCGCGTGCGCATTGGTGCAACCATCTCGTAAACACGAGAAACACGACGTGATTGGAACGCAGCAACCCTGATCTCCATTTGTATATAGAGATCAGTGGATAGGCTACGTTGCGCCGCCATGCGTGAACGCGTGCGTTCGATTTAGGTGGTTTGAAAATGTGAACGCCGAGTCGTCACACTAGACTGACGCAACGCAAACAAATGAAATTGGGACTCGGGGCAAATTATTTCTTAACCAAACTTTTTTTTAATTCTTCGCAATTTTCAAAAAAGAATGTGAAAAAAATTAATGAAAACTAGATTCCGATGCAACAATTGTTAAGTGTTGTGCAGCTATAGGCTGTCAAAACTCAAATAAATTGTCACGTCATTTTTTAGGTTTATTTGTGAGCATACGTTCACTTTTCTGTGGAGAATGTTAAAAAATTACCAAATTTTGTCGCACGAAGGCTCTATATTTTGCCGTAACTCAGCAACCCGACGGCCGATTCCTTAGTCCAAAACGGTTACGACAAATGTATGCCATTACCTAAATCATGATGTTAAAATGAATGCGATTGGACAAACTTTACCTACGTCATTTTTGGGTCAACGATTACACCAATAAAAAAAATACCTTTTAACCAACTTCGGCAAAGCCATAAGCCAGTTCGATGTTTCGCTCGCGCATGCGCCAACTCCCTGACGACCGTTTTTGTTTATAAACAAACCTTTCCGCCCGATAGCAACGCACGTCTTGGACACGCGTTTCTTAATTTCAGCTTGGATTTTTTTATATTACAAGTCTAAATTTTCCAAACTTGTCGAAATGTTTGCCATTATAGGAAACCCCATTAAATAAACTATAAATTGGTTTTGGAATCAGCATTTTATCGCTCAGAACAAAAAAGTTGTGATTTTTCCCGAACCCCCGCACATTGTCCGGGCCCACCGGACGTCCAGCCCGTGAGACACGGGCAAAATTAGTTCAAAATCTTGCTTCGCACGACGCAGCAACACGGAACATGCGTCACGTACCGCGAGCCAGACTAAGTCTGGGAATGGACTTATGACATCACGCACAATACGAATACGGTACAGGTCTGGTTTCCGCCACGCAAGATGTCTCGGGGTTGTTACAAAATAATCGTTTTGCTTCTGTACTCGATCTATAAAAATACTTGTTGACTAAGTGCGCCTGGTTTGTCTGATTTTCTTTTTATATCACCCTGTTAATAATAGTTTGGACTCCATGTGTACGAAGCTTAGGCGTTTTTTTGGCGTTCCTTTTATTTATAAAGTTACATTTAAAAAAAAGTTACAATTTGTCAAAGAGGTTTAGAGTTTTACATGTGATTTCAATGAACGTTGCGGCACCGACGCGTGAAAAGCGCAAGTTGAAAGTTCGATTTTTTGATATTTTATTTTCCTGCCAAAATGAATGAAGTTTCTATATAAACACCATGGATCGTAAGAGTTAATATTCCTTTTGATATCAGGGCACTTGTTAATTGATTTAGAGCCATGCTAATACATATTATCACTGTTTGAAATTGACTACTTTTGAGTACGCTATGCACAACACGAATGGCGCGCCCACGTACATGAGTTTGTTTATCCAATTTCTGTCCCACAATTCCCTGGATGGTCATTTATATTCGGCAGATAATCGGCCATTGAAAAGAACTACCTGGTAACATTTATATGTACAGAAAGAGTATTTCATACAGTTTCTTGTTGTATAGTGTAAAGGAAGACAGTACAACAGTTTCTAGTAACGACGAGAGAAGTTTTCCGGTAGTGGCTGTAGTATCGCGTACGTCCTTTACGTGTGCCACGCGTGCACGTACCTGAGGCATAACGCCCATACCATTATTGTAGTGGGTTGACCAGAGCTACAATCCCGGCCAAAGTGCTTGGGCCACGTGATGATAAACATACCCTCCCCCGCGCCCCCGCTCAATGTTGTAATACCAAGCCGGCGCGCATTCCGCGCAATGAGAGCCAACATTGACGGGGGGAAAGGGGGGGTCGGGGGTCCAACGAGATTTGGCCGGGATTGTCTGAAATTTTCTTTCTAAAAAAGAAAAATTAATTAAATCAGACCTAAGTGTGAGAAGCAATGGATGGTCATTGCTTTCCGAGTGAGGAGTAATTAAAAGAAATGGAAGAGAAAACAAATGAGTTATTTTTTTCGGGATGATTCGAACCCACAACTCTTACATTTGAACGTACATGTCCAAACCACTAGACCATGGAGTCACAGATGCCAAGAGGCTTAATTGACCGTTCAATTTCCGGACACAGATGATCCCAATTGTTTTTTGTAGTGCGCATCGTACACGATGTACCATGACGAATAACCATGCCATTTTGTTAAATCACTTTACAAAAGAAATGTTTGTTCTACGCGAAAAGCGCATTACGCTACACAAACCACCTACAAGCCACCTACAATTTTTCAGCCGTCTCATTGCGTGATTTGTCGGAAAATTCAACGTTTAACCCTCGCCACCAAAATAGTAAAGGAGAGTCAGTCATTTCTTAATTTTTTTAGTGGCGAGGGTTAACCGTTGAATTTTCCGAAAATTCACGGAATGAGGTAGTTGAAAAAAATGGAAGAGGCTTGTATGTTTGTGTAGCGTAATGCGCTTTTCGCGTTTAACAAAAATTGTCTTTATTTTGTGAAGTTATTTGACAAAATGTCATGGCTGATCGTCATGGTACATTGTGTACGATGCACACCGCAAAACAAGTGCTGGCGCAAGCGCATTACAGCCAGGAATCGTCATTCTGTTAACCCTATCCGGACCGGGCTTAGTTTGGTATGTACGGAGACCGGGAAAGGGCACCTCCTGCCCCACCCCCCCCCCCCCCCCCCCCCACGTGTTTTCCCAAGTTCACAAGCGATTTTCAGGAAACAGGCAACAAATATTCAGTTCAGATAAGTCGCCAATGATGTCGTCCACAACTTTTAACAAGTGCCAACTGTAGGGCGTTGGGGGCTATTTTTAAACTTGGTATGAAAACAATCGTATTTCTCCCGTAATTAACGTCTTGGTTGTCCGAACGGTCAAACAAAAATTATGACAACCTAATTAGTTGGACATAATCACTAAAATAGCATTCGATGTTTAGACGGGGATCACCGTTGGGGGCGATATAATCCGGTAATTTATACTGTTTGGGTTGAAAAGTAGATTTTTCGTGTTTTCAACTCTTTATAGATAAACTAGGCGAACTTTCAGACAATCCCGGCCAAAATGCTTGGGCCACGTGATGATAAACATACCCGGCTCCCCCGCGCAATGTTGTAATATCAAGCCGGCGCGCATTCCGCGCAATGAGAGCCAACATTGACCGGGGAAAGTGGAATCGGGGGCCCAACGAGATTTGGCCGGGATTGTAGGTTGAGGGGCCAGAATTTTTTTCTTCTTGGCATAAGCATGCATCATGAACAAGTTCATTACAAGTATGTGAGTTTTAAAGCAAATTAAACATTTGAAAAACTTGATTTCTCAATAACAGATTTGTTTATCTTAAGAATATGTGTGCATAGGCCTACGTTACCATAAGCCTTACTTTATTCTCCCCCTGATATACAATTGGTACAGCGACCGCTGGCCAAGTTAATTTTAATACATCTGTACGCGCGCGCCGAACTTTGTGTGGTGTATGCATTTTGAATGGAGAAATTACTTGACAAATTTGTGCATGACAAATTCACATGCGGCGTTCCGCAGCGTTGTCCATCGAACGTGTGCAAACGCGCTTGAGGTGTCCTATGCAGTCAATAATAATGGAGATCAATGGTTATAACCCGTTGAGGAAGCAGTGTAATTTATTCTAGGGCCGTGTCCGAATTACATGGCTATGGCTGGATGTTACGCACATGTCTATGGTAGCGGCTGCAGAAATTAGAAGCCATCTTTGGGTACCCAACCGGGCGGTACTGCGCTCGCGCGCGCGTCATGCGCGTCATACGCGTTCTTAGGCTGCGTCCGAATCGCTTGTCTTGGGCTAGATTGTCAGAGGCCTTTTCACACTAGATATAGAGCGCCGAACCCCGGGACGAACTCGCCCCGGGGCCGCCCCCGGCGTTTTCACCGCCGAGTTTAAGCCCGCGTTGTTTCACACTCGTTTCGCTCAAACCTATCTCAGCAAACCACGGGGCGAGCTCGCCCCGGGGTTGGGCATGAGCGTTTCACACTAGCTTGTATTTCATCGACTCCTAGAAGGCCAGCAAATTCCTAACTTCCTCCTCGCTAAAAATAATTCCTGAGATTTTGGGAACACAATGACCAGCACAAAAGAGGGGGGGGGGGGGCTCTCTGCCACAGATTGTGCTTCAAAATAATGGCGCTGCGCTTTCGGCCAAGCTGTATACAATTAACAATAGCGCGCGCTTTGACAGGACCTTTGGAATTCTTTTGTCGGGAGCACCGTTTCTCAACCCGGGTTGTACGAAACCCGCACGCGGTGCGACGTTTCACACTAACCATTTCGCCCCGGGTCAACCCCCGAGATCGATCTCGCCCCGGGTTGAAAAATCTCACCCCTGGCCTGGAGCAGGGGTGAGTTCGCCCCGGGGCGAGACCAATCTCGGGGGTGGCCCCGGGGCGAAAACGGCTAGTGTGAAACGTCGCACATCCTCACTCCCGCGTCGCCCCCGGGGCTACCCCCCCCCCCCCCCCGAGATTTTGTCTAGTGTGAAAAGGCCTTAGGTGTTCGTCCATTAGGCCAAGTAAAAAAAAAAACATGTTTCTCGTCCGGGTTTTCAAAAAAAAGGAAAAAGAGGGGCTTTTTATTTTTTATTTTTTATTTTTCAAGATGGCCGCCATTAGAGATTTCTGACAATCCCTGATGTGTTCGCTATAAATGAAATGTTACAAATAAAAGGGACAATTGTTAGCCACACAAGAACTGAACATATTTACATTGTTTTAATAGTGTTAGCACCATGTTTTACAAGAACTGAACATATTTACATTGTTTTAAAAGTGTTAGCTTTAACGACTGTATGTAAAAACTACACTCACGATCACATGATTATATTTACACAATCCACAACGAAACTAAATAGACTCGTGCGAAGACATATTTAGCGATGGTACAGTAGCTACACGATGTAGAAAGTCGGGGGGAGCCTACATAGAAGACTTCGAACTCGCTATAGACTCATGCGAAGACATTTTTAGCGACGGTACAGTAGCTACACGCTGTAGAAAGTCGCGGGGAGTCTACATAGAAGACTTCGAACTCGCAAGTATTTAGTTTTCCCGATGAATTTGTTGCAGTTTTTAATATTTTTTTCTCATTTTTTGGAAATAAAAAATAAAAAATAAATCCAGGCGGCCTCAAAAAAGGAAGCGGGCGGGGACGAGAAACATGTTTTTTTTTTTATTTCGCCTTACAACTACGCGTGACGTACCGTAGCGGTAGCTCTAGACGCCCATTTCGGACACGGCCTTACTTTTGAGGCGCGTGTTTACTTTGGCAATCCTATTGGTCAAAGGCGCAATGAGTGCGCGCGTATGACAAGCGCGCGTGTATTGTACCGCTGGATTGGGTACCCAAAGATGGCTTCTAATTTTGCTCGTCGGATTAGTCTATAGACTCGTGTGTAATTTCAAGCCGTGGCCAAGTGACTCGGACACGGCCTAGCTTTAGTCTGTGTTCCGAAAGACGTCACTGACATTATATGTTTTGGAGGTGAGCAAGTTACTTCATAAATTGCCATTGTTATTAAATGATACAATTTTTATAGTATTTATCGAAATATTTTGGACAATAACATCTGAACAAAAGAAAACGCCTTAAAACGCATTTAGACAGATTAAACCTTCGTTAACACAATGCTATTGATCAGAATGTCAGCACATTAGGCGCACGTGGTCGCCACGCATTTTTGTGACATGTTTCCGGTTCGAGGTCGGCCATTTTGTTTATATATTAGTTTACATATATATTTTGTAAACTTTATAATTCATTTTTGTTTACATTAGGTTCAAAGCATAATGCTTTCCTGTGGTGCTGCATACTAACTCACCATAGGATGCTCAACCTACAATGTATGCATGTTCTTGGACTAATGTTGAAAAATGTTACAAACATTTCAGTTCATTTCTTTAAAATTAGGCCTAATGTTACTGCATTTTTCTGCTGAAAAGTTGCCGATATTCACAAATTCTTACTCTCTCATGTCATGTTCCCGGGTACCCTACCTGGTTTAATGTGAAATATGATGAGGATGACCCTATCTACACCTATACCAGCTTCTGGATGACTACATGTATGCATCTGGAGATTTAGGTAAATTTTATTGTCTTCTCAATACAAAGTTAAAGGGGCATTCCTTATACATGTACAGTTATGCATGAGATTCATATACACACAGCCGGAAATTTAAAAAACTTTTTGTAGCACTTCAGTTTTTACACATTTATCAACCAAAACTAAAACAAAACTGCAGGTTTAGGCCTCAAAAAATTATAAGGCGAGTATACAAATGTTTACAGACACCGACAGCCAGAAATTATACCTTTAAAGTGTCATAACTTTGAAACGCAAGCACCTATGGAGCTAATTTTCAAACCATTCAATTTGTCTTGCAATTCCCTTTCCATCGATAGCAAATTTGTGACAAATAGCTTTAAAAACCTCAAAACACCGGACTCCCTAGTAGCTGGCCCTGATACTTTTGAGACCTTGTCCTTGAACACGCTTTTAAGTAGATCAGTGAGCATAGCCATAGAAAACAATTTGTCCTTCAAATGGACCAATTTAGATTAACTGCCCCTTCTGTATGCCTGTTGTTAATACAGTCGAACCCTGATAATAAGAGCACTGTTAATACAACATCCTGCTTATAACAAGGAAAAAAATAGGTCCTGAGTCTTTGTTTTTCTTTGTTTTCCATTACTGATATTACAAGGTACCTGTTATAACAAGGTAAATTGTAAAGTCCCAAGGACCTTGTTATAAAGGTGTTCGACTGTATTACATTTTATTTGGGGGTGAAGTCAAGTGGTTTCAATGCATGTAGCTACATGCATGTAACGTGTTTGTGTGTAATTTATAATAGTTTAACCATGCTGTCATGATCTTCCTAAAAACAGGTTCAACCCTGAAACTGTACCCACGCCACACCCATCATCGGTGCCGCCACAAAACGTCACTAAAGACAGTAATCTCAGACAATGCCTGCTGAAGACCAGCCAGAACACAATGTGCCATCAACCTTATCATCGGTGCCAAATTTCATCATTCAATTCTGCAATTTCACCATTCCATGTTTGGCAATTTCACCTTTCTGTTCTGCGGATTGTCGTTATTTGGTAGTAATCGATTCTCCGTGCTCGCATAGCTGTTCGGTTTTACAAGTAATCGTCCTTTACTGCGAGTTCGTCCTTTCATTCGCCAATATCACCATTCCGCAATTTAGTTTCATCGTTCCGCAATTCAATTTCATTATGCGGTGTGGCAATTCAAGTTCTGTGTGCGGTGACCTTTGTATGGTGGCCGTGAAGGGACATTGCAAATCGTTAATATTGACGTCAATATTCGCATCAAAAAATCCATGTCCTGCTATCCGGTCGTGATTTTTTTTGACGCGAGTTTTTTCAAGCAAGCTAGGTGCTGGTTGTTAAGTCGATGTGCGCATGCGCAGAATGCATTTCACAAATGGTACAGCTAGCTTCGTAAATACTGTACATTCGTTTATACGCGTGTTATTATATGTGTGGTACCCCGAGTCGTCATTGTTATTTCAACTTTGTCACATGTGGGTGATTTGGTACCGCCGGGCAGCGAAATTTCTTTTATCTGGGGTACTACCTTTTAAAGCGACTTGAATAAAGGCTACAAGATGGAGCACGCATGCGTGACTCTAGGTGCGCTGCTGTAGTTTATTTTCCTTACCGTCCCTGCGCTGATGTGTTGCGCGCTGAGCGCTGATGTATTGCACGGTTCGCTCACAAGTAGAGCATCACATTTATCGTTTTCTTCGAAGAAATGTTCAGTTCCAGTTGGGCTTGTTTAATTTTCTGATAAGCTATTCAGTCCTGGTCGTTTTATGTTAAGTTAAACAAACCTTAAAGAAAATATATGTACAGTCGAACCCCGATAATAGGAGCACTGTTAATACAACATACTGCTTATAACAAGGACAAAAAATAGGTCCCAAGTCTTTGTTTTTCTTTGTTTTCCATTACTGATAATACAAGGTACCTGTTATAACAAGGTAAATTGTAAAGTCCCAAGGACCTTGTTATAAAGGTGTTCGACTGTATGTACATTCAGGAAATTGGGCTATGTTATAACAGAGCATGGAGCAAGGAAGCAAGCTCCATGGATGATAAATCAGTTCATTAGCAGTGTGTATCCAAGTTTAGGTTCTGCTGGGGTGGGGGAGAGATATTGGAGTGTGTAGTACCAGTAGTGAGTTCTGGGGCTTTCAGTTTCCAAAATAAACCTAAACAAAGAAGTAGGAAAAATGTCAAAACAGCATAGTAGTAAAAATGTATCTACTACACCCCCCCCCCCCCCCCCCCCCCCCCCCCCCACGCCAGGCACCGATGAAGAGAGGGATTTGGGGGTCGATCCCAGCACAAGGTTCATTCATTTGCTGCCGGTCTTCTTGTGTGCGATACAGCGATTGTACGTGCGTGTACGTACATGCGTATTTAACTGCATAATTGTGGCCAAATCACGTACGGCGAGTCAAGTTTTTAGTGCAGATGGACAAGTCTCCGCTCGAGAAATATGTCCCATAGCAAAGTACACATAATACCCCAGATCGTTGTGTAAAAAAAACAATGGTCGCCGGGCAAAGGCTAGCCCGCGATTTGGCCCGCACCTGCGCATATTGAAAACTTGAATCCATGCGACAAAAGGAGATACTGTTTAAAACGAAATCTCTAGATGCATGCAACAGATTTTCGAGAAATGTCAAGAAATTATTAACAAATTTTGCATAAGATTTCAGAATAGGTTTTAGCAAAGCCACACCATGTTATGTTTAGCATTGTTTTATGAGTCATTTCTATAAAAAAATTACGAGTCGTTTATAGTGGGCTCATTTGAAAGAGTTGTTCACACCGAATGCTTTGAGTTCAGAACAGTAGCCGTTTTCCTTCATACTCCTAATTGTCACCTTCCTGGGCTTATTCCAGTAGCGGATTATTCCCCCTAAAAAGCGTTTTGTTTATAGGATATCCCGACCAATTTCACCATGTTTTCGTACATTTTAACACCTGGCTCATTCAATTTAGATTGAAATTGAATGATCACGCAGATCGTCATTCGACAATAAAAAATAATCATTCAAATTCACTATCGGAGCATTCCATCGTCTTTTAGCTTCAGTCGTGCCTGTAAAAGATGCATTCAAATTAAAATTATCGTATTGCTCATTCAATTTCGTCTGCACCAATAGTAAGGTGTAGATCGGGCATTCATTTTCATGAATGGGCAAACATATTTCACCTTTTTTCCGTATTCCTATAAAATTCTGAGGTATCTCAACATAAATCATATCTGACGTTTTCAATCCGTAGATGCACACCTCTCTTTCTTAACTAAGTCTTCAGACAGATAAGATGGCGAGCCTACGGGGGGAGGTGTTATCGTCTGATGGAATCTGCCTAAGAAAACAAATTACCCAAGAGAAGTGTTCCCGATGGTACAACCATTGCCAAACATACATGCCCCAATGTCTTGCACATGAAGAGATCGATGGGTGAATCAGAACGAAAAAGAACAGTAAACAAAGTTAAAGGATTCCTAAACATGTCAACATACAAAAATGCCCCATATTTTTTGGGCTCAAACTTTAAAACAAACAAAGATAAAAAAATTAGCTGGCTAATGTTTCGAACTTAAGCAAGTTCTTTCTCCAAACATGTAGGGAACACACATGCAAGAGGGGGTGGGTGGAGAAACACAAAAGAGATTATGGACCAAAGGAGAGTGGCAGTGGGTGAACATCAAGTACAGAGAGGGAAGGGACAGCAAGGAACAAAGGAGTGTGGTTTGGGTAAGGATGAAAGAGGGAAGGGATAGAGATGAGAGGGATGAAGCTTGGGAAGGCGAACAAAGAGGAGGTGGTAATTGGGCAATAAAAGAAACAGAGGGATGTGGCAAGGCTTAACCCGAAGAGTGTTTGCCAGGAGGATTATCTGTAAACAAATGACAATGGGGGGAAAATTAAGAGTTAATCATTCCCTTTCTGGATGTTGAGACCATGTGATTGAATAGTCCGAAGACGTTTCATCCACACTTTTCTCCCTGCTGAGGCGAACTGAGTCCTTGCGGTGGGCAAGTGATTCTATGCTCTGTAGAATCATATCAGAAATGGAATGGTTAGGCAAGTTGAAGTGATGACACAACATTTTCTTGGTATTCGCAGTCGATCGATGGCCATAGAAACGCCTTTTGAGCGTGTTCTTGGTCTCCCCGACATACTGGATTCCACAAGCCCTGCAAGAAATGAGATATATGACGGAGGTGTTGCAAGTAATGCCAGATGAATGGCCAGAAAAGGAGTCGGACTCCTGCATGTGAGACTGGCAAACAACACATCTGGAATTGCACTTAAAAGTACCATGCTGTGTGGGAGAAGATGCATCCAATGTGGGGACCTCAGCTTGAACAATCAGGTCTCGCAGAGAGACCAACAGTGAAAAAGAAAATTCATTAGCCCTTTTCATTTCATTAGTTCGTTATATCACCCATCCATTATAAATTGTAGACAATTTGTACAAAAACCTCAGAGGACAATAGGAAAATATATCAATTAAAGAATCGTTTTAATTTGAATATTAAACCGTTTGATGAAAATTATTGCCCATAAAGGGATAAGAAAAGAAAAAAAACATGGTCATCCGTCATATGCACACCAACGTTAGCTAATTTGAATGCTTCAACCGTCAAAGGAGGTTACAAAACTCAATGTAAGAATGCAACAATAATCTTGAATGCAGCAAAACGAAAACGAACACTATTAGGAACGAAATCTTGGGTGCTTAAGGGGACTGTTAGCTATTAAGCAGACTACTTTTTTTGTTTTAATTTTATTTTAATGTATTATCACCAATATATATTGTCTTCAGAATTTACAAGAAAAAAACACTGTCTGCAAATCCGCTGATGCCATGGTAATGGCGGCCATATTGGATTTCAGTACAATTACTTAATCAAGTTTTATGGGAAAAGTAAAACTTCTTTTTACATACAATCAACTGTAATTTAAAGTTTAAAACATTATCTAAGTTAGTACAGAGCCCCTTTTCACGTAACCCTAAAAAAAAAATTCTTAGCAATTTGCTTAGCAAACAGTCCCCTTAAGAATTGAAATTTAATGCCCAAACAGTGAAAAAGAAACCTTAATTTGATCAGATGTACAAAAATCACGCGAATTTGAATGACCGATAACGAAAATGATAAAAAAAAATTGCAAATTGGCAGGGAAAACCTATACTATTGGCCGCTTAAAGAGGCACCGTTTTCAAGAATATAAAGAAATGTGGTATTTGGAGTTTCGTGTAAAATGCCGTCTTAGAAAGGTGTATCGGAAAAATGTATATCTTTCCTTACGATTTCTAATTGTCACGTTCCTGGGCACACAATTTCAGTAAGGGCTTATTCCAATCAAGCGTTCTGTTCCAACCGCTTAAAGTGGCATCGTTTTCCAGATTGAAAATGGTACCTCTTTAAGCGACTAATCGGAACAGAACGCTTGATTGGAATAAGCCCTTACTGAAATTAAGTGTGCCCAGTTAGGAAGGTGACAATTAAGAGTTTGAACTGAAGGAAAAATGGACCGTCGGGAAGTGTAAACAAACGCAGTCACAGAAGATAGCTTGCACATCGTATTGAATGTACTGGCTTTATTTTTCGATCTGTGAAACAACAACGAACAAAAAATACAACACTAAGTTTGTTATCTGGAAAATATGTGAAATAAACAGTGTTAAGGAAATGCCTCTTTAAAATCGCATTATCCAAATTATTGGGAAGTATAACCTCTCTAAAATCATGTCTATCATATCTCTGACGTCATCTCTATCAGTAGTCATCTCTATTAGTATATGGCGGGCCTGAAAGATTACACAATTATTTTTAAAACACAAGTGCAACTTAATATAAGTAGTAAGAAAAGTCAGTTTTAAAGAATACATCGTTTAGGCCTACATGTACATATTCATGTCAATAATTTAGGCACAATTACCAGTCCAAAAACACAGGAAACTTTTTTTTCTCAGGGAACTGAGCACTGAATTTAGTTCTATCTAAAGCAAAATCTGTAAAAACTGGGTTCTATTTTCACCCAAACAGACTGAAGACAAAACATAAGCAAATAATTATGGTTTAACTGATTTATGTGAGGGCGCTCTTCACCCTGGTTCTCTGTCTACCAACTCTTGTTCACCATAACTAAAACATGAAAATGAGCGTTACACTTTCTTTTGCACAGATGATATTGTTCTGAACCCAAAGTAATCGGTGTCAACAACTCTTTCAAATGGGCCCTCTGGAAGCGACCAATTATTTCATAAAAATGACCCAAAGAACAATGCACGGCATGAAATGCATTTGGCATATGCGCACATCGACTTGACAACCAGCACCTATAGCTTGCTGGGAAAAAAAATCGCATCAAAAAAATCACGACCGGATAGCAGGATGTGGATTTTTTGACGCGAATATTGACGTCAATATTCACGATTTGCGGTGTCCCTTCACGTTGCCACACCGCATGATAAAATTGAATTGCGGAACGATGAAACTGAATTGCGGAATGGTGATATTGCTGAATGAAAGGACGAACTCGCAGTGTTGGACGATTACTTGTAAAACCGAATAGCTATGCAAGCACGGAGAATCGATTACTGCCGAATAACGACAAGCCGCAGAACAGAAATGTGAAATTGCCAAATGAAATGCCAAAATTGCCGAACGGAATGGTGAAATTGACAAATTGAATGGTCAAATTGACAAATTGAATGGTGAAATTGCAGAATTGAATGATGAAATTGCCGCACAAAATGGTGAAATGCCAAACGGAATGGTGATATTGCCGAATGTAATGATGAAGTTGCCGAATTTAATGATGATATTGCCAAATGCAATGATAAGTTGCCAAATTGAATGATGAAATTGCCAAATTGAATGGCGAATTTGCCGAACGGAATGGTGAAATTGCCAAACGGAATGGTGAAATTGCCAAACAAAATGGTGAAATTGGCGAATGGAATGATGAAATTGCCAAATTGAATGATGGAATTGCCGAATGGAATGATGAAAATAACGAAGCCAACGATCTGAAGCCACCGAAGATAGCAATGGCGTATCCGGGGCGCGTCACGCATCCCGTAGCCACACGGCCAATAACTAAAGGCTATCATCCGCCCAACGGTTGAAAACGAACGCCGTATTTCTCTCGGTTTTTTTTCCGCCATCCAACAACGCAAAACTTTGAACAGGTCAGTAGAACGATATTTCCTATAAAATACTAACCCCCAAATCTGCCCATTTCTGAAAATTGCAACAATGACCAATCATGTACACTACCTTTAACTTGAATTGATAATTTGTTAGCATTAGATAACACATATAAACTTTCGAATGAGACATTACACCCAAAAAATTTAGAATTGGAATGGCACGTTCATAATTCAATTTGGGCAATTTTCGCACGTAATACATGATAAAATGGAAGACAAGTGCAGACGGTGTTGTGATTTTGTTTATTAAAAAATACAGTTTTCTTCAATAATTCATTCATAAGGGCAAATCCACTGAATTGAAATTTTCAGTCAGTGCACGGACAGCAGGCTTTAAAGATACTGAATTTATTGAACTCGAAAGATCGACATTCATGTATGTGCACATGTATACATACATGTACATACATACATACAAGACAGACTATGCACTCTGCGCAAGTCTGAATTACGAGGAAATGTGCTCGCGCCCATTTCACAAGATGTATTGAAACTTAGGCCAAAAAAACAAATTGTTTGGTTGTCCTCCACACCCCTTCGCCAGTGGGGGGTGGGCGGAGGGAATTTGTTTTGTTTTTGTTTTTTGCTTTTGTTATTTTAAACATTCCCCAGAAGTCCAACTTCAAACCAACACACAAATGTTGTTAGGCCGATAAACATATACGTACAATTTTACGTAATACGGCTGCCTCTTCAGCGATGGCCGCTGGATCCTTCACTCCATCCGAACAACACATACCGCAGCCTTAAGACTGCCAGTGCTAATACTATCTCCTGAGGCTCAATGTCACTCTGTGGACCACTTTTTGGTGGATGCGACCTTTGTGTGTTTCAGCTGTATTTGAGCTGGCTCAACATTCGACTAAAAAACCTCACGAAGTTTCGATGTGGTAGCCAAACTGCACATACAATCAAACAAGACTTTTACACCCAGTTTGCAATGAATGCTGAGCGTGTATTAAAGACGCCATCTTGGCTTTCCCTGTGCATACACCGTTCAGTTGATGCATTTTTTTGTTTGAATATTTATTATTTAATCGTTTGTGCAAATATACAACAACAAAATTCCAAACTAAATATTAAAATATATAGTGATTAAAGAATATAATTAGAAAAAAATGTTGAGATTTTATTTTTTCATAAGTTTATTTCTCAAAAAGCGATTTTCATAACATTTTTAGCCTCGTGCGTTATACATGTGTGCACTGTGGCCACTCCTTGGGATTTTTCCCAAGATCTTGGGAATTTTTGTGGGAAAATAATGGATTGCACATGCGCAAAGTGCTTATTCCGATGTTCTTTGCAGTGTTTTCCCATCGCCCTTGGGAATTTTAATGGATGAATCTTGGGAATGTGAAATTTGATGAGTGGCCACGCTGCATTTGTGTATTTCTGTACCGCGTGTATTTCCATCGAGATATTTATTATGCGAAGTCACACACTGATACTAGAATATGAACTTTCAAACTCTGGAGTAAAAGGTAGGGTCGTGTTTGTGCATTACAAATATAAAAAAAATATAAAAAAAAAAATGTTGGGCGCGGGCCGAAAAATAGGGGCGGGCGGTCGAGGACAACCAAACAATTTTTCTTTTTGCTTCATGACATGTCACAGGGTTATGACACCTTAGCTCTATGAAGCAACACAGTTACAAGCAATCAGAGGGCTTTGGGTCATTCTATAAATTAGGGGTCCAATTTTGGTGTCCCTGTTACATCTGACATTTTTAAGATTTTGCAATTCAGGACACATTCTTTAATGCCTTCTATCTCCAAGAGTGATTGTGTAAAGCAAAGTACCTGCCAAACAATTTAAAAATAGTGTGAAGTCAATTTTAATGATACTTGATGGGAAATTACACAGGTCAGGTGTAACAGGGACAGCAACAAATGTCACACCTTGGACCCCTAATTTATAGAATGACCCCTTTGTCAAATCAATACTTGATGCACGTCTATTAGTTGTTATGGCACATGTGCAGAGATATGATACACGACACATTTCAGTATTGGAAAAGGGGCTCTGAATTGATACATTATATATCAATTCCTGGGGGTACAGTTAAAGTTAAAGCTTACAGCCTAAGGAACCTAGACATACCTCATGTTGAAGCATTTTCGTGAGCATTTTTTTTCTTCTGAATTTAGCAGATAAAAAATTGCCCCCTCAATGAGAATGTCAGTGTTACATGCTGCACTGCTGTCTATAAAAATGGTGTTCAACCACAGACAGTAAGGATTTAAAAAAAATAATTCAGCCTCAAACCGTTTAAACTACTCAATTAAAGGTATTTATAGCAACAAAAACTGTAAACATTATATTGCTTATTTTTCTGACGAAATTAAACTTATCGATTCTGTACATAACTCTTGGTGTCCGCCTCGTTGTAATGTAGTCTCGCTCTCACCTAATATCGCATGCAAACATCTTTATCTCGCCTGCACATCTAAACTATGCACATGCGATCACTTTACAAAATATCAACGTCATAGAGGGCCTCGAATCAGTGGCGAGCTTTAATGACTGGTTTCCTATCACTTTGATTTTTCGTGTCCGTGTGTTATGTACGCATTCCGTCACGCAATGCGGGCTTGCCGAAGTCAGAACACCCAATGTTGCAAATTTCTAGTAAGCTAGGGAGTTGTACTGTCATGTGGGTTGGCCGTGATTGGTTGGGTTTTCTGAAGTGGTGCGTTGTGTCTTCGTGTCCGGTATCTGGACACAAGTTATGTACAGAATTAGGACAGGCATGGGTGAGTTTTTTGTGTCATCAGTGCCCACATTTCTTGAAATTCCGGGTTGCCAGAATGTTCAAACGTTATGCCACAAAATGGTAAATGTAATTTTTCTTACTACGATGGGAAAATTTACATGTAGTGCTTCAAAACAACAACGAGAGGCTAAAGTGTTTCGGTTTTGGGGAAGTCCAGCCAATTTTCCGCTGATTTTTGTAAACATGGCAGCATGAATTTTTCGTCCGTGTTATGTTCGAATGGCGATTTTACTAGTTTTTTAGTTTCTTGAGGATAAATTTTTCTTTTTCAGTTTTCGTAATGGTAGTCATCTAACTTAACTCAATTAGAAACGAGACATTTTGGAAGGAAAAAAATTTTTGACGGGGTTTAGCCTTGATTTCTGGCGTACATAATTCGGACACCGAGATCTGGAGGTCATGCAAAATGTACATAATGCAACATGAAAATCAAATTAAAGCTCATAAATTAGTTAAATTGTACATGCATACAATTACTATTAAAACAAACATTCAACTATACAACTTTTTTCAAAGCATGGTGCCATAAACTGGTGAAGAGCAATGACAAATCTCCATATATTAACAATTTGGTGTCCATGTTTTGATGTTATGCACAATTATTTGTCATGGTTAACCTTGCCCACTATAAGAGCTTTGGATTCTAGTACTTTTCTATCATGTCTTTCTATGGTTATGGGTCAGTGCAACATTTTAAGACACACTATTTAGTTGTCCACTCAAATCTCAATAGTTATTTCATAAAGATTAATACCACATCTTCTGTACATAACGGTGTCCACCTAAACACAACTCATTTTTTTTGTGGAAAATGTATTTTCAGTGTTTTGTGTATGTCATGTTGCATAGTATTAGACATACTTTAAAGAACAACTTCAATGTCCTGGGAAATTCTCTGCCCAGTATGAGAAATGTGCTCCTAAAGGACACCAAGTTATGTACAGAAGATATCTCCCTTGGCTCACTTTAAGGGCTGGTGTATCTCTTGTTTTGAGTTGTCTTGCTCCACCAGTTCATTTTTATGTTTCTATGGACTATATTAAATATCTTTACAGGGTAAATGATGGTAACATCTGTTGTTCATTTTTGGGTCTGTTTTGTAACAAAAATGTGTCGTGTATCATATCCCTGCACACATGTACAGGCGATTGGGTAGTGTAGGGCCCCTCTTTAGTTTTGATCAAAATAGAGTCAAGGGTATTTTTTCTCATTCCAAAATGACTTTTTTAACCTACATGTAAAGCAGACTTCTCTTAATTCTTTTGAATTTTTGTTTTTTGTAATTTTGAACAGTTTATTGCGGTAGAAAATGCAATTTTCTTACGCACTTTACGGCAGTTGCCATGCGAATCAACGCGGTTTTGCGTGTTTACTGTGCATCGCGGTGATCGCCATCTTTGATTTTCGAGTTGCGTTTTGTCTTCTTCATCGCTGCTTCCACAAAATTTCCCTCAAAAACTAAAACCCTGCCCTTTATCAACGGCATACCTGTTGGTTTGTAATGTCGCTAACTATTTTGGCAATTCCATAAACCTAAAAGTAGATTTTTGTTTTCTTATAGGGAACAGGGCCCTACACTACACAATCGCCCATGTACATTTGTTAAATGTGTTATGCATGTCTTAAATGTAACCACAAAAAAACACCCTAAATGCACAATACTGACCCAATTACCTGACTGCATGGATCTAAAAAAGGTGGAAAGATTTGGAAATTGGTACGGCACTGGGTATTGGTTTATCATGGAGCACTTGTACATTTATTAGTGAGCAACATCTTTCTTGACTAAACACAATTTCCCAAGCAAATGGTTTACATGTACTTCATTGCAAAAGTTTGGCTACGATCTGCAGCAGTACTGTAAATAAAGACACCCCACCCATTTGCTGATGGGTTTATCTTCACTTCTTGGGTATTCGATGTGTGTGGTGTAGAAGAATTGTCATACACGCAGGGATCGAAATATCCACTGGACCGCTGGACCGATTTGAGCGTAAACTTTTGACCGAACTAGTCCGGTGGTCTAGTGATTTTGTTCATACACTGCATGAAATGCTATCACTAAAGTACATTTTTTGTAAATCTGGTAAACTGAAAAAGCCCCATAATTACTGGAATGGCCATCATTTTTAGTTTTGAGGCAGGGAGTTTCAATCAAAACAGCATTTCTAACTCCTCCCCCAACAAGGTCAGCAAAGGGGGGAAAAAACAGCACACTCTTTCAAAACACTTATTTTTACCATTGGTCTTGTGAAATACCTTCTGGTCTAGTAACATTTTTGTGCTACTAGCCCAGCTGTCAAGTAGATTTTTACCTGAAATTCGACCCCTGTACACGTATTATACTGGGCCATCAATTTGAGAAAGACTGTCACCTCTTAATAAATAAATAAATAAATAAATAAATAAATGTACGTAAAATTTCTTTACCATCCGAAATATGGAAACTCTCAACTCCTCCTTCACATACTCTCGCAACGCAGTATTCGCTATATACTTCATGGTGAGCAGTGATGTTCAGTCATCAGTTCCAATGTGTAAGCAGAAAGTATGAATATTCACTGCTGTGAGGTTTGGATATTAGAGATGATTCAAACATTTGAATATTCAGGAACGCAAGATGCAGTTTTTAGGTTTTGAACCAACATGGAGACGGGACACCATCCTCCTGTAAGAACAAAGGGTACATACATGTAAGTACACAAGTTGTTTTGGATCTCAAACGGCATCATACTAGATAGAGTTTACATGTTGTGCCAATCACTCCCATGCACACTGGGGTTAACCCTTTGCCACCAGTTGACACAAATATGTGGGGATTGAAAATTGCCACCTGGCCAGTCGACATCTATGTCTGCCAATCTCTGCAGTTCCAATCCATTATTGGGGTATTTTGTAAGTTATGCTTGGCTGCAAAAGCCTCTTGTTTCCATTTCGCTTGGCTGCACAAGCCGGCATGGTGCCTCTGGCGGCCCATATAAAACCTGAGGTCAAGTGGTTAAGTCACAGAAGGTGCCCACACAAGGTGCCTAGCAGTAACCATCTGCATGGCACACATGTGGCACCAGCAAGTAAAATCAGACATAATTGGTGGACAAATTACTGTTAAGCGGTATTTTGGTTTTCGAATAGAGCCGTAAATTCAGCATTGAGAATGGAAAATAATACGTAGTTTACACAATTTTTTGGGAAGTACAAAAGACTAAAATTTCAATACCAGGTATTTTTAATTGCTTTAACCCCAACGGTCCTGATAATCCTCCAATTTCAATACGATTTTTCACACCACCTAGGGAGTTAGGGTTAAACTACAGTATTTTGACAAAAACAGGAATCATGATTTTTGTGACGATTTTCATGTAAATTGCAATTACTCAAAAATAGGTCACGCGACTTATGTCCGATTTCCCTTGTAGACGCCACATACATGTGTGTATGTTATCTCAACACTTGAAAAGTAATGTACATGTAGACCTGAAAGGAGGCCATGCAGCATTTTCTTTTATCTTTATTGAAAATGTGCAAGCAGCAATGCAGCTAGCCTCAAGAGTGTGGCAAAGATAGCCCGCTGCATTCTTTGCTACACATCCAACCATGGGTAAAAGCCTGTGCATTACAGTGCTGTAGTCGAGACCTTCATGCGTTATTATTCTTTTGACCCGCTAGTTAAATTATGCTAAATATACAAGTAGGTCACAAGCTGTTCCATACGAAAGGGCCAAGACATACTTGGCGATTTGGCCTTGGCGTGCGTGTGTAGAGGGCGCTGTGCAGTATAAACCTGTGCGCGCTACATTGCACCGCGCTAAGGACGTCTTGGAACCAAGACTAGTGCATCCACTGAATAAAGAATCACCATTTCAGAAATCTATTTCACCGTTTCAGAAATCTATTTCACCATTTTAGAAATTTCATCATTTCAGAAATCCGAGTGCACTCAAAACAAACATGTATGTATGTATGTGAATCGTACTTAAGCATTCACTCAGGTTGAGATTTTAAAACTGTTGAAATGTGCAATTTTGGGGCCCACTTTCAAGGTTCGATTATTACATGTATTCACAAGATTTGAACAAAATTGTTCATGACCCCAAGGTTCCTCAGTCTTGAATAAACAGCTTCTTTGTCATGTTTATGCCACATGTTTAGAAGTTGTTACACTGTACCAAGGGTTGGTTATTTTCACAAACAATTCTCACTTTTTTAACATTCGGAGATAATGATTATCTGTCACCGGAGATCATGTCCCAATTTTTTTTAATGCAATAAGTAGGGCCCACGTTACTCCGACTATTCCTGACCCATGCTGGTGCAGGTGTTAAAGTCAAATCAGAAAGATTTTACTTTAGGCCAGGTGAAAAAAAGAAAAATTATTAAAAATATTTATTAAAAAAGAAATTTCCCAAGATGGCCGCCATGCCTTTGAATTAAAAATGGCTGCCAAATTTTCAGTTCAAAATGACCGCCAGCTTTGTATTAGCTATATGTATTCTACTAGTAAGTTGAGTCTAAATATTGCGAATGCCAGTGAACTACTGCCCTTGCTGGCTTTGTAGAACTCTAAAATATCTAGAAATGAAATCGATCATCGAAAGAATGGTGCCAAGATAAAGCAACACATGAAAAATCGGGGGGTTTTTTGGGAGAGGAAAAAAACAAACGCAGTGGCTATTGTTATGGCAGCAGTCGTTACGTAACTGCCTAGTTCCCCGACTTAATGGTATTCAACATCACGATGTTTGCTGTTGAAACCAGACTATCAATCAAATGGTTCTCTGACTTTATTTCCCTTTTTAAAAAAATTATCCAAATCCACTGAAATCAAAGGGAAGAAAATTAAATCTACTTAAATAAAAATAACCATTTGATTAAAAACCTAAAAGAAAAAAGAAAAACAATAGGACAGCGCAGCATGGATTCGATCCAGGGTCTCAAAACCAACACTGTACCAATCAAGCTGCCAAAGCGCTCTGGCAGGATGGGCAGTTGTAATTACATTCGCATTGTGTTTTTACCATGCCGTAACAATACTACAATAGCATTTGAAAGTCGCGTTATGGCTGCCGTAAAAATAGCCACTGAGTAAAAGAAGATGCGGCTTAAAAAAAAAGATGCTGGCGGGGATGATCAACTAGGGTATTATTTTACTTGCCCTTAATACCCCACCAAAATCGGTCAGGAACAGCAAAATATTTGAAAATAACTGGTGATAGTGTACATGTAGTTATCGGACTTGCCAAAGTAGATTGCAACATTAAAAACAGGTATGTTAACCCCTTGCATACGGATGACGCCATAGGGCGCAAAAAAACAGTGTCACCAGGCCGGATGACGCCACTGGCCGCTGTTTGTGCAGTTTCAATCCATTGTTGGATTATTGTGTATGTCATGCTTGACTGCACAAACATTGTAGCAGTTCGATTTGGCTGCCAGAACCCCTGCAACACCCCGACGTCTCCCGTAAAATACCATGCTCAAGGGGTTATCTATGGAGGGCAGGGTTTAGATTTTTTAGTGGGAAATTTTGTGTTAAAACGACAAAGAAGACAAATAAACGCAACACGAAAATAAAGATGGCGATCACCGCGACGCACAGTTATTGAGTGAACATGCAAAACCACACTGATTTGCAAGACACCAACCGCAAAACGCAGAGGAAAATCACATTTTCTACTGCAAGAAACTGTTCAAAATTACACAAAAGATAAAAACTCCCTGGCCCAAGGGACTCGAATTGGACACAATCCAAATAGGGGCCCATAACTACACAACCACCAAATAAACCAACCCTATCTAAACATGTGGCACATCCTGTTATTCCAAGATTTATGTCGGCAATTGTTTGCTGTTGGAACCAGACTATCAACCAAATGTGACCCGCTCTGGAAAAAGGTATATTATGTCGCAAAATATGAAAAATTAGTTTCATGTATGTTTGGAAAGCCCGCAATGTAAGCTTTCATTTGGTACATGATAGAGCTCCAAAGCCCTTTCCGTTCTGGAGATATTGCGTTTTTGCATATTAATTAGTTCTATGGAGTTCAAATTGCACAACAGAGAAAACAGGCATTGAAATAGCTTGTTCCAATACAATGCAATGGAACAATGTACTCTAAAAGGCTTATTTTTTTCACTTTATTCACTGAAATCAACATTGTTGCGCACCAAACCTGAAAAATATATTTAAGATGTCATTAAAGGCAAAAAACTAAAAGTGAATTTTGACAAAAAATGTCACCCTTTCAACATTGAAAGGGCCATTACACGTAAATGCATAGCGCGACTTATATCACCTTTTTCTGGAGCGGGTCACAAATGGTTCTCCGACTTTATTTTCCTTTTAAAAAATAATTCTCCAAAACCACTGAAATCAAAAGGAAGAAAATTAAATCTACTTAAATAAAATAAAATAACCATTTCATTTGATTAAAAACCTAAAACTTAAGAAATCTTTTCGAAAAAAAAAAAAATATAAAAGAATTGGCCAGCACGGCCGGGATTTCATCCAGGGCCCCCAGCCATCAAAATCAGATGCCTAATTAGGACACCTCTATATTTTTTACGAGTTCCATTCAAAACTGACTTTTAGTTTTGCAGATGACTTTACAGTACAAAATTAATCTTAGTGAACTATTAAATGATTCCAAGCACACAGAGTGACTTTTCCTGCCTGTATCATCGCAAAATATTGAGGTAAGTTCCGAAACATAAACTGTCTCCTTCGTTCTAGTTATATGGAACAAGGTCCTAAAGTAATGCGTATTATTTTTGCAAGAACAAATAAACAGGCCTAACGTTACAGACTTTCTTCAAAGTCTTAGGAATCATTAATCAAATTAATGTTTTGTTAGGCCTATGAAGTATAACATGTATAATTGTAGCTTTAAAATTCCAGCTCTTGGCTCATGACCTGTCATGACAGGTCATGAGCCAAGAGCTGGAATTTTGAAGCTAGTAATTGCACGAAAATTTCCACAATAAATTCTCAAAATTAAAGGTTGTGCCAAGAGTTCATACGATTCCGAACACAAATGGATGGTTATCTTCTACGATTAGCTGTTCCTAACCGATTTTGATTGGGATATTAAAGTAAAATCTTTCATAAAAAACGGTCATGTCAGCCGGTTCGGTACACTCAGTCTGCTGTCCGAATACTGGACAAGGCCAGCCGTGAAGTTGTTCGAGTTGATTTTTAGTAACCCCATTGTGGCAAAAGTGTTCTTGTTTAAGAGATAGTTTTTAAGTAGGCAGTGCACAAAAATGAAATCTTATACTACCTACCAAGCAGACACGGCGAAAAACAGTAATAAAAGCCTCTTCTAGACCTATAAACTGACTTTGAAATGGGTCGACAAAACCAGAGGACGCGTACTGGGCGTCCCAATAAATTTTCGATTACGTTGAATGCGCGCCCCCAACGGCCAGGTATGGTCCAATCGCTTAGTTCAAGTTCCATCAAATCCGCATTTTTCCATCCGCCGACTCGGCTTTTTGGCTAGGGGATGAATGATAAGCCTACTTTACACCACAAAGCTCTGTACTGTACAATTTGTATCTTTGTTGTAGTTTATGTATATTCATTTGATTTATGCTAAAGGTAACAAAAAACACCCCACAGTACACAAATTCAAATTGTATGTTTAATTATAACGAAAAAGCTCCTTTTTGGGGGGGGGGGGGGGGGGGGGGGGGGGACGGGGGGACACGTCCCCCCAATATTTTTTTGTAGAGGGGACGGCTATGGCAGTGTCCCCCCCCCCCCCCCCAATAATTTGCCATGGGTCATTGACTTTTACATGCACCAGTGTGCACCAAAACACAAACATCAGCACACATTTTCACCAATTCCCCAGAAGACACAAGAGACACCAAATACAAAATTTCCGATTACATGATCTCTCTAAGGAGCCAATCAAAATTATTGAAAATCGAAATTTACTTTTTAATAGAAAACAAAATAAATTAAAAGAAATGCTCTTTTGACTTGCCAATTCCACTGTGGCCTTGTCTGCATCCGCTGCACACAGTGGCCTCTAGTCTTGGTTCAAGACGTTGTTACGTATATACGCGATAACCGGCCGCCGCGAGAGTGCGTTATCACGCGCGACATACGATAGGTTTTCCCGGCCAGTTTTGCAAAAATAACGTTCAAATTCATCTTGATAGTGGCCAATTTGAAGCAAATTAACTCTCTGCTGTCGTTCCCGTGGTTCGTATTAGATTTCAGACGTTTAAATTCGTTTTCATACCTGGCATTTTCATGTTTAACGCATCCCCTTTTGAAGTTATGTCATTCGGTTTAAGTGATCATTTAATTTAACACTGAGTTCGTGTTCACATAATTTGTATTCTTAATTCTTTACTTCTTTCTCTTTTACCTTTGGTTTTAAATTGTGGTCTGGATTTTCTTACATCTCTTTAGAATGTCTTTACTAAATTTACTCTTTATCTGCACACATGATTTACATGGCTGCTGGGGATGCTTGTGTCTGTTGGTCTGTCATCAGCCATCAATCTCTTGCCGTGCCAAGCATCTCGGCATGTATGTCTGGGCTCTGGTTGTACCACTGTGTACACTTCGCTGGGGTGATGGCATCAACGTTTGCGACCGCAACTTCTTGCAGAACGTCACATCTCCACTGATGCATGTTCATGCCTGCTTGGTGGGCTGCACGGACGTTTCCAACGCGTCTTTGCCACTCGGGAAGTGCAAGCATTCTCTTCGCTGCAGCCTTGAAGGCAGAGTGTGCCATTTCAGTAGGGTTTAGAAATGGCGAGTAAGGAGGAAGGCGTAAATGACCAAACTTACGCAGATGGAAGCTCCAGCGAATATGAATGCTGCAGTATGCAAGTATAATTTGAATGAATAATTGTTAAATTGCATGGTTTAAATGTACAATCGCATGCTTCTACATTTAAATTGAAGGAGGATTTAGTTAATTGAAGCACCAGAAATCTAAATATGGCAGCTCGTGGGCGTTATATGCGAATTTCAAATGTAGACCGTGGTCGTTTGATCGATGCTTTCAATGGCAATGCCCAAGATTATCTTGAACTTGCAGATAATCTTGGCATAAACAGATCAACTGCCAGGTCAATCCTTGCAACGTATCTCAGATCTGGCAGACGAGAAACCCTGCCAAGAGGAGGGGCCACATACTCAAAAATGGACGAAGACATGAGAGTTCATCTTCGAGAGATTATTGAGGACAACCCACTTCTGACCCTTGAACAGATGAAGAGAAGTCTAAGGGAAAATTTGCCGGAAAAAACCTGAAGTCTCCACTAGCACTATAGCCAGGGCACTGGATGGAATGCTACTTACACTTAAGCTGGCAGAAGATGTTCCGGACGCAAGGAACTCCCCCCCCCCCCCCCCCCCCCCCCCGAATTCTGGACCAACGCGTTGAGTACGCCGAGTGGTTTTTGCATGAGGGAGTAATCGGCCACTGTGTCTACATTGATGAAACAGGGTACAATATCTGGACAAGGCGATCGCAAGGCAGAGCTCCACGGGGGATACCCGCGAGACGAGCAGTACACGGGCAGAGGGGCCGCAACTGCAATGTGACCTTTGCCATTTCAGCCGAATTTGGTCTTATTCATCATCAAATCTCCTTCGAGACTGTAACACGGGAGCGCTTTGAAGGCTTTCTAGCTGATACCGTTCAGGAATGCGGTGACCTATTCCCAGGAGATGAGGCACCATACTTCATCTATGACAACGCCAGACCCCATGTAAATGCCCATCAACCGGAAGGAACCAATCCACTGATTCAGTTGAAACGCCTTCCTCCTTACTCGCCATTTCTAAACCCTACTGAAATGGCACACTCTGCCTTCAAGGCTGCAGCGAAGAGAATGCTTGCACTTCCCGAGTGGCAAAGACGCGTTGGAAACGTCCGTGCAGCCCACCAAGCAGGCATGAACATGCATCAGTGGAGATGTGACGTTCTGCAAGAAGTTGCGGTCGCAAACGTTGATGCCATCACCCCAGCGAAGTGTACACAGTGGTACAACCAGAGCCAGACATACATGCCGAGATGCTTGGCACGGCAAGAGATTGATGGCTGATGACATGTTTACTTCTAGCAATAATATACACGGTCATCAGAGAAGTGGCAGGATCTTTTGGGAAACAGTTCTTATATCCATGTACTTTCAAATTGGAATAATGACATTCCGTTCAATTCTATCAAACAAATGAATAATATGGACTTATTTGGAATTCCTATGCTTACATTTAAAAAATGCTTGCTTAATAGCGAATTTAAATGACCAAACTTACGCAGATGGAAGCTCCAGCGAATATGAATGCTGCAGTATGCAAGTATAATTTGAATGAATAATTGTTAAATTGCATGGTTTAAATGTACAATCGCATGCTTCTACATTTAAATTGAAGGAGGATTTAGTTAATTGAATGTTGATCTTAAACGTGCATTCAAATTCGTGCGAAAATGGGTGATTGGTCGTCATTTTGGCTGTCAAATCTGCTAAATTGGCCGGGAAAACCTATATTATACGAAAAAGAGCTGCCATTAAGTTGCACAATAGTCTGGTAGCTATCTATACTACTACTGACCGGGCCAGGCCGGGCCGCCGGGCCGGGCCGAAGGGGCGCTGGTAAGTTCGCGATCGAAGCTGATGCTTTGCATTGCAGGCAGCAGCCGGACGGCCGGCCAGCGCTGGCGGCTGCAGTGTTCACCGCTCGTGTTACGTTCGCATGCGACGTCTTGCAACTGTGACGATCGACGCGAGGGAGATACGACGGGGAAGGTGCCGGGCAGGACCGGGCAGGCAACCTGGGTGATGGTGTGTGATCTGCGGGAAATTACTTGTTACATGCAAGAAATACCTACCTCTCCATTATATTAAACCGTCGAGGCTCGGACAACTCGACCGTTGGCCAACTCGACCGTCTTTGCGTCAAATGGGAAGACAAGTCGTCCGTGGAGACAAGTCGTCTAGTAAATTGAAGTCGACTCGGAGGTAGGGGAATCGCTGGGGTCTCGGCGGGGATTCGCGTCCAGCCTCAAAGCAAACATGAGCTCGAGCTGAATGTTTGTCGAGTTTCACCAGTGGAGAAAACCCGCAGGAGATCTAGAGGGCGTCTCAGTATCTTTGTGAACTGTGTGACAATCGAATCACCTGAGTATACGACAATCTCCGTTTTCCCTGGCCGTAAAGACTAGGGCCTCGTGAGCTATTTGTTTTATTATTATCACGGCCTTTTCTATTTTATATCTAAATCAAATAAAATCACCCAACAAGGTCTCCTCAGCACCATTATGATATATCATATCTATAGCCCCGTTAAGATTTTCTGTTTATTATATTTCCATTATTCCGGAACTTTTTAGTTCATTCCCCTCGGCTCTACCAAACAATCTAAATAGCACGGACCAGGGGCCAATTTCATAAAGCTGTTAAGCACAAAAATTTGCTTAGCATGCAAATGCTTCCTTGATAAAAACTGGATTACCAACCATTTCCATGTGTGGAATATTGCTTTTGACTGGCATTCAGCTGTTGTTTGCTTGGCATGAAAATTACATGGACTTTTGGCTGGTAACCTGTTTTTACTAAGCAAGACATTTTCATGCTTAACAGCTCTATGAAGGCTGTACCTTTATCTTCATACTAACACTCGGGCGGTAGTAGTCAGGGTTAGATCTATGCATAATGCATTTATGTATGTATTATGCAAACTACATAATGCGCGCTGCAATCATTGGGCAAAGCAGGTGCGTGCGCACAACACGGCTTCTACGAAATTCCCAAGATGTTACTGGCGGTTCGTGGCTAAAATAGTTTGTCGTGATAACGCCCTCTCGCGGCGGCCGGTTATCGCGTATATACGTAACAACGTTTTGAACCAAGACTAATATAGGGGTTTTTCGAAACCTTGGCTTCGTCTCCGGCTTCGGCTTCAACTTTTGAATAACTGAAAAGCAAACCAAATAGAAATATTCAAATTTTTGCTTTCATAATCAACCGAATGAATGTTCCTGAAACAGAACATGCACCAACATTTAGAATATTTCAATTTGGTTTGCTTCTCAGTTATTCAGAAATCGGAGACGAAGCCGAAGTCGGAGACGAAGCCAGGGTTTCGAAAACCCCCTTCAAGTGGCCTCGCGCGCTTTTGCACTGTACTCACGTCACACGTACGGGTCCGGGTACGTACACACGTACGTACACGTATACGAAGCGCAAACAGCGACCTCCCGCGGCTATATGCTGCAATATGCAAATCAGTTGGGTCCGTCTCACAGACGATTTGCATATTATTCACGATGCCGCGTGTGGTCGCTGTTATGTTGTTCGCGATTTTTTGGGCAATGAGCATGAGTCGAGAACTAATCGCCGGGCCGTCCCAGTCGAGGCTCGCTCATCATCACGGCCGCTAGCGTCGAACGCCTTGACCAAGGCTAATTCCACTCCCGCATTTCAATTCGTTTTTTTTTCAACCCAATACCTGTACGCCTATGCGTAGTCTTATTAGACGTTGTATCATCCGTTGTTCAACAGAAAGTACAATTCTATAGACCTATTTAAATTCTCCCTAAGTTATGCATCAAAATATACCCAATCGAGTACGCACTGTAGACTGGTTCCCGCCTCTACTGCTACCAATTAAATACCGCAGCAGAGACTAGACGGGAACCGTGCTAATAAGCACACACGTTGCTTGCGCGTTGCGAAGCCCTTGGAAAACGATAAGTGTACATGCGTGATTTTTACACGAATGTCAACTTCAAAAGGGGTATTGTGTGGCTTCAACTTCAAGAATTTCGGAAGTTGTTAAAACAAATTACTTGTGACTTAAATTGAAAAAAAATAACTTGGTGGCTGCAACACTGGCCGCCGAGTGGACAATTCCTCTATATGGGTGGACGATCTGAGTGGCGATATTGTGACAGAGAGCTTTGGCGGTGTTAAGTTTTTGAAAGTTGTTTAGGGCACAAATATTTCTACAATCAGTCCCATTTATAGGCCACAAAGACCTCTTACCTAAAGGATCACAAAATAATAATGAGCTGGCACGCAGTGACTTTCAGAGTAATGGTGGCATGCACCCTTTAATAACACTCTTTGGGGCCTATCGTGAGGAAAATTGGACTCAAAACAGAGAAAATTTACCTAAAATATACTAACCACATCAAAACATGAAATGCGATTGCTTGCTTTCCGAAAATGGGGGAGCTACAATATGGTATGCCGCCTTTCATTTTTAAATTGATTTCGGCGGGCTATTTTTTTGTGTGGAAATTTATTGCAAAAATTTGGAGAAATTACTTTTTGTATTATTATTATTAGTATTATTATTTTTGGGGGGGAGGGGAATAAATATTGAACCCCAGGGGCGGACAAAGGATTGTTTGGAGGGTTGGTGTTCTGAAATTATTTCCGTACATTTGCCCAAAAGTTGACTCCAAAAATGTTTCGTCTGCGAACAAAAGTTTTAAAGTGGGGGGGGGGGGGGGGGGGGGGGTGATACAAATAATTATCCTGAATGCTGCATACAAAAAATAAAAGAAACATATTAGATATGTACAATTGCGGGCAAAGTCATTGGTGCATATTCTAAGAAGTCGAAGCTTGCAAATTTCCTTAAACATAATAATAAACAGAGAAAAGCTTGAACGATGAGACAGACAAAAACATTCCTCTATTTTGTCCCGTAGGCCTATACCTTTAGAATTTATTAATCGAAAGGTATGCATTCTGGTGTTACGCCTGTTTAAAAAAAAAAAAAAGTTATGTGATGTTGACCAAGCTTTCAGGTGCCGCGATTCACCGAGGCCCCATACCCCGGCTTACCGGCTCCCATGTAGGACTCTTATGGGCTCAGATTCCGATCCATCACACCTTCTTCCCCAACTCATCCATATAACCTGAAGGTCTAGCACCATAAAAGGGAGGAACATGGCAGCACCCTAAACCTCGACTGCTGAGTCAGCCAAACGTGCCATGAACCTTTACGCAGATGCTTACCTGGACTTCACGAGTGGTCCCAGCTAGCTGCACTGCGCTTGGCGAGCAAGCAAGTACAGTTGGTGTTTGGAAACGGTAAACGAATACTCTTATAAATAATGACAATCACATTTCTGGCAAAAAAATAGGAAATACTGAAAGGCTTGGAATCTAACCCTCGACTACGAAATCGATGAACGACTCGCTTAACCACTCGGCCACCGAGCTGTCACTACATACGAGCACTTTTTAAACCTATAGAAACAGAGAAGACACGGCGGCAGTACAATACCCGAACATGGTTGAATGAATATCATTAAGAATCACACCACTGTTATAATTTGTCTTTTCCCATCCACATGGCTTTTTAACTGTAGGTTTGAAAATAAGAAACCGATGGGGCGGGGTACACGTCCCCTAATATCTTTTGGGGAGGGGTCGGCTATGGCAGTGTCCCCACCCCCCCACCCCCCACCCCACCAATTTTTTTTTTTTAGTGTAAAAAAAGGGCCTGCGCCCAAAATTAAGCAGAAAAGCAAAACCTGTAAAGGTCTTATTTTGCGTGTATGGGTAAGAACAAAACAAAGAGGCCAAATGGCGCCACCAACGTTGAGAAGGTGTGTGCCCCTCCCGCTTGTAAAGGGGAAAGTGGCTTTAGTGGGGGTAGGAACAGTTCGTTCCATTAAATGTAGATATTGGATGGATTCGGATTTCAGGGGTCACAATAACATTCAAAAACACCGTAAACATACATATTTACATTTTGACATGTTCTAATGTCACTGCACGTTTATTTTCTTCGAGAACATCAGCTAACACTTTCTTTATGATAAAATATTGTTAAAACTTCACTAAACTTCACATTCTACCATTATGTGTAATATTTATGGAGACGGAAAAATAAAAAGCATTGACATCCAGAGATTCAGAATGGTGCTGCACATATTGCAGCCTGCATGCAACCAAAGCACTGTAAGACCAAGGGCACCAGTCTAAATTCCAACGTTCCAACGTTCCAACTTTCCGAACCAAACTGGCCCTAACCCCAACCCCGAAAATATTTTCGGCAATGATTTTCAAAAAACGGTGCATTTTCAAGGCATGGTCGTGTACATTATTATATTCTACTTTTGAATAATCTTTCCAACCATTACAATTTTAGAACGAATGCTTTTTGCGGACCAGTTGGCGGCTCAAAGCAAGGCAATTTTCCCCTTTAATATATCTTGCTGGAAAGGGAAAATTTCTGCCAACCCTTTGGACGCACCATACCACTGTACTTCTGCTTCATGATCTGCAACAGAAATGGGCATTTCTAGGCTTAAAAACTGAATACATACATAAAATAAAACCAATGATCATAAACGGTGACATTACAATTTATGTCAAATTAAAGTAACTTCCAGCAGTAAAAAGCAATTAGCCTTTTAGAGGTATGGCGGACACAATAGGAGGGCGCTATTTGATTTGGGTATAAATACAAAGGTTTTACCCAAATCAAATAGCGCCCTCCTATTGTGTCCGCCATACCTCTAAAAGGCTGATGGCATCCTACTTCTTGAAGGAAATGTGCCTCAGAAAAACTGGACTTATAATTAATGTCCTTTGACTTTTAATGGTGTTGCTCCATTTGTGCCAGAGACACTAGATACTTAAGCAATTGTTAAAATGTTTGCTGCCTTCTATCCAATAACGTCTGGAATTTAAATCATTTCTGACCTCTCCGGCTTCTCCCAGATTCAAAAGTCCAAGCTAACGACCTCTCACCTTTGACTTCTTTACGACCTTTCCTCCAAGTACTTTGCCTTTTCTGACTTTCAAGCCCCCTTTCCCTGCTCGGTCACCCCTCCAGTGCATGCTGTCTGCTGATCCGAATTTTCCGCCAGAATGTCTTCCAGAAGGACCATGTTTCTTTCCAGTTCTCATGGGCGACTTGTTCCCTAAGTTTTTAGAAGTCCTGGAGGGGTTCCTATCCCGACTGTCATGCCTTGCGGCATGGCTCTTCACTCCTTTCCTCAACTGGTCTTTGGAACTATGAGACATCTTTGAACCAAACTTGAATTTCTTCTCTGGGGGCCTTTTATCCTGCCCACTAGCTTTTCTCTTATCCACCCTTGGGATGTGCTTCTTCTTCGGGAATAGAGCTAAGGGTGAAATTGATAAAAACAAATTATGCTAGTTAAATATGCTGCAATAACTGGGTTTGTTTCCATCTTTTCCATTTGCAATCTCAAAGATTCTTTCCTTACAAAGAAGCTCCTCATCTTTGTTGGGGGTGATCGGAGAATCTGCACGATTGCGTGATAGCGCAGCACGATATATCGTTGGTGCTAGCATCAGTCAATTGTACAAGCATCAGTAATTTGTGCAGACATCGTGCGAACACTGACCGTGCAGGAAACTTGCACGATCAACCAATTATACAAACCTGTTTCTGAAACAAACAAATGGTTGATTGCAAACCCATCCTATGCAATCAACCCAGTGCATTGTGCAAAATCTGCACTTTGATATTGGCCAATGTTTGCATGAATTCTTGATGTTTACATGAACGATAGATTGCATGATAGTCCAGTGTGATCTCCCGTTCACAAAGATCCACCAATCCACCCAATATCTCCACGACTCATGTGTTCAGACAATTTTTTTGCATCACAAAACATTTCCTAAAAAGCTTTAAGGAGCTTGGATTTTAACAAATGTTGTCCAAACTAATAACTGTATCAAGCTTTATTTTATTTCCAAATTTCCACTGTAAATTTTCAAATTTATCTATTCTCCTGCTGAAATCCACTATAAAATGCCACTAGGTGGTCACAATTTTAAAATGGCATAATTATTGCAACCAAGAGCAGGATGGAAACGTGCTCAAAATATGTCCTATCACTTGAAAAAATAATTGCACTATTGAGATAGCACAGAACTAATTGCAATTTTGTTAATATCAAGTTTTCATTTGGAAAAAAATTGGTTTGAAATCCTGGCTGATATATTTTCTCTGACATACATGTTGCAAATATTTTAACCAAAACACTAGAGACTATGGATTTATACCTTCCCTGATCAGAGAGGATATTTATTATGACTATTTCAAAACTGCATTCCATGGGTTTATTGGAAATTAAACAACAGAATTTCATGCCCATGCTCAATTTTGAATAGGTCACCGATAAAAAAGTGGAATATGTTTTCCACCTAGTCTATTACATTAAACAAAAATACCTGGGTCAGGGTCTTCTCCAACTTCTTGTCGGTAGTACTCTGTGTCATCATCAGGCTCCTCCTCATTTTCCTCATCTACAGCTGAGAAGATATCGAGAAATAATCTTCATGAGCGCTTTGGAAAGACTACAGCCCGCCATTTGCATAAAAAAAACATAACTATTAAAGTTTCCTAGAAAAAACTGAAGATACTGGATTCACTGTTTTCAGTCAGAGAAACAAACCCATCAGTTTTGCACAAAGAATTTTAATATCCAGTGTCACTAAATTAGGAAATTGTGAAAATGGAAATTGCACCTTTCTGAATTAGAAAATCAGTGATCCTGAATTTCTGTTTCTGAAATTTTTGTCCAGCTTTTAGATTGTATTTCTCCAGCTTTTGGCTTGCCATCAAGACCCAGAAGCTAACATGGCACTTATGAACTGACCCGAACCAAAATGAACTAAATTGAATTGGTCCATTTGGCATGGTCAGCAATTTTTTTAATTTTTATTACTTTAAAAAATCTTTCCGGTTTTGCTTTTTTTTTTTTTTTAAACCGTAAAAACCTCCTTCAACTCTACGACATTTCACTATAAAGACAAAGCCACAACAAGGAACAATTCCAAAACCAAATAAAATTACCCTTTATTGTAGACTTCTCGTCTTGTTCTTTCTTCTTTATTCCATCCAGAGATTTTTTCCTACACACAAAACAAGTCAAAATTAGTTGAAAAGCACCAATACATACAATTTACAATAAACAGTTTTAGAGCAAACTGTCAAGAATGAGGTATGAACCTGTGATCTCTAAATTTCCATACAGGCACTCTACCAACCATGTTGGGGTCTCCCAGTTCTGCCAATTTCTTTGTTCAGGGTACTAGTCAGAAGTAATAAACCCAAAATGCTGTATAGCCAGGGATCTTACCCATATGATACAATACCATCTAATAAATCGAGAGGACTGATTAGTTAGTTTCCCTTGCAGTTTATTTGATGAAAATATAATAAAAGATAACTCAATATTACCATGGCCTTAAGATGGTGGCACCCATGAATGGTTTATTAAATTCAAACGTACTTGTACAATGAATCTCAGATCAAAGAGAACACATTTTCATGTAAAACTAAGCCCTTCATGTTATACATGTATTTACATCTGTTTTTATAATTTTGCTATTTTTAAAACTAACTTTAAGTTCATTTTTGTAAAACTGTTTTTAATTCAGCCTCCAGGCTGCCATTGACAGTTTTTAATAAACCGGTATAAAACCAGTAATACATAAAACCATCAGATCGATGTTTTGTTGTGATGAATAACAAAGCATACTTAATGGACTTATAAACTGTACCACAATGCTCATTGTCACAATTATTTGTCTGCCTCAAACAAGTACAAGCCACAGGAACTACTCTGTTGAACTTACTTGTGATCCTCTTTCAACTTCTTCTTTGCATCCACATTAGCCTTCTGCATTTTCTTGCGTTTCTCCTTAGCTTTCCTGATCACAAAATTTCAAAATGGACAAAATACGGTTGAATGACCCACGAAATGAATGAAGTCATGGATAAATGATCGATAAGGGGGAGCAGAAATGGAGTATATACATTATGGGATAGAAACAAGTTTAGACTTATTAGGGAGAAAAATTACCCAGACAATCAATTAAATTGTCGCAGAGCTGGTGATATAGTGATGAATAAACCAAAACCCTGCAAATAAAGTGCACTTAAAAGTGTATTCACCGTTTGTTAGCTATGGGACGAAATATGCACTGTTATTGTATAAAACAACCCAAGTGCTTCTGAAAGCCATAGCAGTACAGCAGTTAAAAACATAGCAAGACTCCTGTTGATTCAGACCTAACTGTTTTGAGTGCAGTACCAAACATCTGGCTATAGCGAACATCATCTTTGGCTCCCAAATTGATGCATTATTCACTATGACGAACTACCACTATAGTGAACATATTTTGTCTATCCCAAGATGTTCGTTATTGTGGCATTTTACTGAAATAGTAAAATTTCTGCCTGTACTTCCACTCAAGTTGATGCACAGTATCATTTTTGTAGGGGGGGACAGGGGGAGGGGGAGGTGATAAAACTACTCACATTCTCTGAAGTCGAAGGGTTCTGGCCTCTGCTACCTCCTTTGGCGTCTTTTCGACTACAAAGGATAAGGTGAGATTGCAAAACAAACTTCAGTGCTAGCAAATTTCACGGTCAAATTACAATTATTTGGCAGTTGAGAATGCCTCATAAGGATTGCCTGAAGCGTTTCAAACAAATGGAGCTTGGCAAATTGGCGAGTAGATACAAGAAACTGGAATCCTTTTTTGTCGGTCAAGTTCCCTCACGTAGGTGGAGTACACTTTTTCGCCAACATTATATCCGGCCTACAAATGTTAGTGTTCGACAAATTTTTTGTTTCAAAGTTAATCAGATTATTATTGGTACTGTAACCATAAAAAACTTGATTCGCGAAACGTGTGAATTCTTATTAGTATCTAGAAATTTCGTCTGAAAGTCAAGAATGTGATGTCTAGAAATCGAGCCGACCAAACGTTGGCAAAAACCCGTCTGGAAATATTATATTTTACCCCCACTGTCAAGATCAGTATTAACTGAACAATCTGCCATTTTTTTCAGAATTGTACAAACAAGGCACAACCCTTAAAAGTTCAAGATTTTGTCTGGAAATTGTTGTTACAATAGAACTGTGCTTAAAAAGATGACGCCCGTTCATCACCAATGTGGTATGTACCTGATGCATACTGCATGTGGCAACGTGCACACACATTTTGTATAAGCTGTGCCGCACTGCGAGGGCCTTCTGCCTAAAAAACTTTGTGAATTTTGACCGCAACAAAGCAATCCAACAGTATGCCGAATGTATCTATAATTTACCAGATAATTTATCTGTTACTCTTTTTCATAAAATCTTGAACCGACACTTTTAGTTCTATGTTTATTTAACAGATGATCAATAATCTTCCATTGTAAATGAAGACAATGATTATAATGATCCCATTAACTTTCTTCTTTCGTTTTACTTTTACTTTTTTTTTTTTTTTACTTAACCCCAACCCCTGTGGCACTTTTACTGGGAAGTGTCCTGAACCTGTCAAAATCAAACACTGTGCAGTAAACCTATGGCACATTCTTTGCACTTAGATAAATTGGGGCAACATAGCTCCATGAAAAATAATGGTGCCAAGGCTCCACAGTCCTGAACCCATCAAAATACGAGGGTCGGCTGAAAAGTTTGTAGGTTGACTCGGAAAGCCAGATCAATTAAACTTAGCATGCATTTATTTCAACCCTTTTGATAACTAATTACATTGTTTGTTTCCAGGTAAGGCTGTATTTGGTGGTTCGTAGACGACATTGTAAAAATGGAACAAAATTGGCATTGAAACAACATTGGTCTTCATTGGAGAGGGGGGGGGGATGTGTTTCCACTGCATGGATTGCCGCTTTGTCTCTGGCTCAAAGTGATGGACCTAGCACTCATACTGGGTTAGGAAATGTTCGATGAAATTAGCTGGATGTGCTTCAAAATGCTACAAGTCATCCCTTGACATGACCAGCCTGGTGCGCATTTGATCAGACGTGGCACCCACTGAGCAGAAACCTTTGACATTCTAAGTTCTGTACTCCGAATGTAATCCACTCTCATGCAATTAGTTATAAAAAGTGATGAAATAAACACATTTAAGGTTTCATTGATCTGGCATTACTCTTTCAGAGTCAACGTACAAACTTTTCAGCCAACCCTCGTACAACACAACTTGGTGTTGGATTTTGGCATATTTGGAACGGTTAGGGTTAATAAACTGGCCGCCATGCCCTTTCCTCTATTTTTCTTTAGCCTTGGCGCCCTTCCCACTGGCCTTGGCGCCCTTCCCACTGGCCTTGGCGCCCTTCCCACTGGCCTTGGCGCCCTTCCCACTGGCCTTGGCGCCCTTCCCACTGGTCTTGGCGCCCTTCCCACTGGCCTTGGCGCCCTTCCCACTGGCCTTGGCGCCCTTCCCACTGCCCGTGGACCCACACACAGATCCCCCGACTTACCAAACTGATGGTAGATTACTTCCCCTTCACACATGCCTTCTTCTATCTTAACCATCTGCAGTTGCATCCTTGGACCAATCTGTGGTAAGGAAGTTCTTAAAATGGGTCTAAATTTGTACAAGCTGCAACTACATGACCAGTGATGCCAATTCAGAAAAAAAAACACTGGAAAATGTTCTGAAGTAAAGCAGGTAGCAAGAAAACTTTATGACCACCGGGTCTTTTAGAATCACATTTCTTCACAAAGGATATTTATTTCCAAATGATGTTACCTGTAAACTTCACTGTTGCTGGCTCTCTCCATGACTATGTTAATCTTGATATTCTTTTAACATGGGTACTTGTACATGTACATGCGAGTCCAAGATCTTCACAAATATTATCCAGTTCAAATATGATGACGCCAGTTGTTTGAACATTTGTTTTTAAGTTGCCCAATACAAGGCTAAAGGCCACTCTAGGTAAAGGGCTATGAACAGACTGAGATGGTAGGGTTGGCCATATTTTGGGTTGCCAATGCTACCAAGGGGGAGGCGAAAGTTACCTCCTGGGTCTGAAAATTGGGATAATTTCTTTAGTATCTATTGAAGATTTATCCCCTATTTAGACCTGGACCCAGGAAAACCAAAAGGGTGGTGGGCTGGCAACCTAAAATGTGGCCAACCCTACCACATCTGTTGTAGCCCTTTACCTAGAGTGGCTTTTAGCCTTGTATTGGGCGAGTTCCATAAAAAACAATACCCTTACAGTTTTCCTGGTCCCAGATCTAAATAGAAGATAAACTATCAAAAGAAGTCGAGAAATTATCCCAATTTTCAGGACAACATGTATAGGTCAAGGCATGGTAACTTCTACTGCTGGTGGGACCAACTCAATTCCGCATGCAACAAGCTTTCATTTGATGTATTATGTGTTGCTGTAACTCATTTCTGGGCCCTGGTATACCTCTTTAACCAGTTCGGGTCTGATGACGTGTTTTTTTGCGGTATTCAGAACGGATGACTGATAAACACGCACTCAATCGAGGCCGGTAATATCTCTCAGCGACCCGCTCGGCAATATCAGGGTGTGCTACCCGCAGATTACGGCCCGATTCAACCTGAACCCGGCTGGCATCGAGGTTCGTGAAAAATAATCCTGCGCCTGGGTCCAGTGACTGTCAAAATAATCCTGGCGTGAACTGGTTGTTATTAGAGTCTCGACCCCCTTGTTTTGAGAAAATGAAGCTCAAAGTGTATGAAATGTGTAGGGTATAACAAGGTTTATAAAGAAATCACCCCCCCCCCCCCCCCCCCCCCCCTCAAAACAAATACTTTGAGATTGAATTCAGTTTTAAAACTTTGGGATACGACAGAATAGGGCTTTTCAATTGTAAAAAATTTAAAATCCCAAAATCCAATTTTCAGTGACAAATTGTTGTTTCTGCTTGAAACTCAGTAAGCCATAGTACGACTCTACATTCATTTCATACTGCCAGTTCACAAATATATACATGTTCAATACATGAATAATCTTTAAGCACAGCACAGATTTGGGCAGATTGACTTATTCTCCACATACCTCAACCAGTCTGATTGCACTCTTCTGGGTAGCAATGTTACCCCTGCTACTCATACTCTGGGGAACAGTCACTTCATTGTGCGGACCATCTTGTTCTGCCTCGCTTTCAGATAACTGTCCAGCACTTGAAAAAGTTCACAAACAGACAATCCCTATAGGTTTGGTCCTAATTATGTCAGAAACAATCTACATGTGCACAAGTGAATACAATTCTTCTATATTGTTCGGATGCTACATGTACATGTGTCCTAATTACGCAGGAGGGCTGTGCATCCGAACCGGATACCTGTATTAAACCGAATTAACATATGACTTGATAATATCTTAGACAATAGACAAGAAAGTTTTGAATTTCAATTGTGGTGAATTTTCAAAATGAAAACTAAGGGTACATGGAAAAACAAAACAGATGAATGTTTATGACGCTTGCGAAAATGCAATTTACACCGTAAAGCTACAGAGGTCACTGTACACACTTGCATCTTGCTGCATTGATGCACCGGACCTTTCCGAACAATGCATGTATGAACCACAATTTCCGAGATTTAATATTTAGGATTGGCTTTTTTCAACCGGGTACCCGATTCCCATTTAACCCGTAAATGCACACCCCTATTACGCTGTGAACAATACCGGGCGAGAATGGATTTCGGGCCTTACTCTTCTTTGTCACTTCTGAAACCAAATTCCGAGATAAAAGCAGACTGGATCCAATGACAGTAAACACGTTATTTCTTCTAGGAATAAAAATAATAATACAAGACTTAAGACTTACTTAAGGAAGAAATCACTGACGTCCTTGTATCGGCTAAGGTCCGGGACTTTTGCCTTGAGAAGCTTCTTTACACTGCGGCTGATCCCTACTGGAACAAGCTTGATGGAACTACACATGAAAAAGCAATATTCTCAATCATTTAACAAACTCCTGGGCATTTTGACTGGAAAACTTCCCCAATCTGCCAAATCCAATCCAACACGGTTGCAGCAAACAAAAAGCTGCAGTATCTCGGGCTGTGCATCCAAACCGGGTACCCGAGTACCCGACCGCTAATGTCAGGAACCGGTTCCAGATTGTGTAATCGAGTACCCGTAACCAAATTAACACATTACTAAGCAATTTCTCAGACAAGGAAAAAAGAAAGTTTTTGAATGTCATTTGTCGGGAATTTATAAAATGAAAACCTGGGTATAAGGGAAAAACTAAAACAGATTAACGTTAATGATGCTTATACGAAAATGCTATTTCTTGCATCTTGCTGCATTGATGCACCAATATGGTGGTATTAACGTGTGGACCTTTACCAACAAAATGAACAACAATTTCCGAGATTTAATTTTTGGGATTGGCTTTCTTCAACCCTCCTTTTGTTATAACTATCACAGCCTATCAAAACAAATCTACCCACCAACTCACAGCTTGTGTGTGTTTCAACCTGTCATTTGGTAGGTTTTGATATATAGGGTAGTTGGGCTCCATTTTGGCCCTGAGAGAGGGAGGGTTAACGGGTACCCATGTTTTTATTTAAATTGGGTACCCGATTCCTGTACTACCCATAAATGCACACCCCTAGCAATACCAAACCTGTCTATTGTGTAGCAGTACTTAAAAGTTGTTACGTCCATGCTTTTTTAGGTGTATCACTTTGAAAAATAAATTTGATAGCTTCAAGTGAGACATTCCTAAAAATAACTGACAATAAGTAACAGATTAGATAACTTTCAATTTGTTGAATGAGTGGGACACTCCTAATTCCTACAGTATTAATGTATATTCATAAATACCTGAGACAGTTTACCCGTTCCTATTGGTTCAGAGCCCCTCACGTGGGTGGTTTTAAACGGCTGATAAAACACCAACCAGTTTTAAACACTTTTTCTGGTGTCACACGAAATTTAGACTCCTAAGAAATCTGGTCCCTTCTATTGGTTGAACACTCGTGCAACCAGTCACTCTCCTAATTACGCAAGCGCAATACCGATGAGTCCATATTTAGAGTCCATAAATTCACACTACACCGGCACTGCTGCGTTCTTCGCAACATCGCACCACATCGTGTGCGCGTCAATTTCCATATAAGGAAGTTTTTAGTACTACTCGCATGCAGCAAGAACCATTAAATAGCTAAAGGAGTATTTTACCAAAACAAAATCATTGGAAATTCATAATTTTCTGAGGTTTTTGCTGAAATATACAAAAAGGTATTTTATGAATAGGAATTCGGCTCGGGTCATTATCAGCTTCCAGGCCCCAAGGCGGTTTTAAATGTACTTGTTTAAAACTGGCCAAGCACATATTTATTCCCTCATCAATCTTTGAGCATAGTACACAATAAAAAAATATAATCAAACAGCCCCTAAATACACTACAGCACTAAAATCAATTACAAAATCAGTAGGGGCAATCCTCTTTAACCCTAACCATGCCAGACGCAGCACAGTGCATCTGTGCTGACAGCTCCACTTTGCTGCACTCTGTACATAGGTCAATGTGACAAAGTATGCAATCTGATGCGTCTGGCAGGGTTCTAGCAAAAATGCCCTGGAGGGTTAGGGTTAAAGTCAGCTGCCCTGAATTTTAATGTGTCTCTTTAATGCCGTGTCAGATTTCATGCACCTATTTCCAGTTCTTCTCTTCTTTTGTCAAACCAAACAATTCTTTTTTTTGGGGAGGGGGGGGGGGGGGGTTCTTTTTGTTTATATTTACATCTTTCAACTTACTAGTGTCTGAATTCAATCAGTTTTGTGTCTGGGTCATAGTTGAATAGTACACAGCGGCGGATGTTGTTCAGATGCACCTGCACAGGAAATCAGAATATAGAAAAAAGCATGACACCTGTTTTGATATCTTCAATAGTTAACCCCTTGCGTCCAGCTGTTATTGATGGGGTGCTTGTATGCCAGGATCAGGTTGTGCAGCCAAGCGTTAACCCCTTGCGGTTGACCCAAATATGTGCAGATGGAAAGTTGCCACCTGGCCGGTTGACGTCTATACAGTACACGCCAATTTATGCATTTTCAACCATTATTGGGGTCTTGTGTATGTTATGCTTGGCTGCACAAGCCTCTTGTTTCCGTTTCACTTGGCTGCATAAAGCCCGGTTTATACTTCATGTGAATGCAAAGCGAATTTGATGTCATGAAACATTTGCAGCGAAGATTCGCACAAGTTGAAATGTGTTCAACTTTTGCGAATTTGCAGCGCGAATATTTGGCGTTGACGTCATAAATTTGCTTCGCATTCGCATGAAGTATGAATCGGGCTTAACCCGGCCTGGCGCCCCATGAAATACCCAGTATGCCCGGGTTCAAGGGGTTAAAGTGGTCCTATTCATCGCACTTGGAGCCCTCACTTTCGTGTGAGCTTTGTTTTAAAAAGCTCCATCCTACTCATTACAATCCCATTCAAGAACAATTAATGGATTGAGTAAGTGCAGCAAATGCGCCCACAGACATCAACCAGTCAGGTGGCCTTTTTCAAACCGCGGCTATGGCCATCGTCGGTATTCAAGAGGTTAACCCTAACCCTGCCAGACGCAGCACAGTGCATCTGTGGTGACAGCTTGACCTTGCTGCACTCTGCACACAAGTCAATGTGACAAAGTATGCAATCTGGAGGGTTAGGGTTAAGGAACATTTATGATTTCTGCAGTGTTCATATCAGTTGTAAACAAGAAAAATCTTTGAAAGACTAGCATTAAACTGGGGTACCTTGTGCACATTAATGGAGGGAAACATATTCTGTAGCATTGTGGCAGCCAGTTTTAGGTGTGGTTCATCCTTGCTGAAATTGTTGAGCACAAGGAGAGGGTGATACCGGAACTGGGAGGCATACATGTTGGGTCGCTTCAAGGAAGACAATACATCTTTGGCCAGTGAATACTGAAAGGAGAAAATGCAAACATCAAGACATTACCGAAGATTTTTCACAGTTCACAATTCAAAGACAATTTTTTAAAAATCATATTGCGAAATGCATACATGAACAACTTTAACCCTAACCTTCCCAAATCCTCCCAAATCCTCTTTGCCAAATGGAGGAATTTGGAGGATTGAGGGTCTTTGGAAGTTGAAGCATCGGAGGAATTTGCAGGATTGAGGGCATAAGGGGATTTTACCTCTGGAGGAAAATGAAGGATCCAGGTCATCAGGCCCAATCTGATGCTGGGGGAAATTTGAGGGATTGAGGTTACTTGGGTATACAAAAAAACCTGGAGGATTTTGCAGGATTCATGCTTACATGTATGGTCCCCATAAGAGGATTTTGGAGGATTCAGGTTATATGCAGTTTTAACACTTTGAAATCAGAGGATGTTGGTGGATTTAGGTTACATGCGGGGAAATTATGTAGGGAGTTATTTTAGGGTTAAAGACATTTTGTTGCAGTTGATGCAATTGTTCTTTTGTATTAATCGTGACGGTTTACAACAGCTGTTTGTATGCTAAAGATTGTGTAAGCAATAGCATAGGACTAGTGTTCCGACCATTATCGGCAATCTTCGGGTCTCTTTTTATTCTACAAACCTTGGGATACGCCTTCCCCAGTTGAAGCTTTGTGACTAATTTAATCACTACCCTACATTCATGCAGCCTGTTAGGCAATGCTCGCCCAGTAACTAATAGATATTAAGGCAAGGCTTTCAAGCAGACCCAGGTGAAAAAGTAGAATAGTAGGATCACAATTTTTAAAAAGGACAAAAGTAGGACTTTGGAGGAAACAAAAAAGTACTGTTTTTGCAGACTTTCAGGAGTAGTTTTCGTTGATACTCATGTCCACAGCATCACAAGCCTCATTTGGCATGTTCTACAACACTTGCGCTCCATCCTCAACTAAGCTCTTGGAAGTAAAGTTGCAGTACTCCTGCACCCAAGCCCTTCATTGTGTGATTCTTACGTGACAGTGTGTAACACTGTTATGAAAAATATTCACTGAGATTTCATTTTTCGGAGTTGTGGGACCAAAACAAATTGGAAAAAGATGAAAAATAGTAATTTCAAGAAAAAGTAGGAGCAAGGTGAAAACAAATTAGAAAATAGAAGAAAAAATAGGAGCACTTGAAAGCCTGCAAGAAGCATGCCCCAGTAATCCGGCAGTAAAAATACCTTCATGTTCACCTGGAACACATCTTCAAGATACATGTATGGACTCAACTGTCATCAGAAGCAAACAAAAATGTGTTTGCTCGAGCCCAATTGCAGCAATACCTATGCTTGACTCTTCCTCTATGCACATGTTTCAGTGTCTCGGCAAGACCTATTCATACCTGGGGGAATGACGTAAAACTTACCTGCGTCACCTTGAATGTAATGGTTGGACCTCTTGGGATTTTAATTATTCTCTGAAAGAAGAGCAGAACAGGTTGAAATATTTATTTTCTATTAAGACTACTAAAATAAATGTAGGTGACAAAATTAAGCTGGTGATGACAGATGTAAAAAAAAAAGGTGATTTTAGCAGTAACAGGCCGGGCAGGGTGTGGCACGCGAAACTGGCCTGGATAAGCCCTCGTCAGGGAAATTTGTAACCCTGCATTATGAGAAGGGGGATGGCGTCATCCTCCAGTGGTACCCTTCACAACTTCATCATAAATGTCGCTTACTTCAGCTTCTAACTGGGCAATCTCATCCTTAACAGATTTTACATGAAAAAAAAAGTGGTGTCGACCGTTCTAAATGAGTGTGCTCCATATATGAGAGGTTTGCCCCAGGTGTCTGCCTGCTTGCCATATGTAGGGCCAATGATTTTCCGTTTTAGTGGAAACCAAACGGAATTAACGGAATTGGCCTCTTTCATTGTGCATTCATTTACATGTATGAAATAATGTCAAATGGAAATGAAACAGATTTTTGTACACTGTTCTAATGGGCGAAACGGAAATGAAGATTTGTCAAAACGGAAAATTGACTTTTCTGAAACGGAAAATCATTGGCTCTACATATGGCATTAATAATTTCTGTATTCCTATAAAAAGGAAAATGGAACTTGGAACCACTGGTGCCTCCAAAAATGTGTGTAACGGATGGGCCAAACTCCAACATGCCTTGTACTAGGAACAGTACTAAAAACCAGCCAAACTCCAACAGGCCAAAACTGTTTAATTTTGGCAGGTTTAGTACCAATGGCTCTGTGCAAAGTTTGCTTTATACTGGTCAGTTCCAAACTTAACATAATCCAACGATGTGTTGCAATGAAGAGTCATCTCAGTGGACATATGTATCTACATGAGATTGCAAAGTATTCCCTTTACTCCGCCTACCACCAGAGACCTTTGGGGTCAAATATACCAACAGCTGACCTGCATTGGGTTGTCAAAGATTTAACCTTGTATCCAGAACAGCTTAAAAATGACCACCAACTCTGCCAGTGCCTGGCCATGAGTTTACCCACCAAACGCAACCCCTGTACCCCCGGGAAATACCCCAGCAACAACACACAGTAGATATATGCAGTGTACGTACTAACATGTACATGTATACTACATAGTACACTCAGTATCAAGGCTGGCTAGCAACTCTGCCAGTTCCTGGCCATGAATTTACCCGCCAAACGCCCTGCCCATGTACCCCAGCAAAGTCCAACATTTCCACAAGTCTCATACCCTCATGTACCAAATCAAACAAAATTCAACAGGGTCACCCTAGGCCTTTGGACTAAACCTAACAAAACTCAACAAAACATTGAACCTCTATGGTACTAAATCAAACAAAATTTAACACAACCTGCTGTTGGAGTTTGTAAGGTTTGGGGTAGTTAGGATTAATGTAAATTGTAAACTATTAAAGAAAAATGACCAGCACTCCATTGCCTAATCCAGTCATACAGTACATGTATATGTTGTCAAGTGTGCCCAAGCACCTCTCAATATAAACATCAAGGAGATGCCAAGCATGCTCCTGACGGGTGAGTGGCGTAACCGACTGTGTTAAACAGCTCATTCAACAATTCCTAAAATGGAACCTCAGAACAGATCTCAGATTCCCTAAATCTCAATGAAACTGATGGTGATATCGTTCATTTGTGTATTTGGCACAAAAGCCCCACGTACACATGAATATGTATATCTTACCATGTTTGTGCCTGCTTCTGCTTTTGTAAACACCATGAAATGTGTTACGCCTAGAGGACTTGCAACACTGACAAAGTCTTTCAATACATTCTTCTTTCTTGCCTGAAAATGAAATAAAACCAACTCAATTACTGACGAAAAGGCAAAAAATACTTTTTGAAACGAGTCAAGTATTAAAATGCAGTCATAATTATACTACTGGCCTATAATGCCATTTTTAATTATGTTCATAATGTTCCTTGGGCCACTTCACAAATATTAGCACAACATGCAAGATAATGGATATCAACAAATTTATTATTAACATAATACGGAAAAAAACAGTGCCACTAGGCCAGATGACGCAATTAGCCGCTGTTTGTGCAGTTTCAATCCATTGTTGGATTAAACAGTGCCACCAGGCCGGATGACGCCATTGGCCGCTGTTTGTGCAGTTTCAATCCACTGTTGGATTATTGTTACGCTGACTGCACAAACACATTGTAGCGGTTCGCTTGGCTGCCAGAGCCGCCGCGGCACCCCGACGTCTCCCGTAAAATACCGTACTCAGGGTTAAAACCCTCCTATGCAAACATGCATTCTGAGCCATGTTGTTGTATCGGTCAAAATCAGTCAAGGTGATTGTTTTTGACCCTCCTGCCATAGTACAAAACCACATGTAATCTGATCATGTCTGTGTAAAAGTATAGCAGGGGAGGTGGAAGGACATTTTGACTGATTTTGACCTTTTAAATAGTAGGAGGGATTTATTTTAATGACAAAAAGTTAAAAATCAAAGTAGAGCAAAACTTTTAAAAAATACAATGCTGTAGTACATGTACATGTATGTTGGGAAGGGCTAAAATCATTAAACAAAAACAAATGCTTAACTCTGCAGTGTGCCATGGTGCCGTTTTGTTAAGCAGGTCACCGTGGTGTAACAGTGCGTGTACAAAAATGTACATTGTCATGGCACACCGCTTGGTTAACATCATGTTGTTTTCAATAAAGAACAGAGGAGGCACTTTCCTGTTTTTATTTCCATTTTTAGATCATAGAAGGGAATATTTTCCAAGATAGCAGAACCCATGTTTTTTCAAGATGGTTTTTGCTTAATACATTGTACAATGTATAGTCCCCAAATCGATTTAAAATATGCAATTGGACTGGAAAGCATATCCTTTCTTCTCCTTGAATTTTCATGCCATTTTTTTTTTTAGATTTAAGCTTCAGATATTAATAAATAAATAACATTTCAATTGCTTTATGCAAACAATATCGTAATTGGTTTAAACAATAATAATGAACATATGTTGATAGGTCAATTTACAGCTACTATGTACATTGTACATAGTGTTTCCCAAACAGATTTCATGAAAATACCTACTCTGAGGCTAGCTGCTGTGTATGGTTCCATTGTGCGCCTTGCATCCAGAAGTAACTGCATAACACTCCTTCCAACAGTACCTCTGTGGAACACAAATGTGTGAGGTGCTTTGCCATACTCACTTTCTGCAGTGACGAGATTCTGTTTGGCTGCCTTCTGCGATTTTCCCTGATGACCAAACAACAAAATAATATCACTTTGTGTCTCACACATTTTCTTACAATCGGAATACAGCATATCCTGCAATTCCAAGCGCTAACAGTTTGATCGGGTGTTGGTTACATGTACTTCACCACATTTCCCCAAACCAACTTCCCTCCAATGCCATTTCACCTCATTACCACTTCGCCCCATCTACCACTTCACCCCAATTTCAGTAGAATATTTTGATGCACTGTAGCCAGGTCATGCCAGCAGCCTCGCCGACACCAGCGATCCCAGTAATCTAACACTCATGAATCTTGGGGTACCGTCAAGCATACATGTACATGTACATGAACATTAAGATAATCCGAGCCTTAGTGTTTGGCTAATGCCGATTTTTCTCTTTAACCCCTTGCGTACGGATGACACAAATATGCACCAAAAAAACAGTGCCACCAGGCCAGATGATGCAATTGGCCGCCGTTTGTGCAGTTTCAATCCATTGTTGGATTAAACAGTGCCACCAGGCCGGATGACGCCATTGGCCGCTGTTTGTGCAGTTTCAATCCATTGTTGGATTATTGTGTATAGGTTACACTTGACTGCACAAACACATTGTAGCGGTTCGCTTGGCTGCCAGAGCCGCCGCGGCACCCCGACGTCTCCTGTAAAATACCGTACTCAAGGGGTTGACAAAAATACCTTACAGTGAGGTCAAATTGTTGCTTGGACATTTTGAGCCCTGTTTAGCTTTTTGGAAAGGGACATGCACATGTAAGAACACACAGATAGTTTGATCTTCTAGGGCTGTCCCACATATACCAAATATTTGAATATTCGATCGTCAACCGAATATTCTAATACCTTTTTGCCGGTTCGAATATTCGAAAAAATATGCATATGTACAGATATGACTCTGATGCTATTTTAGTTTGCTTAGCAGTGTCAAATGCCGCATTTCTGTCGAAGGTAACTTGTTTGTGGCCAGAGGTTTTGGTTCCCGTCCGTAAAACCCTTGACACTTGTAAAAAAAAATATTTTGGAAAAAACGCAGGCTAGAGTTTGGTTTCGTATTAGAACGTTACGTACCCATACAACTTACAAGGGGCACATGCAAAAATATAGTCAATCAAGCAGTCTATAATATCGATCGCCGCACGTAAAACACAGGCGTAATGGCGCGGCATGCAGTTGCAGCTGACGCGTGAAAAACTTGATCAGCAAGTATCGAATGTTCGAATATTCGGTCAAATCCAGTTACAAATAATCGAATACTGAATTATTCAAAACTGAACAGCACTATTATCTTCTACAAAATGTACATGTATGATCCTTATTTGGTACCGGGGACCAGTTTTAATGTTGTGAACGGTCATTTTCTGGGATTTTTGGGTAGACACATTTTGGATTAGTTGCAAAAATCTTAACAATAAGTCCAGAAAGGAGGACCTTAGGGTTACGAACAATTCTATTCATATTTCTTGTCCATCCACTAAATAATGAAAGTGTCTAATTTCACCATTTCTGAAGTTCTAAAGCTCACAAAAAAATACTGTATGCCCCAAAGACCCCTTAACTGTAGACAGTTCCATTTACGTGTAGGTTAAAGTTTAAAATAGGCTATGTGCCTAATTTCAGGGCCCATTTCTAAAGTTAATTGTTCAGTGGATTTGAATACAATGTTTTAAACCTGGACCTACATGTAGGGTTATTTTTATTACAACTTTTTGATGTGATATGAAGTGGGATCAACAAAATCAATCCTCTATAGACCGTATCTGATATGACATCATGGCAGCCATGTTGTGGGACACATAATAAGTGAGTTCGATAATTGACTTTTGCAATGCAATATGGGTAAAAGGTCACAGGTCAGCTGTACCAAAACAGCATAAAAGGCCGATACGACAAGGCGGAATTTGTTACAGCTGACCTCTGACCTGAGAATTATCGAACTCTCTTATAATAAATGTACACGCCTAATATTATTTATGTCCCACAATATAGCGGCCTATCGATGTTGCTTTGACAATGTGGGTATTCGAAAATGTCTATAGTGCAGTGTTGGCCTGTTTTTTGTTCTGTTGATGACAGATGTACAAAAGTCCAAGTAACTTCGGCTAGAATGAATGCATTTGTACATTGTAAATACTGGGCATGATTGGTGGATCTGTGCAATCACGTTATAGCGCAGTCCAATCTGCTAATCTATCATTCATGCAAGCATCAGTCAATCGCACAAACGTCAGGTCCACAGCACAAAATGTTAGGCATGAAAAGTGAACCTGTGCAATCGTGCAGCATGATCAGTGGTCCCATTGTTTGCAAACATCTGCAAATCTAGTGAGCATCTAGAGCCAAGAGCGATTGTGCAAGGCAGAGTTTGCGCCATCTACCAACCGTGCAGGTAACTTCAACTTGCTAGTGTTTCAAGTCAACCCTCGAGTTTGGGTTCGGGTCTGTTTAGCAAAGTTTGGAGATTTTTATCCGGGCATTGGTTTGGTTCAAGTTTGGCAGCAAATTTAAAGTTCAAATGGATTTGCCATGTGCACACCCATGAATGGAAAAAGATTGTCGTTTTCTACATGTCTATTATCAGCAAGCATTTGCGAATGAAACGGGTTCGCTGCCAGTGGTTTTTTTGGTGGTTTTTAATAAAATAAAAACGGAAAAAGAAAGTCTGAGTTTGACTCTGTTTACCAATAAATCTTACTTGCATGGGCATCCATGCATGATGCAGAATAGCCTTTTCCACTGGCCCAATCCTGCAACTACATGTTTATGTGCATTTGTATGTGCAGCTACCATGTGAACATGCTTGACGGGATCACTGGACATGCTGGATCTGTGTGATTGAGTAAAAGTGCCGTGTTGTTTGCGCAAGCATCAGTCGATCGCGCAAGCATCAGTCGATCGGGCAAGCATCAGTCGATCGGGCAAGCATCAGTCGATCGGGCAAGCATCAGTCGATCGGGCAAGCATCAGTCGATCATGTCCATCACGTAAGCATCACTGTGCGATTCAAAGATAATAGTTAACTCACAATCCACCAATCCTGAAAGTTCATCTGTGCAATTCGGCGAATTCACTACTCAAGTCAGGAAAGGCCAATTCCCCACTTTTGGGGTCGACATCGCATCTATCGCGTTATATTGGATGGTGGACAGTACAGCAGTATGGATTTCATGCGAATGCGAGTGGATGAGTTAAAGCAATTTTTGACTAATCGGGGAATACCTTGTGCGGGAAAGAAGAGACAGGAGGAGTTGATAGATTTTGTGGAGAAGGGGTGTAAGAAGTACGGTCGATGCATTGGCGATACCCACTTCCGGTTTTGCGATGTCGACTTTTTCCCATGATGCACTGCGTAATTTGGCCTCTCCCCGGTTGCCGCTGGCGGCGCACGGAGTTGTGAATCGACCGAATTGGCTGATCAATATCCTTTAAGCCTTTTTGCAGTTACATGCGCGAACTCGCCGTAACCGCTATTTTTTAAGGATAAACAATGATGTCGGCTTGATAGCAATGTACGAAAAGGTACGATACGGCATTCTTAGCCGGGATTTCTTCACATTTTATGGCACTAGGCCTAATTTTTGGCAATTGTGTAGTGTAGGGCCCCTCTTTAGTTTTGATTAAAATAGGGTGAAGGGGATTTTTTCTCATTCCAAAATGACTTTTTTAACCTAAAGCAAATTATCTTAATTCTTTTGACATCTTTTTAAAAATTTTGAACAGTTTATTGCGGTAGAAATGCAATTTTCTTACGCGCTTTACGGCAGTTGCCATGCGAATCAACACAGTTTTGCGTGTTTACTGTGCATCGCGGTGATTGCCATCTTTATTTTCCCGTTGCATTTTGTCGTCTTCATCGTCACTTTACCCCAAAATTTTCCATAGCATGACTGCGCAGCATGACCGCGCAATTGCGAATCGAATATCTACCGGTGTCACGGTCTCATTTATCCGTGTGCCCAGTTTTCCGGAACACTATTTAACGCTAGCGCTACTGAACCATGTGAACGGTTGTCGGTCACTTCGCCCAAAAACCACATCGCCCTCAACCACTTCGCCCTCAACCACTTCGCCCTCAACCACTTCGCCCTCAACCACTTCGCCCTCAACCACTTCGCCCTCAACCACTTCGCCCTCAACCACTTCGCCCTCAACCACTTCGCCCAAATCCCACTTCGCCCAAACGCCACTTCGCCCAATTACTACTTCGCCCATAAACCACTTCGCCCATAAACCACTTCGCCCAAAAACCACTTCGCCCAAAAACCACTTCGCCCAAAAACCACTTCGCCCAAAAACCACTTCGCCCAAAAACCACTTCGCCCAAAAACCACTTCGCCCAAAAACCACTTCGCCCAAAAACCACTTCGCCCAAAAACCACTTCGCCCAAAAACCACTTACCAGTGTATTTATTAACTGAATGTTACTGAGACTTTTTGAGAAAAATGTCACCGCCACTGCCCTGGAAGAGTTTTAAGCCAAAAAAGATAGGGCCTATCCGTGTTTTTCGAAAGTACAAAATTACTTGTGTTTTGCCCAACTTTACTAGTTCTTTTTCGCGTTTTTTTTTTCGCCCTTCCCGTACGGTAAAGCAGGAATCACGACAATACTGGAATAAGTTTAAACCTTGTATGCATGGAGGTACCGGGAATCCATGTGTCCGTATTGTATTGCGTTATGCGTAAAAATGGAATTACACGGAAAGCAACGGATCACGCGAAACAGATTTATTACGCAATGCGCATTGCGGATATGATCGCAATACGTTTGGCCGGCGGGCATTCAGTTTCAATTTTTAAGCACCCAAGATTTTGTTCCTAATTTTCGTTTTCGTTTAGGGACATTCTATTTCGTTTTGATGGTGCATTCAAGACTTTATTTGCGTTCTTATATTGAGTTTTGTGACATCCTTTTTGTGACCATGCTTTTCTTTTCTTATTAGTATGGGCAATTATTTTCATCAATTTGTCATTCAAATTATTACGATTTTTAAAATTAATATATTTTCCAAGAGGTTTTTTTTTAATTTCGTAACATTTATAATGTAACATCTTAACTGATATAAGGGATGATGTATGTAACGAACTGATGAAATGAAAATAAGGCATACGGATCGGGCATGGGCGAAGTGGTCTTTGGGCGAAGTGGTAATTGGGCGAAGTGGTTTTTGGGCGAAGTGACTGTAAAGCATGTGAACCCTAACAAATGCAGTGATGTAATTGTTAGGGTTCAGTAGCGTTAAATAGTGTTCCGGAAAACTGGGCACACCGGATAAATGAGACCGTGACACCGGTTCCTCGATCACATAAAATAGCGTAACTAGTCAAGGTAAAGCATGTTACTGTTAGGCCTAACACAGGTAGACCTAGGCCTAGGGCCTAACGTTAAGCTTTCAATTTTTCATTAAAAAAAAAAGTTCATCATGTGGTTTCTTTCGTTTTTCAGCACGTTTAGCCAGGACCACTGAACATGAGGCATCCCACCAATCAAAGACAAAAACCAACACACTTACATCTGTCAACATCAGATAAAATTACAATTTCAGTATCATTATAATGATGGATTACTAACCCGCTTTTTCTTTG